>JAJKFI010000005.1:11831508-11903674 GCA_029204185.1 Lerista edwardsae
TTATGGCGAAAGCACGCCCGCTGCAGCGGGCGGGCTTTCGCCATTACACAATGGAACGCAGCGAGCACGCTGCCGATCACCGTGGAAACCCGCCCAGCAACCGCGAAAACTCCGCCCAGCGAACCGGTAGGCTGACACCACTGGGAACAACTGCCGGGCAGCCCAATCCTAAGTAAAGCCGACATAACAGGGCTGTATCCTAAAGCCCATTAGGAGGTGGCAGCAGCAAAGTGCAGGCCAAGGGGAGGTTTTTCCCTTACACCTATGTAAGCCCCAGTCATCTCAATGGGGCTGCTCAGATTTGCACCTGCTGTTTTGCAGGCACAGGTGCATGCGTGCAGGAGCGGCCCGAATCAGGGCCGCCGAGGCTGGGGATGGCGTTTAGGATTTGGCACTACGGCCGTCCTGCGTCACAACCCCCAATCCCTGCCCACTGTGCTGCCCAGTTACACTCTGGAACGCCCGCGGTGAGACCTAGTGCTGCCTGTGTGCCGCCAACACTTGACCGGCACAAGGCCGGTACTGCTGGCGGTTGCGGTGGTGACCACGCACTGGCGCTGCTGCTTGCGCCGGTCCAGTGCCATACTGCTGACGCTGATGCGCTTGACGGCACGTTTGTGACAGTGTTTGGCCGGCGCAAGAGCGTAGCGCCGGCACAACAGGGATATAGAACTGCTCTCTTAGAGCCATTACCCATGGTTATAGCAGTAGCCATATTCAGAAGAAATTGCTTAGATGGGATACTGCCTACAAGATGTGATGTGTTCTCCTGGATATTTAATTATAACTTGTCTTCTGCATAGTCCGTGGTGCAGAGAAAGCAGGGGAGACAGCTGAATGTGGAAAACCAGGCTAGCAGTAATCTCTGCAGGATTAGTCAATGATTCATAACTGACTTTGCACTTGAAATGTTCTCAAGGGTTCTAATGCTTGAGGCCAGGACTGAGCAAAAGCCTTATAACTGTCACGTCTGGCTCTTGTGGCACTATCTGGCTGATGTGCTCTCTTGTAAGTGTCACATTTGTTTTAAGAACCTGCCATTTTAACCATCATTTGATTCCAGATGATCTGAGCAAGGCTTTTGCTTGCAGTTTAGGATGACAGCGACTGGGGGCTTATTGCTGTAAAGCAGGAGTAAGTAGCGGAAGCTGGTATGGAAAAGAAATTAAGGGCAAGGGTGAGGGCAGATGTTTGCATGCAGCACCAATTAGCATTGGTTTCCATTCTATCATGTTACCAGCTATTTCCAGTTATTTCTACAAGAAACAGAACCGAAGGCAGAACTGTTTCACATTCTCACCTACACAAATGTTCATTTCTTCAAACAAGAAAACAATGTACATATAATGCATGAAATTGGACTTCAGTGAAAAAGACAGCAGCCCTGTTCTCACTGCCTATCAGCATTATGTGAATCTGTCAAGGGAGAAGTAGGGTTGGGCCATTTCGCCATCCAACCAGCCTGAACAGAACAGAATCTTCACACATATAGACTTGTTTTACATTTGAAGGTATATTCTGCTTTTCATCAGCTGATCTCAAGGCAGGTAACAAGGTAACAGTATGAATGAATGAATGAATGAATGAAAATAAAGAGAGAGAGAGAGAGAGAGAGACTGCTCAGGCTGGGAAAATCAACCACCTGCTATAGATGGATGATCTGAAATTGTACAGCAAGAACCAGTCTGAGATTAACAATTCACTGAACACTGTGTGCATATACAGCACCGACATCCAAATGGCCTTTGGACTGGACAAATGTGTCACGATTTCATTACAACATGGCAAAATACAGCAAATCTACAACATTGAACTAGCGACTGGGGACATCATCAGGTCCCTTGATAAATATGGCCACTATAAGTACTTGGGAATTCTTGAGGCGGATAATATCCTGAGTAACAGGGTCAAATGCTGGACCTAACAGCAGTATCTGATGATATTTGTCATAAACAGGCAACCTGGACCTGGCTAAGAGAAGGTTTTTTACGAAAGGAAACAGAGGTTGTCCTGTTTGCTGCTCAAGAACAGGCGCTTCAGACTAACGTGATGAGGCCAAGATCCAGGGTACTACCACCAACAGCCTATGCCGACTTTGTAAACGATGGGATGAAACTGTCAACCACCTCATATGTGAATGTCCCAAAATCGCTAATACGAATTACAAAAAAGTCACGACGATGTTGCAAAATTCATACACTGGGCCTTGTGCCAGAAATATGGATTCGACACGTCAGAAAGAGCATGGCAACACCAGCCTGAAAAGGTCCTAGAAAACCAGAAGGTCAAGATCTTGTGGGACTTTAGAATTCAAACAGACCGACGCGTCGGAGCGAACACGCCTGACATTACACTAATAGACAAGGACACCCGATTTGTAACTTTTATTGATGTCGCCATCCCGGGAGACCACTGCGTGATTGAAAAGGAGATAGAAAAAATAGACAAGTACCATGAACTGTGCCTTGAAACTACTCGACTCTGGCATAAACATACGAAAGTGCTGCCTATCATCATTGGCGCACTAGGACCAATATCCACAAACTTTGATACATATTTCACACAACTAGAAATATCAGCAATAACACCTGCTGAACTACAATGGACTGCTATCATTGGAACTACTTCAATTCTTTGCCGATACCTGTGAGATTCCTAGGTCTCTGGTTGAGACTCGACCCTCGCAGGCAACGCCAGCTAGTGATTCTGTGATTTAATTTTTGTGTTGTAACTCTGTACGTCATTAGCTGTGTATCTTTTTAAAAAGAATAGAACTATTGGATATAGTTTTATATATATAAATTCCAAACACAATAAAAAATAGTAAATGAAGATAAATCAAAACATTACAGAGATAAAGCAAAGCCAGCAGCAAACTCAGTTCCCCCATAAACAGAGCCCATATTATACCCCCAAAACCCAGATAGAATGAATTGGTTCTGTATTTAGTACCCTAAAGTCAGGGTTCTGTTCTTTGACACCCTTCAGTACAGCCAGAAAGGAGTTAGTAGTCTGATCTCCCTGATGGGGGATTTCCAGAGCTTGAGGGGTACCACTATGCTTAAAACTATGTCCCACGAGCATGACAAAGAAATGAGCTTCAGCCAGCAATGGCACACAGAGCAGAGCCTTCCCTGACAATCTCAATGAGCAGGCAGAATCATTTGGAAGTAGAGAGTCTTTAAGAGACCTAGGGCCCAAACCATATAGAACCAGAATTGAATTGTATACAGATGGGAAGCCAATATAGTTTGAAGAAGATTGGAGTGACATGATCCAACTGACAGCCACAGTGTTTTGACCAGTTTCAGTTTCCAAATACTTTTCAAGGACAGTCTGATGTAGAACAACAAGTATGACACACTCAAGTAGACTTAGACACACTTGACCGCAGGACTAGAAAACTTATGACAGCCAACCCTGCCCTTCAACCTCGCTGCCACACAGGTGGCGAAGGACTAGTAGAAGTAAAACAAATTATGAAAGAACAGAGAGCACTTAAGGACTACAGGAAGAACAGGAAAGAAAAATGTTGGCAGAAATTTATAAAGAGGATTGTAATAGACATTAATGAAACAAAAAAAATCTACAGGGGGAAAACTGTGAAAAATTGATTAGATGTATGGCATAACAAACCGCTGCACGGCCACTACTTCAAGAAAACAGAAGACAAGATAGACAAGAGCTCCAGCCGGAAGTGGTGGCAGCATGGAAGACTGAAGAAAGAAACAGAGGTACTGATATTTTCTACATAAGACAAGGCATCACAAACAAATACTATGAAGGCAAAAGTGGAAATTATCTCAAATGATGCCAAAAGTAGACTCTTTAAAGAAAAAAAAAGAAACAAATTCTTGCAAGTGAGTGCATCAAAATCGCACAGAGTGGTTACAAAACTTTACCTATAGGCTAATGGGTTCTGAGCTGTCTGTGACGGATCAGGAGAGAGATCTTGGGGTGCTGGTGGACAATTCAATGAAGGTATCGACCCAGTGTGCGTCAGCAATTAAGAAGGCCAATTCCATGCTTGGGGTCATTAAAAAAGGGGTTGAGAATAAAACAGCCAATATTATCATGCCATTGTACAAATCGATGGTAAGGCCACACCTGGAATACTGTGTCCAGTTCTGGTCGCCGCATCTCAAAAAGGACATAGTGGAGCTGGAAAAGGTGCAGAAGAGAGCAACTAAAATGATTACGGGGCTGGGGCACCTCCCTTATGAAGAAAGACTGCAGCGTTTTGGGCTCTTCAGTCTAGAAAAAAGGCGCCTGAGGGGGGACATGATTGAGACATACAAAATTATGCATGGAAGGGATAAAGTCGATAGAGGGATGTTCTTTTCCCTCTCTCAAAACACCAGAACCAGGGGGCATCCGCCAAAATTGAGGGTTGGGAGAGTTAAAACAGATAAAAGGAAGTACTTTTTTACCCAGCGGGTAGTTAATCTGTGGAACTCCTTGCCACAGGAGGTGGTGATGGCATCTGGTCTTGATGCCTTTAAGAGGGGATTGGACAGATTTCTGGAGGAAAGGTCCATCGTGGGCTATAGGCAATGATGGATTGTGCAACCTCCTTACAAAGGTGGTGGGCTACTGGTACCGGGTGCAAGGGAGTGGCAACAGGATGCAACAGGATCTTGTTGTTTCATGCCTCCCTGAGGCACCTGGTGGGCCGCTGTGAGATACAGGAAGCTGGACTAGATGGGCCTTTGGCCTGATCCAGCAGGGCTCTTCTTATGTTCTTATGTTAAAAATTGCCACAATATAGTTGCTGCTATGCTTTATTGGATCTTGTACAAGAAATATGGAACAACCTCAGTAAAGAAATGGTGGGAGCACATGCCTGAAAAGGTCGTAGAAAACAAGCAGGTCAAAATCTTGTGGATCTTCAAAATCCAGACAGATAACAAATCAGAACCCATCATACCAGATACAGTATAAATGTGGTTGAGAAGAAACAAGTGATGCTTATAGATTATCCTGGTCATTCCAGGGGATAATTGAATTGAGGAGAAACAACTGGAGAAGATCACAAATATATAGACCTGGGAATTGAAATACAAAGCCTTTGAGGAAACACAACCATCACCCCTATTGTTATGGATGCACTGGCGAACTGTTTCGGTTTGCCATGTCAAAAATGTCTAATTTGACTCCGCTGGTGTGTCACTCCCCACCCCCAACAAAAGAGAAACTATTATTTACATTCTTATTTCTTTAAAAAAAATACAGTCCAATCATGTGTGGGGCTATGCATTATATAAACAAACATCAAATCAGTACAAAAAATCAAATCATTGCAAAAAAAACTCAGTTGTTGTTGGGTGTTAGCAAATGCTGGCATGTCACCCAAAACGTCATGGCATGTCACCTTTGACATGCGTGTCATAGGTTTGCCATCACTGCTCTAGGTGCAATCCCCAAGACCCTTAAGAACTGTCTGGCCAATATAAGCATATGCAAGAGAACAACTGCAACAAGCTAGGGACATGAAACTTCATACTGCAGTATCTCACTAGTTCTTAAACTCTTGGGTAGAGTTTGAAGAAATGAGCACCCAAAAATCCCAGTGCAAACATCTGTGGGCTGCAACTCCACAGATAATAATAGGGAAATGTCTTGGGAATTGTCTTCTGTGCAGATAAATACACATGTTAATCTTTCCTAAATCATTTTCCAGAAGATGTTAGATGCAGGAGTAACGTGTAAAAAGTACTTCCATGTCGCATTTATGCAACATGGAAGTGGCTTTTAGAAAGAGAGGTGTCATGTTGAAACAAAAATGGCATTTCTCTCCCAAGCATCCCAATGCGTTCCCTTGATAATCACCTCCTGCCATGCCATCAGGTGACAACAGTGTAGCACTAACAGCTCACACAGGACTTGTACTGCTGAGACCTCTGCCAATAAATGAGTGACACTGTAGCCTGGCAAGTCACTTAAGAATTAAATCATGCCTGGACAACTGCTGCTGCCTGCTTGTAGCCATCATGTGTCCATATTGCCTTGTTTTACACGAAATGGGTTGTGTGATTATTGTAACTCTAATGTAACAGAAGAAACAGAAACCTGACAAATAAAATGATGTTAGCGCTTTCTGCTGTAACCTTTGTATTGCAAGGAATGCATGGAGCAGAAGAGTACATTCTTCTATGTTAATCCTGTAAGTCGGTGGGTCCCAAACTGTAGGTTGGGATCCACCAGTGGGTCGTGAGCCAATTTCAGGTGGGTTGCGAAGGACCTAGAGTAGCCATATTGAAAAGATGGGAAGATGGGATGCTGGAAAGGGGGAGGGCTGTGTGGCTGTTTTGCTTGTGTCGAGGGTGTAAATAGGCTTTTTTCTTTCTGATTCACCTTACTATTGGAAAACATCCAAGAAATAACCCAATTTATAGCTGCTTTCTCAGGAAAGCAGCAGGTTCTGGCATCACAATGATGGCACTTCCAGCCATGATCTCACTTCCGGTTGGTCCCGGACAGATTATCACCTAAAAAGTCGGTCATGGTGCTAAAACGTTTGTGAAACAATGCTGTACGTGATTTCTTTCCTTACCCCCTTTTGGGCTCAGCCCATGTGCACCACAAACACAAAGGAAACGGCTGCAGCCAATAGGCTGTATAACAAAATGGAGTAAGCTACAGTATATATTTCCTTGTGACTTGCTATTTTTGCCCTGCTTGCCCTTCCACCCTTATTCATAAAGGAGCTCAAAGCTCAACTAATTAGTCTCCTGCAATGCAAAGCAGAAAGCACCCATTTAGGACACCATCTCCCTCATTTTTGCGCCACTAAGCATGGCAGCATGTGTTCATTTCTGATGGCCAAGGCCACACTGAAAGCGGTTGCTTCCTCCTTTCCAGTCCCTTGCTCCTGTAAATCACACCCCAGAGCAATGCTTAAGAGGAGACACCTAAATCACAAAATAAAACAGGTCAGAGTTGCAATTATGATCAGCGAAGCAGGCACCGGGATGTTGTGCATAATTAAAACGACTTTAGGTCTTCTTCATAAATAACAGTCAGGAAAAGTACCTCTTCCTACACTGGCAGAATAACAAGACGGCCTCTTACTTCATGACTTTGGAAGAACTTTGCTACTTCCACTGGAGAGTAATCTTCCTTTTGCTAAAACGTTTGAGGACATCCTCACCAGCTTGAAACAGGGCTTGCGACAGTAATTATTGTGTAGCTTTGAACCCTGGGAAGACGACTCTGGAAGATGTTCCCATTTCTGAAGGGCTATTCATCTAAAGTGGCATCTGTGGGAGCAAGAATGCCATATTAGCCCATCAGAACTCCCAGGCTAGATCTGATAGCGAAACCTGTCAGAATGAGAAATAGACCCCAGACAAACCCCTAGTCTTCTTTCGAAGTATGTTCTGGTTTATTTTCAAATATGTTTGAAAATAGTTTATTATTTGTCCACAATTTATACAGAGGTAAGAAATAAACCAATAGGAATAAAGCCTGAAATATGCACCATTGTATTTGCATACTTTGTTCCCTGGGTACTCTTACTTTCACCCTTTCTATTACGCATTCTCAGCAATATCTTAACATTAGCCCATTGCTGTCCTGTAGCTCATTGCTCAAATATCTCAGCTCTTAAATGTATTAAGCAGAAACAGATAATATCTTTCTGCTGCAGCTTTAATGTGAGGAGAGGCTCCCCTGCTGTCAAAAATCAGACTGTAGACTCTTTGGGGCAGAAATATCTCCTTTTTGCTTATAAGATTTAGAAGATTTAGCTGAGAGGGTTAATGCCTCCGTTTGCCCGAAGATAACACCTGAAGATCTCAAGGTCGTGAGCTCGGGACTGCCGGAAGTCTCTGCGAGCAGCAGACCTTGGAAACTGCGGCTGATTAGAAGCTGAGTTTCAGCTGCCTCTTGGGAGGAGGAGTGTGCTGAAATCAGCTGCATCTCTGGTGGCAGCAGGGAAGCCTCATCAGCCAGCAGAAGACAGACGGGTGGCTAAAGAAAGAAGGCTAAATCCAGAAAGAAAGATCTATAGGAGTGTTGTTCTTGGAAGATAGAACATTCTGTAAATTGTAAAAACCTTCGGGTTTGTGAGAAAGTCTGCCTATGTAAACCGCCTTGAGTTCAATCATTAGAGAAATCTAGTGATATTAAGAAAGGCGGTATATAAATAAATTTATTATTATTATTATTATTATTATTATTATTATTATTATTATTATTATTATTATTATTATATTCTGTACATTGTACATGTACATTAATGGTAATCTAATTTATATTATTATCTATAAATAACACGATGAGAGCAATCCTAACCTGGAGTTAGGCTGGAGTATGTTTGGACCACTCTTGGAGTCAGAGAGGCCAGCACACAGACGTGCGCCATTCTCCCTGACTCGAAGAGTGGTCCAAACAAGCTTCACTGTGGCCCTTATGCTGGCCAAACGTTGCTGTGCCAGCCTAACTCCAGGTTAGGATTGCACTCTATGTCTTTCTCTCAGCTATTGAGGATGTACACTGTTTAAAAAACTGTACATTCAAATTATTAAATAAAAATATCTGTATTGACCCACCCTAATTTTAAAAGATTTATGTTGATGGAGACAAAGTCATAAGCCCATACATGGGAAAATGTTAGAGCACAGTCAGGTTCATAATACAAATAATAGATTCAATTGAGTGAATCTTCAATTAAGCTAATCATTTAATTAGCCAATTATTCCCTTTTGTCATAATTGTGTTACTGCTTTGTGTTGTCCTATTAGCAATCTCCAAAGGCCTCTTGTTTGTTAGTTAAAGCTAAATTGCTTTCTCCGATATCCACTGGAGAAATAGATTCATTGTTTGCACTAAATAAAAACAACAATACAAAGAAAGATTCATCCTTCGTGCCAATCTATATATATAAAATTGTGTGTGGGTGGGTGGGTGGGTGGGTGAGTGGGTGGGTGTTTGTACGTATGTAAGTTCCAGCATAACTTCGGAACGCCTGGAGCGATTTACACCAAACTTGGTACACATATGCCTTACAATCTGGAAATACTGCGGGGGTAAGACACCCCTAGCACCCCCATCAGCGTGGGGGGTGAGAAGGGGTGCAAGATACAGTGCTTGGAAAGAGAATGTCCGCAGCACGCTGATAGTGGCGTAGAGGACGCCATTTGATTTCAGATTTCACAACTCATCCCACTTCTAGAAATACTGTGGGGATAAGACACCCCTCACACCCCTAGGGGTGGGGGTGGGAAGGGGGTGACATGTAAAAATAGTCGAAAATGGCCAATATTAGTGTCGAATCCATAGTTTTCAGGGTCGCTGAGATGAACGGTGACACTCCCGATGCCGTTTACGTCCTTGTTTAGCCCCCATGTCCCATCAGCATGGGGGGTGAGAAGGGGTGAACAATAAAATGTCCAAAATGACCTACATTAGTGTCAAATCCATAGTTTTCGGGGTCGCTAAGCTGATGGGTGACAGTCCCGATGACATTTAAGACCAAGTTTAGTTGAATAGAACAAATAGAACTCTGTAGAACCTTCTGGAAATTTTTAGAAATCATTCTGCCCCAGTCTTGGACTCCAATCAAATACTTGCCATGTTACCAGGTGTAGTCACTGAATACAAGTCTATCAATACCGTAGTAGATGCCTATGAGGTTGTCAATTTTCCATCAGACTTCCTAAACTCACTTGATCCGGCTGGATTGCCACCACATTGTCTTTTACTTAAAGTGGGATCTCCAATTATTTTACTACGGAACCTCGACCCGCCAAAACTTTGCAACAGCACACGGCTGTGTGTCAAGAAGATGCTGGGTACTGTAATTGAAGCAACTATCTTAACAAGAAAGGGAGAGGGCGGAACAGTTTTATCCCACGGATACCACTCATTCCGACGGATCTCCTTTTTCACTTGAAGAGATTGCAATTTCCAGTGAGACTTGCATTCTCGATCATGATCAACAAGTCCGTTGGTCCCTGCCTTCTGCCTGCATGGTTGTCACATTCCCATTTAGCAACCTGTAGTATCAAGAACAAAGGAAGTTAATGAGTGGGTAGGCAGGGGAGAACCCTATACTTAACATAGGGTTCCTTCTTATCCATGGTTTCAGGTATCCACAGGGTGGCCTGGAACCTATCCCCAGCTGATACCGGGGCATGCCTGTAGTTTGTTCCTAACAGTGCTTCCTACTGTCTGACACTCACAACCTCTCTACTACTCTCCATCTTTCTTGTGTTTCTTGGCTTGAGGAAGCTTAATTCCAGTCAAGTAATACACACATGCAAACTTCCAAGCCCTAATTCGCTTTAAACTTATTTACAAGTTTTACCATTAAACATTATGCAAGCACTTTGCAATCTTCCCTTAATTCCCCAACTTTAATTATATAATTGAACAACTCCCCCTCAGAAAAAAACCTCATTTTTTCCAGGAAACATTAAACATTACCATCTTAATGAAATTCTTAATGAAATGGTCCACACTGAATGCAAATGAGTGGTAGTGGATCCGCTATTTGGTTATCATGCTGTGACGCTGAAGGACAAATGCCCTTTCTTTTGTCAGTCACCAGGAGTGGCAGCCATTTTTTTTAAATTTTTTTTTTTGCTTGCAGCTCCTTAGCTGGAAAGTGCAATGAGTTGGATAACAAGAGATGCAACGGATATCTGAACAAAAGCAAACATAATGAGAACTGACTTCAGACCAAACCAAACCAAACCAAACCTTTCCATGTTTACACCTTCATAGACTTTCTCTGCCTGAGTCACCCCTTGAAATACAGCTCAACCATGGGCTGAGTGGGGAAATAATGTATGAATACACCTATGTCACACAGGTACATGTACACATACCTGGGTGCCCTGCTTTGGCCAGGGCTCCACAACACACAAAGGCTGCATTCCTATCCACACTCACCTGGAAGTAAGCTGCATTTATTATAATGAGACTTCTGAGAAGACATGCATAAGTCTGGGTTTAAACACACACATGCACGCATGCACAACACATATACACACACACATGTATGCACGTACATATGTATGTATATATGCTTGTGTGTATGTATGTATGTATGGGTGTTAAAAATGTGATTATATCAACCACACTTAACATCTTTGATTCCAGAAACAGTAGTGCAATAAAAGGAATTGACCTTTAGTTATCAGTTATTTGATTGGAGATACTCCCAGTATTGCCTCTTCATTACAGCATCCTATTTTGCCAATGTCATATTCCACAGTTTTTCCACCATCTCTCCCTCCACAAGAAAGCACTAGGATGTGAAAAGTCCCAGGAACCCAGCTCATGTGAGCCCTTGTTCTAAACTAAGTCTCCAGTGCTGAAATGCCTGCTTTCCTGTTCCAATGCTTTCCAGCCCCGTATCCTTGTAGGCATGCCTTCAGTGAATCTACTTGTTGTTAATCTCCCTTTTGTATTGTTCTGAGCGCTCCCTAGGTAAAGAAATTCTGCCACGAACCCTGCAAGGCAAAACAATGTCTTACATTTAGTTCATGCCTTCTAGTCCTTGTGTTTGATAGGAACTTAAAGGGCCCGGGAAATGCCTTTCATTTCTAATCCAGTCACAAATGTGTGTGTCTCAAGAGGTCACCTTGGCGTTTCTATACTTTCAAAAGAAGCTGACCCTGTTGCACTACCCTGCAGAAGCCCTTTCAGCATAACAGCCGGGATATTGGAAATGGTGAAACCTAAATATACACACTGTTGCTTTCTAACTTCATAAAGGCATCAAGGCGAACTCCTTTCTCCATCGCAGGTCCTGCCATCCGGCTAACCTGTAGCAGCTGGGCCCAGAGGCGCTTAAAGGGTGCTGTGAGGTGTTTCAGGCGCAGCAGGCGCTGGTTGTGGTGGGGGGAGCAGTGAGTGGGAAGAAGTGGCACCCCCCACATGTTTTCACTGCCACAGCCCAGGCAATTTTGCCCAGGCCACGGCAGTGAGCACCCAGGAACCCTGTCTGCTTCTCAGCTCGGGAAGCAGACAGGAGCACTTGTTGCCTGGGTGCTTGCTGCTGTGGGTGTGGCTACTTCCTGACCTGGGAAGAGGATAGAAGCGCCTGCCACCTGGGCACTTGCTCAGCGATGGGATCTACAAATGAACAAGGGGAACGCTGGGCGGGACTTATGCGGGGCTTCTGCGTGATTGGCTGCCCGTTCGTAGCTTTCCGCAACTGTCCTGGCCTTGGGGGGGCTGCCCTCAGTTAGCGCCCCCCCTCTGCTCGCCCAGGCACCTGGCGCGACCCTCACCTGTCCCCCGCGGTGAGCAGGAGCCCCCCCCAGGCCAGGGCAGCCGCGGAACACTACGGATGGGCTGCCACTCAAGCAGAAGTCCTGCCTACGTCCTGCCCAGTGTTCCCCTTGTTCATTTGTAGATCCCATCACTGCACTTGCTGCTACAGTCTGGCGAAATCGCCCTGGCCGCAGAAGTGATGTCTTGAGTATGATGTCATGACACTGGGAGTCATGGCATCACGAGGTGAGCAGGGGAGGGGGCCATACAATGCCTCTGGCTGGGCCATACAATTGCAACAGCTAACAACAAACCTTCCCCTTGCTAAATGCAGGTATTGCTAAATAATTGTCAGTTCTGTAGCTGGAATGTAATGTCTTTGTCCAAACGCATTTTGAAAAGTGCATCCTTTATCCCCAGAAATGCAGCGAAGGGTCCTTCGGAGAATGTAAATGTCAGTTAGAGCTAGAAGATAATCTCTTTGCTAGACATAGCAACAGATAAATATGCACTGAACTGAACTTCTAACTGTACAAGGGAAGGTGTGTGACAGTTTACAAATATGCAAAATATTGTGGATCAAATCCGGTAATCTCTCCCTATTGAATGTACCTGCATGCTTCCCTAATTTACTAGAGACAAAGAAATTGGAATGGTCTGTGCTGTGTTACCAGCAACGCTTCTTAAAATACAAATTAACATGCACTTACAGGGGAAACAGTCGGCTATTGGCCAATGGCACACCTATGCAATTTGGCAGTGGAAGAACGACTGAGGCAAGAGTAAACATGCAGCATATGCTCAATATGCTCAAGCACCAAAAAGGAGTTTAATCTGGGATTCACTCTTAGACTATACAGACTATACTTAGACATTGGTGGAGTTCTCCTTCTAATGTGCATGCATGGTGGAGCCCTAAAAAAAGCAGTTAGAAGGAGTTGAGACGAGGGGGAGATAGAAGAATATAACTTTTTAGAAGGAGAGGCGAGTGAGAAAAGAGGGGGAAATGTGTGGGGAGAAGGAACCTGGTGTGATTCCCAGAAGGACCCAGGAACAGAAGGGAAGTTTTTGCGGTACAGGGAAGAAAGAAAAAAGAAAGGGGAGTAGTAGGCAGAAAAGGAACAGAAATACATTTGATTCAAACTGCAGAAAAAGGCTGCAACTAGGGATATCTGTAGCCTGAACTGAGGTGGAAAGTGGAACAAGATTGACCCACTGAACCACCTCTATTCCCTGGTGTAGCCAGTAAGTTGGTGGCAGGTGACAGTTTGGGGGGAAATCATGGGTGAATTGAGGTGGGGGCCAGGTCATGGGTAGGGTCTCAGGGGTAGCCGTGTATGCCAAGTACCTATTCCCCCCGTCTGGCCCAGATCTGCCCCCAGATGTTCCTTCAGACCTACAGCCAGTATCTGTCCAAGGAGATGCATTGGAGACCATGGGACTCTGTGGGGGACGTGCTTGCAAATCCCAATGCTATGACCTCCCTCTAGCTATGCTTATAAGTTATAATCTTAATACCCTAACAACATAGCCAATAGAGTATTTTAAACCCAGCATTATCCTGTACAGATTTGTTGTATTCCAATAATAAATACATTCCAGTCGTCCACAAATGGCTGAATTGTGTTTAATTTTCTAAGATAGTTTCATCCTTGATGTTGCTGCGGTTTGGCTCAGGTCCAGACCTTCATTCGCTGACACAGTCAGTAACTACCATTGAACAATCCTCCTGAAATAAACTGAAAAGTTGAAAGGTTGTGCAACGATGCTAATCAAAAAGCCATTCAAATTTGAGGGCGGCCGGGTGTGTGTGAAATCCAACAATTTCAGCCGGAATTGGGTCTGATCCCACATAGGGAATAATCTTAAAATCTGCTTTGGAGTAGTCAGTGGGGAAACTTGAATTTATTACAATAGAAATGGGATCAGAACTGTTGAGAAGGGCTTTTAACCTGAATTTAAAAATATAAAAGGAATGCTGGTATATTATTATCATCTATAACTGAAGAGTCTGATATGGTTAATTTCTGTGGAGGTTTTTTTTTAACTACATGATTCACATTGTGCTTTCTTGGTCTGTCCCCTTCATACTCTCTGTCCTTGGCACCATTCTTTTTCGACAAATGACAAAATTTGCTCGCATCCTCTGTACGCCTTGCTCTTTATGAGTCATTCCAATGTGAAATGCCCTCAGCTATTTATTCAAGTGCCTCAGAATTTCAGCTCTTTGGATCTTGCTTGTCCAGGGAGCTCCGACACGACAGTACCAGAAGGATTTGTCAAATGCTCAAAGCTACTTTTCAAAACCTCTAATAAAAACTTTTCTTTCTATAATCAAGACCCTCCCAAAACCTGCAGCCATCACTTGTTTGTCAATACTTGAATGCAAAAAAATTTTTTTTCTTTTTTCATTATCTTTACATTGGTTATTCTTCTAGGTTTAGTTGTGGTTTTTTAATTGTGTTTTCTCCTGAACGTACACCCCTATTCACTGAAATCATATGCGCTTTGTGGAATGAGGTCACATGATACAATGTGCATGAAACCTGGGTCACCACTGGGCAAAGGCAAAGAAACACTCCCTATGCTATCACATACAATCTTGTGGTCTTTGGCAAGTTGTAGTGTATCACTTAGTGATTCATTTGCTTATTTAGTTACTTTAGATGCAGTGCATTCCTTGGCTGTGTCAAAGCGCAATCCTATGTGTGTCTACTCAAATATAAGTTTCATTGGATCCAATGTTCTTACTCCCAGGAAGAGAGTGTATATTCTCATGCATGCATTCCCTTCCGGGTCGCAATGCATTCTGGAGCAACACTGAGTGAAGGGAGGAGCCTCAGCATGACCAAGAAGAGCCGGCAGGCACCTCAGAAGACTGCCAGCAGTCCTGAAAATGCAGTGGTTTTGATGCACTTAGGTAAACAGAGCTATTTGCTGCATTCTCTTTCACTTTCCCTATGTTTTTAATGGGCATCTCTGATATCCTCAGTATTTGCGGGGTGGTGGTATCCAGAATGGTATCCCCGCGGATACCAGGACATGCCTGTATTCTGTCCCTCAGAAAACCACAGTGCCCCATTTTTAAAGACTCACTTTTAGCTACAAGTAGTCCTCATAATGTGCATCTGATGGAAATTTCAAATAAGTAATCAGAATGTAGGTCCTGGACTGTTTTTACTGTGCAGCTTATACAGCTCCAGAGTCTTGAGTCTCTCTGGGGGGGAAAAATGAATAAGAATGCAATGACCCGTCTTTCTCCGTACACTGGAAAAAGTGCCACTAATCTGGCACAGGTAGTAAATTCACCACGGGTTTGTTCTGCACCATTCACTATTAAAACACGCGCTGCCTTGCAGTGCTACAGTTCACAGAGCAAATGACCAGTTGGTTAAGGTGCAGGAAGGTGAAGGACCAAAAAGCGGGGAAAAAGAAATGGGTGCACGCAGTTCAGTAGTTTCCGGACATTTAGCAGAGTTTGCAAGCTGGAGCACCAGAAAATTAATGAGTAGAAGAGGCGGTTTATGAGGCAGAGAGGAGAACGTCCACTGGAATGGAACCTCGGGAATGGCCATAGGTCAGGCAGGAGCAATAGAGCCTCAAACAGATTATAGCTGCTACCCCAGCCAAGAATTTAAAAGAAAAATATGCAAGAGAAAAATTTCCTCCCTCTCACATTAGCCTCTCCAAATGCACCATTCAACTGCTTTGGCTGTGGCTTTTGCTTTTCTTCTGGGTAAATATTTTTCACTTAAATAATCTAAATTACAGTGACAGCTGCTACAAATGTTCTCTAGCATCCCCTTCTCTTCTCATCCAGCCTGTCAAATTCATATCCACTTTGGTCGACGCCAGTGTCCACTGCACCTTTTCCTGCCTGATACCGACATAAAAAAAAAATTGGCCTACCTTTTGCTTTCTAGACTGGGGGCCAGATCCTCACAGCTAGTCCAAGCACCACTGAGAACTCCACTGAATGGATATATGGACATTTTGTTCTTGGGCTACAGTCAAATGGCCAGGATGTTACTAGTTTGGCAGTTTGCCGGGAATGACCTACCTAAGTGATGCTGTTGCTTGGGCTGTTTCCTCTGAATCAGTGACAAGACAGTTCTCAGCTTAGCAAGGAAAGAAAATGGTGTATACAGCACGTTGTAGTAGTTCATATGGAATTGGGCCAACAAAAGACATTTGCTTTCATCTAATTCGCACAGCCATAGACCCACATTTTTTATCTTGGCTGATAGGCTGTGCTCAGCTGCATCGACGGCAGTCTCCATGCCACTAGACAAACAACAAACATGGATTCACTGTGCCACTGCAAGTAATTGTCACACAGATTGAGTGGGACACATGAACTGACTGTGTTTTACAGCACTTGGCCAGGCACGGGGGGGGGGGTTCAGGATGCCACTATGAGTGCCACCACCAGTCCCACCCCTCCCAGCGCTGCTCCTCCCCTCTTCCCGCCCAGTTTAGACCTCCCCCTGCCTCCCCCATGCCCTTCCCCCACTCCAGCAGTTGTCAAACTCTCTCGCTCTCGCTCTCGCTCCCTCTTGCTCTCTCTGGGAGTTTGCGAACTGCTGTAAGTGCTTGCAGGGTTGGGGGAATTGCAGCAACGCGATTGCAACAATCGTGTCACTTCTGGCCACATACTGGGGCTGGGGGAACTTACCAGTGCCTGCCTCAGCATCTGGGGGGTTGGGGTTGGGGAGCCCTGTGGACCCCTCTGTGTGTTAGAACTGTAAAAATAATAATAATAAGGAGCCATTTCTTGGTTGCAGTTACTTCTCTCAAGTAACTAAGGGTGCAAGCCTAACCAACTTTCTGGCACCAGGATAAGGGCAATGCAGTTCTGAGGTAAGGGAACAAACATTACCTTAAGGAAGCCTCTTACTACGACTCCAGGATGCAGCCCATGCCCCACTGAAACAACTATGTCAGTGATGGACCGTTGGTTAGGATTGCCCTAATTGCCTTTCAAGTAATGTGTAAACATATTCTTATTCTTTAAAGAAAGCACCGTGATATTACAGGCTTGTGACTGTGTGAGAATAAAAGAACAGATCCATCTAACTACGGCCCGTCAACCACTGTGCACTGAACCAAAGCCTTGATGCATGAGTCCCTGGAGTTTGGGAAGTTCAGGGCATAAAAGGGCTGGGGAGTTACTCAAAAGACTTCAACTTCCCCTTAGCTGGAGTACTGGCTGTTAAAAGGGGTGGTGGCCCCTACCATAGGACAAGCAAGGCCTGAGGACTCACACACCCACCTGTTTGGGGTGTTTGGCCAGTCCGGTGAAGGTGCACAAGAACTTGTACCCAGTGTGAGGCTCAATTGTGTCGTATTATCTTATGGAGTGTTAAGACCTTTGGGATGGTAGAATACACAAGAACAATAAGAACATGCCTTTCTGACTCACCGGGAGTGCAATCCTCACCTGGAGTTAGATTGGCATAGTTAGGCCACCTTTGTGCTGACCTCTCTGATTCCAAGCATTGTCCAAATATACTTTGTGGTGTCCCTTGTGCCAGCCAAACTTTGCTGGCCTAACTGTGCCTGCCTAACTCCAGGTTAGGATTGCACCCTTGGTGTTTTAGGCTGACAGAGGATTAGTGGGGAAGAAAGGAAAGGGCTCCTGTCAGTGATGTCATCCGGGTGCGCCAGGAACCGGAATGCCCGGATGATTGGCAGCCCTCCGCCCCTATGGCGGAGGCCAGCCACGCCTCCCTGCGCCTGGAATCGCCTCATTTCAGAGCAACTCGGACACACGGGAGGGAGGGAGGGCCCAGGAGCAGCTCGCCTGTCCTTGGGAGAGGCGGCGCGGCCCGGGCCCGTCCGCGGAACAAGTGGAACGCTGTACCGGCCCGTTCCGCCCAGATGCCACTGCTGGCTCCTGTGGTTCAGACCATAAGGGCAGGCAGCGCAATCCTGCACTGCCTGTCGCGCCGATGCTATGTCATAGCATCAGCACGACGCCCCTAGTGCTGACGCAGGCATGTCGATTGGCAGCCCCGCATCGGCACTAGAGCAGGACGTGGCACTGCAGGCAGCACCAGCCCTGCTGTTCCTGCGCTGAGCCTTTCTTGCGCTGACTGAAGCCAGGGCTCTGCACGGAAGCTGCATGAGGATTGGTGGGAGGGAGGGAGGCAGGAGCGGGACTTGGGCAGGAGGTGGCCGTATAGCCACTTCCTAAGCCCGTCCATGAGGTCACGCGGCCCCCCGCTCTTTAGCGGGCACAGATCCGAGGAGCACATAGGGGAGGCTGGAGCCTCCCCTATGGTAAGGGAGTGCATGCTCCCTTGCCACGGGGAGGTTCCAGCCTCCACCTACCCAGCGCTGGATATGGCGCTGGCTGGCCGGCCATACAATTCCAGCACTGGGTAGAATTGTGCTCTGAATTACCATGGCTGGAGAACAGCTTTCTGTAGTCCGGCCTCCGTCCCCCAACCCAGGTCCATGTGGGCTTGCACCAACTATAGAATGGCTGCAGGTCTGGTACTGGTGTATGCAGGCAATCTGGTACTGGTGTATGCTGGGGCGAGAAAACACACCCTGTGGAGGGTCCAGATGCCAAAACTCCCTTGCAGGATTCAGTGGGTTCCATGTCGGTGCTAATGCATCGCTGTGCAGAGTTAAGTAGGATTAGGTTGATAGTCTCTTTGTTGCATCAAAGAATAAAAAAGGCCTTCTATCAAAGAGATCAACTTGCTCTCCCTTCCTTGGCTTTTGATAGAAAGTTCTCCAATTTGTAACAAGAGGTCACAAGTGGCACAGTGCTTCTGCTGTGCCTTTATATCCCTTTGTCTCTTCTTCACAACAGTATGATACAATATATAATTATATATTATCTCATTGATGTTGTGCATTTTCCTGCTCCCTCCCCAGTCACAAGGAAACAGACTATATGATGGTATTACATCATGTGCTGTGTTATACTTCATGTTACCATTAAGAGGAAAGAAAGACTTGGAGCGGTGGCAGCTTTGTGTCTCTCTTGTAACATCTTGTCCTGAAATCATTTACTTAATGAAATGTGAGTCATTTACCCCTGCTAACTGGGAAAGAGGCACTTTTTCAAGTGGTGTTCCTCTTATATTTAGCAGGGGGAGAGTAATTGCCCCTCTTCACCCTCAGCAGTGTCTTTTCTAGTGGCTGTTCCTGGTGGTGTTTGGCATTTTTTTAGCGTGTGAGCCCTTTTGGGACATGGAGCCATTTAACTGTATTATTATTTGCCTGTAAACCGTTTTGTGAACGTTGTGTTGAAAAGCGGTATATAAATACTATTGATTGATTGATTCAGCTGAATGATTCTACAGTACGTGTTGTGTCTGATTCTATTGCATAAATCAGCATTTTCCAGATTTCTGATCCCATAGGCGCATTTTTCCCCCAGGACTAAAATTAGAGGCAGACCTCACATTTAAACTTGAAAAGATTTGCGTATATTTTCTAAATAAGAACCCAGAACTAGAAGCATTGAGTTGGAGGGAGCTTTGTATACCATCCAATCTTCTTCAAACAGGAATTTCCTTGGTGCAGGAAATTCAGGGCGCAATCCTAACCAACTTTCCAGCACCGGGGTAAGGACAATACAGCTGCGAAGTAAAGGAACAAATATTCCCTGACCTTGAAAAGGCCTCCGTCACTGCAGGATGCAGGCCATGCCCCATTTACACAACTTTGTCAGTACTGGAAAGTTGGTTAGGATTGCGCCCTCAGAACTAGAACATCCCTAATAGTTCTTCAGTCTGATCTTGAAGATTTTTAGCAAAGGAGAACCCACCCCAGCGACTAGTTCCATTGCTCACCTGTTCTGATCATTAACGTGCTAACTATGGAAAGGCATCCCCTTTTCACCAGTTAATATGCCTAGACCAGTTAATATGCCTTACAACATCCCGTCTCCCACTTTCTCCAGTTGGTCAAGATTCAGGGATAGAGCCTGCTTCGTGGGCAAATGTAACACTTCCAAAATATTCCCAAAGATTTCATTATGATCAATGTAATCCCATCAATGTGGGAAGCTATCCCTCCCACCTGATATCTATGACATCAGTGCTGCATGGAATATAGTGGATACGTCTCCTTTTTTCAGGGCACACTGCACACTCCAGCACAATTTGTGAATCTCTGACATAGATCTGGAGGGACGTATGCAAGATTGCTTTCTTTAAAAACAGCATGGTTAGCATCTTTGGTATGTGTTTGATTTTTAGAGACAAGAGGTGGAGCAGTAGCGGCTATCAAAATACTAGACATAATAAAGTGTGGCGCATTCTTTTGCACAAGCATGCTGTAAATTTTGTTTAGTTTGCATGGGATATTGTTAATTACAGTAATTTATCATGCTGGCACAAGGTAGGATTCACACGCATGGAGTATTTGCTCTCCCTTCCCCACAGTTGAAATTCTTAGTGTTTTATATGAGACAGGAAAGTGCTAATTGAATTTTCACTTGGGTAGATAAAATCTTTAACAACTCTGGAATAACTACGTAAATGCTTTTTGTTCAGTGATGTGGATCAGAATGATTTACAGCACCTTTCATGTAATCATGCTAATTTTGCTTTCATATGATTAATTAAAACAATATGCTCCTCCTTTGCAAAATGGAATTAACACACCCAAGGAGACAGGTTTTATTGCAAACTTCTCTTTCTGGTAATAAAAGCAATTTTCATGCATCATGTTTTTTTGACAAAGATAAGTAAACATGCTTAAATGGGTGAGAAAATAGCACTTGGGGCCAAATTAACCCATCATGAAACTCCAATACATTCAGTGGTTTTCTTGCCAAAATATAGCTCAGTGGTTTTCTCACAAAAAAAATAAATTGGTCCACAAATTGATGATGGCAAAAAGGCCACTGATTCACTGGGGATCTATGACCCCTGAATGGTCTTATGATCATTTTGAGACAATGATCTCAAAATCTGCAGGCAGTGGTAAAAAAGAGAAGATGATATTTTTGTTCAGCTTCTGGCTGACTTATGGTCCAGCTAGACATTCACTCAGGTTGCAATCCTATCCACACTTTCCTGGGAGTAAGCCCAACTTCTGAGTAGACAGGCATAGGATTAAGCTCTCAATCATGCAACTTGTCCCAAGCAGCTGGGCAGCCCAATCCTAACAAAAGGCCCACATTGCAACGCAGCAGTGCCAGTGCAGCCTCCGTTGCACCCAACGTGAGACTAGAGGATGCTTGGAGGTCTCCTCGAGGTATGGGACTTTTGTCACACCAGGTAAAGTCTCAGAGTGTCTATGGGGCTACTTGGATTGGCATCCGCGATATCACTGGCGCAAACTGACCTGCCCTGTGTCGGGGGAAAAGGCTCAGGATGGGGACAGGATACAGCAGAGGCCTCTTGTGCTATTTGCAGGCCTGGTCCTCCCTCTCCCCCAGACCCATAATGCTGCCCCTGCCCCATTCCACCCTCCCCATGTCGCTGACCATCTGAGTGCCTACTTGCTCCAGCAGGCATAGCCATAAGAACCAAATGAAAATTTAAAGTAAAACAAGTGTTTCAGTAAGTTTCATAATTTAAAAACTGGTCACTTGCGTAATAAGTGTAATAATAAGGGTAATAGGCTGCCTCAGAATGCCAGATGCAGGGGAGTGGCAGCGACACACAAGTATCTGGTTGTCTTGCCTACTCCCTGAGGCATCTGGTGGGCTACTGTGAGATACAGGAAGCTGGACTAGATGGGTCCTTCACCTGATCCAGCGAGGCTTTTCTTATGTTCTTATGCAAGTCTATGAATTTTGATGGGCAAGAGGCTGCTGCCAGCACTACACTAATTGAGAACGAAAGGTGGTTGTAGATGGCCAACAGATTGCTTACAATCTCACTTCAGCTCTCTTCAGCTGTTCAAGAGCTTGCCTGCACATTCAATGAAGATCTTGCAATGAAGACGGGGAGGGGGTAAGATCATACCAACAAAATTTGGTAGGGCGTTCATCCCCTCCTAAATATTTGAAACTTGGAAGCATCTATGTATGTCTCAAGTCACTCCAAAGGCAGCAGCAAGCATTCCATTCCCCCATCCAGTTATACCAAATGGGGCGGCGGCAGAGGGGGGGGGGCTGATGTGATGATTTCAGAGGTTTCAAACATTCTGCCCAAGAATGAAAAGCTAAAACAAAAGAGCAGTGAAGCAGATGCTACGGTGAACAAAATGCAAGCAGCAAATGATGACTGCAATGTCAGAAGAGCCAAGGGAAAGTCCCAGAGGCACCTCTCACTGCTCCAAGGGGGGTATTTCACAGGATGGTGCACAAGAAGTCAACTAAACTGCTGCCATTAGTTTTAATAGCTTTCATGTGGGCAGCTAATGGCGCCCCACACCATGCAGACTATTTCCCTTCTAAGCACACCTTTGTGCCTCATTTGACGTCAAGCATGGGTGGAGGTTAGATAGAAAAGGTTACCTGCTCAAGGTGTAGAAACAAGTAAGGTGACCTAATCTTATCTCCACAAGTAAAATAAGCTCCATTCCATTATCTACTCATTGGGGAGGGTATAAGTTAAAAAAAATTAATTCAATTCATTTTTGTTGCTGAAAACCTCATTACAAATATGCTCATTTCATCACAAATGTGTCCATTTTTGTTCAGTCATTCTTCTCCATTTACTTCAGTGAAAGAAAAGCTGCACTTCTTCTGTCTATAACAGCACTATTTTTCAGCCAACTGGAATTAAATTGGTGGTTGATCTAGGATCCCTCCAATGGATCAGATCTGCCAAATTTCGGACATGTAGGAAAAAGTGGCTCTGTTTGAGAGGAAATTTCAGTAAGGCACATCGACACTGCTGTTTATACTAATATAAATAGAAATAAACACTATAGATATGGTAGATAGGTCCTCACAAAGATGGATCTGGGCACCAGGCTTTGTATTATAAAGGAACAGAACACTTGTGTGTTGAATCAGTGGTTTGAAAACTGGATTTCAAATGAACGGCCCCTCACTACTATAGAAGAGGAAGGTCACAAATTTGCACCCTTCCAACCTCTCTCTTTTGACCAAGCAACGAGGGCAGAATGAATTGATCACATGTTATACATATATTTTATATTCTTGCAGATGGGGGTCACGTGGGAGTCCGAGCCGAGCACACGCTGGAGTCGGAGCTCTGTTGGCTTTGCTAACTTATATTGTTTTTTGCAAGTTCTGTCAACACAATTTGGGAAACCTTTTTCCTCCTCAAGCTGTCGGATGTTTGCTGAATCCAAGGACACTAATTACAGCTGATTCCAACGTGCTACAAGGACAAACTGATAGCCTACTATTCGGCCAGAGCGACGTCTCATTCAAACGCTGAACTGCTGAGCTCCTTATCCGACATGGAGGAGGTAATGTGCACCGACAAAGGGACTCTCTATCTCCTGGCATAGTGATTATTGCGACCTGCTTATCTTCTTTCTGCTCGGTGGAACCCTACCCTCTCATTCCTTGGCTCCTTCGTCTCTAAATTCTCACTTATTGCTGGAGATTATATGTGAACTTCTCAGCTGGTAAGACGCTCTTCGCCGCCATTATCTTAGACTGTGAATGAACTTAACTCAGATTGCAGCCTGTAACCCGACACTATGGGGAGGAAACGACCTCTCTCCCCCTCCAGCTCTCAGTCGGAGTTGCTCCTGCCCTCACTAAAACAATCTAAACTTGATGTTTTTCTTCTCTCAACACAAAACTCTAACTCTACTAAAGCAGACTCTCCCCAGGCTTCCCCTCCCCCACTGGACGGACTGTTGGATTCCCCGCAGCCTTTCCAACTAGATGGAGGAGAATTTATGCCCTGTGGGTCGAGATGTGATTCTGCCAAATTGTTAGAGAAATATTCCTTTCTCACTGCTGATACGATATCTAGGATCTATGTTCAAATCTCCAGCATTTTGGATCTGTTAAAGGAACAGCACTCCATATTTATGCAGACTCTATCTCGCTTTTCTGCGTCTATATCCGCCCCTGAACCTGCTACCCAGCTGATTGATTCTTCTCAAGCAACAAGGACTGATGCCTCACTTCCCAAGGCTCCCTCTCCACCAGCAACCACTCCCCTCCAATTGGTATACCAAGCTCATGTGGCTGTTATCTCTCTCCACCAAACTGACCTGCACCATCAACACCCGAGCTGGTCCAATACGTTGCAAGTTAGGAGTCATCTGGCTGCTCTCCTCCGGATTCCAATGACGTCTGTTGACCTAATGACTTTCACAAGGCTGTCTTCGTCACGGCGTTCTCCTAGATTTCTTCTTGAATTCCACTCGGACTTTATACCTGGACGTTTGTTTGCTGCCTCCAGTACCCTCCATGGAAAAGGGGTTTTTCCTCACCGTTTTTTCCGGAATTTAACTGTTTCTAATCTTCTCCCGACCCAATCCCACTCAAAGAGGAGAGTACTGAGTGCTGCCCCTTCTGTTCAACATGACAGTTTGGCTCAGAACGACCCCCTTCCCTCCTTTGTAACTGCCCCCTTAATTGAATTTGAACCCCCCTCCTCACATCCCCCCACTCCTACCGCAGTAAGAGACCATGTAATGCTGGATAATGCATCCCCTAACAATTCTGAGCACCCTGTTAACCCCTTGCTAGCCCAGTCCCCACTCTCCTTTGCTACTCAACCTAAACCGGAATTTCTGCCAGTTCTCGATTTCTCCTCAGCTGACCATGATCTCCCTTCCCCCCCTTCCCCCTCTTTTCCCCATTCCTCTATCCCTCTATCCCCTATCTGCATAGTCAAGAAAAGCTCTCTGACCAACTCCTTTTCCTTAGTCGACGCCTCATGTCAACTTCCCCCACCCTTACATTTTGATCTCACAATCCCGGCCACAGCCCCTAATAGTTCAATTCCTCCTGTCCCTCCTACTAGTCCTGACCATGTCCACTGACTATCTAAACCTGCCCAAGCTTCCCTTTCCCAGACACCTGCATGTTGTCTTAACCTTATATTTTGGAACATAGCCGGATGGGGCGCTAAAAGCACCCAACCAGATTTTATTGCTTATATATCCTCCTTTGACCTAATTTTCCTCCAAGAAACCTGGTCTCTAACCCCTCCTCAACTTCCGGGTTTCTCCTCTTTCTCCATTCCAGCGTTTAAACATCGACAGAAAGGTTGCCCTTGTGCAGGCCTCTGCTGCTTCTCCAAACTCTCCCTTGCACAATCAGTTACCCCACTTCCCTCTCAATCCTCCTTCTTCCAACCCTTTCTATTATCTGCCCTTAACCTTAACATACTCATCCTCAATATTTACATTCCTCCACCTTCCTCTGATTCTCCTTCCCCTTGGGAAGATATCAAAGCTTTTATATCAAATTACCTCCAGACCAATCCCTCTGTCTGTATACTTCTGCTGGGAGACTTTAACTCTAGATTAGGCCCAGATAACCCTTCCCTTGCTTCCTATCTGAACTGGGACTGGAATGACTCCATTCCCCCTATGTTTCAAGGTCCCAGACTATCATTTGATCCTTCATTTAACCCTTATACCCCCCTATTGACTGATTTATGCTTAGAATTCAACCTCTACGTACTTAATGGATCTATGCCCAGTGACCACCCGGGCAAATTAACTCACTTCTCTTATAGAGGGACCAGTGTTCTTGACTACGCCCTTGTCACTCCGGACATCCTTCCCCTTATTGCTGATTTCACTGTTAATCCTCGTGCTGACAGTGACCACTCTCCAATCTCCTTAAAGCTGTCTATTCCTTCCTGCTCCCTACCCCCATTATCTCCTCCCCCTCTCTCTTCCCATATTTGCAAATGGACCTCAAAGACTGCTGATTCTTTCTCCCAATGGATTCTGAGACCTGAGACATTAACTTTAACCCAGGACCTTGCTTCCACACTTTCGCCCTCTACTGCCATTACCTCTTATGAACACCTTATTCAATCGCTTACTGAGAACCTGAGATCTTCCCATACCTTTCGCCCTACTTCCCAACCCCTCCCCAATCCTCCGTCTTCCTCTTGGTTTGATGCAGACTGCTGGGCTGCCAAGAAATTCGTCAGACAATTTTTCCACTCAATTCAATCAGAGCCTTCCCCTGACCTTTTGAACCTTTACTTCTCCTTGAGGAAAGCCTGTTCCTCATTTTTAGAGTACAAGAAACACTCTGCTGCTCAGCAGGATTGGAACTTACTACATGAAGCAATCCAATCCAACAACCATAAACTATTCTGGTCCCTGGTGTCCCGTACTTCCCCCTCCGCTGGTCCTTACTCACCAACATCTATCTCTGCTTCTGATTGGACTGCGTATTTCTCTAAAGTTTTTGCTCCTTCTCACTTCACCCCAACCCATTCCCCTCCCCCCCTTAATCTCCCAATTTGGCCTCCGGTCAGTCCAGAAGAAATAACAGAGTTGATCACCTCATTAAAACCCCGGAAAGCTCCTGGCCCTGACGGAATCTTCCCTGAGCTCCTACTTAACAACCCCACATGGTGGGCCTATTTTCTTTCCAATCTTTTCACCCTTATTAATAATTCTGGACTTATCCCTTGTTCTTGGCTTTCCTCAACCATAGTTCCAATTTTTAAAAAAGGTGACCCTTCCCTCCCAAACAACTATAGACCCATCAGCCTTTTATCCTTTGTAGGGAAACTTTACTCTAAATATCTCCTTCTTAAACTTACCTCTTGGTCCTCTTCTATCGGGCTCCCTGGCAGAGAACAGATTGGCTTCCGACCAGGGGCCTCAACTCTAGACCACATTCTCACACTCTCCTTCCTGATCAGTAAATATTCCGAGCATTATGACACCAAACTGTACACGGCATTTATTGACCTTAAAGGCGCATTTGACTCAATCAATAGAGATATACTCTGGAGGAAACTTGCCAGTTGGGGGATTGACCAACGCCTCCTTTTTTTAATACAGCGCCTGCACTCCTCCAACTCATGCCGAATTCGGACTGATCGTGCCGGCACCCTGACAGAAAGTGTTTCCATCACCAAAGGTGTGCGTCAGGGATGCATTTTAGCTCCTCTTCTATTCAATCTCTTCCTAGCTGATCTCCCTTCTTTCCTAACTGGTGCTGATATCTCCCCCCCTGCTTTAAACAATTCACCTACCCCTCTTCTTCTGTATGCTGACGATGCTCTTCTCCTCTCCATCACTAAACTGGGCCTTCGCAAACTTCTTCTTTCTTTCCAACATTACTGTTCTAATAATGATTTACTTATTAACACAGAGAAAACGAAAATATTAGTCTTCTCCAAATCTTGGGCCCCGTCATCTTGGAGAGTTGGCAACTCCATATACCAACAGGTTCAGACTTTCAGATATTTAGGAATCCTCTTTCACTTTCGACATTCATGGAGCCCTCACCGTAAATCCATAATTGCCTCTACCTCTCTTTCTCTTAACGCAATCTCTCGCTTTCACTTTCATTCCGGCAATCAATATGTCCCCGCAGCTATTCAAATTCTCTACTCCAAAACATTCTCCCAACTACTCTATGGAGCCCCAATTTGGATCAAGGCGGCAAACTCCAAAATTGATAAGGTGGCTGCCTCCTTCCTCAGGAAAATCCTTGGGATCCCCAACCTTATCAGGCTCTCTACCATCATCCTAGAATTGGGCATCCATTTACCTTCCACCCTAGCTTGGACCATCACTTTTAAGTTCTGGCTCAGAATTCACCTTTCAATCTCTTCTGACTCTATCCTTCAAGATCTATTAAAGGACCCTTTCACTTCTAGCTGGTTCCGTTTCATAGAAGCCAAACTGTCCTCTCTATCCCTCTCTGTCGAAATTCTAGCCGACATGAACCTCCACACTGCGTACCAAACTATCAAGGCTAAGCTCTATGACTCCGAATATGCAACTCTATTTTCCCAGTTGAATCCCGTCTGTTCTCCTCTTGCCTTTGGTTTATCCCCTTCCCTTGGCCGCCCTACAAATTATTTCAATCATCTATGCAACCCCCAAAAAAGACGAGCTTTCATGCTCGCAAGGCTGAATATTTTCCCATCTGCAGCCCATTTTGGAAGGTTCACGAAAACTCCACGTCTCAACAGACTTTGCCATTTTTGTGCCCTCGAACTAGACTCTCTGGACCATATCTTACTACGATGTCCAGCTCACTCCGCCCCTCGTAATAGACTTCTGGGACCGCTTCTTTCCTCTCTCCCCCCCTCTCTCTCTGATCCTTTGCCAATACTCTTGAGTGACTTTTCGACATCTATCACCAATCTAGTAGCTGAGTTTCTACTTATTGTCATTAAGATCTCTCCCAAAACTTATCATAAGTGCTAAACTTGCTTCCCCCTTTTCCCCTTCTGAATTTGGATGTGACTGTATTGCGCGCGTGGATGTATTATGCCAATAAAGGTTTTAGGTACTACTACTATATTCTTGCATATTCTTATACTTGCCGCTTTGTGACTGGGGGTTTCTGGGTGTCAAGAAGTCCAATCAAGTTTGTGGATACTTTTGCTAGAATGTGATGTTTGGATGTTTTATATTGGATGTTTGGATTTTGGATGTTTAAACATTTGGATGTTTTATATTGCTAATTTCCCCTGTGCTCTTTCGCTCTCCCCCTTCCCTCCTTTAGGAAAAGGAAACCAAAAAGGAGCCCAAATGGACAAACTGGATTACTGCTCACTTTTGACTTGCTTATGACTTTTGGATTCAGCTCATCATGAATGCTTAATTGAACAAAATTAGTCCAATTTGTTGGGTCATTTGTTCTGAACTGAATGCACACCACTATTACTAACCCATATAGAGAATAAATAATGCTTATTGCTTTGACTTTACAATAGGAAAAGTGCCAATAGATTTTTGCATATAATTGTGTTAGTCACAGTAAAGCTACTGCTGTGAGTCTTCCAATTTGATATGCAACCCTTCAGGAGATGTCAGTAAAGGTACAGAAACCCCAAATAAAACATCTCCTGCCCCTTCAGAAAATGCACAAGCTTAATTTCAGGAGACTTTTCTTGAGTCATAAGAACATAAGAAGAGCCCTGCTGGATCAGGCCAAAGGCCCATCTAGTCCAGCTTCCTGTATCTCACAGCAGCCCACCAGGTGCCCCAGGGAGGCACAGGACACAAGACGCTTGCATCTTGTTGCCGCTCCCTTACACCCAGTACTCTGAATCTACTACTAATGTAAGGAGGTTGCACAATCCATCATGGCCTATAGCCCACGATGGACTTTTCTTCCAGAAATCCGTCCAAACCCCTCTTAAAGGCATCTAGACCAGATGCCATCACCACCTCCTGTGGCAAAGAGTTCCACAGACTAACCACCCGCTGGGTAAAAAAGTACTTCCTTTTATCTGTTTTAACTCTCCCAACGCACAGATTAGCAACAGTATCGGAGCAATAAAAAAATTGTTGGATCTTCTGTTAAGATCCATAAGGCAAACAAACGACACCATGACTTGGCAATATCTTCCAAGCTCCAGTCCAATTAATTTAAAGCATTTCACAGGCTGTACACTATGTCAGTATCTCCCTCTAATGCTTGGCATTTTTCTGCTTCTGCAAAATTAATTTGATGACTATGTTAAACTAATAATTGCCTAATTTTCACAAATGGTCTCCTGGTACACTCTACTCAGAACTTGTTTCTCTTGGGAGATGCAGTGGGATCCAACTATATTATTTATGGAATTGGAGCTAATTTAATTAATTTTAGATGGAACACATTCAGTTTCACAGACTATTATTGCCTTCTGGGCTTCTTGTCAGGTACCACACGCTGCAGTTGTGGACTTCTGTCTTTCCCTATGACGTCTGATGCCATAAAACCCAGATTCACACAGTGACCTTGAGAGGAAACACATCTTTGGGTTCTGTATGGATTCAGAATTCTTGATGTTTGATACATCAAATCACATTTCCAGTAGAGTGAAACACTCAAAGTGCATTTCAATGCTGTCTCTTTTACACAGAGAAATGGTCCCAAAATTGGAGGGAATCACCACCCCACTGAGTATTTCTTGCCTCTCTCTCAGTAGCAGGACACATCTAGTTTGCTTCAGCGGACAATATGCCTTGGAAAATGGTGGACACTCCATCAATGGATATCATTAAGCCAAGGTTGGATAGCCACCTATTGGGGATGTCATATCTATGAACAACATACACTTGCATGAAGGTTTGATTCAGTATCTTGTAGGTCAATGAATACAACCAACTAACTGAATAGGGCTTTTCTTTGGGGAGCAGATCATTATTTTTGAGACAGATCTTGTGAACACAAAAAGCTTCACCTCCCTTTTGTTACCAACCACCATTGCATTGTAGTTACCTCCCTCCCTACTTTTTCTTCTGGTTCTTTTCACGCTAGCAGGTGTTCTTTATTTTCCATTGAGGTTCTTGAAATCAAGGGAATGACCCAGCCAAAGTTACACACTTCTAAGCCTCATTGATTTTAATGGGCGAGTTAAGCATGGGCTTAAATCTCTTCAATCGAAATCAATGGAACTTCGATATGCTTTACTTCAACCCAATGACGGCCAGCATTGTTATGTGCTACTGAGGTAAGAGCTGCACTGCTAGAGCATAACAAAGCTGTTTTCATGGCTCAGTTCCACTGCAAGAGAAGAAAAGCAATTGAAATGCTGCAAATGGAATTTATTGCATTATATTGCATACACCATCTTTCTCTCATGGAACAGAATGATAGGTTCTTAGGCAGTCATTCATCTAGTTGCTTTTTCACAATGGACTGAGCAGTGCATGCTGGGGTAGATGGGGAAGTTTCACTATTACCATGCTTTACCAGTCTCGCTTGCGTAAGAAGGTGGTGATGATGGAGCACTCCTGCTCCAGTCACTTCCCTGAAAGTGGAGGCATTGGAACAGGATCACAGCAGCCCAACTTCCTCCTCCAGCCTCGCCACTGTTCATGGCAGCCATTCTGGAGGAAGAAGTGGGCCACTCCTGTACCAATACTTTTCTTGATCACTCTCTGCATAACAAGTAATATGGTAATATTTGCTTTATTTCCAAATAGACAGGCTGAGCACTGGGTGGCAATAGATAGCTGAGCGCTCCTTACAAGCAAGGTCAGTTCTCCAGGGAGCTGTTCCAGCAGCCTAAATTGTGCTGTGTTAGATCCCAGCCATTTCAGCTTTCATTTTCTAGATCTTCTTCAGGGCGCATCCTAACCTAGAGTCAGGTCTGCACAGTTAGGCCAGCAAAGTCTGGCTGGCCCAAGGGCAACCATAAAGTATGTTTGGACCAATTTTGGAGTCAGAGAGGCCAGCGCACAGACATGTGCCATCCTCCCTGACTCCGAGAGTGGTTCAAACACGCTTTACAGTGGCCCTTATGCCAGCCAAACTTTGCTGGCCTAACTGTGCCAGCCTAACTCCAAGACAGGATTGTGCTCTCAATCCGTCTGACTCAGATAGGCTCTGCTTGTCTGTTTTCAATCAGAATTTGCTAGAAAATGGCTCCTTTTGTCACACTGACCATACACGGAAGGAGTAACCAATCACCTCACCTCAGACCTTCCAATCAGGTCAGGGTGACATGACTTCTTACAAGCTCTCACAGGAGGCCCTTCCATAATGGATATTTCATCACCATAAATGCCTCATTCAGAAACATCCATTGGTTCATCAGTCAATAACCTATTAGACAAAAGTGTTGGCCAAGCTGGTAGACATTACCTAATCCTGGTGCATTATTCGTTCTCTCTGTGTAATATATTACAACACCTCTTGGGATTGTTATGCTCTTGGAGGCCTTTCCCTCCCATTTGGATTTTCAGAAAGATCAAGAGGTTGGAAAGGGAATGAAGCCAACAGTAGGTTTGGTTCCAAACATCAGTTGTGCATCAGCATTGCAAAATAGCTGTTAATTTATAGAGGAGAAATGTGGAGTTTCTTCCAGAGCCATATATCAAAGCTTCTACATGCTGGTTCCCATTGGTATTTGGCCTTCAGTATAGACCAAGTGGGATTTCTTCAGTCTTTGGACTCCTGTGCAAGCATGAGACACAAGCTGATTTATTGCTTTCAGCATTTGAAATGCTACACACACACACACACACACACACACACACACACACACACACACACACACACACACTTTTCATGACCTTATTACTTATTTTTAAAAAAGCCAAAGTAAATAGGAGCACTGGGTAAAGGTTAATGTACCAAATAAAACAGACACAAAACAGAAAATATGAAACTTCCAGACAACGTGCTTTGTAACCTAGGAAGGAAAAAAGATTGTTCAGTGCTGCAAGAGCACATGAAAAGAGCCTGGGGTCATGCAAAAATCAGTCAGACAGATACGAAACTGAGAGCACAATCCTAACTGGGGCAGGAGCAGGCAGGTTGGCCAGCCTGTACTGCCTCCTAACCAAGTTAGGAGTAGCAGCAGCTTAGTCCCCTTGCCCTGCAGTAAGCCACACACAGCCCAATAGGGCTGCCTGGATCTGCGCCTGCAAAATTGCAGGCGCAAGTCAGAGCTGTCTGCAGTGGCCCAAATCAAGACCACATGGGATGGGGATGGGGCTTTAGATGTGGTGTAACTACTGCATCCAGACCCTGCTACATCCAGACCCTGCTGCATCCAGACCCTCCCTCTGCCCTCGTCCCTTTCCATTCCACCCCTCCCACCTTCCCCCCTGCCTAGAGAAGCCGGTGTGCTGGACGAACTTGGCCAGTGCACAGGCAGCTTACCTGGGGACATCTTTGATGCTTCTGGAATGATACAGCTGTCCACGTCGGCCGTGCGCCACAAGCATTGGTGCGGAAGTGCTTTATGGCACTTTTGCATCACCACAGGATGCATCGGTGCTAGGGTGCCCTTGGATTGTGCTCTGAGGGCGCAATCCCAACCTGGAATTAGGCCAGCACAAGTCCCTTGTGCCAGGCCAAGAGTGTTGCAAACACTTTGAGTCAGGGAGGCTGGCATGCGCCACCCTGTCTGACTCCAAGAGTGGTCCAAATGCACTCTATGGTGTGTTTGTGACACTCCAGGGGCAGGACTTGGGCCAGCCTAACTCCAGGCTAGGATAGTGCCCTGAGACGATCAGATTCCTCAACTATATTGGAGTAGCTGTTGCATGTACACCACACTTTCCCTTGGAAGACAGGTAAGTCATATTCCAAACATTTTCTCTTCTTCCTTGGTCTGCAGAGTTCCTGTTAATGCATAACATATGATGTGGCCTTAAAAACGTGATTGGCTCTGGCATGACAGTGGTAGTTCTTTTTTAGGGCAAATAGCATGATGCGGGGGGAGGGTCCTGGGTCAGATTGGGATGCTGGCAAGACAGTAAGGTTAAAGCCACTCCATTCTTGATCTGGATTGATTCTTGATTTGGATTGTTCTTCAGCTTCATGTCAGCTATTCACTGAAAAAAGCAAATGCACCAGGTCCAACAATATAGTTACAAACACATCTAATCTGGCCCTTAGTGATGGAACTGTTCTGTTACTACCAGACTCTGGGATACATGTTCTAGCACTAGGGCCAGCCTTAGGAGCTGTGGTACCCAATGTGAAACATTTTTGTGGGGCTCTTGCACCCTCCCACAGGTCCCCCCTATTCACTAGGGCAAGCCAATGGCACTTGATCCAAAGCATAGCACCCAGAAATAGGTTGTGGTGATGTGATGACTTCACCATCAACTGCTTCCTGAGGTCCCAATTTCCGGGGTAGGCAGAAGTTCCTTCTAGCATCAAAGTTACACTTGCCACATCAACCCTGTGATGCCTCGAAATGGGGTATTCCATGCTGGAGTGCTGGCTACAGAGCAAGGTCCTGGCATCGGCTGTGGGTGATGAGCTTTATGACCAAGCGCCTCAAGGGTGGAGTCCAAGGGTGGTCCTGACTAGCACTCTCACTTATATCCCAATTGATGAATGTTAAGGAACCTTTGACTATCGGCAATGTCACATCCACCTCCTGACTCAGTCCTAAGAAGAGGATAACCCAACCTTGTCCACTGAGATCATTAGCGAGGGCCCTTTTTAACCATGATGCTGTTGGTGGAGGAAGGGGGTTAGTCTAACCTAGCATATAGAGATATCAGCCCTGTTCAGGCGTTGTATATCCATAGATGCTCTACTCAATGACACAGGGACATGCCCATAGCAGGGGACCTTCTTTGGCTAAGGCTTCTGCTTCTCAGCTTGTTACTGAGCATAGTAATTAATCTAACTTTGTTGATTGATTATATTGCAAAATGTAAGTAAACATCTATGCAGCATTGGTCCTGGGCCTGAAAGAACACTGCAGCCCATTGAAAAAAAGAAAAGGAGTGGAGGAAATTTTTTTAAAAACATAGAGAAAACTCCTGGCTGTGTAGAGGAGAGGTGGCCAACCCACAGCACACCACATATCACTTTTTATATACAGAATCTTGAGCATGCCATCTTACTGTGGCCCTCCCCAGACCTGCTTGGCTGCTTTCACAGCCCATGTGATCTGCCATGCCTTTGCTTTTCTATCTTTGCATCGCCCAGGGTCTTGTCACTCCCTTTCTGGGCTTTGTGGTGGGAGTAATACCCTGTCCTTGCAGCCATGGAGTCCTTTGTCGGCATGATGACTTTGCATGTAGCTCTTAAGAAGTGTCCGTATGTTACTAGTGGCACATGTGTTGTGGGTCGGCAATAGTAGCTACTGAGTTGAGAACTACTATTGCCCACCCAGGCTAGCCCATCCATGAGATCAGCTGAATAGTTGATAAGGTAGGAGTTTGGCAGGGGGTGTTCACCTTTGTCCAATTGACTCCACTGGGAGGAGCAGAGGCTGGCGCATCACCCAGGAAAGGAGGAAGCAGCATTTGGCACACTGTCTCAGGCACCAGGAAGTCTTGGGTTGGCCCTGTCACTAGCAATCGCTGCACCTCACAATACATCATCCCACTCTTCCCAGCACGACTACGAAGGGTTGCTTTGTTGAAGGACGACAGCTTGCCTAACAAGATCCCTGGCAAAGATTTGCCAATCAACCCATCCAAAGAGGATGAACAAAACCATCTGTTTTCCATTCTACTACCTTTTCAATTTTCAATTCAATTTCAATAACCTTTATTGGCATAAACAAACAAAAGAAAAAGTCCAGGGGGAAACAGTATATAAACTGGTTATAAGGAGAGGTTAAGGAAAGAAGAACGTAAAATTGGAAGGATTATAGTGTAAGAGTTAATTTCAGAATTTCAGCTAGGAAACCAGCCACAGATGCTGTGATAGGGAGATAGCGATCAGACAATAGAATAGGGAAGGGGTCTGCAAAGGAGGTAGAAAAAGAAGAAAGCCAAGGTTCAAGATAGATATTGCGGAAATTTTGGTGAGATGGACAGTGAAGAATAATATGATCCAAAGTATCCGGGGCAAGATGGCAGAAGAGACATAGTCTTTGGTCACGGGGTACTTTGGAAAACCGGCCAAAGTGATTTGCCTTTTCAAAATAGGCAATACCATCTTTACAGTGGATAAAAGTTCGCTCTTTTTTTCCAGTTAATTCTGCAACCCAGTACAGTGACCTTTTGTTTCTTCCCAGCACAGAAATGTTTATGTCAATAACCTGAGTTGTATGGCATCAGCTAAGAAGGAATAATCAGCGAAATCCTATTTTCTCCTTTGCTTTTGAAAAGACAAATTGTCATTTCCTACTGAGGAGCTCAAAATTATAAATGTTAAGATTCTGAGGTTTGGAAAGGAAATCAGTCATAGTAATGGACTGACATTTCTATGCCAAAAGGTATTTTTTCACTAAAGGGGCTTTGCCGAAAAGCTCTTCAGCCTGACCTGGGACCTCCATTAGAAAATCACAGGTGCCAAATCATAAGGTCTCGCTCATCTTCTCTATTTTTATTCATCCTATAAAACTGGAGTGTCACATTTGTTACAGTCTTTGGCTTTGGACAATAAACAAATCATGGTAATTGCATGCCAGAGGCATCTCGGATCATATTACATCATTTTATAGGTTGGTACATGTCACTGAATGAACATCTTTTTCCCAACCCATAGTTATAGTATTTTATGGTATAGCTTATGGCTTGACACAGGGCCAAACTACACACAACGCTTTTATTTAAAAGCAGCTTTGGGGGGGTGGGGTGGGATCTGAACTGAATTGGAGCAGCCATGCTGGGGAGCGAGATAATCAAATTCAAATCATCTTGCAGTTTTCTGTATTTAGGTACTCTTATATGCCTCCATCACTTGCAACAACCGTCTGCACATTTTCCCAGTCCCACTGAGAGAGGGTCTATTAAGAAAAAGGTACAGAAAGTGACATCCACCCATCCACCCCCGATGTTGTTCCATTTCAGAGCTCCCCCCCATTCCTCCAGCTATTTGATTTTCCATTTTTCTTGTTGGACAGATAGATGGCAAAAAATCAGTGGCGTAGCTAATGAAAGTGTAGCCCAGTGCCAAGGGCAAAATGATGCTCCAGAAGTGATGCCACAACAGGAAGGGAAGTCACTTCTAGAAGGGGCAGCACACCTGGGCTTTTTAAAAAGGTGAAAAATGGGGGGATCCCACCTCTTCCCCCCAGTAGCATGCCTCCTCCTACTGCCCCCAAACCTGCAGTCACCCCCCCCCAACAGGGGTATAGCTAGGTCATTTGACCTTCGGGGGCCCATAAACATTTAACATCCCCCGTATATGACAAAATCATTCATTCATGCACATTTTCCACATTTTTATATTACCGTTCTTCCAAGGAGCTCAGGGTGGTGCACATGGTTTCCTCCCTTTCTTGTTTTCCACTTTAAAAGTTATCTAAGCCAGTGATTTTCTCATGACAATCATATTTTTGTTTTCAGGTTCCTTGGCTATAACATTTGACAGAATAAAGAAATTACACCCTGGTTTGTTTCACTGTGTTCTGCATTAAATTCCACATCAAATGGTGTATAACATGATGGTATTATTCATACATACCAAGGTTATCACAGTTTTGACCACTAGTGTCAAACTCAGCTTGCTGCCCCTGTAAAGCTTGTTGCCTGGCGCAATTGCGCCTCCCGGCACTTTTTAGATACGCCCCTGGCAAAGATTAACCTCAGATCATTTGGGGGGTTGCCTCTGGGGACTGGCTCATTTTTCAAGGGTTGCCAGTGCCGTGACTTCATGGGACCCTGCCTCAGAATTGCATCCAGCCAAGCAATATTCACAGCTAGGGATTAAATTATAAAAATATATGTGTTCACCCTGTGTTCACCATAGTATTCACCATGACTAACCCCTCTTATAACAAGTGGGTGGCGGAGATGTGCTTTGTTATTCTCCTGTCAGAGTTGCTACGCTCTGCCACCTCTTCTGTAACCTTCCTTTCCACTTCTTTTCTCTCTTCTGCTACATCACATCACGCTTCGGTACAAGTATCTTGATTAAGATACAGCTCACAATGTTTATCAGCCCAAAGGGTGTGATCGCTCTATCCCGACCTTTCCACACAGTCACTTTGGCATCAGCCTGCTCTGCCCTCAGTTCAGGTGCCTTGTTCCACAGAGATAACTGATCCATTGGCAGCAATCAAGAGGTGTGATTGTGTGCCGTGTTCCATGTAAATCCCCCCCCAAGCATCTCTCTCTAGGCAACATCCTCCCCTCATTTTCAACATATTGTTTTTAAAAACAGATCGGGAAAACATTTAAAGCTGTTGGGATGGGGCGTGGGTGTTTTGGAGAAGAAAAGTTCCTAGAAAGAATCTATCCTAAAAACATAGATTTCAGCTCTAGTGCCAATGCGGGGGTGCCGATCTAGCAAGCCCTCCAAAATTGATTATAATAATCACCTTTTCAGATGCCTAAGCATTAATAAATGGGTGGCTCCCCCACTGCAAACGGTTGCTTTCATTCAGAGGCGTCACGTCCATAGGGCGCAATGTAGGGGCTCCACGGGCGCTGGTGAGGGAGCTGGGCACGCCGCAGAAGAAAGCAGCAGGAAGCTGGGCCTTCCTGCCTGCCCCTGCCTCAGTTGTGCTCTGAAATGGAGCGATTCCAGAAGCAGGGGGCATGGCAAGGCTTTGCAGAAGGTGTGGTGGCGTCTTTCATCACCACCCTGCCCCAGGCACAATCAGAGCCTGTCCCGGCTCTGCCTTCATTGCCTGGTATAGACTACTGTTTCTGGCACAGCAGGTTAAACCGCTGCTGCTGGGCTTTCCGACCGGAAGGTTAGGAGTTCAAGACTGAGCGACGGAGTGAGCTCCCGTTGCTTGTCCCAGCTCCTGCCAACCTAGCAGTTCGAAAGCACCTAAATGCAAGTAGATAAATAGGGACCACTTCGGTGGGAAGGGAACGGCGTAGAGTCCTTGGACAAAATGCCGGATCTACAGGCTTTGAAATGGAGATGAGCACCGCCCCCTACAGTCGGTCACGACTCGACCATTCGGTCGTGGGGAAACCTTTACCTTTTATAGCTCTGCTTTCATTGCCTGGTACAGACTACTGCTGCACCCGCAGCAGCCAGACAGCTCAGGATTGGACAGCCCATCTCCCTCTGTCCCTTCCCCCTGAACCTGTTCACTCTTCTCACTCTGCCCTTCCCCCTTCTAAGACATTCATTTCTCCTCTCAATTCTCATCTCACCTCCTTCTAACTGCTTTCCCCTGGGCTCCATTTTGTTTGCACGTTAGCCACAGAACCCCCCTGTCCAGATGGATGTGTGAGTGAGCAAGCTCAGCTAGACGCCAGTTCGGAATCTTTCTTTTTGAGCACTAAATTAAATCCTGTTGCACCTTTGGCCCCTGGTAGTGCCAAAGACTCTTCAGAAGGTGGGAGTTTTGAGGGGAGGGATTTGAAGCATGTCAGAGAGGAGATATCATACATATGATCTGGAAGGGCATGCCGGGCATGAGGGATGGCTAGGGAGAGGGGCAGATCCATTAAAGGAGCAGATCCATTGGATGGCTAAGGATGGTGGAACTGTTAGAGTGAAGGTCACGGGCAGGAATACAGCAGGATATGAGTGCGGAGTGCAAAGGAGGGGCAAGTCCATGGAGGACCTTGAAGGAAAGGACCAGAAGTTTGCTTATTGCTTATTTCAGGCTTATCTTGGCGTCTCCAAACAGTGCCCTGCTGTCTTCACCGTGGTGATCAGTTTTCATTTATTTTTACCACAAGGTTTGGCCCAGAACCAAAACACACACGTACACCTCTTGCAAATTATAGAAATCAGCTCCAAACCAGTAATTATATGTTTAATCAACAATGTGCTATACACAATAAGGTTCTCTAAGCACTGAGGGGCTCTTGGGTGTGAAATTGCTACAGTTACGATCCAAAATCTGTGTGAATAATAGCAGACATTCCCTTTGCTTTTTAATTTGGGCAACTTGCATGAAAATATTGGTTGCTTTTCCCGCTGTACTTGCTTTCTCAGAATACATGCTGTTTGATTAACACCATTTGCACCATGTTTTACTGAAGAACAGAATGATAAGAGCCACCTTATAACCTATTGGAAACATCCCAAATTGGCATCCATTCCACAGTCCCAAAAAAGGGCAGTTTGTTCCAAAAGTGATATTTTCTTACTGGAAAACAAATTTATTGCTTTTTTAGACAGAATTGCACTTAACTGTGATCAAGGGCATGCTAGAAATGTATGTTAAAATATCCAAACTAGCCACACATACCTATGTATTGGAAAAGGTAGGAGACACCCCAAGGAGATAGGGAATGGTATCAGCAATGGCCCCTTGTCCAGGTAAACCAGGGATTTTGGGGTTAATCCCAGAATTCCTGCAGCAGGAACACAGCTGCAGGCTGATAAAGGCTCTGGCTATGAAGGGAGGTTAGCACAGGTGGAGATGGGTGTGGCTGATGAGTGTGGCTTGATGGGTGTGGCCTGCCCATCAACAGACACTGATTGGCCTGCCTCAGTATAAAGCTGGAGGCAGGAGCTGCAGTAAGTTAGCACCAGGTAGGTGCTGGATGGACTGACTGACTAAAGGACTGGATAAGATAAGGTTATTGTGGGGAACTATTGTATGGCTGCCACACCCTTGGAGCACCAAGTGGAGGAGGCAGTATGTGGCTTAGGCAAGCTGACTGCCTATTGTTTGGTGGTGGGGTTTGTTGGTGCCGAGTTAGGATATCTGGAGCTAAACCTATGATGAGGGCAGTCTGGAGGAGGCTGGTCAGCCGGTGATTCCAAGCAAGGCTGCTGGAAGAGAGGAGAACCAGTGGGTTAAGGAACCCCCTCCCTCTTGTCAATCTCTGAGGCTGCTCTGGGGGGGAAACTAGTTAGCCTAGTGTGGGCATTGGGGCCCTTGGGGAGGCCCAGTGGAGAATTTGGCAGAACAACCTATCATTCATGAAGCAGACCCTTGTGAATTCTCAAGTTAATTTCATCCCTGAATGAAGAGTCATTCTGCACCAGCTGACAGAAACAGGCCTACATGACACTAGTTTACAATGCTGTAAACAGCATTGTTTACAGCCACAATACCTGCAGTTGCAACCACTCCTTTTCTGTAGACCTCTCCAGGAACACTTGGCAATCCTCACCTGAAGCTCTCTTTAGTAATAAAGAGAAAAGCATGTTACTGTGAATGGGATGGATGAACAACTAATTATAAATGCTCCAATTTAATGTACCTATCTGGGAAATGGGAGGACAGAAAAGATAGAGGTGTCAATGTCAAAAACCAAGAACTGATCCATACTTTACTTTTGGTACTTGATATCCTCTTGGGTACCTGATGTTACCAAGCATCCTTATCTATTGGGGAATACACCTGACACACGTCTTTGGTCAATGCTGGAAGTATATGACTTCCATAAGTTCAAACCAGACTTGTGCCCTTTGCTCAAGATTGACGCTAGGAATATTTCAAACACATCCTGAATTTAAAAGGATACAAGGGCGCAATCCTAACCTGGAGTTAGGCTGGCACAGTTAGGCCAGCAACATTTGGCTGGCACAATGGACACCATAACGTATGTTTGGACCACTCTCTGAGCCAGAGAGGCCAGCAAAGAGACATGCACCATCCTCCCTGACTCAGAGAGTGGTCCAAACGTGCTTTAACTGTGCTGGCCTAACTCCAAGTTAGGATTGTGCCCTGAATCTTTGCCTTGTTTCCCTCCCCCACCCCACTTGCACTCATGGGCATAAGCGAAGCCTCATGGGCATTTCCTAAAATCACTTTACTTGCCTATTTTCCTTACCTGCACTTGGAGGGACACCAGGACATCCTGCACAAACAAGAAAACAAGTCCTTTTAGGCCAACAAAGAATCAACATCCTCAAGCCTCCGGGCTCTTCCGTCAGACTTCCTGTTAATCCAATTTCCTGGCTACCTTGAGTATCAAAAAGGGTGCATTAACCAAGCTTTTCTGAGAGACCATAAAGGAGTCAAACCGGTCTAGCTTTGAAAGACCTGTTATGAACAAAAAAAGAGAACAAGTCTGGGATATGATGTGGTGGCCCCAGTGGCGTTTCTACAGGGAGGGCAAAGCTCTCAAAGTCTTGCAAGAAGCCTTACCTTGCAGTGGAAATCACTCCTCTCCTGCACCGTTTTAGCCAATCCTCACAGGGAACAGCAACATCTTGGCGTTGCTTACTGGCTACAGCAGCAAGGGAGAGGGGGGATTTACATGACAGGGTAAGGCTCCTTGCAAGACTTAGAGCTCTGCCCTCCCTGTAGAAATGCCTCTGGGTGGCCCAATTCTAACCAATGGGGTAATGGGTGACAGGGGCGGAGATGCAGGATGGCTATAGTGCCGAATCCTAAACCCCGTCCCCGGCCAGGGCTGCCCTGATTCAAGCCGCTGCTGCACACGTGGACCTGCAGAACAGCAAGCGCAGGTCCGAGCAGCCTCATAGGACTGGCTGGGGCTTACCCGGGTGCAAGGGGAAAACCTCCCTTTGCCCTGCACTGCACTGCTGCCGTCTCCTAATGGGCTTAGGATGCAGCTCAGCTATGTCAACCTTACTATGTTGGCGCTGTTTAGGATTGGGCTGTCAGTTTCTGAACAATTTAAAATTATTAGATTGGATCAGTGTTTCTCAAACTGTGGGTCTGAACCCACGAGGTGAAAATATGGGAAGATGGAACACTGGACAGGGGGAGGGCTGTGTGGTTATTTTGCTTGTGTCAAAGTGGTAAATAGGCTTTTTATTTATTCCTTTCTGATTTACTTTGCTATTAGAAAAATGGCTGAGAAATAACCCAACTGATTGCTGCATTCTCAGGAAAGCAGCAGGCTCTGGGGTCACAATGACAGCACTTCTGGTCATTACATCATTTCCAATAGGTCTTGGACAGATTGCCATTCTAAAAAGTGGGTCCTGGTGCTAAAAGGTTTGAGAACTACTGGATTAGATTTACTATAGTTAAAAATGCATTCACAAGGTAAGTGTCTCACTACCTACAGTCCCTGCAGCTTCTGGAAGGTTAGAGGCTGCAGGGGCCTTTGGAATGGCATCTGTAACCAGTACATCGTCTAGTGGTAGCTTCAGAAGCTTCAGGCATTTCAACGGGACCTGTGCTGGTTACAGGCACCATATTTAAAGTCCCTGCAGCCTTCAGGAAGCCTACATAGACCTTCCGAAGGCTGCAGGGACTTTAAAAATGGTGCCTGCGATCAGTGCAAGTCCCTATGCAATACCCATGAGGCTTATGAAGCATCACACAGGCATTTCAAGGAGACGCATGCTGATCACGGGCACCATTTTGAAAGTCCCTGCTACCTCCAGAATTAAATGTCTTTGCTGGCTTCCTAAAGGTAGCAGAAACCCTCCAGAGGCAGTAGGGACCTACAAAATGTGGCCGGTGACTTGTGCAGAGCCTTTGGAGCAGCCAGGAAGCAGAAGCCCAACAGGCAAGGTACACCTTCCCCCTAACCCCATTTATCCCATAGGATCAATGGTTAGGGGTGGGTGGGTTGGGGGATATTTTTTTCCAAAATTTCTTGATTAAAATAGCAAATTGTGGTGTTACGTGTTTCTACTCAAATTTTTATTGAAAATAGTACAAACAGCACAATAAATAAGTGTGAATGGCCCTACAAAGGCAAGCAATCACTGGCGCACACACACCATCCCGAAATAACCTGTTCAAAAATTCCCAAGCTGCACTCTGGTTGCTGCATGGAGTGTCAAGAAACTGCTACTTACTACTTCCACGTTCCATAATGTTGTTTATTTGGAGTGTTTATAGCAGAGTTGGGGGCTTGTGGACCCATTCAGCGCTTGCCTAGCGCGATCGGAGCGGAGGAACGAAGCGATCGCTACATTTCAATAACAAAGTCTTTTATTGGTTACAGTAGCGATAGTTAGAAAGTGAGAAGTTCTATTTGCCGGTCAGCGAAAGCCGGCGAAGGCTTGCCGCGTACAAGCGGCTTTTCAACGCATGTTGTTACATTCTCAGTTACAGTCTCAGTCTCAGTGCGCACACAGTAAAAATATAAGTTATATAGGAACAAAGGGGTGTAGCCAGAGCATATCTGGTAGGTGGATACCTGAAGACCCTTGTGCCCCATGTTAACCAATGGGGTGACCCTTTGAACATCATGATCTCATGAGAAAGTGGATGTTTGCTAGCCAGCGCTTCCCGTGAGAAACATTGCCTGCTTATGTTACACTATCTAAAGGGAGTTCAGCTACTGTGTAGCAGGTTGCACTAACAAGCTGGGAAGCTGACCACCTCAAGGACACGCAGGTGCTCTATCTGATCTGGAGACGGAGAGACGGAATGCCAGTTTCCACCAGTTCTGGAGTGTGTGGTGTGAAACTGCAACACATAAAAGTCACCCAACATGCACTGTGAAGTATGAGCATGCATGTTCATAGCTTAAGCAAGATTCCTCCTGTTTCTGTCCCCTCCTCCTTCTGATCCCTTACTGTAAACTATTTGTGGATTCCTTAAAACTGTGTCAAAAACAAGTCCTAGCAGTGTTATTTTTGTGAAATTCATCTAAATTTGTGTCAAACTGTGTCAAAAATAAGCAAAAGCGGTGTTATTTTGTATTTTGATTTAAATATCATTTAATGTTGCATTTTGAGCAGAAATTATCATTATTTAGCATACTGTGTTGATCACCAAAAAGCCCCACCCCTATCAATGGTTTGTTATGTGTGAATTTGTTATCTGCTAGGGTTTCCAGGGACCTAAAACTAGTGGACAGTGAGAACTCACTTTAGTATAGTATAGTATTTATTTATTTATCTTTATTTTGAAGAATTTATACCCCTCCTTTCCCATGCTGAAGCAAATGCCCAAGGCGGCTTACATGGACAGGCTAGTCTAAACCACCATTTTTCAATGGGGTTTTTACAAATATACAATATTCTGTGATTCACCGAATCTTCAGTCCCAGATGTAGCCTTCACAGTGTGGTTCTCTCCTCTGGCCATGTGACATCAAGCTTCAGCAGCCTGGACAGGTCCTCAAGGTTGGATTCCATTCATTTGCCGGCTGGCTTTCTCACAACATTCCCACACTGGCTAATCAGCTCCACAGTGACCCTGTTCTGCCACAACAGGTACTGTAGCTTGTCACAGCCTGGCATTTTGTCTCCCATCCAAAAATAGACCACAGATTCTCCTGCTTAGCTTCAGGCAGTACCAGCAGCTGAACCATCCACCCGCACCTCCTGCACACCTGTACCTATACATATACCTATGTATATAGGCAGTGGTGGGATTGAGGGGGAACGCGGGGGGACGGCGTTCCACTTGTTGGAATGTTGGCTGGCTCCGCCCACTCACTGATGTCAGCTGGCTTCTGGCTATTTTTTTCTCCGTGTTTTTTTTACCTAGATTTTCCTTCAGTTGTGCGCACGCTCCGCCCCCAGTTCTGCAACATTTGAACTGGAGGCAGCGGGAGACCGGCATCGGCGGCAGCCCGGCATCGGCGGCAGTGGCGGGAGACGGCGGCAGGTAGGCCTGGGCTCCCTACGCAGCGTGGCCTGCCTTCTCCCCATTCCCCCTCGTTCTCCCCGTCCCCCTCCCTCCCGCAGCCGTATGAAAGAAGAATGTTGTGGAATTATTGGTTGGAATGGTTGGTCTAGTTTTTTGGGCTTGCTAGCCCACCTAAAAATGCACAGATGCCTGCTGAAAATGTTGTGGAGTGGTTGGTCTAGTTTTTTGGGTGCCAATTTACAGTTCATGTCATTTTATTGTGTTACAATAACAGCTCTTCCTGCTTGATGATGTCACTTCCTGCCACAACATCACTTCTGGCTATGACCTCACTTCCTGCCACAACATCACTTCCGGCTATGACATCACTTCCGGTGGGCGGGTCCTGACACAAGTGCCAATCAAAAGTGAGTTCCCCTTGCTAAATCATTTAGATCCCACTACTGTATATAGTATAGTATCACCACTATCATCATCATAGTGATCATCATAGTTTCAGTTTCCTGAAGAGATACAGTAGGAGATTACTTCCAAATTGTTTCCACATTACAAATGTGTAATGGGGGATTATGCGCCTGCCTTACTTTGTCCCAAGCAGTTTGCCAGTCCACAGTGCCAAATCAAGGAGGATGAGGTCAAAAGAGAGCAGTTTGTGTTTGGCAAATGGGTCTGTTGGTTTTGTTCTGCTTCTACAGGGAGTACATTTTTCATTATTCATCTAAATCAACTCCTTAGAAAAATTGCAATTTTGGTGACCACAGTACATCCCACCATATAACCCCCCACGTATCTTGAAAGAAAACTACAATACAGGAGGAACTGCTTTGTAGCGACTACCATCCATGCTTTAAGCCTTTGATGAAATAGAGTGACTTTAGTCTGATTTGTTTTTATTTTGTAATTTAAAGTCGGGGTGGTGGTTGTGATTATTACTCTGACCCCCAGGAAAGTGCCGGGGGACACACTGTAGGGGAGAAGGAAGACAGAGCAGCAGCAGTAGATATTTTCTGTCTCTGTGAACAATATATAATGAAAGTTATTAACAAGTATGAATGGTACAGCTGAATTTTCAAAAGACTGGAGTCCAAACTAGACAGTTCAGTGCAATTGTAAACACATGGCTGCCATCCAAAATGGACACACCTCTAGTTTTCCCTTTCCATAATATACAATTCAACTTATTTCTAGTTGTGACCTCATAATATTCTGCATTATTTTTATTGTGATTATGTAAAAGATTTTTAGACTGCCTTCCTGTCCCATCAAAGGGACCATCAGGGCAGCTGCCAAAAAATATTAAACGGTATTAAAGCACACTATAAAACTAACCACAATCTATATATATAAAGAAGAGTGTGTGTGTGTGTGTGTGTGTGTGTGTGTGTGTGTGTGTGTTTCGCATCGGCTCCTCAACGCCTGGAGCGATTGGCACGAAACTTGGCACGCATACACCTTGCAGCCTGGCGACAAACACTGCGGGGGTCGGGCCCCCCTAGCGCCCCCGGGGGTGGGGGTACGTGGGGGTCCCCGTGTGAAAATGGTCAAAAACAGCCGAAATTGGCGTCAAATGCACAGTTTCCGGGGTCACCGAGATGAGCGGCGATGCTCCCAATGCTGTCGGAGTCTGGGTTCAGCCCCCCCTTGACGTGAGGGGGCGAGAAGGGGTGCAAAACAAAACATCCGCCATGCCCTGCTGTGACGCCTGGACCGATTGGCACCAAACTCGGCATGCGGAAGCCTAGTGGCCTGGCCACAAACACTGCGGGGGGCAGGGCCCCCTAGCACTCCCGGGGGTGGGGGTACACGGGACCCCCACATGAAAATGATCGAAAACGGCCGAATTCAGCGTCGAGTCCGTAGTTTCCAGGGTCGCTGGGACGAGCGGCGATGCTCCCGATGCCACTGGTGTCCGGGTTCAGCCCCCCCTCGACGTGGGGTGCGAAAAGGGGTGTGAAACAAAATGTCCACCATGCCCCACTGTGACGCCTGGACCAATTGGCACCAAACTAGGCATGCGGAAGCCTAGCGGCCTGACCACAAACAATGCGGGGGGCAGAGCCCCCTAGCACCCCGGGGGTGGGGGTATGCAGGGGCCCCCCACGTGAAAATGATCGAAAACAGCTGAATTCGGCGTCAAGTCCGTAGTTTCCGGGGTCGCTGGGACAAGAGGCGATGCTCCCGACGCCACTGGAGTCCGGGTTCAGCCCCCCCTCGACGTGGGGGGCGAGAAGGGGTGCAAAACAAAACATCCACCATGCTCCGCTGTGACGCCTGGAGCGATTGGCGCCAGACTCGGCACGCGCATGCCTTGCGGCCTGGCGACAAACGCTGCGGGGGTCAGGCCCCCCATTGCCCCCAGGGGTGGGGGTGCACAGGGGCCCTGAAGTGAAAATGGCCAAAAATGGGCGAAATTGGCGTCGGGTCCGGGTGACGCTCCCGACACGGTTGGAGTCCAGGTTCGGCCGCCGTCATTGTGGGGGGCAAGAAGAGGTGCGAAACTCATAAACTCTGGAAGATCATTTTGTTACCTGGGCAACGCCGGGTAACAAAAAGCTAGTCAAAAATAAAATAAAAATACAAAACCTCAAGCCTCTGGCTAAAACTATTGAAAGCTACAATGTTTTGTGCTTCAAACTTTCATATACAACACAACATTAATTAGGGAGGACGCATGTCCCTCTTGTACAGGATTTCAAACATTTGTTTAAGAGTGTAAGCTCCTCCTTATGGCGGGGTGTGTGTGGAAGTGCTCAGAGGAGAGTTCTTGGTCCTGGTTAGCTCTTTCATTCCCATCTGCTCCTATACATGGTAAGGTGGTGCCTGAAGAGGCTAAGAAGCTGAGGTAGGACGCAAGTTCCAGCACCCTGCCACTTCTGCAACACCTTGTATGCTCGGTCCAAGGAATTCCTGTGTCTCTGGGGAGCTGGGAGCCCAGTCAACCATCAGGCAATCCTCCTCCACGTCGGCCCAGCCTGGCCTTTTGCTTGCATAATTATAAGGAACCTGCTGGGAATGCCTGGCCTGGGATGGGAATTTGAGATCTGGAAGCTACCAGCTCTGCTTCATTCCACTCCACCCCAATCACCACCCCTTTCCCACTTCTCCAGCAACAGAATCCCGTTGCCAGGCATTCTGTGTGGTGCTGCTGGCAGCATGTGGCTTTGTAGCTGCAGCACCAGCAGCCATGCAGCAGCCTCTACCATTGGTGCTGCTACAGTGGCAGGTCCTTGTAGTGCTGGCATACCAAGCAGTATACCAGCGTTACGAGAGGATGGGATTGGTTAGTATTTTTTAAAATATGCAGAATTAACTACCAGAATGGTGTGTATTTTAAGAACATGTGTTAAGGTAATTTTTTTTTTCAAGTCCTACAACGATAGCGATAGTTCTAAACATAGAACTACTTAACTTTTGTTTAGAAGCATGCATATTTAGTAGGCGATTGAGTAGCTGATAGCAGTGTGCCCAAATAGTGGGCTGAACATAAATATCATCTCTTAATGAATTTCCCCAAATGGTGTCTCTGTCTGACAAGGGCAGATGGAGCCAAAAACAGGACTGGGCATGGGCACATGACCCACATAATCCAAGGCCAGATAATTATCAGCCAGATCCAACTATAAAATCATACATCCTTTCTTTCACAGGGAGAGGCGTTTACCAAGTTTCCTGTTCGGTTCCATAAAGAAGGAGTAGTTCACAGACAAATGCAGAATAACTTTCAGCTTCATATACTAGGGTCCCAGTTGCAGACCTACCAATAAGTGTGTGGGGGCAAGGGCCCTGGGCATGGCGCTCCTAGGGCAGGAGGAGAGAGGCGAGCAGTTTTTGGCCCTCCCGCCTGCCCCTGTGATTGTACGGCTCTGAAAAGGAGCCTGGCGGGACGTGGGGGTGGGACAGAGCAACACACCAGGACAGGGAAACAGTGGAGGGGGCAGACTTCCTCTATCCCTGGGAGGCCCATTGGCTGGATCCACAACTGGTCCCAGGACTTAGATTGTCTGATGCAACCACCTTGTTGAACAGCTCTAAAGCTGGTCAGTGCATGGATGGGTGGCTGCTAGATTAGGAAATACCAAGTACGCTGTGTTGAGTTCCATGAAGGAAGAAAGGCAGGATATAAATGTAAATAAAATAAAATTAAAAAAAACCTTTCAGCCTCATTGTTTAATATAGAAATTTGTCATTCCAACCATACTTCTTGTGATGATGCTGTTGTATAAATGAATGAAGGAAAGATTCCTATGCTTAAAAATATTTAATATCAAAAGAGCAGTGGTGTGCTTATGTAAGAAATGGAATCGATACTATTTACGCTTGAGTCATCTAATTCTATCCGATTGTATTCCTAGGAATGTTGAAAGCCAAAGATAAGAGTGACACTTATAATGAAAAGGGACTTGAATAGTTTCTATTGCATTTAATAACCACTTCATCTCTGTCACATGAAGGAAGTCCTGCATCGGATTGCATTACTGACACGACTGGGGAGCGGGACAATAGTTTTCAGTTAGAGAGATAATGTAAAGAACATAAGAAGAGCCCTGCTGGATCAGGCCAAAGGCCCATCTAGTCCAGCTGCCTGTATCTCACAGTGGCCCACCAGATGCCTCAGGGAGCATGCAAGATAACAAGATGCCTGCATCCTGTTGCCACTCCCCTGCACCTGGCATTCTGAAGTCCCTCCTTTCCCAGCTGAGGAAGGATAGATTATGTGACTCAAGTGAAAAAGGGTATAGGCAGTTGTCAAGGACCTCTCAGTTTCACTCTTGTCACAGGAATATTCTGACAGGAGGCAGCCCAATCCTAAACTGCGCCAGAACAGGCAGACTGGCAGAACTGCGCTGTATCCAGCACAGTGTCGAAGGCAGCTGGAGGCCGCCTTAGGGTGATATTTACCCTTTACCCCGGGGTAAACCCCAGTAACCCCAATAGGGCTTCTTGGATCTGTGCCAGCAAAATCACGGCAGCAAATCAGAGGTCCCTGACTGGGCCAGGGACGGCATAAGTGCCAGATCCTGTCTCCACCTTTCCGCCCTCCCCACCCTTTGAAAACCTTCTGCCTGCCTTCCCCACACCCTCCCCAACCCCCCACTTACCCAGGGTGGTGTGGAGGCACTATCTGGCCTCCACGGGCCACCGCAACCGCCTGCACCAGCCCATCTGCCACCTGGAGAGGCGCAGACATGCCTTACAGACATGTCCTTCCTTTCTTACGTGCCTTCCTTTCTTATGTGCAGATGACATGTGCCGGCCTAAGTGGTGCTCTGGACTGTGCCCTAAGCAATTTAATTTTGGTTTGATTTGACTCCAGAGTGGACCTTACAGACTTGTTGAGGATCTTACTAGCCCCAAACACACAGAAGTGTTCGATTCATTTCCCTGTAACTTGAAATGGCACTAGAAACTAAGAATATTTTTACACAAGACTCTAAATAGGAACACCTTTTAAGCCCCACTTATACGCTGTTGATAATGTGGGATCAGGATATGGAAGAGAAAGAGAATGCGCATTGTAGTCAACATAGGCTTTGGTTTGCATTACAGACTGATTTAAACCTCACATGTGAAAATATACCTAATCTAGCAAAGAGACCAATGGATTGTACCATGGCCTGTTTTAAGATCCTTCTTCAAAAGATGTCCCAAAAGATAACAATCCTGCAATGTTATGTAGCTAATTTGAAAACATTTGTGCAGTGACCTCTCACTGTTGGCAGGGCACTTGGAGCTGCATCAGATTGATCTCCGCTAACTATCTGATCAAAACCGTCAACCGCAAGAAGAATGAAAATCCCTCCACGCTGCATCAAGACAACATGCAAAAACTGGCTGAGTTGCGGGGAGATTACAGTGATCAAACGGAGAAGTCTAGCATGTGACAGATAAAACAAATACTCATTAAAATATAAATCTCTCCACATTGAGAAGAGGAAAGAATATTCCCACTCTACACATAGAAAGTGCCTCCAAAGCCAGAGTCTTGCAGAAGAACAGATGGGAAGAGACAAACAAAGTAATCTGTTCAAACCCAACTACTTCCACAGAATAAAGAAATATGGGACCTGAGATGACACAGATATGTTCCAAGAGTGGGGGAGTAACAATTCAGATAACAATTCAGAGAAGAAAAAATAGCTCATCTTGTCGATGATGGAAACAGGCAGCAATTTCCGGTTTTAAACATAATTCATTGAACAGAGAACAGACTGCTGTAATTAACAGGGTTTTTTTGTTGCCCATATAAGCTACAGTTCAGACCCACACACACCCCACATCTGGGAGGAGGCTGTAAGCAATGAAGGGAGACACTGTGGTGAAATAGGCACAGAAAACCTTAGTAGTGTGAATCCACAATTTCTCATGCACATCTAAACGGACTGCTCTGTTATGGTCTTTTCTTACAGACAACGAATGAGTTTGTTTGGGTTTGGTTTGGATTTTTTTCAGAGATTTGTCAGTAGCATGATAGTCATCATCGCTCATGAGGTATACACTCTCTTTTTTTCTGTGCCACTATTGTCTTGGTTCCATAAGGTTTTTGCAGTGCTTTAAAAGCCTGTTTATCTTCTTTATTTTCAATTCTACTATTGGAATAGAACAATTCTACATTCATTCTACATGGGATTGCAATATTGATGATCCAAATTTGATTTTTTTTTTGTTATATCAGGTGTATTCTGTTCTAGGCCAGTGTTTCTAGAACTGTGGGTCGGGGCCCTGAGGCGTACTGGGGCTTAATTGCGCCCTGGGCATACCACGTCATGACATCACAATTATATTGGCTCCCACAGCTGGTGCTTGGGTGAAATTGCTCTAGAGCAGGCTGCAGAAGCCCTTTCCGAGTCAGGAAAACAGGGAGGTATGTGCACAGGCCCCTGTGATCGGCGCTTGAACGAAATCACCCAAGCATCTGCCACAGGAGCCCGGCCAGATAGCAGTCACCTCCCTGGCTTGTCAAGTCAGGAAGGCAAGGAGGCATGTGTGGGGGCTCTTGTGACTGGCGCATGAATAGAATTGCTTGAGTGTGTCTGCCACAGGAACCTGGCCAGTCGGGAAGCCAGGGGGTGTGCAGGCCCGCTCAGCTGCAGCAGGGGTGATTTTGCCTGAGCCACTGCTGGCAATGCCTAGGCGACAGGGATCCTGTTGCTTTGGGAGTGCCTGGAGCCTAGGTGCTTCCAGCAGCGGCAGCAGCAAAATTGCCTCAGCCACAGCTGAGAGGGCACTTGCGCTTCAATTGGCCTGTGTGCACTCTCTCTCTCTCAGCAGCCAGCCAGGTGACATTGCCCAGCTGACTGCTAAGGGCACGCACACTCCAATAGCTTCCCGCCTGGGGAAACTATTGGGGTCCGAGTGTTGGCACCCATATTCCCTTCAGCACCCAGGGCTGTTGCCCTGAGTTGCCACAGGGATGGTACACCTCTGCCGGGACCCACCAGTGGGCCATGAGCTGATTTTTGGTGGGTCGTGAAAAGTTTTTGACACATTTTTATAAAAAAAAACAAAACTTCGCCAGTACCTTTGCCCAGTTTGCAAACGAAAATTGTTAGCTGGAATGTATGAAGTAATCTTGATACCCTCAAATTAAAATGTCACATTTTCAGATTTTCTCTAGTAATTGGCCTGCTGTAGCTCATGCGTAGACCCAATTTTAGCCTTTTGTCTGGCCTGGAAGGCCCTAACTGCACATCTTACTCTTCTGGTTACCCTGGAATGACTGTAAAGGTTTAAGGGAACAGTCCTTAACTCCAATTCTAGGGAGAGTTTAGAAAATGTCTATACACACATTCTATATGTAAAGTCTGTAGCAGCCTTGGGAGAATGGGACTCTGATTGTTGTATTATTAACCTATTCATTAATAATAAATACAATATTTCTTTCTAGATCTCTTTTTTAGTCTAGTGGGTCGCGATAGATTGTCAAATTATAAAAAATGGGTCCTGGTGCTAATAAGTTTGGGAAGAATTGTTCTAGAATAGATGTTTGTCTGTAATCTGACATGCCAAAGTATCTTCACTGTTCTCAGTGATTTTATTAGGTCAATTTGGACCATCATCATCATTATTAATAATAATAAATTTTTGCACAGTCACATTGATCTTATTGGCTGGTTTGTTTCATCCAAACATCAAGGACCGGATTCCCAATGGGGACTGGGATGCCTGGCTTTTATTTGTTTGCTGTTATAAATAACGTCACAAAGTGTGCGCTGTTTCCAGTAAAGCTGTTTTTTGCAGTTGATTGATGGTGACTTCTGCGGCTCCCAAGCTGCTAAGGTGCTCTTCATAGTGTTTTGGAATTGCACCAAGGGCACCAATCACTGGTCTCCTGCCACAACCTTTCAATTTCTCTTTGTAAATCTTTGTACTTTGTGGTTTTTCCCCCCAGTTCTTTTTCTTCTACTCTACTATCACCTGGTATTGCTATATCAATTATATATCAATTATTTTGACCTGCTTTTCTTCTCAACTATAGTTATGTCTGAGAAGAAAAGCAGGTCAAATTGTTTGTTTGTAGACAGAAATCCCATAATATTTTTGCATCTTTTATTTTCAACCACCTTTTCAGTGTTGTGTTCCCACCAGTTTTTGGCTGCAGGCAGCTTATACTTTTTACATATGTGTATTATTGTTGCTACCTTGTCATGCCTTTCCTTGTAGTCTGTGCGATCTTTTTACAGCAACTAATTAAGTGCTCCAGTGTTTCATTTCCTTCTTTACAGAGATGGAACTTGCTGTTTGCTGTTATTTTTTTTCTACTTTTGCTTTTATTGCATTTGTTCTTAATGCTTGTTCTTGTGCAGCCAATATTAGACCCTCAGTTTCTTTCTTCAAATTGCCTTTCTTAAGCAAGTTTCAAGTTGCCTTTCAAGTTTCCCCTCTCTTAAAAGGGGAATTAATTAATTAATAATTATTTAATTAATAATTATTTAATTAATAATTATTTAATTTAATTTAATTTAATTTAAATAATTTATTATTATTATTATTATTATTATTATTATTATTATTAGTAGTAGTAGTAGTAGTAGTAGTAGTAGTAGTAGTAAAACCATCGGATCTAGATTTTTTTTAACATTGACTCCTTTGAGAGGTCTAGCACAGCATGAAGCTGTATGGCTCATTCTCTCAAGCTGTTCCTATTACATCTGATTTATGGCATGACAGCCCTTGTCCTAACCCATAACCTTGAGCTTGTAAAATGCACAGGGGAAAATTTACTAACTATAGCACTCATGTTAATGCACTATTGGGAATTATTGTAGAGAAAAAGAAAAAGGTGAGAGAGGCACAAGAACGACGAACACCTCGACCAGTAAATTATGAATAGCAGTCCTCTAAGAGCCACATGCCATAGATCATGCAGTCCTCTCCATTTTTCATTTAATTCCATCTTTATTTACACAGGCAGTTTACTGCTAGACAGGATTGGGTTTGCCTTCTTCTGAAGCAAAGGAATGAGAAAAATGTGGCACTGACAGGCTAATTATGCAGATGCAGATGTGCCTAAAATGCACTTTGTCTCATTCTTGGCCATAGCAATTGTGATATCTATATATCAGTGTTCTAACTTCATGCATGTAGTATATTATGCATACATGCATTACAGGCATTAGTTAGAGGACACAGGCAGAATAAACTAGGCCAGTGAGTTATGGTTGGAGCAACTCATAATGCAAGAAATAAGAACATGAAGCCAGAATTGTGAAATGCAATCATCAGCCCATCTCCTTTCCCTGTCACGCATTGCATAGACACAACATTATGTGTATTGTACCTGTGAGTGAATATTAATTTCAAGTCACTTTGGTAACCAATCTTTATTGAGTAACAGGGTATTAATATATACAGCCAGAGTTTGCTGGTGCACCTGTCTATTTTACATGTTGTTGTCAGGCTGGCTGTGAATTTCTTACTACTTGATGATGTTTTATGATGACTGTGGTCTGCTCTGAGTGATCCTCTTCATGAAGGGTTCACATATTTTGCATTAATAAATGACTGTAAGGTTTTGCCCTCTTACAAAATCCTCCCTGTATTTACTGTATGCAGAAATAGGGGCAGGACTGCTCCTCTTGGCTCCCACTGATGTCAGTGAGCAACCTAGATATGCTCCCCAGCAGCCACACATTAGGTTTCCATGACTGTATTCCTCTATGCCTTGCTAGTGAAACCCTGGATAACCAAAGCACCCACCAACATGTGCGTGGGTACAGGGGCTCAACCCCCCTTTATTAAAGACAAATGTGTGGCTGCTGGCAGAGGGATGAAGAATTACCAGAGAAGGCACATTGTATCTAGAGGGCAGGGCCAATGGAGGTTGACTCATTTTCCCTCTCAGGAAGATTTTCTGAGGTGAAGACACTTCAGAGTTCCTTCCAGAAGCTTTGAGTAATGGCACAATTCATTACTTTCACCACAGCAGTGACAATCATTCTCCAATAGTATTCAGTGGTTTGTTCCTTGTCTGGGTTTTAGATATTCTGGCTAGAGCACAAATTCTTCATGGGAGGGTTTGTATGCATGTACACACAAATGTGGAAAGAATCACAACTCTCCACCAACACTCTCGGTTTGCCCCATTTTCAGTCAGACTTGACAGGTGCCTTGGCTCTTGAAAAATCAGCAAACAGTTGCTTACACAGAGATTATTCTCCTCAGCCAACCTTCTGAGGTGAATGGCAGGTGGGACCATAGAGGAGGAAGCACAGCTGTCCTGTGCCTGTTCTTTTCTATGGCAGCCTGCCCTTTGTATCTTGGTTTGAATTCCTTGAAACAACAAGAGTTGTTGATGTTGTCAACAGAATATAAAATTAGGTCTGTTGATGCAGAGAATGCCCTTGAGATATTTCCGTTCTTATTTGAGTGTTAATGTTCAACAAATCAGTCCCTGGCACCAGTTCCAAAGATTTACATTTTTTGTTCCTCTCCTTTTATATAAGCCATTTTTCCCTAGGAAAGGTTCCAAGCAGAGACTTGGATAACAACCAAAGCCGCACTGATTATTATTGTTATTAGAGGCTCACTTGTATTTCTGTTTAATTCATAATTATTTTAAATTACACATGGGTGAAGTGTGGTTGGATTAATAGGGCTCAGTAATCAGGATTCTGTTCTTGAGCAAACCAAAATTATAGTGGAATATTTCTAGCATGGCTGAAAGAATGGATAGGAAGGAGTGTTGCATTTTACTGCCATTGTTCATCAAAGATCTTTGCACTCATCTTATTATGGCACAATCCTATCCCCCACTTGCACCAGAGGAGCGTGCACCCTGCCAGTGCAGCCTGTTGCAAACGTGCCATGTTGCGACAATGCAGAAGTTAGTAGTGCCAGCAGGCCGGCCTCTGCTCTACCAGCAGTACCAGAGCAGGCCACAACGCACCCCGGAGCAGGTAAGCTCTGTGCCGAGCAGCAGAAGAGTGGGGGGAGAAATGCTATGGGGGAGGGGGAAGGTGGTGACAGTGGGTAGGGTGGGGTGGGCTGATCAGGCACTAGTGGGGAACAGAATTGGTGGCAGTGGCATATCCTATCTCCTTTCTGGACCCAATCCACCACCATGCGGCAAAACAGAGCTGCCTCACAGATTAGCAGGTGCAAGTCCAAGTTACCCCATTATGGCAATAGGGGTGTATCGTGGGGCAAAGGGGCAAATGCCCCCTTACCTCAAGGAGCTCACCACCAATCCAACAACCCCCATAGGATGCAGCAGAGCCCACATCGGCTCTGCTGCATTGGCATGGGAGAAGTTGGATAGGATTGGGCCGTCCATTTCCTAACTGTGGAGGTAGGAAATATGTTCTACTCTAGCTCAGATTTTCTATAGACATTTCATTTGCAGAATTCTGGCATAGGTTGTTACGTTTGAATTTTTTTTTTTTTTTAGACATGTGCAGTGGTAGTGAATTGTATTGGTGAAACACTAAGGCCACAAAGACTTTGGAGTGCAAAACCCAAACATCCCTCTGATACCAAGGCATTTATGGAAAAGCTGAAAATTGAAAGCAACAATACATGAGTTATTGTCTGTCTTTCCAGGCAGAAATTGATGAGAGCAGTCTGAAAGCTATGACAAGGCCCCAGCGCTTTGAATTCTGCTGAAAGATATCTTTTGCATCAGATGCAAAATTCAGCCAGTGGGCATACAAAAATGTTGTGACTTCAGGAAAAAAAATAAGAAACTCACATCGATCGATCTCTTTTTCATAGACTAGAAGAAGGCACACCAGCTATCAGTATTAGGGTTAAATTAACAATAATCTCATGTGTATGAATGAAAGGTAAAGGTTTCCCCACAACCAAATGGTCTAGTCGTGACCGACTGTAGGGGGCGGTGCTCATCTCTGTTTCAAAGCCTGTAGAGCCGGCATTTTTGTCCGATAATGTGGCCAGCATGACTCTATGCCGTAGCGCATGGAATGCCGTTACCTTCCCACCGAAGTGGTCCCTATTTAACACTTGCATTTTTTAGGTGCTTTCGAACTGCTAGGTTGGCAGGAGCTGGGACAAGCAACGGGAGCTCACTACATCACGCAGTCTCGAACTCCCAACCTTGCGGTTGAAAGCCCAGCAACAGCAGATTAACTCGCTGCGCCACCACGTCCCACCATGTGTATGAATAGCTTTGTACTAAAACCTGTAATATCATTTGCTGTACAAGAACTAGTGCTGCCACTCTTGAGTATCTGGCAACCACCCACTTTAGATATATTGCTTTTTTCTATGGCTAAACTTCACATTTTCTCTTCCAGATAGTAATGCTTTTTATCCTTGGACCTTGTAACAGTCACAAATATAAGCTCTAACCAAGTAATACGAAGACAACTCTTCAGGCCAATTCACTTAACGAAAGATCAGTGCTGGCTGCTCATTGAATTCAATGCACATTAGAGCTTGCTGAACAGCCAAGTGGTGACCCAATTGCTTTGTTGTGTAGCCAAATTGATTTCCAGCCCATGATGAAGTGTGTGGAAAACACAATCAATATCGTTACCAGCAGAAAACCAATCTGGCTATGTGCTGGGTTATAATGTTCATTGGGTTCTTTCGGCAGCTAGGCTCCATTTTCAACAGCTGGGCATATGAGCCCTTAATCAGATAGCCTCACTAAATTTAAGCAGAGGTTCATTCTTGCATATTGCTCATATCCACTATTTGTGCTGTAGCTATGAAAAGCAACTCAATCTGAAAAGGAACTGAAGAGAGCCAGGGCAGTATGCATGGTACAATGTGCATTGGGGTATTGTCTGGTACATGAGGAAATCCAGTCAGATCCATTTTCAGCCATGCTGGGTCATTCAGAGTGCCATCCTATCCTGGAGTTAGGTTAGCACAGTTAAGCCAGCACAGTTAGGCCAGCATAAGGGCCATCGTAAAGCACATTTGGACCACTCTTGGAGACAGGAAGGATAGTGCACGTCTGTGTGCCGGCCTCTCTGATTCTTAGAGGGGTACAAACATACTGTATGGTGTCCTTTGTGCCAGCCAAACCTTGCTAGCCTAACTGTGCCAGCCTAACTCCACATTAGGATTGCACCCTCAATGTGGCCTTGAGCTGTGCACTACTTTTCAGCCAAACCTACTTCATAGGGTTGTTGTGGGACTAAAGAGAGGAAAAATCCCATGTATACCACCAGGAATATCTTTCAAAAAGGGTGGGGTACAATTTTGTCAAATGTAATTGACAATATACCCTACATCAAGAGTACATAAAAATGTAAGAAGAGCTCTGCTGAATCAGAGCAAAGATCCAACATCCTGTTTCCTACAGTGGCCCAACAGGTGCATCTAGGAAGCCCGCAAGCATATTATGATGCAACAGTTGTCTCCTGCCACTGCTGTCCTTGAAGCTGGTATTTGGAAGCACATGGCTTATTCTCTTGGAGGCCAAATGTAGCCATCATGACTAACAGCCATTGATAAATTTATCTTCCATGAATTGGCCTAATTCCCTTTTAAATCTATCCAAATTAGTAGCCATCACTATGTCTCATGGAAGCAACTTTCAGAGACTAATTACGTGTTGTGTGAAGTACATCTTCTTGTCCACTTTAAATCTTCCACCTATCAATTTCATTGGAGGACAAAAAGCCAAAGACAACTCTTCAGGCCAATTCACTTAATGTGCATTGTTGTGCACATTAAGATCAGTGCTGGCTGTTCACTGAATTCAGTGCACATTAAGAGCTTGCTGTACTGCCAAGTGGCGATCCAGTTGCTCTGTGGCCAAATTGATTTGGTTCTAGTATTGTGAGAGGACAAGAACTTCTCTCTCTCCATTTTCTCTACACTATGGATAGTGCTTCAATCATGTTCCCCTCTAGTCATCTAAACTAAAAAGCCCCAAACATTGTATTTTTCCTTGTAAGAAATATGCCTTAGCCCATGACTATTTGGTCACCCTCTTCTGATTTTGTTCCACATACTGTAGGTAATATATTGTTATAAGGTTTAGTAAGGTCAGACATTATTACAAGTCAAGTCCCTTCAAATTTGTGTAATTGAATCAGTTTAGAGCAGTGGTTCTCAAACATTTTAGACCAGGACCTACTTTTTAGAATGGCACTCATGTCGGGAAGTGATGTTCATAGCCAGAAATGACATGATCAAGCAGGAAGTGCTGTCATAACATAAAAAACTGACACTACACAACTGAAACGCAAATTGGCATTCTTGGACTGCAGCAATTGTACAACTGTAAAACATTCCTGACAGAAAGCAAGATTAGGACAAAATATTAAGTAAAAGCACTGAACTAAAAACAATTTTTTTTAAAAAAAAAATCCTCACTTGAAAATTCAAACCATTAACACTCACAAAAGGAATCTAGCAAGAGGAAGGTCTGCAGGTTCCAAGATGGCTGCTCCCAGCTCTCCATGACCCACCAAGTGGGTCCCAACCTACAGTTTGAATAACACTGGTTTAGAGCAAACATTGTGTCCAGTCCTGAAGATCAGGGCACAATCCTACCCAGCGCTGGGGTAAGAGCGCTGGCCAGCCAGCGCTGGGTAGGTGGAGGCTGGAGCTTCCCTGCGGCAAGGGAGAATGCGCTCCCTTACTGTAGGGGAGGCTCCAGCCTCCCCTATGTGCTCCTCGGATCTGTGCCCGCTAAAGAGCGGGCGCAGATCCAAGGAGACTGCACAGCTCAAATTGGGGCCGCGCAACCTCCCTAATGGGCTTAGGATGTGGCCGTATGGCTACTTCCCAAGCCTGACCACATCATCCCAAGTCCCGTCCCACCTCCCTCCCTCCCTCCCTCCAATCCCCGTGCCGCCTTGGCATGGAGCCTCCCTCGCGCCGACTTGCTTCGATTGGCGCGAGAGAGGCTCAGTGTGGGCATAGCAGGGCGGGCACTGCCTGCAGCGCTGGTCCTGTTGCCTTAGTGCCGACGCGGGGGTGCCGATCGGCGCTCCCGCATTAGCGCTAAGAGCGCAATGTCAGCGCAACCCCATTGCGCTGACACTGCGCAGAGTTTAGAATTGCACTGGCACTGGGTGACCTAGCCCCTTGCTTTATATGAGCCTATCTCCTATAGCTATCAAGTGAAGAAAGTTGGGTAACTCCATATACACCCATCTATTCTACTTAGAGCAAAGACACGATGATACTAGGGCAATAAAAATGATCATCTGGTTTCAATTCTCAACTTGGCAACTGAAGAACGTTCCACTTGTGTTTAAAGCACCTTGATACTGGAAGTACTTGCTTCAAAGTTGGAGAAACCCTTGAATAGAAGTTTTGTTATGCTTCATTTTTTCCTTCCATTAAAATTCATTATACCAAGCACAGACTACAGCTTTTAATCTGTCCCTGCTCAAAGGCAGGTCTGTCTTCATGCATGCTTGCTCTTCAATTTTTGTACCATCAGCAGATTAGATAATGCTGAATCCACGTTATTCTGTGCATCTTATTAATACAATTAGGAGGTAGTAGAGACCCAAAACTGTGACCCCAGTGGGATCCCTCTCAAAATAACTCCTTAATTGGAGGTCACACTATTAATGATTACCTTCTGCGAAAGGACTGTTCCTGATCTTAACAGAGAATTTTCTTCCATAATTAGGACTCAGATGCACATCTCAAATATAGGTATATTAATGATGGGAAAAATCAGGAGAAATATTTTTACACAAGATTGTACCACCTAAAGTGTGTATCACACGGAATTAAAGTATCCAGAACATGATTCACGATAGCTTTATTCTTCACTTGATATTCTACACTGAAAAATCTTGTATTTTCTTGTTGAATTGGCTGCACCTTCTCATTTCTAAAACATCAGAGTCACACCTCCTGTACTTCAATTCTTCCCTTCGAACATGAATCACAGATTCACATATTTATTATATAGGACAACAAATAAAAAACCAACCAACAGGCTCACTTTTTAAAAAATGTAGTAAGACATACCATCATATGCAAGGCATTTCCCATGCTACCAAGCACAGAATTATTTTGGAAAGTTGTTACCACTGTATTTCTCTCGTTTGATCTTTAGGGTTGCTCATCACAAGACTATTTTTGACACAGATCAATTTTTACTGAACCACTTACATGGAAGTAGAAACCAAGCCATTGAATAACATTTACAAAACAATCACTTAATTGACATTACATTTTTTGACACATTGAAAGTATCTGTTTCAGTTCAATTAGGATACACAAACTACTAGTTAAACCAACGCTTATTTGCCCCATCAATTACTAAAACTGTGCTTTTTAGCTGCACATGAAGTATTTGAGACAACTTTGTTCCTATCCCCTGGCTAGATGCTATTAAGGAATGCCTTAGGCTAAATGGGTTGCGTAATTTGATGGAATATGATCCTATCCCTCTGAAGCTACATCGTACTGTCATTTCTCAAGAGGCTTAAAGATATGGAAATGTGAACTGACATGAGGAAGGTTGAGGCTTCCCATGTTTTCCCATTTTTAGAGTATGCAAAAAATACAATATAAAACAGAATTATACTTGTCAAAATTGAACAAATCACATTCTTTTGAAAACTATTGCATGCTTAAGAATTTATCAGATGAAGTGAGCAGCCCCAATTAGCAGACTGTAAAATAATGTCTATACCTTGTTCAGAAAGAACCTATCCATGTATCAGGAACATTATAGGAATTATTGAGGATATATCCAATGTATATCAATATCAGGGAGAAATGGTTAATCTTCAATAACTGGTTTGAAAAACTGGATTATCAAGAAAAAAATATGGGTATTGACAAGCAAGTCTTTGCCAGAGTTTTACTTATTAGGGTTTGGGTTTTTTTGCCAGACAAGCACGACAGAATAATAAAAAAAAAAGACCTTTTGAACTTGGTAATGGCAGCAATTGTATTTGTGTGCATACATTGCCTTTATTTTTCAACAAAAAATTGCTGCAATGTAATACCTGTTCTAATTTGTGGCTGAGTATTAGTGTAAGATCTGTGAAAATGTATAGGTGATAAACTATCCACACAGCTCCTTTTGGTAGAAAAGGAGGGGTTCATCTGTGCATTGGTGATAAGATATTGGGGAGAGGGGAGTTTAGTTCTAGGACAAAGCCCAGTTAACCTCTCTCCAGAACATTTTGGTGGCAAGAGGGTAAATGTGCCCCCCCTACCCCTTTCCTGCTGAACTATTGCCACTGAGAACGCAATCCAAACCCTGGGCTGGAATAGGCAGGCCAACACGTCTGCCCCATATCCATCCTGGGGCATGGAGGTGCTGCCACACTACCCGGGGAAGAGGAAAATATTCTCCTTTCTCTGGGCAACATGCAGTGGCACGGATGGGGCTACTAGAAGCTGCACTGCCAAAATTGGTAGTGCAACTCTGAGTGGCCGAATCAGGCCCATGTAGGCCAGGGACAGAGGTTATGATCTGGCCCAAAGGCTGGTGCAAGTCCATGTTGATCTGTGTTCTCGGATGATAATCTTGATCAGGCCTGAGAAGGGGAATAGGATATGGCACGCATTGGCACCACCAGTCCCAACCCTTCCTGGGCTTAATATGCCCACCCCCTTTGCCCCTTCTCCACCCTCTTCCCAGCCATGTGCTGCACAGTGCTGGACTTACCTGCTCCAGCAGGCACTGCTCCACACCGGCACTGCAACAAGCATGCCAACACGTAGTGCTTTATGGCATTTTTGTGACTGCTTGTAACAGCATGCTCCGCTGGTGCTATAATGAATAGGATTGGGGCATTGGGCTCTATGGACATGCACCAGAGGGGGCCTAATTTTCAAAGCACAATTCTTCAACCTCACTGAATTCTTTGGGTGGGGAAAAGGAATACCTTTGCAGGGAGCTATATCTCACCCAGTGTCTCCTGAGTGGAAAATGAACCACTCAGCTAATGTAATCTCCCATCCTTTGAGGTCCCAAGACTTGTGCTTGCATGCTGTCTTCTGCTACTGAGTATATTTCAAGGTGTTCTGACCTCCTGCCGTTTTTCTGCAAATGTTGAGAGTTTCAACTCTCAGTGCAGGTAGTTTATTACTGTTTCGTCCTATTTAGGCACAAAAATGCCTACACATAAGACATTTCAACATACTACTATCATGGGTGAATTACGACATGCAGGGGGCAGGATTCTTTCAGAATGTCTAACCAGCAGAGCCTGGAGAATTGCAAGGTTAAAACCCTTTTTCCTGAACTTTTACAGAGGCTGGAATCTTCAGGAAAAATGAATGCACTGTGAGGAAACCAATTACCCTGTTTTGAACCAATGTCAGCTCTGCTGCGATTGGTAGAAACTAGAACCCAATCTCCTGAGTTGGTGATGGGGACACTATAATTTATGTATAAACATTGCACATGCATTTGTAAGCCATTTGCCATTTATAGGAAATAACTTTATCATTTTTATTAATATTTATATACTGATTTTCAAATCAGTGTAGTTCAATCAGCACCCTCCTTTTACTTATCAAGGCTTACATATCTGGCTTATGTATACATCAGGAATTATGCAGCTATCATGATTTGATATCATGTGCAGATTATGTGCATGACTTGTGCAAGTATCAGGAATTGTACCTAAAATCATGTACCAAAGAGTTACTTTCAAAAAAGGTTTCCATGTACTCCCAGAAAAGAACGAATAAGTAGTGCCATCTATAGTCACATTTTACTAAACTGAAAATTCATTTCATTGCTTGTTTTTGCTATTCAGAGCAGGCAGCTGCTCTGAAACATCCTTTCCTTTTCCCATAGAAGGTAACAAAATAATAAAACAAAATGTGTATTTCTTGCCTATCAGTGAACCAAAATGACTGCCCCTTGCACCTTTTTAATGATTTGAAATCCAAAGAACAAAAAAAGGAAAGACTGAAGAAAGGGTAAAGTTAATCGTGGGTAAATCTACTCTCAGTCAGGGCTTTGTTTCCATGTCAAAAGATAACTCTTATTTCATTTATCTTCGGTCTTTTTTCCATGACAGAACTTATGGTGGCATATGTCGAATTCTCAATGCAGGCTCCCATCTAGACACAAACCAAACCCTGACCTGCTTAGCTACAGCATAGTAGCTGTATTGCATGTCTTCAGATGATTTAAAACTTAACCCCCACCCCCTAAGGTTTTATCTGATTGTGAACCCATGCTTCTTACTCAGCATGAAAAACGCATGAAGCAAATCTTTAAAACTGCAAAACTATTGCAATTATAAAATTAAGCTCTGAAATAGTTATAAACTCAAAACATGAGTAGATGTGTTTTCTGAGCTTGCTCACAATGCTTAAAACACTCAGAGTAAGACCCTCTGGATAACACATTCCACCAAATGTTCTTGCATTCCCACCAAAAGTTCTACAGTTTTTGCCATTTAAAGAATTGGGGAAGTTATTATTTTCAGTGAAAGTAATACAAGGAAAACACTCCAAGGATAGTTGAATGATCTAATAATGAATCAGACGGACAGTTCCTTAGTGGAACTACTTCCTACCATTTTTTCAAGTATCATATTAGATACTATCCTTGTCTCATGCTTGTATATTTCATCCTAACCACCATATACATTTTACTTCTACTTGGAATTATTATTAATAATAATAATACACCACTTTTCAACCAGAGTAGTGCACAAAGCAGTTTGCATAATAAAATCAATTGTTCCAAGCTTAAAAAAAATACAGAAGAGACACTAGCAACAGCCACTGGAGAAGATGCTATGCTGGGGTGAAGAGGGTCAGTTGCTTTCCCTCTGCTAAATATAAGAGGGCACCACTTTGAAAGAGGCCTCTTTGCCCAATTAGCAGAAATCCTAGATTTTTTTTTAAAAAAATGTACTTTATTTAGATGTTTACCAAAAGGACAAGGAATATACATATTGTGGAATATTACAATGTGTTAATAATGGTTCGACTACGAAGTTGCTGCACGTACTCCTTAGCTTGATCAAACCCAGTCTTTGGTGGCTCTGGAGGTGGAGGTGGGCCTTCCACTAGCTTCACAAAGTAATGACACTTGACTTTGTCCATAATGCCAAACATGCCTTTCCCATGGTAGCGGATCCTTTTCAGGTAATGACCTTTTCCAGAGAAAGATTCAGCTAGAAGACATAAAAATAAAAGGCCAGAATATAAATCTAACAAATGTAACAGAATTTTCAGGCCACTCGATGCATTAATAGAAAATAATGCAGTTCCATGTGTGCACCTCACAAAAGGTTACAGAGCAAGGGTTTAGGATCCAAAATAGTCTATCAAATCACTGAAATGGCGCCTTAAATTCATGAGAATTAAATATATGAGAAATGTAAGTGCGGCAAGCTTATGACCTTACTATGAGCAAAATCAATGGACATACCTTCAATTCATAGTTAGAGGTATTTGAAAATGGTGTTACTTACCTTACTAAGAAGAAAGCCCACTGTGTTCAGTAAGACTTAGGCTGTAAACATATCTTACTCACCAAAAATAAACACCTCTATTCATAACACATGCAATCTGGCACCCATAATAAATGGACTAATGCTTTGAGTAGACTCTAACCAGAAGCCAGAATAGCCTCTCCCCCTAGGATCCACTGCAATTGTGCTGTGTTGCATCTTTTTAAAACATACCTCTTTTATATTACTTCACTGTAGATTTGTGCCAGTAATGTGGCACAGAAGAAACAAAACACACAACTGCATGACCCTTTGAAATGGCAAAAAATAAGACTGTTGTCAATTAGCAGGAAAATGTCACAAAAGGAAACAGATTTAAAATTTTGACTATTGCCCATTAACGCTCCCTTAGTATTCACTTAGCTGCAAAACTTGCTAAGAGTAAGACCACTGCCCCAACCCCATTTTCTAAAGCCTAGCCCTGGGAAGCATAATTCACCAAGCAGGTTAGTCACTTTCCTCTAGAGTGTCCACTTGAGGGACTATGAATCATTGTGAAGTGACATTTTACTTCCCCCCTTGGTAGAAGCTTTTTCTACACTGCCTTTTGTCTTCATAAGTTTGAAAGAGAACTGAGCTTCCTATGACAGCAGACACACAGTGGAAAGTTAAGAGGATCATTTCAATATGAAGAAGGCAGAAGGATGTACTTTAATGCCAGATATAAATGCACTTAATTTAGAATACTTTTTATCTCAATTAAAGGCTGACAAATGACCGGTTCCTCAAAAATGAAGTGTAAACAGGTGGCTAACCTCCACAACAAAGTGGAGTTACAAACTATTGAAATTGACAGTGATGAACAATGGTTTCATTAAAAAAAACTTCTACAGAATAATGTGTTTTTCCATGCCTACAGTTGTTGGGGCAAATAATATTAACACGTCCCAACAGAAAAATATTGAAGATTACACCTTCAACAGATACATTCAGTTACATTTAAAAATCTACTGCAATTTTTATGCAATTTTCCATAAATTAAATGGTTCACAAATTGTAGAAGCAGTTGCCAAACGCTGTTCAGAAATTAGAGGTCAGATTTTCCATATCTTACAGTGTGATCCTATGCATGTTTACTCAAAAGCAAGTCCTATTGTGTTCAATGAGACCTGCTTCCAGGAAAGTGTGCACAGGACTATAGCATTAGAGATATTATCAGATAATATTAAACCATGGTAATTCTATTTGTCAGAGTTTGAAATATTCTGTAACACCTGGGCTTTATCAAGTAAATGGCTACTACACTGAATCCTTTTCAAGCAGGAGACATTCAATATCACTTTCAAGGTCTTACCAGTTATGCAGTTAATGGTGCAAAAAATTCTTTACATGTTATGTTGACATGAAACACTTGCCCAGTCCTAAGTGCACTGGAACTCCAAATCCATAATGTGATCAACAACCTGACCTGGACAGCACTGAGAATCAATTGTACAAGACACACGAGACATTTTTGAAGCCTTGTGTGTTTTATTATTAGTATGCAGAATAATGGTACTGACCTAGGGCCCAATCCTATCCAATTTCCCAGCACTGAAGCAACCATGCTGACGGGGCATGTACTGCATCCTGCAGGGGAGGAGCAGTCAGAGGCTTCTTCAAGGTAAGGGAATTTTTGTTCCCGTACCTTAGGGCTGCACTGTGGCTGCACTGTGGCTGGAAAGTTGGATAGGATAGGGCCCTAAAGCAGTTATTGCTATTGCTGAAAACTCTACACACAAGTTAATATTCTGAAGAGTCATACTATTGATATGCTAGGTTGAAACCAATATTTCAGAAGTTTTCTATAATAATGAATAACTACTTACCAATATGCAAATTGGATTTAAATTCTACATTATTCTTTCTCACTGCCATTTCTTGAGCTTCTAGGAGGACCTGTTAGGGTGAAGGACAATTAATATCAATCACAAATTAAGACAATACAAATTTCTCAATGTTCTTTTGCCTCTGACTGCCTTTTTACAAAATTTTAATGCAACATCTGTATTAAAGCTGCTGCTGCTTCATTTTTAGTTCAGGTGAATTTAAACTACAAGGAAAAAAGATTTTATTAAAGAAGAAAAAAGGAGCAAATGACAAAACTGAAGGTCTAAAGTAATTAACAGGACTACAGTTATGGCACATTAGGCAGGCAAGCTAGTTCATTGTGAAGTGGTTAGTACACATTGTTTAGCTGTGCTTTAATGAATCATCCCACTCAATATTTCCAAATGAACAAGGTTTTTGATACTTTTTTGACAGTAGATATGTCAATCCCTGTATGAACAAAACAGGAAAGTGGGGTATTAACAAAATCAAGCCCATAAAATGAGCCACAAAAGGGCACACAGAGAAGAAAAATCTGTTCAGTTTTTCCTTCTAGGCGTGTACAGTGGAAATAGCCTCTACCAATTATTAACCTATTTTGAACTATCTGAAAGAAAAGTTCAAAATTCTTAAGTATTTAATTGCTCTCCTGAACTGCCTGGAAATCTCACATGAGTAGTCAAAGCAGCTTGTTTAGTCTTTCTGCCATACTCCATTAGACAAGGTGAATTGAGCTACCTATGTTGGGATACTATTAAAGGCAGTAAATAATCAATTTAGTTCACTAGAAGGCTTCAGCCCAAAAAGTGGCTGGTTAGTTCACATTAATTTAGAAAGCTCAGCCTGTTCCCATAAGAGACACTAGACCTCTGTCCCTTTTGGCCCATAATTCCTCACATGCTTGCCCATTTCCTTCCAGCTAATACTGCAGAGTGCAATCATCCCTTCTTCTTCTACAAGGTCTCCACACTGTTTCTATTCCTCATGCACTGCTGGATGAGGAACATTTTCTAGTTCTTGAACTAGCACTCTTCCTCCCCTTATGGCATTAAGTTTCTTCAGACCTTGCCTCCTCTAATTAGCACCTTCCAGCTCATTTCTCTGCTCTTTTGCCCTTTTCCATCAAGCCTCATTTTCCACCTAACCTTCCTGCAGGTCCCTCTTTCACCACTCATTCTTGACTCTGCACCCTTCCTTCAATTGCTTTGCTCTGAGGTTTCCTGTTTCTCAGTCTTCCTACCTCCTGGGACCTCAGTCTGCCCAGTGAAAGATTTTAATCCAAACTGACAATTTTCCCTTCTCACACCAAAGTGGGGTTTCAAACTGTTTAGTTCCCAGAGCAAATATATTCCTTGCAACATCAAGGGCTTTACCACCCCCAGTATAATAAAATATAGATGTGATTTTTGCCACAATAGCAGGGAAGATGGATTTTCTTCCTGGGCCATCTCTCGCCAGAAGAGGAAACAGCAGTACATAGTTTAAAAGAATTTTAAAAAGAACCAAGAGGCAGGCTGGTTGCTATTTACCACTTGAAAACACCTCACATAGCAGGGCAAACACTTTTGTCCTAGAGTTGTACATTAATTCATTAAAAGGTGCAGATCTGTTTAAGGAAAGCCCAAATATCCAATATACACTTGTAATATTCATTATTTCTATATAGAGAGAGCAACTTCTATAGCAATGAATGTGCTAAAAAGGGATGATATCACATTTTCCAGGCACAAAATCCTGCTTGGAAAATTGGCTATCCACCAATCAATATCTGCTGTCAACAAAAGTACAACCTTGAGAGAAGACTGGGAACAGTGAACAACAAAAATGTATGCATTTACTGAGCAACAAACTACGTATGTGGAAAAGGTGTCAAACACATGGAAAAATGAAATTCTACATCATACCTCTTTGATCACCTTTGCTCCTTTTTTATCATTGAATTCCAACTGAGCCAGTGCCTGATCTATAGTCATTCCCCGTATCTAGAATGAAAAGTCACAGGAAAGATTAAACCACTACACCAGGAAAATTGTGTGTGCATTGGGGGGGGGGGGAGAACTCTGAATACAACGCTTATAGTGAAAGGAAATCTCATTAAGGACATCAGTGTTCCAAGTTTCTTTTTTTCAATATGCAAATATGATTCAATATATAAGAACCGTGTGTCATTGGATATTAGTTACTCATTAGTTTTATCAGGCACTTTCAAGAATTTTGACAAAGAGTATTATGGGCTGAAAGATCAACACAAGAAAGGATTCCCCATCAAAAATCATGTGAATCAACTTTCCAGCACTGCAAAGATCTACAGCCCAATCCAGAGCTGCCTGGCTGCTGCAGGTGCAGCAGTAGCCAAATGGCCACCGCGGCATCCTGTTGCAGCCAGGCAGCTGCAGAAGGCTCTGCATTCATCCCTTTTTTGCTATTTTGCCAGTGCAGAGGTAAAGGCTGCCGTATCAAGCCATGCAGTCCAACAAGGAGGTTGGGGAGGTACCGCCCCGCTCTGCCCCTCCCCCCACCCAGGAACGCCATTCTGCCCTGCCTGGAAGGAGTGCAATGCCAGTGAGGAGAGAACTGACTGCTTGCCGGCATCACATTGCTGCTTCCAGGCAGGTAGCTCCGGTGTCACTGCAGCACGGCTGGTAAGCCCTTACAGTCCATGCTGGACATGCCTTATGGCACCTTTGCAATACTAGCACAGCCAATATTATTATGCCATTGTACAAATCAATGGTAAGGGCACATCTAGAGTATGGCGTACTGTTCTAGTCACCAAATCTCAAAAAGGACATAGTGGAGCTGGAAAAGGTGCAGAAGAGAGCGACGAAAATGATTACGGGGCTGGGGCACCTCCCTTATGAAGAAAGACTGCAGCATTTAGGGCTCTTCAGTCTGGAAAAGAGGCACCTGAGGGGGGACATGATTGAGACATACAAAATTATGCACGGGAGGGATAGAGTCAATAGAGGTATGTTCTTTTCCCTCTCTCACAACACCAGAACCAGGGGACATCTGCTAAAACTTGAGTGTTGGGAGAGTTAAAACAGATAAAAGGAAATACTTTTTTACTCAGGGGGTAATTAAGCTATGGAAAGCCTTGTCACAGGAGGTGGTGATAGCATATGGCCTAGGTGCCTTTAAAAGGGGATTGGATAGATTTCTGGAGGAAAAGTCCATCATGGGCTATAGCCCATGACGGGTTGTGCAACCTCCTTATGTTAATAGTAGGCTGCTTCAGAAGGCCAGGTGCATGGGAGTGGCAACAGGAAGCAAGCATCTTGTTTACTGGGCTCCCTGAGACACCTGGTGGGCCACTGTGAGATACAGGAAGCTAGACTTGATAGGCCCTTGGCCTGATCCAGCAGGGCTCTTCTTATGTTCTTATGGTACACTCATACCACCATGCTGGACAGCTCAGGATTGAGCCCCTAGTATGTACTTTTAAGTTACCTTCTCGAGATGACAACCATAGACAAACTGCTCGAAACCGTTTCCACCTAACACTTGTTTCATGCAGTTAGCTATTCCATTACCACTTGATCATTCACCATAGAATTATTATCTCCACCTTGTACAAGCTGCTATCAAGAAGCAATTGCTGCATGGAAGCAGTTTCCAACAGCTTCCACACTGCAGCTGTATCAAGGGTCCACAGTTGGCAACTACAGGCAACCCAATTTCCTCTGCAAATGATCCTGCTGTGGTTTCTGCTTGATAAGAAGAAATCTAAGCAATTCATCATTCCTTCAGAGTTTGCTGCCCCATGCGTTCTAATCCAAACTTTTGTCTTATCTAAACATTATTTTTTCCCCTGAGTAAAACAGCAAGATATCCTTGCACTATAGTGCAGAATTTCCTCCTATTGCTATAAGTGGGTTTACACAACATTTTATTCAGGGTTTTTGCAAGGCAAGGTAAGGTAATAAGAACCCCAATTTCAAGTTCAACCATATGCTTATATTATAAAGACAGTTTTTGAAATTGTTTTTGATGAAAAAAGGTCTAACAAAATCTAATCTATAAATATGTATTTCTCTTACCAGTTTCGCCAGATACCACATCTTGTCTTTACTGTATTTAATGTCTCTTCGACAGTGGTATATTTCCTAGAAGAATAAATGTTTATGTTCTAAAATTAATTAAACTGAGATGCTTATAGTATCTTGGGAAACAAAACACCAGTTCAGATGAGCATAAACCTCAGGTGCTCCCTCCTCCCCTTTGTCTTAACTTACTTCTCAAAAAACCACCACTTGCTGTTGTGTCCAAAATGAACAAATTATGGATTATGCAAAACAGCAGCTTGCTTGAAGAGCAGGATCTAACAGTGATATGTTTACTTGTCTCTCTCTCTTCTAACTTCAAAGAGATGTTGGTTTTTGCAGCTAGGTCAAGTAAGGGAAGGATTCAACCCACACATATG
>JAJKFI010000005.1:11904074-11917068 GCA_029204185.1 Lerista edwardsae
AGCTGCAAAAAAGTTAAAAAATCAGAAGCACTTTGAGGCCAGAAGACAGAAAAAACCAGTGATGCATAGAACTGTTCTAGTATTGCTCAACCCAACACAAGTCTTGAGAGAAGCATATTTGTGGCTCAGATCCTCACTGTATCTTTCAGTTATCAAGCGTCTATAGAGGAGGAGGAGGCAGCAGGAAGGACCGAACTTCATGCATAGTAGGTCAAGAACACTCTTTGATGGGAAGTGCTTAGGCAAGAGCACATATTTTATAACCATGCAGATCCAATTTGCTACTCAAGTACTCACTGGGAGAAAGCCAAAAGACATAGGGCCCAATCCTATCCAACTTTCTAGCACTGATGTAGCTGTGCCAACAAGGCGTGCACTGCATCCTTGGGAGGGCTGAAGTCACAGAAGACTCCTCAAAGTAAGGGAACATTTTCTCTTTTATCTCAGGGCTGCATTGCGGCTGTATCAGCACTGGAAAGTTGGATAGGACTGAGCCCATAGACAATTACAGGCTTGATGTTAAGAACTCTAGATCCTGGACAGTTTCTAATGTGGCAATTAAACTTTTATACTAGATCCCAGACAAGCCTTATGCAGGTTCTGTGGATGAGATCTATTTTATGGAATTAATAAACCGAACATGCCAGTGCAGGTATGTCATCAATATATGACATATTAAAATTTGTCAAATTAAAAGGCTGCCTTCAATGAGCTTTTCATAACCATATTCCACCAGTCAAGACTAGAGTCAGAACCAGCTAGTGAACATCAATACATTATTTTTAAAAGAGAAAGATCTGACACATTAATCATTTGATAACTGAATTCTCATGTGCATGTTGTTGCTCAAAAATACAGTACATATACTTCAAATCATATTGCTGGCAGAGTCAATAAATGTGCATCGAAGACAAAATGAGAACTTAAAACAAAAAAACCCACAATGGATTTGTCTGCAATGTAACCATTTTTCATTTTAGCAGCACTTAGCAGTGAGCCAAACTATCCGACAGTAAATTCATTATTTTATGGTAAAGAAAAGTTGTAAAAAAAAAAAAAAGGAGGCAAAATCAAGATTACTATACCTGATGGGAAAACTTGAAAGAATTTTCATCTGGGTCTCCCAAGCTTTCCCATACAGCATGTGTGCAAGCTAGTGATTTCAAGCACTTTAAAAAGTAGCATCTCTTTTTCCTCCAGTGACCAGCCTTTTAATATTTAGTTTATCTGGTTCCACATATAATACAAGCTGACAAGGGATGCTACTGTTACTGTTTTCTAAACACACTTTCCACCATAAAGCAGCCCAAGGGAGGAGAATAAGGATGTGATCGCAGTGAAATGCAGGCCGGAAAAAAATAAGCCTATTAGCTGAACACAGAGGACAGAGCATAGCTTGCTTTCTCCCGAGTTCAAACTACAGAAGCGTTATCCTTGTAGGTTTATTTAGGATTCAGGATTGATTTTGTTTAGCAGAGAGAAGGGAGGAAAAAGACTTATCTAAAATGTACAATGTGCTCAGCTAACTAGCACATTCATTAGATAAGCATACACATCTTGTTTTCATTAGACAAACATACACCCCTTATTTTATTTCTGCCATTCATTATGCCGGAGCTCCTGGGATGCAGTAAGTAGCTCATACTGTAACTCTACATTTTAAGTGTTATCATAATACATGCAAGAAAAATATGGTGCCCAAATCCTCAAACCTTATTAATACTTGAAGTTGTTAATACTTCATTTACTTCCTCAAAACTGCTGCCTTACAAAATTAGATGGGGGAAAAACCAAAACCCTGTAATCATTACCAGCTCCACAGTTTGACAATACACAGAAAAGAGATCTAAGTGAGTTCTTACTGCAGGTCTTCGAGGTTCTCCTGGTTGTTGTGGAGGATAAACTACTCTATTCTTCTTTTCCCATCTTCCAATTTCTCCAAGAGATGTGCTCGTATGGATAGTTGACAGAAGAGGAACACTACAAGGCGCTAGTAACCTACAAGACAAGATTTTGAAATCCCTTTGAGGCTGAATCCTGCTGCTGGTTATAAATAATGATTTAAGACATTAAGATACTGCTGATATCAATTTCCTATGTATGCCTAGCATAGCTCTGCAGTTTAGAACGTGAGAAGTGCAGTTCTCACCTCCAGGCCAATAAGCAATCATACTGCCACTGCAACAGATTCACATGCAGCTGTCATAGAGCTGTATTATGTTCCCACAGGGTAAAGATATGGCTACTGCATTTATGGCTCTCATTGTCCCAATTATCCCAGCCATAGGATTACTTACCATAACTAGAATAAGAAATGAATATTATCCAAGGTTATTTACACGGCTAAATAGTCAGACACATTGGGAATTAATCTTTGCAAGACTGGAACACTATTTGATTTAACAGAACAAAATATGGAACTTCTTTGCCTTAAAAGAAAATTCCTATAACGGCTTTTTGATACTCATCACTCTTACGACTTTAAAAATTTTTATGCAGAATTTACATTTACATTTAATGCCTAGTCAAATGGAGAGGGACTTCATTCACTTAATGGTTCTGCAGCACATCAGCTTGGGAGGCAGATAGAACTTCAGAAATTCTGAATATTAACTTAATCTGGATCCAGCTGGGATCACAGACTGGCCCCTGTATCCACAGATTCCGTATCCGCAGTTTCAGTTATCCATGGATTGACCCTACCCCATCCTTCCTTTCTTCTTACTTTGGGTCACACAAAAAAAAAAAACCTTCTTGCTTTTACAGGTCACTAAATGGGAATGCAATGACCAGGCCAGCAGAAGGCACAACAGGAGAGATTGACAATATTTAAATAGGAAGCTACATCCTGTTAATGCTATGGCTGCCTCTCCCTCGGTCATACCTTCTGCCTGCCTGTCACATTCCCATTTAGCAACTTGTAAAAGCAAGAACAAAGGAAGTTAATGTGTGGCGGGGGGGGGGGGGCGGAGAACCCTATATTTAACATAGGTTTCCCTTTTATCTGCAGTTTCAGGTATCCATGGGGGACCAGGAACCTATCCCCAGCGGATAGCAGGGCACACCTGTTTTAGTGGAGATCAGCAACTTTTACAAAGTCCAAAAAATGGTTGGTGAAACTATGAAATTTGACTTGACTAAGAATAACTCATCAGTAAGCAAGACATTTTGGAATGGGAAGATTTCAGGCAATATTGGAACAGGAAGCAACAGTTAATCTTAGGGAATCAATTTCTTACAATATTCTCTGCAGAGGAAGACAAGATTAATATAAGGAAGTAAAGAGGAACAGATCAATTTGTGTATTTCCTGCGAGTTTTGTCTTTATTTTAATTGTACATGCTTATTTTGTAATAGCCAGCATTTATTGTGCTGCTTCTGATAACATTTGCTTTCTCATCTGCATTAGGAGGCAATACCACGTATATGTGTGTTCACAACCAAATGATATGAAACTTCTTGGCCAAGGCTTGGGGAGAAGCAGAGGAAGTGCTGGTTTGTTATCTCAAGAAAACTGAACCACTTTCATTTTTGGCTCCTACAAAGTTGAGTGAAGTAGAGACAGATAGGAGAGGGCTATGCCTTCCTGGTCATGAGTTTCCTGATTCTTTGCCCAGGAGCTGCTCCTACGTGGTTTCTCTCCCTTTTTCTGCTTCCCTCTCAGCTATTACTGTGGTCCCAGTTCTGGGTTCCACTGGAAGAGAAATGGGCTTTCAATTTCTCTTGCTCTTCCATCACTCTCTCTTTCAGTCACCCTGTTTTCTGTCATTCAACAATTATTGTGGAGCTGAATAGACCAGTTAAATTTACCCAGGTGAGCCCATGTTTTGGGGACACAGATCATGAGCCAGCTTCCAGGTGAGGGAGTAAGGCATAACCATCAGCAACTTGACTAGAATATTGTTTGGTCACGAAGTGCTCCAACACCCAGCTCCAGACAACATATTGGCAGTTCAAACTATCTTGAAGGTAGAGAATTCTCAAGTGTAGAAAGATGTGTGTGGAAAAGCACAGAGAGCTCACTCTTCACATGCAGAGGTATTTCCTCTTCTATGGCTGACAATGAGAATTCCCTGTGCTCAGTTTTGCAAGTTGATCCCTTAATTTAAAGCACCTTGATGTAACAGACTTTACAAACAAGAGACATTTTGTGTTCCATTAAAAGCTAGACATACACATTTTGCACATGTGCATCTCCATTGAGTTCAACACTTTAGGATTTAACAGACTTTCAACATCAATGGATACCCCACTTCACTTCTCACCCACCCTATAAGTATTAAATTGCGGGTTCACAGCATATTGCAGTTCTGGCCATTATGTTGAGCTTGCCAAACATATATGAATATGTATTCAATTATTTGTATTTAAATAGTGACACTCATACCTACTACTAGCTAATTATGTACTGTGTGTCTGGTATTGTCTCATCCTCAAGAAATTACCCTGTGGAAATATAGGCCTTCAGAATTTCCCTCTGGAATACTGCAGGCCAGCCCTCTTTATGCTAAACAATGATTTTGAACTAGTATTCAGGTTCTGTTTTTGAAAGAGAAAGTCAGTCCATGCCATTTTAAGAAAAAGACAAATGTCTCTTCAGAAATGTGGAATGTTCACAGGGGCCTCTTAGATATCTTTATTTTGGTCATGAACAAAAGGTGCGATTGAAGCACTACTCTAAGTACATCCAAGAGCTTTTGCATATAAAAAACTAAGCTTTTTTATTTTAAACAAAAGGGCACATACAATACTCCAGATGCTTCTGAAAGTCCCCTCCATTTCAAAAGAAGACTGCCAAGTAACACTGAACTCTGTAGTTGTGTAGTTCTTTGGAATCTACCCATTGACTCTATACCAATTTTCAGGGAAAGGAAAGATAAAAGTTTACATTAAGCAGGGTGGTCAGAACATCTGTAGATCACAAAGCTTATGTTTGTTAGAGAGGGTGATAGCACCCTCTAGTGCTCCAGAAGGTACTATACACAAGGGTGTATTGCTTATGCAAGCACACAAGCATGCACATTCCAACATGTATAGGCAGAACATAGAAATATTTACACACACTTATTTTAAAATATTCTCAGAATTATAAAATAAATGGAAAAACCCAGATGTTTACATTTTAAAATCCAAAATCATGTCACTGTGAATGCAGAAAAAAGTACACTTTTTGTTTTCAATGCTTCCCCCACCCAACCCCAATTTTCATTTTGGGATGTCTGAAAAAGATCTCAATATTGTGTTTGTATGATGGGGCTTCATATCTCTACTCAAACACTAGGACATTATCTGTTCTCAGAAGTAACCAAGTAACCACAGTAACTAGATGACCCTTGGGCCTGTCTTGTGGTTCACCTCGAATCTGTAAAGCTACTTCTTTGATAGCACTGCTAGAAGCAGATGCAATTGAAAGGATTTTAGCTTCAGAATAAGCTTCTCCAAACGAAATAAAATAGAAGCGCATTGTTTATATTTGTCAATAACAGACCAATCCTGAGCTATCTGGCTACCTTAGCAAGCTGCGGTAGCCAGGTGGCTATCTGCAGCAGCCAGGCCACTGTAGGAGGCTCCCCGGAGGAAGGGGACATTAGTCCCCTTCCTCTGGGGTAAGGGGTCAGAGCAGGCAATACATCTCCCACACGGAGGTTGCGAACTGGCTGCGAGTCACCGCCGGTCCGATCCCTCGCTCTGCGCCTCCTCCCCACCCAGAAATGCCCTCCTCCCCACTTGAAAAGGACGTGACACCAGTAAGCAGTGCACTCACCACCACTTGCCGGCTCACGTTGCCACCTCCGGCCAGCACAGGGCAGGCACTGAGCCCACATTTGCCCAGGACTGGAGATAAGGGTTTTCTGCTGGTGCTTGAGATGCCTGATGACACCTTTTGCAACAAAAGCATGGGTAGTATGCGCTGAGCCAAATAGGATTGGGCCCAACATTGTGAACTACTGATCTTGGCTTTTGCAGTACTACCTTCCCTTGAATAAAAACGGAGAAACTAAGGGGGCAATTCATTAATCACTTAACCACAATTATAATTCCACTAAAATAGAAGACTACACATTTATATGCATTATCCTCAAATCTTTGTGGTGTTGTTGTTGTTGTTGTTCAGTCGCTAAGTCGTGTCCGACTCTTCGCGACCCCATGGACCACAGTACGCCAGGCCTCCCTGTCCTCCACTAGCTTCCTGAGTTCGCCCAATTTCATATTCATTGCTTCGGTGACACTATCTAACCATCTCATCCTCTGTCGCCCCCTTCTCCTTTTGCCTTCCATCTTTCCCAGCATGAGGGTCTTTTCTAAAGAGTCCTCTCTTCTCATCAGGTGGCCAAAGTATTGGAGCTTCAGCTTCAGGATTTGTCCTTCCAGGGAGCAATCAGGCTTGACTTCCTGGAGAATTGACCGATTGGATCTCCTTGCAGTCCAGGGGACTCTCAAGAGTCTTCTCCAACACCATAATTCAAAAGCATCGATTCTTCGATGCTCTGCCTTTCTTATGGTCCAGCTCTCACAGCCATACATGGCTACTGGGAAAACCATCGCTTTGACTATGCGAACCTTTGTTGGCAGGGTGATGTCTCGGCTTTTGATTAAGCTATCTTAATCTTTGTGGTATACTGCATTAATAGAGAACGAAGTTGTAATATCCTCTAGTTAAACCCAAATGAGAACACAAGATAAAAGAATCACCTTGTAAAAAGTGCTTGTATCCCCCCCCCCTTTTACTGGGCAGCTGCTTAAACATGGATCCACACATCATATTCCTCCTTTCGGTGGGATAGCTAGGTTAAGTCTGTGTAAGCAAAAACAAAAGAGAGTCTTGTGGCACCTAACACATTTATTGTAGAAAAAGTGTTTGTGGGTTGGTGACTACTTTGTCAGGTACATGAATAGTGGGCCCTAATAGACCAAAAAGAGGATAATTGCTTTTTATTAGTTTCAAAAATTTGGGGTATTGGGTAAGGGAAAAGGGATATACATAAGGTGGGTACAAACAATGGACATACATTAGGTAATTGCCATAGGTTACAACATCATCTTCTTTTCCTGCTAATCTATTATTTCCTGTTCTCTAATTTCTTAATATTGTCCTGTTCATACATCCATGAAGCTCTAAAACATATTATCTACCAGTTGTAAAAGGGTTTCCAAAGTTTTTCTATGTTTTTCTATGTTCCCTTCTCTCAATTTTTCTGCTAAAAAATCCATTTCCACTGTTTCATAAATTTTCTCAACTACTCTATCTACATTTGGGACATCTATACATTTCCATGTTTGAGCGAATACTAATCTAGCTAATGTAATTATATGAATGACTATATGTTTCTTACTATTATCTAAAAAAAGAGGATAATTTCTTTTTCAACCACCAGATGACGCGACTCTACCTCTAAAAGGTGAAATATCCTCCATCACTAATAGGATAACCAACTTTCCAGTGCTGATGCAGCCATGCCAACAGGGCAAGGACTGCATTCTGCAATGGGGAGGTGGGGGATTTGAAGTGGCCTCATCAAGGGAATGTTTCTTCCCTTACCTTGAGGCAGTGGCGTAGCTAGGGCATTTTGCAATGCTACTTAATTTTTTTACACACACACCCCACAGCAATTCTGTTTTGTTTTTTTGGCCATAACGTTTGCTATAACAGAGATACTACACTCTGGTTTTTTCCATTGAGTTCCTGGTACAATTCCACATCCAACGGTATACAGCATGGTGACATTATTCCTTAAAACCATGATTTTAAAAGTCACAATTTGTTCAAAAGAAGTTTTATTTTTGATTTTTACTTTTTTGGACATAACTTTTGACAAAGATATTATTACACTCTGGGTTTTTTTTTCATTAATTCTGGGTGGAATTCTACATCCAACAGTATACAGCACAACCATATTATGCCGTAAACTCACAATTTTCAGAATTTGGGGTTCAGTGGTGACCCCCCCGAAGATGGCACCTGGGGTGCTGCACCCCCCCATCCCATAGGTAGCTATGCCACTGCCTTGAGGCTGCATTGCAGTTGTATTGATGCTGGAAAATTGGTTAGGATTTGGCTGCAATATACGCAGTTTGCCTTCAATGGACTTTCTGCCTAGTGTAGCGCCTTATTTTTATAACATGTTTTGAAAAAATAAGGTTCACTTCATTGTTCTTTTTTTCCCTTTTAGATTTCTTACTTGGAAGGAACCTGTGAGCATCAGCTGTACACTGGAGACTAGACTGAATTAGCTACAGAATTTATATTTCTGGCATCCCGGTCCTAACCTGCACTGGAACAGGCAGGCTGAGTAGCCTGCGCTGTATCCAGTGCAGGTTAGAAGCTGCTGGAGCACAACTTGGGGTAAGGGGCTGAGGCATTACTCCCCTTACCCTGAGTTGTGCTCCAGCCACTGCTACGGGGCTATTTGGATCTGTGCCGGCGAAATAACTTGGGTCCAATCTGCCTCCCTCTGTGGAGGCCACCTCCACTCTCCACCCCCTTGCTCGTCAGCTTGGGGGAGACAAGGGACAGCAGAGCAAGGGGTAGTGAGTGGCTACAGATCGCAATTGCTGTTTTTGGCTCCAGCGAAAATCCGACTGGATTTTAAAATGCCATTTTTTCATTGCAGCCAAAAGAGGCAAACATAGTCTGTGAACGCTCGCAGCCCCTTACTCCTTGGCTTGGGGCTTAGAGGTCTATCTTTCCATTTTTTTAAAAGCCATACTTTCTGTTTTTTAAAAAAACTGTGGGTGTGATGTCATACTTGAAAGTGATGTCCTGGAAGTGAGGGTGGCATTGAGAACCCAGCCTTGGGTACTACAGGGGCCAACTACAACATGGCCTAAATACATAAGCCATATACATCTATTGCATTGCTACAGAATGATGCACATTTCCAGAGTGCAGACAGGAATAGATATACAATGCCAGTGCTTCCCAAATGTTTCAACAACAGGACTCACTTTTTAAAATGACAGAATCATTTAAAATGACAACCCACATAGCTTTACTAGACAAAAAAGTGATACAGAAATATTTTTATTATTATTAAATAATAATCAGCGTCCTGTGCTCCCAATGCTGCTAGAGACCTTACATATAGAGTGCGTGTGTAAACATTTCCTAGAAATTTGAAAGGAATCTCCCCCCAAACCTTTACCGTAATTCCAGGTACCCACAAGGCTTAACTAGAGAGCAATATGTGCAGTTAGAGGCTTCTGGGCAAGACAAAAGGCTGAAACTGGGTTCACACTTGATATACAGCATGCTAATTTAGTAATCTTCATTACTAAATTAAAATGTTACATTTTTCCTATTTTCTATAGTAACATTTTAATTTGGGTGTATGAAGATGTCCTCATGCCACAAGTTAGCATTCCAACCATGAGAAGTCTCTCCCATCTAGACTACTTGCAGCTGTAATCTTCTTCTGCAAAGCAGATAAGGGTGCTTGCAAAGATTTTTTTTAAATAGTATTTCAGTAACTTTTTGTGATGCACCAAAAATTGGCTCACTGCCTAGTCTAGGAAACACTAGACCATACTGAATGCAGCAAATGCATCCCACTGAATGAGTTAAGAATGGACAGCATCTGTACTTGACTGGACATCCAAGATCTGCCATGTTTCCTAATCTAGCAAATGAAACACATACTACTATGAGCATATTTATTTTTAATTAATTTGCCAATCATAATAAGAAATCTTCCTGCTACGTGTGGACCTTGGATGCTCAATCAAGGTAACTGCCCTGGTATGCCAATGGTTTCATTTTCCCACTTTGCTGGTGGCAAGAGGCACAATTGCTTAGGTAACAAATTGAAACATTTCCTTTTTCCTCTCCCCCTTCATTACTCTCAGTGATGTTTACATGTGCAATGCCATGATACTGTCACATTAGCTATGCGATTGGCTGGGGACACATAAATAACAGGAAGGAGGAAGAAATTCATGTCTCCAAGCACCAATACAGTTGCTAGGAGGGGGCGTGAGCACAAGCTTTTTTGGAGTTCAGGGGACACTTTAGGCCTCCTAAACTTGTTTTTCACACTGTGACCCATCACCCACCAAACAAAGAGGCTACTAACTAGCTGTTTATTAGGTTTTATTAATTGCACAAATAGTTTTGCCGGAGTGCCAAAAATTACAAATAATGTTTGGAAATTCATGCCAAGAAACAGTATATAAGTTTTATTTCATCGCATGTATTTGCCCATGAATAAGTTCCAGCCATTGTTAACCATCATGGAAATATCTATTTTCTGCTACGTGACTCACGGAGTTCCTATATATTACATAGCAGAAAGGAAGGGAAACTGAGGAAGAAAGGGAAAACATAAGAATGAAGATCCCAGGGTTTTGACCAAAAAAATGAAATAAAATTGATGACTGTATTACAATTCTCCGTAGCCTGACTGAAGAGCTACAGACAATGAGTGAGCCCCTTGGTGGGCCATGCCCATGAAACAACTTTACTCACTTGTGGTGGGAAAGCTAGTCTCTCACTGAACAATTGTTTTTAACTAGCAAAATAGGTGCTTGAAGGGTCTGGCTGGGCAGCTGCTGGGACTCCAAATTGCTAATATAAGTGTGTCCATGAGTCTGGGGATGATCTCAGGCCTCTAAGATGGCTTAAAAGTAGACTATGCACACAATACTAACCAAATTTCCAGCACTGGGGTAAGGGCAACGCAGTTTGAGGAGGCATCCTTGACTGCCCTCACCAGCTGGATACCACACATGCTCCATTGGCATAGCTATGTCAGTGCTGCAAAGCTGGTTAGGAGTGCACCCTAAATTGCATAAGCAAAAAATGATGGAGGTAATTTCACTGCACCCCAGATAATAAACAGCTCCTTCTTCCACCATTAAGGACGGTTGCTCCTCGTGCCATGATCCGGCTTCCAAAACTTCCGTTACAAGGCAAGCAAAGCAAAGCAAAAACAACGGAGGAAGGGGAAGGCTTGTGGCAGCTTCAAAACTCGCAGCTCCACGAAGCTCTATTGTGAACCAGAGCCCTCCTCGGCCCGTCATGCTGCCACAAGAAGCCTGAGCCTTGAAATCGACGCAAGACGATACCGCTCGTACTCACCTCCCCGCTGGGGCACACCTACTGAGACCAAACATTCCCGCGCCTCCTGTGAAAAGGGAAGCCAAACATTAGCAAGTCGGAGTTTTAAAAGCCCCACAGGCCGAGCTAATTCATACCGAAACGTCAAACCCACCCGAGAACGCCATCATAGCCGCCATCTTGGCTACGTTCTGCCCCAGCAACCTATCAACGCGCGTCACTTAGATTGTCCTAAAGCGGCCGCCGTCCTTTTATGAGAGAGTATGGATGTGTTGCGACAGCACGTGGTTGTCCTCGAGGTGCAGCAGGCGCTTTACGGTGATGCGTGGTAGTGAGCGGTTCAGTTCCTAGCTCGGTGAAAGCGAAGCTGCGCTTGGGACCGGGGAGTGAGCGAGCGGATGGCGGCGGCTGGGGGAGCCGAGCGGGTGCTGCCGCCTTCTCCCAATTGGTACTGTAGCCGCTGCAGTGACACCTCCGAAGACGGGCGGCTGTTCGGTTTCGCGGCTCGCCACAGCGTCTGCCTTCTAGAGATCTGCGCCTCCGCGCCCACCTTCCACGGTATGGAGCCTGGGCTGAACTCTCGCTGCCGCCTTCGCCGTTTCAGCGCTGCGTTTCCTCGGTGCACAAGTTTCCTCCCGTGCACTGTACAGTTTAAGCCTTATTTCTCTGTTGTTGTTCAGTCGCTAACTCGTGTCCGACTCTTCGCGACCCCACGGACCACAGCACGCCAGGCCTCCCTGTCCTCCACTAGCCCCCGGAGTTTGCCCAATTTCATGTTCATCGCTTCGGTGACACTATCTAACCATCTCATCCTCTGCCGCCCCCTCCGCCTTTTGCCTTCCATCTTTCCCAGCATGAGGGTCTTTTCTAAAGAGTCCTCTCTTCTCATGAGGTGGCCAAAGTAGTTGAGCTTCAGCTTCAGGATTTGTCCTTCCAGAGAGCAATCAGGCTTGACTTCCTGTAGGATTGACCGATTGGATCTCCTTGCAGTCCAGGGGACTCTCAAGAGTCTTCTCCAACACCATAATTCAAAAGCATCTATTCTTCCGCGCTCTGCCTTTCTTAGGGTCCAGCTCTCACAGCCATACATAGCTACTCGGAAAACCATCGCTTTGACTATGCGAACCTTTGTTGGCAGGGTGATGTCTCGGCTTTTGATTAAGTTGTCTAGGTTTGCCATAGCTTTCCTCCCAAGAAGTAAACATCTTTTAATTTCATGGCTCCAGTTACCATCTGTGGTGATCTTGGAGCCCAGGAAAATAAAGTCTGTCACTGCTTCCATTTCTTCCCCTTCTATTTGCCAGGAAGTGATGGGAGTGGTTGCCATGATCTTATTTTTTTTAATGTTGAGCTTCAAGCCAATTTTGGCACTTTCCTCTTTCACCCTTATCGGAAGGTTCTTTAGGTCTTCCTCACTTTCTGCCATTAGAGTGGTGTCGTCTGCATATCTGAGGTTGTTGATATTCCTCCCAGCGGTCTTGATTCCAGCTTGTGAATCATCCAGCCCTGCCTTCCTCATGATGTACTCTGCATATAAGTTAAATAAGCAGGGTGACAGTATACAGCCTTGTCGTACTCCTTTCCCAATTTGAAACCAGTCGGTTGTTCCATGTCCAGTTCTAACTGTTGCTTCCTGGCCCGCATACAAGTTTCTCAGAAGACAGATATGGTGGTCTGGTACCCCCATCTCTTCAAGAACTTGCCACAGTTTGCTGTGATCCACACAATCAAAGGCTTTAGCATAGTCAATGAAACAGTAGTAGATGTTTTTCTGGAACTCCCTTGCTTTCTCCATGATCCAGCGAATGTTGGCAATTTGATCTCTAGTTCCTCTGCCTCTTTGGAAACCAGCTTGCACTTCTGGTAGTTCTCGATTCACATACTGCTGAAGCCTAGCTTGTAGGATTTTGAGCATCACCTTGCTAGCATGTGAAATGAGTG
>JAJKFI010000005.1:11927832-11966080 GCA_029204185.1 Lerista edwardsae
TGTGTGTGTGTGTGTGTGTGTGTGTGTGTGTGTGTGTGTGTGTGTGTAATTTGCCTCTACAGACAGCTTGATTCTCAGTACAGTCAACAATCAGATGTTTACAGTATCTGCAGCAGAATATTTAAGTAAGCATCATGTTTCCAAATGCCAACTTTTAATTTAAAATGGATTGTCCCAATTCTAATTTTCACATTTGGCAGCTTGATGAGTCTGTTTTCCACTCTGTTTTTCAATGTAAATATAATGCCAGGAATCCCAAATAGCGACGAAACCTTTGGCTCTGTTGTTTGCAGCTGTCCTGGCATCCAACCAAGGAGGGCTGTTTAGCTTTTGGAACAGATGATGGGAAAGTTGGCATTTATGACACCTTCTCCAGCAAGTAAGAAACAACCCTGCTTCATTAATTTAAGGGGGATGATCATAGGTGAATTAACTTTTTAAAATCAAGAGTTATTTGCAAAGAGACTATGAAATGTGAAGATAGTTCTCTGTTGTACATTTCTGAAGCAAAATCTGACAAGATCAGAGGGGGTAGTAAGTAAGGAGGAATTGAAAGGCTCAACCAAGACCTGAGCTACATGTTACAATTGACTATATTAATTGGGCACAACCACTACACAATAGAGTGACTTGTTTTAGAATTGGCAATTGAATGCTGAGAGATCATGAAAAGTGCTACTATTAAAGCTGCTACCTGCTGCTGCCTATTTCTTCTGTTTTCTTTCTACTAGCAGTTTTTTCAACTCAACCCTGTTTCAAGCAATACACGGTTGATGTGCTTTATTTTTATTTAAATAATTTATACCCCACCTTTCTCCTGGACTTGAGGGCACTTTAAAGATGACCCACCCATCCCAATTCTCTGATATTGTCTCCCCAGAGCTTTTTATCTGTTAAAAAAAATCAAACCCTAAATTTTGCATATTCTAATCAGCAACCATTGATATCTGCTGTCAGGCGAAACATAACAATCTAAATTTTAATCTCTCATCAGGCCCCCACAGATCTCCAGTACTTACCACAAGAAAACAGTGTATGCATTAGCCTGGGGACCTCCGGTTCCTCCATTGTCTTTTGGTGAGTATCTGGCAATCTGTCTCTCATAACTGAAGTAGCCTCTTGTTGGTAAGGATGCTCTGGTTTGCTGTATAAACTGCATGATCCAGCCATGAATATATTTAGAGGGAAGGCTGGGAGCATTCCACGACAGTAAGGACAACAAACGAGTCTAGTACAAGGAGGTTAGATGACTGGAGTTGGCATGACGTCATTTTCTTGAAGCCGAGAGTCAACAAATATGGCTGACTCAGATCTTTCCCGCCAAGGAGGAGGATTGCCGCGAACTCACGAATAAAAATCTCCCTGCACGTGTGTAAAAGTTAATCTCAACGTCTTTAAGCATGCCTGCGTGTTCTGCATACGGGTGTGCGAATCGCTGTATGAAAAATGGGATTTAATTTCTACAGAAAGATTCATGTATTCACATTACATCGGTTCAATAAAACTACCATTAACTGAAACAGTGAGTGCATTTTCTTTGAAGCTGTGTAATTTCTTGTTGTTCCTAGCAGTCTTATTCACCATTTTCTGACACCCACTGTTAATGGTCTAGAAGGTAAAAAAAAAAAAATTTCCCCCTCCTTTTTTCCCCTTTCCCGTTTACATTTTTTTTCCTGCCTTCCATTTTCTACTGTAATATTTTCGAAATTCTGAACATTAACAGAATTTGTTTTCTTTGGGGGGGTGAGTGTAGAAGTTTAAACAAAACTCTTAATAGTCTAGAAGTAAAAAAGAATTACTCTCATATTGACAACTACTTGCGTTATGAAGATATTTTAATGTAATTTTCCTACTGTAATACTTATGAAATTCTGAACATTAACAGAAATTTTTTGTATGGGGCATGACCGTTTTATTTTTGCTTGTGTAGATTTCAAAAAATAAGTCTGGCAAAACAGTGCAATCTGAGTTTAAATAGACAGCAAGTAGCATTTCGTCAGGTATGTTCAGTAATATAATTATGCGGAATTAAACCTTGTAATTGCATATTAACTCATAATAAGGTTACCAATAATGTTTCTACACGATCACACATTTTTATTTTCGTAAATTTTTCTTTCAGGAGTAAACTATTCAGTCCTAAACAGTACAAGCAAAGCAATCTGAAATGCTTGGAATAAGGATTGTTTTGAGTCAACCAACATGGCTGCTAAGCCCGCCCCCTGGCTTCAATTCGCTCCTATTAATTCTACAGGCATGCTGACTCCAGTCATCTAACCTCTCTGGTCTAGTAGCACCATAAAGACTAACATTTACTTCAGCTTGAGCCTTTTTGGGCCTAAGTCTATTAAATATATGAAGTGTTGTCTTTGATCTGATGAAATGGACCCTGTCCATGAAAGCTTATGCTAAAATAAATGTGTTAAATCTTCTAAAATGTGTTAAATTAAGCACAACACCTTAAAGATTAACTCAGTGACCCTTTTGGGAGTTGTGCATTATCCCTTCAAACTGGAGCTGTGCTTACGCTTCTGTTGTTCCCAGCTCTTCTGAATTCATGCTCTTGTCTTAAAAGTTTGGAAGAATTGTAGGTTCTTTCAGGTATAGCTGTGCCTGTTGCACATCCAAGACAATATGGGACTGCCAAATGGAGACAGGTTCTGCAGTGAGGAATTAGAGACTCTTAATGTTTTTGCTTTATTGAAGTAGTTCTGAAATGAGCCAGTCTTTCTGTCCAGTCTTGGAATAAAGTTTTGTAGGTTGCCAAGATCTAACAAAGATAGAAGAGTTCAGTAATCTTACTATTGCCAATGACTTGATAGTCAGGAAGAGGGAATCAGCGGGCTTTTCTGTTTAGGGCAGCCATTTTCAACCAGTGTGCCACGGCACATTGGTGAGCCGCAAATGGTCTGCAGTTGTGTCACAGGAGTTTGGGTGGGGGCTATTTCTTAGTAGGGCCATTGGGGTATGGGAGCCCCACACCAGCAGTGCAGTGTGCCTTGTCAGTGGTCAAAACATTGATGTTGTTCTTTGACAATTTTAGCACCCTGTCAGTGTGCCATGAAATGAAAAAAGATTGAAAATAGCTGGTTTAGGGTTTTGCCTTCTGTAGATCTTCGTGTAGTTTATATTTTCTGATAAATCCCAAATTCAGACATGTGCTATCCTCCCTGAGTGGTCCAAGAGTGGTCCAAACATGCTTTACGGTGGCCCTTATGCCAGCCAAACTTTTCTGGCCTTCGGGCACAAAAGGCGGGGTAAAAATCTATTAATAAAATTAAATTAAATAAATAAATAAATAAATAACTGTGCCAGCCTAACTTCAGGTTAGGATTGCGTCCTCAATGCCATACTGATTGTGAGTCATCAGATAACCTCTTAGGGTTCATTTGTAGCTAGAGATTATGGCTTGGGCTGCAGTTCTGTGCAGTCTTGTCTGAGAGTAAGCTCCATTGAACACAGTGGGATTTAACTGTGTGAACATGTATAGGATTACAGAGTAAGTTTATGTAAATGCATTTGTTTCATTCTTTATTATGTTTGCCTCTCTCTTTCTGTTTACCAAAATGTAACTTGAAGACTATCATATGCTCTACAAATGTAAGATGCATAAATGTAAGATAAAAGCAGATAAGTACAAGTTTCGAAATTTGTTTGATTTAGGGCACAATCCCTAACCAACTTTCCAGCTCTGATATAGCTGTGCCAATGGGGCATATGCTGCATCCTGCAGTGTGGAGTAATGGTCATGGAGGCCTCCTCAAGGTGATGGAATGTCTGTTCATTTACTCCAGAGCTGAATTGTCCTTACCCCAGTGCTGGAAAGTGGGTTAGGGTTACACCCTCAGCTACACATGACAGGGAACTCCCGACTGGCTGTGGGCCTCAGAAACAGTTATCGGGATTGAAAGGAATGTGAGTTGTGCTACGTCATGCAAAACTGTCTCAAGCCTCTAGGGGGTGATAGAACCACATTGCAAAAAGAAACTCAGTCCATATGTGTGCCTTATGCTAGTCTGCCCATTTTTTCCCTGCTGGATATTTTTAAGAGCGTACTTCTTCACTCTAATAGTGAGAGTGATTATCAATCCGTATTTAACCATATTTTCTCTCTTGCAGGGGGAGATGGTGACAGACCTTCAGTGACATTGTATAGTTGTGCAGGAGAAGGAATTGTCTTCCAACACAACCCTTGGAAACTTAATGGAGAAGCCCATGACATCAACAAGCTCATCCGTGAAACTAATTCCATCAAAGTGAGTATTAATTCTTAGGTTGTGAGTAGAGGTCACGTTGCATCTACTCAGCTTACCTTGTATTGTGCTTTATAGGAATGAAGCCTCTGATGCTGATGGGCTGAGTTAGTGTGCTGACATGGAATGTTTAGTTGCTCTGCAAAGTATCAGTCCTGACTGTGAGGAAAAGGAAAATTGTCAGTTTAACTGGGATTAAACTCTCACCCAAATCACTGCATGAGCAGAATGAGAAAGCTCTAGGGCAGTGATGGCAAACCATTTGGGTTTGGTGTGTCAGAATTTAGGAAAATGCTTAACTTGACCCTACCGACATGTCAATCCCCCTCCCAAACAAAAGAGAAACAATTCTATATATTCATTTATTTAATCAAAAAATCCAGTCCAATCATGTGTAGTGCTATGTATCATATATATAAAAAATCAAATAATTACAAAAATGAAAAATGAGTAAAACAAACTCAGTTTTTGTCAGGCATTGGTGAATGCTGGTGTGTCACCCTAAACGTTACGGTGTGTCACCTTTGACACGCGTGTCATAGGTTCGCCATCACTGCTCTAGGGAGCTGTGTAGCTAAGGGACAAGGAGCCCAAAGACAAAGAAGGGTGCAACAATAGGTGTTGAATGAAAAGAGGACCTTGAACAAAGGATAGGTGGAAAATTACCCTGAGGACAAAAAGAAGTAAAGACAAGGAATTGCAGGAAATGGGTGCTTTGACGTAATTTCAAACACAGCATCAGTCAAGCAGAACTGTAAGCTGAAGAGAGGACAAGAATGCGAAACAAGCTGATCAAGCTACAGAGTTGTTTCTTTTTTAAAAACAGCTTCTATCCATTTGTCTACTTTTTTTAGCACAAATTGCCAGCACGGACAGAGATCAGGTGGAAACCTGATGGTAGTGTCCTGGCTATTGGAAATGAAGATGGGTATGTATTGACGTTTAGTTTATGCTTGTTCTAGGTTTGCAATTTGTGTGATAGATTAGGGTCACCATGCTGAGAACAATATGTATCAACTGTCTGCTTGATTTTTCTTTTCTCTTTTCTGTTCTTCAGTCCTAGTCTTTTATGGAAGAGGAAATAATTTTTTATGTCTGTGTAGCAGCATCAGATTCAAGCCACTATTCTTGCTGACTTCTTTATTAGTTATCGGAGAAAGAGCGTGACAGTACACAAGGTCATTCTTTGAAAGGAGGAGGAATAAAACTACTTGATAGGCAACTAGGAGAGGTCTCCTAGTTAAATATTAGACAATGGTAAAGCAAGCCAAGCATTGTCCAAAACAGACGGTGAATTTGTGGACCTTGCTGCCATAGGGCATTTTGAAGCAGACTGCATAAGTATGCACATAAGTATGTGTATAAACCTTTGGCAATTAACAAGTTTAGAGAACAGTTTGAGCATGATACTATATCCCATCAAGAGTAATATTTTCTGAAATATACAGTAGACCTAATTGAGGTCAGCATCTTATGATAGTGCCCATGGAGTAAACAACATAGACATTCCATTTTCTTGTATAAAGTTGCCATTATGGGGCTTGAGTTTCTTGTCTGGGCAGGTTTTTATTGCTTTATCCAATATCATTCTATGAAGGTAGCATATCCTAATTCTTTGGAGTATAGTTGCTTATACCTTGGTGTATAAGGGGTGTATCAAGCTTAACTGATATTTAAGCGGAACTGTCTCCACTGAAGATTGGCAGACGTGTAAGGGCGCAATCTTAACCAACTTTCCAGCACTGACATAGCTGTGCCAATGGGGCATGTGCTGCATCCTGCAGTCATGGAGTCCTCTTCAAAGTAAGGGAATGTTTGTTCCCTTACCTCAAAGTTCCATTGCCCTTACTCTGGTCCTGGAAGGTTGGTTAGGGTTACGCCCTAAGTTGCACTAGGAATGTATTTTCAAAAATGGTCATATTGATGTTCATAACAACTCAGACTGGTAGGAAGTTCAGAGGAGTTTTGTATGTGTGTTTTGATTTAAAAAAAATTAATCTGCTATGTGATGTACTGTGTTAATTTATCATTCTTCACATCTTTGTTTTGTATTAAAACATTCCAGGTCAATTGAAATATTTCAGGCTCCTGACTTGAAATTGCTGTGCACCATCTTGCAGCACCACAAACTCATCAATGCTATTCGCTGGCACCATGACCACGGGACACAGCCAGAACTCAGTTACATGATAGCCTCGGGCTCAAACAATGCTATCATATATGTGCATAATATCAAGACTGTCATAGGTGAGTATCGCTTACATCTTCACAACTTGCTGTCAGTCAGCATTTTACCAGGCAATAGACTGTCAGTGATGCTGTCGCTTTCCCGGTTTTTGGCCGTGCTGCCTTTTCCATGGCCTCAAGTGTTACAATAGTCTCTCTCCGTTGTTTAGTTGGTTGTGTCAGGGCATTTTAGTAACAACAAATCCCAGGAGTGTCAAGGGTGTGATTGTCAGAAGCCTTGCTTTTCTGTAGCTGAGATTACTACTGTATTTCTGAAGGGCTAATTTCTTTTCCTCAGAGTTTAGTGTTCCTAAAAGAGCTGATTGATGTACACACTAAGAGAAATGTGCAGATTGATGTACACACTAAGAGAAATGTGCAGATTGATGACATAAGGCTGAAGAACTAGCATATGTATGTGTGGTAGGCAGCATGAGAGAAAAACTCTCGTCCCAGTTTTACAGGGAGTGTGTGTAATTATTATACCAAATCAAATGACTGACCTTGAGGTATTTATTTGTTCTATGTTGGATCTCAGTAGGTGTGGGTGAACTGGGTGGGTGGGATGCAGGGAATGAATTTCAGTAATAATTGGCTGTAGTAAAATGCTGTAAAGTGGCACCCAGTCCAATGGTAGCATGTTTTTCAGTACAATTTAACTCTTGAAAGCAACTGTAATGCATATCTATGTGGAAGTTAGCTGAACTGTGTCCATGCATTTCTCCCAGTAATGCATACATTAGATTGTAGCCTTGCAGCACAATTTTAGGTATTACACTGAGTTCATTGGGACTTACTCCAAGGTGAGTATGTATAGGATTGTAGCCTTAAACTTGTAAATAGTTCTGACTAAAGCATGTTAGGGTAGCAACTTGGAGATAATGGATTATATAAGCTAGTCTTGTAGTGGTTAATGAAAAGACTGAGCAAGGCAGATGCTGCCCATGAAGATCAATAGCTCCAAGCATTGTAAGTGACGTTTCTGTTTATACATACTTGTGCATCTACTTCTGTTCATCTTTGTCTGCATTGCACAAATGTAAGGAAGACTTCGATCAAATGGCAGGGGGATTGTCTATTATCAGTCTATGTTCTTTCTTTAGTGACATTTTGTCTGACTATTTCCATCTGCATGCATTTTGTCTTTAGAGAATTGTCCAGAAGGACCTGTGACAATAACTGAGCCCTTTCGTACTCTGGCGGGTCACACAGCTAAGATTACCAGCTTATCTTGGAGCCCACACCATGATGGAAGGCTGGTTTCTGTTTGCTATGATGGCACTGCCCAGGTAAGGTTGGGTAAACCGCTGCCATTTTCATTCCAAACTATATTTGGTTCTCTTCTGCCACTCATCTAATGAATAAGGAGATAAAGGATCTTCCTTCTTCCCAGGGTAAATGAGAGCTGTTGCAGCAGCTTCTCACCTTATGTGAGAAGAGAGTACAGATTATACATGCATGTTGCTAGGTGTGAGGGGGGGCATAAATATGTTAATCTCCTGATCTGTGAAATCAACTGCCACAATGAACTTTTTCAAATATTGGAGAAAACATATTTTTCATGTATACATTTTTTTCCCATTTTAGGTAGCTTGCAAGACATAATGGAAAAAGTTTAAAAATATTTGTATCTACATGCAAAAGGCATTGTTAATATTTTATACTGGTGCAAATGTGTCCCTGCCAAAATATCAAAAGCAGGAGTATATTTTTGAGAAGGGGTGGATAGGAGGGCCAGGGAAATAAACGTGGTTTAGAGGCTACTGCTGTGTAAGAGCTCTGCTGAACCCCTGTTTACTGCGTCCTGAAGTAAAGCTGGTCTGTGAGCGAAATCAGCCCTTCTCCAAGGTGACCAGTTTGTGCTGGCCCTGTCTCCTGAAGAAAGGAGACATTTCCCATTGAATAGAGTCACATACTCTTGGGATACATATGAGCATGAGAAGCTGCTTTAGGCTGAGTCTGACCACTGATCCAACTAGTTCAGTATTATCTGCACTGTTTGACAGCCCTATGTGGGGATGCCAGGGATTGAACCATGAGAACTCTGGAGTGTTCTACCACTGAACAGTCCATTTCCATCATCATAATAGGAGGAAAATGGCACAAGGAAATACAGTTGAACATTGTGCTCTGCATTAAGAACACCGCAGTCAAGAAACCAGGGTTGCTTTTAGTGAGGAAATAGCGTAGAATTTTACAGGGGAAAAAATAGTTTAATGCTTTGGTACAGTCCTTATCTGTCTTTTTCATAAACCTTTTACAAACCAGATGTCTTGTTCACAGGTCTGGGATGTTCTAAAGGAAGAGCCTTTGCACAATTACAGGGGCCACCGGGGCCGGCTGCTGTGTGTGCAGTGGTCGCCTGTGGAAGCAGACTCCATTTATACTGGAGCCGATGATTTTTGTGTCCATAAATGGATGGCAGTAAAGCAAAAGCACAGCCGCCCTCCCCCAGGTACGTCTGTGGATAATGTTTGGAGCCCAACATGGTGGCAGCAGCGACGGTAGAGAAATACTGAAATAGGGGATAATGCAGTATTTTCATTCAGTGTTTCTCCAACACTGTGAACACCTGTAAGTCAGAAAGGCAGGCATGAGAGAGGACATCCTGTAATAGTCCTCCTTTGGCTCAGGGAGAAAGAATAGCATGCTGACCTTGCATTGCTCCTGGGAGAATGGGCTTTAGGGAACAACCCCCCCCCCAAAGGAAAAAAAGAGAGAGAGAGAGCAGTAGAGTGGATTTAATGCATATATCCCATATGGCATTAGCATATCAGCCATCACACTTTCAAATATCCTCAGAAAATATTATGCATATTTTGAATTCCCTGTCCTCAAGGTTGTTGTTGTTGTTGTTGTTTTTAAAAAACTCTTTTGAAATGCAAATTGCTATTTTCAGAACACCTCTGTTCCTTTTTGTTTCTCAGGTAAAAAGAGCATTGAGTTGGAGAAGAAGAGAAGCTCTCAGCCCAAACCGAAGGCCAAGAAAAAGAAGAAGCTGCCCGGGAAGTGGCCCTCATCGCAGGATGTGAGCGATTCAGTGAACGGTGGTGAGAGCGTGAGAGAGTCTTTCTTGGAGGAGAATGGCCTCTCGGACCAAGAGGGAGAAAAGGAGCAACAGGAACAAGAGCCAGCTGAGAGAACTTCCACGGAAGGTAGGTAGCAGGGCCTGGCTGCATTTTGTGTCCACAGTTCTTTCAGATCTTGGTCAAGGAAGCAGAAAGCCCTTTGAAACCTGCAAAAGGGTAATTTCTCTATGCTTCATTTCTACAACTAGTGTGCATTTTGTAGGCAAACTGTCTGCTACATTTGAAACAGGAGGAGGAGGAATACAGGTGACTTTTCCTGTTACTGCGCTTTCTTGTATGCCTCTGAAACCCACCAAACTTTTTCAGTCAGATCAGTGTGAAGCAGGCGTCTTTTCAACGAAGTTCACCTTTTATAACCATTCTTGAAAGCCAGAAGTATGAAATGTTCATCTGCTTCTTACCAGTTGCTAAAACACCTGTTTTTGCACACTATTCAGCTGCTTTCCATTTCTGGGCAGCTGCTGTTTCTGCTTAGTGCAGTGCCTCTCCTTACGCTCTAACATGTGTGTTGTGTTTTCTTTTCTTCATTTGGCGCTGCAGCTCACAAAGATCCCCCTGCACACCCACCACCTGCCTCTGTGCCAGACCTTGCCAAACATTCCACTGTCCTCAAAATCCCACCTGTGAGGAAGGATCAGATAAAGCCAGGTTAGTATGCATCTGACAGAAGAATGGAAATAGTTCTCTTGGCCCTTGATTCCCCTTTCCTAGTACCCCTGCATGTGTCGTCATACTTTTCCACCAACATCCATAGAAGAACTCTTAGGGCGCAATCCTAACTTGCGCAGGAGCAAGCAGGCTAGGAGGCCTGCACTGCATCCAAGCACAGGTTAGGACTGCACTGGAGCTGTCTATGGGGCAAGCCGCAGTCTGGCCTATGGGGCTTCTTGGATCTGCGCCTGCTGTTCAACAGGGGCAAGTTTGAGTCTCCTGCCACAGCCCATATCAGGGCTACGCAGCCCAGGGCCGGGGGGTTAGGATCTGGCCTAACAGCCAGGTCCAGGCTCCTCCCCCTTTCTCTGGCCGCCTTGCCCATGGAGCTGTGCTCTCATCGCCCCGGTCTGCCCTCCCACCTTCCCCCTGTCCTGAAATGGCCCTGCCCTGGACAAACTCTGCCAGTGTGGGACCGATGTTCCTGGCAGCAGTGCTGGGCCAACACTGCTCTCTGCATCAGCCCAGCAGTTCCCACATTGGTGCAGATGTGCTGTTGCAACAACACTGGACTAATGTAAACAATATGCATTGGCCCAATGGGGCCCTTGGATTGCGCTGCTCATTTCTAATTGTTGCATGATAATGGCCAACTTCAAATGGAATTCAGTAAATGAAATTTTGAGTTAAATTGCACCATCACTGCCTGGTGTGCACTAGGAACATTTATGTGTGTCTTGCCTGTAAAGTTGTCTGTTATGAGTGGACAACTGTTGTCTAGAATGATTTTCTGGAACCTTCTGAATAGCGATCCCTGTTTCTGACCTCGTTACACGATAACTATCTTTTTCAGGATCAGATTCGTCTATGAAGAGGAAAAAACCTCGCTCCATCCTACCTCTTAGCATATCTATGGATCATAGATCAAAAGAAGAACTGCACCAAGACTGTTTGAAACTAGCGACTTGCTTACACTCCAGAGGTATGGATGGGAAATTGTCATACTGGTGGCTGAGTAGTCTTCTGTGCTCCTTTATACAACACTTGTCCTTCAAAGTATGTGTGTGCTGGAAGTCTCTTCAGGTGGTTTCAAATGTAGGTGCTTTAACATACTTGTAGACTGATTCTGGTACTTGTTGCACCAGCTCACTGCTGCCTCAAACTAAGCAAATTGATGGCATGCTCGAGCCACTTTACAAAATGCTTTATACTGGCATACTAGGAGAAATAGTATGTAGAGTGGGCCCTCCTTATTCACAGGCTTAGCATCCGCGAATTTGAATATCCATGCGTACCAATCTCCTGGGTTGGAGGCAGCGGTGTTATGCTGCCGGAACGCTGGGCGGGACATCCGGGTGATCGACAGCCCGCCCGTCACGTTTCGCAGTGTTACGCCGTTTGCATAACCAATTACGCCACTTGCGTACATTACGCAAACGGCGTACCGCTGCGGAACGCGACGGGCCGGCTGTCGATCACCCGGATGTCCCGCCCAGCGTTCCGGCAGCATAACAACGCTGGTTGGAGGGCCTTAAGAAGTGGCTTCTGGTCATGTCCGGGAGGTGTTCTGAGGTGTGGGGAGACGGCACAAGTCCTCCAGGGGTCCCCACTGTACTCCTGTGCTGCTGTATCTATGTGGTCATTAAGAGCTTGCTCATATAGAAAATGTCTCCTACTTGTCAATTGTCTCCTACTTGTTCATTGGGGACTCTGAAACAAAAATGGCTGTTTCTCACTTTATATGCCATAGTGCCCCAATTCAGAATCTTTGAAGAAAAAAAGCATATTAGAAAAAGAACAATTTTACCAATTGCGAAGTTCTAATCTGGAGTTTTAATTTAAGCAAGTATTGCAGAGGAGGAAATTCTATCTCTACCCCTGTGTTTGTTCTTCAGCTAAAAGCTAATCCATTCGTTGTGGTTTAATAGGGAAACCATCCACACTGCTACAGGGTGCCTTTTAATGTTTGCGTTGGGCAATATTAAGTGCCGGAATTTCCAGAGATTAGTACTGCTTTTTAAATGCAAGGACTTAAATTGAGTGTAGGATTGATAGCTGTGTGAGAGTCTCCATTTGAATGGCAGTATTAGGGATGAAGATTTGTGTGTGGATCATTTGAAAGTATTTGCAGTTCTAGATGGCACACATAATGCTTTATTAAGTAAGAACCATCTTTCTGCTAATAACGTGACAAATGGAAGTTAATCTGTTCCTCATTATTTTGCTCATAGATCTGAAGGAAGATTTACCCTCTTGTTCAGGGGATCATGTCCATTTAGGGCTGTTCATGGATAGACCTGCCCTGTACACGTTGATGGAGACAGAAGGTTAGTCATTGGTCCTCCAGATCAGATATTGCCCCTATAAGCAAGACGAAGTGATGGAAAGCATGGAGCAGCACCTAGGGACTTCTGTGTGGCTTACATGAACACTGTACATCTTGGAATATGCCTTACAGTACAGAATTTGATAGTTCCTAGTTAATAACTGTGAAGCAAGGAAGCCATTCATAGGCAAGAAGGCTGGCTCCCAGCTACATTGTGCTTATGCTTTTAAGTGCTTTAAAATGGAACAATTCTTTCTTTTTATGTTTAGTTTCTACCTAGAATATTGTAAAAAAGCTGCATAGACCCTTGGAGAACTGTCATATTCTTTCCTAGCAACCCAACTCCTATTAAGTCAGATTTCCATAATCTGTAGCAGTTGAAGCTTTCAGTTATCAAGATCAGATTTACTATCTGTACAATATTAAATATACGTCAGGCTACCAATATCTATTCCAACAGCAGAATGTAAGTTTTGGGGGCTGAAGAAATAGTTTTGGGCGAGTTAGTGAAGACAGCTGAGGGCCTGTGACAGATCAATTGTTGTCAGCCAGCATAGACTTGCTCCTTAACTAAAAGGTCCTGTCCTATTCCTTGATGCATTCTGTGTTTAATGCTTTTTATTTAACCAAGAAGCATGTTTTATTTCCCTCACAGGTAAAAGCCACTTAGAGAACGGACACCCAGAGTTATTTCAGCAGCTCATGATATGGAAAGGAGATCTGAAGGGTGTTCTCCAGTCAGCTGCAGAAAGGGGAGAGCTGACAGACCAACTGGTGGCCTTCTCACCCATGGGTAGGCTTGATGTTCAACCATTCCTTTGCACCAAATAGGTTTAAACCAAACAAAACCAAGTTACCCATGTGGTCTTGTAGAATAGACATTTTGGACTGGAGGAGCTAAATTTAGCTCCCAAGCTTAGCCATGGACTCCCCAAATTCCTCTTGAAACCTATGTCTGAGAGTCCCAGTTCCTAATGTAGAATGACACAAATTAGGTAAGACCCTCCTTCTCCAGCCCATACTTAAGCATCTTTCATGACTAGATGCTGCAAGACTATTGCAGAAGTACTGATTTACAATCCTAAGATGGTGCTGGTTTGGTGTAAGTCCCTTATGTCAGACCAGGAGTGTCACAAATGTGCTGTGAGTCACACTTCCGCCTCCTCAGAAGTTGGCCGCGCCAGTGTGAGGGTATGCGCCGGCCTGCAGAGGCCGAATCCAGCCTCCGCGCTGCCTCAGAAAGATACGTTTGCGCTGGCCAAAAGTTGCACTGTAGCCACTTCCAGCCCTCCGTTAGATACAGCACAGGCCAACTGGCCTGCCTGTTCCAGTTTCTCATGGTTTGGCTTGCAGGGGGTCCTTCCCCCTGTGTGTGTTCACTCCATTTCTTGTGGCAGTGAGTTAATAATTTACTGTTCAACCTTCTCTTTAGCTGGTTATCAAGCCTGGGCATGGACAGTAGAAGCCTTTGCAAAGCAGCTGTGTTTTCAGGAACAATATGTCAAGGCTGCCTCCCATCTCCTCTCTCTCCATAAAGTATATGAAGCTGTGGAGCTGCTGAAATCACACAGTTGTTTCAGGTCAGTACACTCCTCTTCTTTAGATGAGTTTCAGGGTGGAGAGATGAGAAGAGTGCGTGCGTGCGTGTATGCACATGTCCGCGTGCATGCTGAAGGGACACTTTTATCTTGCATGAAGTGATAATAGGAATCCGCAGAACTGGACTGTCAAGGACAGTGGAATAGGTGATATGGAGCCATCTTGGGTGTTTGTTTTGGCAAGGGAAGGATGGGACTAAAAACTTTCAAATAAATGATGCAATCTACTCAGTTTAGATACTAATCTGAGTGAGACCTTTGGGGTTTGTTTGCTTGTTCTTGGTATTGCTATTAATATACACTACAGTCTCCATAATCAGCTAAGATTAGATTATGTGTATGGTCTGCTACTTAGTACTGTACACCTGCAATCCAAAATGCACTTATTAGGGGATAGGTGCCTACTTCCTTCTGAGTAAACATGCACAGGGTTGCACTGGAAGTTCTCTTTTTCTTCTGAAATGGTTTAAAATGTCACAGTTCCATACTTCTTTTCTCAGTCCTGCCTCTGGATGTGTGTGAGCACTTGCAGGAACTTTCCAGTCACACAAAGCCAGCAGACCATAGCTTTAAGGGGTGGGGAGTCGACTACTTTGAGAAGTGAGAAAATGTGATTTTAAAATAAACCCATGGACAGAAGTGCTAGCTCATGTGGGTACTTCATGAAGAGAGGAGGGGTATGTTACAAAGCAATATGGAAAATAGGGTTTAAGCATACAGGTTTATGCTGTAAAATAAAAATGTTGTTGTTTTTTTTAACTTTTCATTTGCTTTAGGGAAGCCATTGCAATTGCCAAGGCCAGGCTGCGTCCTGAAGATCCAGTGCTGAAAGATTTGTACACCAGCTGGGCAGCTGTCCTAGAGAAGGATGGCCATTATTCCATGGCAGCAAAATGGTACCAGTGCAAGCAAATTGCTCTTACTTCAGAGCTGTAGTGAATATAGTAGCAAAACTCCTTAAAAAATGTGATCATTTTGTTTCTGAGATGTCCAACCAAACCACTGGAGGGATCTTGATTGATGAATGGTGGCATACTATAGAACTTCAGAAAACTGTAGTGCACATAATGGGAAATGTGGCTGATTGCCAGCACTACTCATTTCAACATAGCTGGGAGAGTCTCGCCTTTGCTATCTTCTCGAGATCTGAAGTGGTCAGCATGGTGGATATTTCGCTTCCCCGAAACACTTGATTTGGATTTTCCATGTTGCTGATCTATAGCAATGTGCCTTCAATTCCCTCTAGGGCAGTGGTTCCCAAACATTTGAACATTGGGACCCCACCTAAAAAATGTTTCTCTTTACCACAAGCCTCTGTGGTTATTAGAATGGTGATTGGGCTGCACTGCTGCCCCCAAGCAGCAGGTTGTTTAATCCTTGATACACATAGCCTAATTTGCCCTGTCAGTTTCACAAACCACCAAAAATTGGGTCATGACTAGTGGGCACAGCCCCACAGTTTGGTAACTGATGCTCTAGGGTTTAGGAAGATGGTGGTGACATGATCTTGCTAAATTCCAAAACTGCATGTAATGCCACTTGCAAAATTCTACGTACTATTCATATGTGCCTGCATAAATATCATCTTGCATATAATCTTTAAAGTCTGACTTTGACATTCAGAATTGGAATAATGTAAGCTGTAATGTGTCAGTCTCTCCTTGGGTTATCCATTATCAGCCTTGATGTAAAAGATACTTTAGAAGAAAGGTAAAAAGAAAGTGGGGTGCTATTGGATTCTGAAATGAAGTGTTGAAATGAAGCTATTTCTTTTTATTTTGACTCATTGAGGGTTTCTTGCAATACCAAGGCGATCATTTGTGTTACTGGTTTCTTTCTAGTTACCTGGGAGCTACCTGTGCCTATGATGCAGCCAAAGTTCTGGCTAAGAAGGGCGATACTGCATCCCTTAAAGCTGCTGCTGAGCTAGCTCTGATAGCCGGAGAAAAGGATTTGTCAATCACGTTCTCCCTACGATGTGCTCAGGAGCTTCTGTCTTCTAGGAACTGGGTTGGGGCACAAGATGTCCTCCAGCAGCATGAGAGCTTGTTGGTCAGTGTGCATTACTTAATACTTCAGCCTTGTCCATGAAATAGTCTTAAACCTGTTTGCCTGGGGGCAAGGTGTACTTAGGTTTGCAGCCCAGGTGACTGTTCCTGCTCAATGTAGATCAAAACTGATGGCTAAAAACCTGTAAGTTTAAACTTCCTTTAAAATGCCATTTATGCTTGGTGCTGGGGGCAGGAGGAAGTTTATGTGATCTGACTGTAACACAAAGATACTAAAGTATCTTTAAAGTATAAGCCTTTAAAACACAACCCATGAGCTCTATCAGACATATTGAGTTAGACCTGCATTTCCATGTCTGGGAGGCAAAAGTGCATACCTTTTGAGATGAAACACTATACGCATGTAGATGTGACAGAAAGCGTATCTTATTCGTTTATTGTGCAACTTGTGAGTGTGTCTGTCGTCATCCAAATAGTATAAACATTTACTGTCAGTGTTCTGCAGGAAAGCTGTCGAACCACTGTTCGCAGTTATTCCCAGAGTATTCTGGATGCTTACTGCCCAGTCCTGACCAGGGACGGCCTGCACAATGCAGGGCCGCAATGTAGCAGCCACTGCATCCTGCCGGCTGGCTGGTGCCCAGGCAGCAGCGGAGAGGAAAGCAAAGAGATATTTTGCTTTGCCACTCCTTGTGCCCCAATGGGCCTAAGCTGTTCTTACAGCTGTTCTTACATCAGCTGTTCTTACAGCATAAATCCTCTAGGTCCAGGGAGATGCGTCAGGCTTGGGCTGGGGTATAGAATCTCTGTGGCCGCTGCTCACGCTGCTGCCTCACAGGGTCATTGTAAGTGGGGGGCACTAAGGCATGAGGCGATTAGGTTCTCGGGGGGTGGGGGGTGGGGTCAGTGCTGGGTCTCCAGTTTCATACGTTTATTTATTTATTGGGGGCAATGGCATGAAATAGGTTGAAGACCCCGATCTAGTTGAAGAAGTAACCTGAAGTGCACAACCATTTGTGCAAAGGGCATTCCTCTTGTATGGGGTTTACTTTTTTTTTCTCTTTGCTGTTTCAGTCTGTTGTTCTGTGACTCTCCCGTTCTTCACAGCCATGCTGTTTATTTCTAGGGACACAGATTGGTGTTCTGTCTTAATGAATTGCTTCACAAGCAGCTTAATGCAAGGAATCCCGTGGAACCCAGAAGTCCTTCTGCCCCTTGCTACCACAGCTGGGAAGTGAAGCCTGATTGCTCCTTCATAGAAATGGTGACTCATGTATGGCAGAGCATATTTGCTGTAGATACTGCTGAACAGGCTCAGTGCATGTATGAGCAGTTGCGAATCATTGAGTATCCTCCATCCACAATCAATACTCATCCCAAACAGGTACCTTTATGCATGATCTGTGTAGCCTGCCAGTATTGGGTAGCATCTACTGTGGGTGCTATCTGGCATATTTAAACTGAGAGTTGGCAGCGTTAGGCCATATGAGGACAATAGCACAAGTACTGGGACTAAATTGATGAAAGCACGTAACAAAATGTATCCTGAGTAAAGAAATCCCCACAGTACCTCTCTATGACTATCAATCAACAGTATTTATATACTGTTTTTCAACAACAAAAAAGTTCACAAAGCAGTTTACAGGCATAATAATTATTATTTTTATTAAATGGTTCCCTGTCCCAAACGGGCTCACTAAAAAAAAAAAAAATGCAGAGCACTACCAGCAAACAACCACTAGAAAAGATACTGCGCTGGGGTGAAGAGGGACAGTTATTCTCCCCCCTGCTAAATTTAAGAGGAACACCACTTGAAAAGGTTCTTCTTGCCTAGTTAGCAGGGGTTATAGCAACTTATACATCAAAAATTTTTATACTTGAAGATCAAATTCTATGTTCTGCCCAAGTGCGCTCACATTCCCCCCACTCTGTGCTTTGAACCTAAATTTGAAAATGAGATCAGGAATTGCTGAAGAACTTTGTGCAGATTGTCTCCTAATTTTGACAGAATTACTGAGATCTCTCCCCCCTCCCCCAAAAAACAGGAAGAATAATTGATAGAAAAGTCAGAATGGCCCTTTGATTGTCACTTTGTTAATGGTGCATGTCTTCATCTGCACCGGTGGTTCTTTGCACTCCCTAAAAGGAGTCTCAGGAACCCTGCTGGTGCATATGTGGGGCCACAGAGCTCCAGTGCCAACCTGGCAGGGGGCAGATGAAGGCCACTTATGGTGTGCACAAGGTGTCCCTCACAGGTTCTCAGGGAGCCCCAGAGCTCCTAAGAGCCCACTTTGAGAAACTCTGGCCTTCATAATGCTGTGTTGGCAAAGAGTTGTGTAATTAAAGCGGTAATAATGGGGAGTCAGCTTGACTGATGTGGCCTGCGTTCCCATGTGAGTCAGGTCTGTAATTTTAATGTTAGAACTATTATCCTTTTGTAAACCAGAACGTGGGCCCCCAAGGTCACCATAGTTGAAAGTAGCAATGTCGAAAATGGGGTGCTCGGTTTAGGACTTTGAAACGTGTGTCTTCCTTCTCAGTGAAGTTTGAGCTAGAGGAATCTTTTGTGCTTGATGACTCCTCTTTCTTTTCTTTCTCTAGCTCCTGTTCCATATCTCCCATGATCTGACCTTAGCACTGCTGAGTCATCAGACAGGTTCCTGGGAAGAGGCAATTAAAGCCACCCTTGGAGCTGTGAGCCGCAGCTATGAAGCTGGAAACTTCACTCTACTGCAAGAGATTTGTAGCCGCCTTTTTCCTAGAGGTAAAGTCACTTAGATATTGAATTACTCACCCTGGCACCACTGACAGCTTGGAACGTCTGACAACAAGTACAGCAATAAGGCTTTTTCCTTAAAGAATAAACCTTTTTTTTTTTTGCTACACCTCTTCTGGCAGCAAGCGTCAGCTTTGTTCTCAGTGGCCAGCCCCTACTAGACACTGGTTTTTCTTCTCTCTAGAATGTGCCAGGAACAGATCCTCTGACATGATTCAGGGCTATTGCTGATTGCACATTCAGGAAGACGGTGACCAGCAGGAACCAGGCCACCAAGAATGCTGTCGGCTTGAAGCATTGCTGAACCCACTGCTGACTGCGGGGGGGGGGGGGAAGTGTCATAACCCATCATCTATTTCCCCCACCCCAGTTGCTGCTGCCGCCACCATTCCAAGTAAGCTCCCTGAAGCTAGTGAGGAAAATGTTTGGGGGGCAGGCAAGTGTTTTGATTTTAATTACAAGTCTGAAATAAAGCCTCACTTCTCCTTTTGCTCATACTTACATAGAATACTGGAAATGAAAGAAGCTTCCAGGGTTGGAGACTATGACTATGTTCAGACATTCCTTGTACTCGCAGGCACCATCACCAAGATTCCTTTTTACATTCCTTGTGTGCTTTATTGTTTCTGTCCCATCTCTCCTCTAAAACTTTTTTGGGGAAAGGTGACCAATTAACTTGAATCCAGCCATGTGCATCCCCCCCCCCCCCCCGTGATTAGGCTGGCTGGTTTGCTGTTCATTCACCCAACATTGGGTCATCTCATAAAGAACAGCTGATAGGCGTTGATCCAGATAAATCTGGAGTAGAATCGCATACAGGCATGCCCTGGTACCCTCTGGGGTTCCGTTCCCCCCCCCACACACACACACACATGCACACACGTATAACTGAAATTGTGGATATTGGAGACACCTTTTTAAAGATAGGGGAACATCAATTTACTGCAACAGTAAAAAAAAAAGGTGTTTAATATTCTCCTCTTTTTAATAGGCATCCCAGTATCCATGTAACTGAAACTGTGGATACCGAATTAGTGGATACTGGGGCACATCTGTACTTAATATGTGTAACTGGTATAGTTAATGAACTGAAGCTTTATTTGATGAACTAAAAGGACTCATTTCCCAATAACAGGCTAAGTTTTCTTTGTCATAAGATTCATTACAACATTGCTTGAAAAGAATTCCGTAGAGCAGCGGTTCCCCAACATTTTCAACTGGTGGCTCCCTTGACTTACTGGGCTATTGGCTGCAGCTCCCCATTAAGGCTACGATCCTATGCATATTGTATAGGACGGTGGGGTTTTGAAAAGATTGCACAGCTCTCTGTCTAGTTTCTGTGGCTCCCTGGGGAGCCACAGCTCACAGTTCGGAAACCACTGCAGTACAGCATTTCCCATTGTAGGTTCAATAAATGTTGTATAGCATATCGAAGAATGGGAGGACCATACACCTGGAGGGCATTTTTCTAGTCTTTTACCAAGTATTTAAAGCAATCCATACTGATTCAATACCTAGCACTTACATTCATTTGTCTGGAATGGAGTTCAGGATTTCCTGATGTGGAACTTTGATTTTGGAGGAGGCCGTGGTGCACAATATTTTCAAATGTGTTTACATTTCTTTTGGCAGGCTGTGATCATTTGAGAGACAAGCTAGACAGCACTAACTCTCAAACCATGGCAACTTACACAAGTTTAGAAGCGTTCGTTGCTTATGGGCAACTATATGATCTGTGGTGGAACCAATCGAAGGATTCACTTGACTGGGAACAACAAAGGCCGGCTTCTGAGGCCTGCTGTCATGAACAGGGTGCTCTTGACCCCAGTAACACTGAAGAAGTCTGTTCCCTTGAAAAAATTTCCACGGAAGCCGAATCCTGTTCCAGAGAGCGTGGTAGTGTTGTAGCCTCAGAAAGCGGCTTAGCTATCGGCCCAAGCTTATTAACGAAGAGGCAAAGGAAACTGAGAGGCTGTCGAGTTCTGCTTTCAGAAGAATATGCTGCACTCCAGAGTACACACAGGGACATCTCTAGAGTTCAACAGACTGTGGCAGCCATGATCAGCCAGCATCAGAAAAACAACCTCCAGGAAAGTGCAACCAATAAGTTGGAGTCAGAGTCTGACCTAGAAAAGCTGCCTTCCCCACCAAGCCAGAGTCAGAAGTAAGTCATTCTCAAAAAAAAAAAAAAAAAAGATTTAAGGGGTCCAGGTGGGTGAAGTGATGGGGACTGTATACTCCTTGATCGTGGTAATGCCCTGAGGTGAACAGTTCCTGTGGGATTCCATTTCACAGCTGCAACGACACATGCAAGCTACAATAATGTGTTGGATTCTGTGTTAGGCTACAGGCATATGTTGCTGTTGCCACATGGAGCCCTGACCACGCAGAAGTAATTTCGTTGATTGCTACTACATTACATCTTTGTGTTGGGCTTGAGTCCTATACAGGTGTGCCGCAATATAATGGTTCCTCTGCCAAATTTGCAACAAATGAAATAAACGTGGAACAATTTGAAAACAGTTAACATAAGTGAGCAAATTGGGTAGGGTGGGGAAAAGAGATGTGGTGCTGGGCATGTTTCTGTGGCTGGTGAGTGGATTTGTGGATGCCTAGCACCGATTAGAATGGTAGCAATTGACACAGGATCTCTGGGCTTACTTGAGACAGACATATGGAGCGGGAGTTAAAAGTTTGCAAGTTATGAAGCTGTTCTTAGTGTGGATTTTGAGGTGGGCTTCATTGGGAATATTCGTGTACTGATCCTGAGATAAGTTTTTGAACCTTTTAATAATCAATTGAAAAGCCTTTTTAAAAAGGGGCCAGTGTCTATCTGAAGCCAGCTTCTTTGAATGGAAGGAGTGTTCTGCTCAGTGTACGTGGAATGCCCCTTTCATTCTCAGAGGGAACTTGTATTCACAAACTATTATTCTCTGTGTGGCCGCATACGTTTACCCAAATGCTTCTGTACCTTTACTATCAAGAAAATGCATGACACTGTTTTCTAAATCTTATGAGTAGAGGTGTTTGAAAACAGTGTTATACTATTCAAATATAAGCACATTGTGTTCAAGTCCAATCCTACGGGCTTTATCACTGGCAGTATGCCTGTACTGCTGGCGCCAGATGTTGCAAAAGTGTAGTAAGACACTTGACTGCCGGCAATATGTTGCACCTCTGAATCGGGAGGTTTATGTGGAGGCATGGGCAGCGGTGTCCCCATCAGCTGAAGCTATGGGTTTTCTGGGCATGGGCAGAGGGTGGCCCAAGAGGCTGCCCAGACCTGGAAGAGAGGTGGAGACAGTGACAGTGTATCCTATGCTCCCTCCTGAGCCAAGAACCCTGATACAGGTCTCCTGTGCCCAGTCAAACATGAGCGCAGATGTGAATAGACACATTGGTGCAGCTGTGTATCTACATGGGATATGGCATGTTTGTTCCCTTCCCCTGGCCCCAGTGGATTTGGCTTTAGCCATTTTGATGCCGCTGGAGCTGGGCACTAGGGAAGCATAGGGTTGGGCTGCCCAGCTTTTTATTCACGGGAAACAAACATTTCTAGGTATGAGGGAAGCTTATAACCATGCATTTTATTTTCTTCCTTCTAATGGTATGAAATTCGTTGAGTAGCAGGTTGGGAAGATAACTTTGAACATGCTTTTAGAAATGTGATGTTTGTTCACAGTGAACAAGTGAAGGAACCAGTTTCTCTGCCACATCTGATGAACCAACTTACAGAAGCAAATCGGCAACTAGCACAGTTTCCAGATAGTATAAAGGTAAGGCTAAAAGGACGGCAGAATCCCTATTTCAGTGACAGCCATTCTGATTTAAGTTAAGGCAGACTTATTGGCAGCAAGTTTGAACAGCAGTGGGAATCTGTGGATAGCTTGATGTAAGGAAATCAGGATAAATTTGAGTCTCTTGAAAGGGGCTTAAAAGAGCCTTTGTTCCCTTGCAAGATTAGTGTATTCAGCATGCATGCTACTGTTGTAGCTATTCTCTTCAGTCTTCTCCAAATTATGAAGATCTCTTGATCTTTTGGCAAGGTGCTGGCTTTTACTGAGCCACTGATGCATTTGCATTCTTCCTACTAGTAGGAGTGCAAGATCAAGTTGGTAAAGTGAGAAATAATTGCTATTAAGGGTATGAAACTGAACAATGAGGTGGAATTGTTTTTAATGTTAATTGTTATGCTGTATTTTTAATATATATTTTGTAATGCCGCCTTGGGTGCCTTCGGGCACAAAAGGCGGGGTAAAAATCTATTAATAAATAAAATAAAATAGCCATACTGTACTGCTGCCTAGCAGTTCGAAAGCACCTAAATGCGAGTAGATAAATAGGGACCACTTTGGTGGGAAGGTAACAGCGTTCCATGCGCTACGGTGTAGAGTCATGCCGGCCACATGACCACGGAAGCTTGTCCTTGGACAAAATGCCGGCTCTACAGGCTTTGAAATGAGCACCACCCCCTACAGTCAGTCACAACTAGACCATTCGGTTGTGGGGAAACCTTTACATTACTGCTGCCTGAACTTGCACATAGAAGTTCCACTATACAACACTTTATTTTTCTTTTCAGGCTTCCCCTTTCCCAGATGTATTGGAATGTTGCCTTGTTGTGCTTCACATGGGAGTCCAGTGCCCAATGGATTTGGCTTCAGAATTACAGGAGCAGTCTTTGCGCCTGCTTAGAAAATACGGACAACTGTATATACATAAAGAGGTTTGCAGGAGGTTTTTGCATGATCCTCCTGCTTAGTTTTTTTTTTTCCTGATTGGAAGGACTGCTTGTGGGTGCCTATTTGAAATGTTTCATTCCACAATGGATGGATAAGAGCCTACTGTTATACAGTCATGTTCACTTATTGATAGAATTTATAGTGATGTTGCTTACTCTTTTGCAAAAAAACAACCCACTACCCACTGTTTTTCAAATACTATCAATTTATTTTATAATGTGGAAAAAAATTGGGTGACTCCTATGCATGCTTAACACAGTCCTGTTATCTTTATTTTTTTGAGAGGTGGGTGAGTGTGGGTACCTAATCAATAAAGCAGTGTTCTAAAGCTGATGACTTTATGCAATTAATTATTTACTTGACTGCCACTGAGACAGAATGCAAGTTGAAACGATACAAGTTCTGTCCTCTTTCATAATGGAATCCCAAGCACCATACTCAAAGTCTAGCACACAGCCTTTAAAGTACAGGTTTAAGCCAACATCTTAGTGGTGTTTTCAGTAACTATCAAAGTGGGGGTCAGTGTCCCACAACTACATGAAGTCAGGTTTTGTGTTAGATAAGAGACTGGCTTCAATAGTAGCCTTTTCAGCACAGAACAATGGTTTTATACCTCCCACTTGAAATGCTACTTGTGAAGTATGAGAACTGTTATAAAAACCTATTGCCCTCTGTCATGAATGGGGGGGGGGTTGTAACCTCTGACCCCCCTACTCGCCCACTCTGTTTGAACTTGCAGCTTAGTGGGAAATACCTTGGTAGGTTAAATCCGCTGCCACCAGTCCAGGTATCAGGTTACCAGAGGAGTTTCCTGGGCTAAACTCCTCTCCACTGGAATCCAGAACAAAGCAGATTGATTTATGAAAAAGATTTTATTAACAGTTTGCTAACCATAAAAGGGGTTGTAAAACATGGCCTAGGAAGATACAGAACAAAATAACCATAAACCTGATGGGGTCTTGCTCCCACTCAGATCCTTTCTCCATCTCCTCACTGCTAGGCCTCCCCCAGCAGCAACCACTCCGCCTCCTCACAGAGCAGCTCTCCCCGCGACCATCTTGTAGCGAAGCCAGCAAGAAAGAGAGCGAGAGACTCTGCTAATCCTAGGACCCTTAGCTGGAAAAATAACTGGCAGCCTTGACAAGTGATCCGTTCCTTCTACCGCCCCGCAGCTGGGACATCCTTAGAGTAACAGATCAGTTCCTTGGAAATGCACTTTAACAAAGTAAGTAAACAGAAAGTATAAAACAGAAATAGGTACATGAAACATAACTGTTTCATCACATTCCCTGCTAGATTTCGTTTGAGGGAGACAGCATCTAAGCTGACTTCCAAAAATGGAATCTACAATAAGGAAAGGAGGACCTAGCAGGTCGGACATAATCATCGAGTCATTACAGCAACATGGCAAATCTCAGTCATAGCCTTGCAGGGCACAGCTCCATCGTGTAAGCTTCTGTTTAGTGCCCTTGGAGGTCTGGAGCCATGGGAGAGGTGCATGCTCAGTTCAGAGTGTAAACTTCTGCCCACCCAGGTAGGGCCTCAGCTCCTCCATGGCATACACAATAGTGAAGCATTCCTTCTTTGAGACGCACCACTTGGCTTCTCTCTCCGTCAGCTTCTTGCTGAGGTAGAGTGCAGTTCCTTGTCGTCCCCTACTTGTGATGGATTGGAGGACTCTGGAGAGCTGCACTTTCCTTCACAGCGGACTTCAGCAGGGCTGAGGGTGACTACTTCTGGGTCCCCCTCTCACTTCCCCCAGTCCTTCCCCTGAGCCTAGGGCGAGAGAGCATGCCTTTCCTAGCTGATGCATCCCCATCTCCTGGAGTTGGCCTTTCTCTCATGGGCACACTACCTCCTTTGACCAGGTGGGTCCCTTGGCTGAGAGGCATGGGGGCAGGGCAGCCTAGGTGTGCTTTCCATCTCCTTCCTGCGATGGGTGCTGTTTGATCAGTGGCTGGCCCTTGCAGTTCACTGCCTCCTCGAGCCTTGGCATTTCACTTCCAGGGAACTGCTGCCTTTTGCTTCCTCACAAAGCTGCAGAGGTCATCCCCCAGAATCACGGGGTTCTGGGTGGTGGAATGGACAGCAACCACCCATTTTCCTTCCCAACCTTTGTATTATAACTTCATCTCTGCCTTTAGGACTGAGATGGGCCCACTCTCATATGGTAGTACTGTCAGGGTCTTTCCAAGCAGGATTTGAGCAACCCGTACCAGGCTGCTGTGGACGGAAGTAAACATGGTTCCTGAATCCACCAGCCCCTGAGTCTGCTCCCCATTTACCTCTACTGTTGCCTGATGCTTGGGTAAGGGGCCCTGTGGAGGGTAGGCTGTAACAAGTAACATAGGTGCTAGTGCTGCCACATGAGATGTTGGTGTATTTGGGGACAGTTAGGCTTGATGTGGCCCGACTCATTACACTTGTAGCAGCACGGAGGTGGCTTGTTCCCCAGCTGCAGTAGCTGGCTTCGGTGCTGGCAAGAGGGCCCCATGAGGGACAAAGGGCTCCTCTTGGTGGGGCAGACCCCTCCCATGGTCTCTGGGTCTGCTCTTCCCAGCAGTCTTGGGTTGGCCTTCAAGGTTCTGTCAAAACCTCTCTGCCATGTATCCTGCCTCTGTGAGGTTCTTAGGTCCCTTGTCCACCAGAGGACGCCTAATCTCCTCAGGCATATTCCACAGGAACTGCTCAACATTGAAAAGGTTGAGGATCGCCTCTGCCCCCTGCAGCCACATCACAGGCCCGACCCAAGTTGTATGCATGTTGGGTGTAGGGTCTCCTGGGCTCTTGGCTTGAGGCTGCGGAACCTCCTCCTGGAGCCCTCTGAGGTGAGGCCTAACCTGGCCCTCGCATTCCTTTTGAAGACATATTTATGCTGGTCAGCAGGGCCCAACTGGGCTGCCACATCTGCCAGGGGCCCACTGAGCTGGGGTCGGAGGAATTTCCTGTAGTCTCCCTCAGCAATCTCATAGTCCTGACAGGCCTGCTCAAAGTTGGCCATGAAGGTTTCAGGATCATTCCCTGCATGGTACATAGGGAATCTCTTGGAGGCAGGAGGTGCAACAACGGGAGAAGATGCAAGGGGAGCAGGGCTGTGTTTAAGACTGCAACATTTGCAGGACAGCACTAGTGGGTCAAATACATGTACACTCAAATGGAGAAGTCAAATAGTCTCATGCTTTAAGAAAAATCTTTATTTTACAAAATTAAGATCCAATAATATATACACAAGCATCTGCAATAACATCTTGCAATACTTCGCATAATAGAGTTTAAGCTTGTTAAAATACCAGACTGACCATTTCTGTTCCTTGAAAGGCGTTTGGTTTTCAGGATTGTACGACTTGCAAAAGTGTTAATGCATTATAGTCTGACCATTTTCATTGGGGCTGCTCTTCAGAGTAGTAGAAAAGGGAAATCCAGTTTTAACTTGCCTTCATTGGTAGTAAAACCTTAGATAATCTGAGATTTTTATTCATTTACTGAACAGTCAGCAAGATAGGTATAAAGAGTTTCCCTTGCAGTGAAACCAAGCAACTGAAATCATATCTGGTCCAGACTTACTGCGGGCTCAAGCATGCACTTTAATTCCATTCTACAGTGGTTAAGATGAAGCCTACTGATACTACAACATGGCCCAGCAATCTAAAAGGAAGCAGGTGCTAGCTATAATGCTAACCAAGACAGCCATTATGGCTGCTGTTAGGACAGTTCTAAATGCTTCATGCATTATGTCTCCACCACCAGGGCTGAATGGATCACTTTCACATATTGACTTACACAAAAGATAAAAACTAGCAGAGGGCTTAGGAACACATTTTGCCCTCATAGAGAGCAAAATAAGTTTTAAAATAAGCTTTCAAAAGCTGAATTTGCAAGTGCATGAGAGAACGTCAGCTCCACTGAAAGTTCTGAAATGATTTACTCCTTGCAAATTCAGTAAGGTTTAAAAGAGGTATATACACTGAAATTTGTCTGATTTTTTTTTTTACATAGGGGCAAAACACTCAACCAGTTATTATCAAGTTGCTTGATTAGAATCTTCTGAGATTCAAAGTAAAGATGTGATTTTGCCCTCTGCAAACTCGTTCTTCTGCCATTGAGAGATGAAAGAGTTAAGGAGGCTGTTTACCTCCATGGCCCCATGTCATGTGGGATGACACCATGTTGTCACTGTTGCATGTTGTTGATAATAGCCAAAATACTCATTTTCTCTTGGGCTGTTTCAACATCTTCACTCTGTTTCTGAGCTACTCCTGTACCAAGGCCATACAATCTCCCGCAGTACTTTGCATCATCAATAGTATCCTCAAAGAACAACTGCAAGAAGAAGTTACATTATAGTGGTGGTGGTTGTACCTTTCATCTGGGGGCAGACAATTCAGTTGAAATCAAGACATTTCTGCAGTGATTTGACTGCTGGAAGGAAATGCTGAAGAACGAGTGGCATTTGAACCTGAAACCACTCCCCCTCGAGAAAAGACAAGATGCACATACCTCTTTCATTCTAAAGAATGCCATCCCTGTGAGTAGCGAGTCTGAGCCAGCTTGGTGCTGCCGTCCAATGCGCTGCAAGTCAAGCTGGTCAGCAACTTCCTGAAGCCCTCCCTGGAACAGAGAAATAAATGAAATGTGACAGTGATCAGCTTAGCCCCATCCCACTGTTTTCTACATCTGACCATGACAATTTGAAGGCTGAAAGCAGAATCCTATGAGCACCTTAAATCAAAGCTTAAAACATATGTTGACTTTATCTGTAAACTTTGAGCAAGTATTTAGTGATCACATATGGGTGGATGTGGATGAACAATGACATTATAGAAGTGATATGGAGGACAAACTGCAAACTTGATAAATTCTTATTAGAGGGGGGAAGGATACTGTCAGTTCATTATAATAGCAGCTTAGTGTCATGATCAAATGGAAATTGATTTAGACATAGTCAGGTTGCACTAAGGCCATCCAATGACCTATAGCTGAGCAAAGATTTGACCTTGAATCCTCAGTTTGTTCTTCATCTGAAAAGCCATAGTCAAACATTAATCCGGCCTCACCACCTCTGTGAAACCTGTGACTACTTTTTTAAATCAATGAATACTTCACACCAAGATACATTAGTATTGCAGCTTATACCATCAATATCAGTACTGTACATGGATTCCCCAAAGGTCTACAACATAGGTAATCCCAATCTATATTTTGCTCAGTTATTCAACAGACAGGCAAGTCAAAAGCAGAATCTACCTAGACAAGGTGTCTGTAACACCATACAAGTTATGTATGTTCAGATCACAGCCCTGATCTGAACATGCAACTAGCTGTAATTCAATCAAATACATTTCTAGCTATGTGTGTATTTTACCATTACATGTTTCAGGGTTGGAATATGACTGGTCAAAAAAACTCGACACAACTTTATCAAAAGGTAATCAAGTATTAAAGCATTAATTTATGAGAGCAGTAACAAAAGAAGAGAATTGTGCCAATTACAACTACGTTCTTCCAGAAGAGTATATCCATTCTCTCTCAGACATCCAACAGAATACCATTATCAAGGCCTGTCCATTTGTGACCCATGCCAACGTGAGGACTGCTTATGTACACCTCATGTTTCTTCCTGAAACTTGTCTTCCTGCTGCTATTTACAGAAGGCTGCAGTTACAACACATGGGCACTAATTAAGCAAGAGAGGGCACATATTTCTTAATGTTGCGGGCTAAAAAAGTGCCGCATTTGAGGGATCTGCGACCCCGACTACTGCAGAATCAGGGAGCAAGGAGCATGACAGGACAACATAATACAAAGATATTCTTGACTTCAAAGGTGACCACCAGCCCAAACGTAATAGACCCACAATACCATAAATCTACCACACACTATTTTAGCTCACCAAACTTTTGTTTACAGATATAAAAGGCAAATTCTAAATCCAATTTGACCATGTATTGGCAAGATTAAGTACTGTACCTTCAGATTTTTGCAGCTCTTCATTAGGTATTTAACATCATATATGGATGGAAAGAAAAGGTTCAAGATGTGAAAGAATTCGTGTTCCTCTTCTGGAAGCCTTGAGTCTGTCAGCAGTTTCACCATGTAACCAAAGTCATAGCCACTGATGGAAAAAGTGTGCAAAGAAAGATCAGTCAAGGTCTATATATACGTATATATTCACTCTAGTATTCAGTTTATCATTTACAGGGGATATCTGTTACAAGTTTCCTTGTTATACATCTCCCCACATATAAGCTCTCAACCTTTTCGAGGAACTAGGCATAAATATTCACTACACTTGCACTGTACCATCCAGGTATCTTAACTCTTTCACCTCTGTGCTCTTAAAAAGCAAAATTCCTGACCAAGTTTGTCATTGCTGGATCTGCATGCTCTTTTTTTCCTACCCACAGCCTCCAAGTTCTTAAAGTTGGAGTATTGCCACTTATTACAGTATTGCCAATTTTGGCATTCTGGCACTCAGTGGAACGACAAGGAGCTTACCTCTCTCACTCAGCATCCATTGCCACTGCCACTTCCTGTAATGGCCACAAGAGGAATGCTGGAATACCAGTCATTAGACGAGGCAGCAATGGTGCTGGATACCAAGGGAGAAAGGTAAGCCCTCCTCTTGCAATAGTTTGGACTCAATGGAGGCAGCAGGCTGGGGAAAAATACAGGATGCGTGTATGGAATACCACTCACTGGCTTTTCCAATTCACTGCCTGACATGAAGTTCTCAACTTGCATTATGGACAGGCTGCCCCTGCAGGGATGTACTGCTGTAAACATATTCAGGACGGCATATCACTCTTTACAGCCCCTAAAGTTAAAGGTTTCCCCACGACCGAATGGTCTAGTCATGACTGACTGTAGGGGGCAGTGCTCATCTCTGTTTCAAAGCCTGTAGAGCCGGCATTTTGTCCAAGGACAAGCTTCCGTGGTCATGTGGCCAGCATGACTCTACGCCGTAGCGCCCGAAACGCCGTTCCCTTCCCACCAAAGTGGTCCCTATTTATCTACTTGCATTTAGGCGCTTTCGAACTGCTAGGTTGGCAGGAGCTGGGACAAGCAACGGGAGCTCACTCCGTCACGCAGTCTTGAACTCCCAACCTTCCGGTTGGAAAGCCCAGCAACAGCGAATTAACCCGCTGCGCCACCACGTCCTTACAGCCCTTATCCCTATGTTATTCCATTGTTTCTTATGGAATAACAGATGTTCTCTTTAAATCCAATTGATGTAAATAGGGTCCCCATTAGTCCCCATTTGTTCTTATTTCTTATGGAAGAAAATTTTCCTTTATTTTACTACGAAGTCAACCTTTCCAACCCCTAACCACAACTTTAAAAGATTCCCTGTATATTCTTCCTGTTTCAGTGTACTGTATGCAGTCTCTAATAGCTACTGAAGTGCAGCTCTTAGAGAGCATCCTAGAAATATGCATCTGATGGCCTTAGTCCAGCATCTCTGCTGAATGAATTTGTAAATCCTGAGTTGCTACAAGTCTCTTTGTTTATCCTAGAGATAGTTGTTGAAAAGCACTGGAGCAGCGAAGCAGATAAACAACACTGAGAATAAGGTGATTGAAGAACACCCCAACAAATCTCATTGCTACTGGGATATTAATAGATAAGAAACAACAAGTCACAAGAGATCTATCTGGTGGAAAAAGAAAACAGCTGGAACTCAGCAGCTGGTCAACAGGACTAAGCTGTGTGCTTAATTTTACCATGCAACTATGACCCCGTAATGTCTATGAAAAGTAAAATAAGTCACAAAGCTAAGACAATAACATATTCATACTTTGAATCTCTTATGAAACATTACTAGTCTTGGGAGGAATGAAGTTTTAAAATTCTGCATTTAGAAGTACCGTATATAACCAATTATAAGTCGATCTCAGGGATAAGTCGAGGACACGGTCTAAGAAAAATAATAGAATTTGCTATGACTCATGCATAAGTCAAGGGTGAAACTTAGGGGGGCAGGTATGAAATTCTTTGAAAATGACTTACCAGTAATTGTTCTGAGGCTGCAACAGAAAGCCAACCAAAAAAGGAGCTATTTCACATTCTTCTGAGGCAGCACAGAAATGAAGCTATTCTCCCAAACAAGAAAGGAGAGAGATGAAGGTGCTTATTGGAGTTGTAGGTTTTGTGAGGAATACAGCACAGCATCTCCATAGCAGCAGCCTTCATAATGACTACAATTCCCAAAAACAACTTCACCTCTCTGCCAGTTTGGAAAAGAAGGAAAATGGCTACTGGTTTTTTGCTTGCTGTCTGTTGGTGCTGAGAACAATTACTGTTAAGTAAAATTGCTAAGTTTTTTTTCTACCCCCCCCCCCAGCTTTCTGCTTCTTAGCCCAGCCCCTACCCTACCCAAGCTGCTGTTAAATTGTATTAACCCATGTATAAGTCGATCCACTTTTCAAGGTCAATTTTCAGGCATAAATCTTATACATGAGTACATACAATCAGTTCATTTGTACTCCCTCTGGGTATAAATGCCAAGTATCACTTAATATTATAGTTTCCTTTTTTTTGTTTTTTATTCAGATTAATGATTTTAACTAGATTTTTATGCTCGGCTTCTGTGACTTTAATAACTGCATAACCAACAAACATTCAGGAAGTGAGACTTTTCTGATACAGAGATGCAGTGATAGGAAATGCTTCACCTGCTGAATTTCTGCTGGTTGTGTTGATGTTTAAAAAAGCATAAGTGCTCCACCAGAAAACCTGCTGGCAAACCTCCAATTCTTTATGCTCTATAAACCAAAAAGGCAAAGGAGTTTCATCCCAAATTTATTCTAGTTACCTAGATCATGGAACTCCACTACCGCCAACACCTAATGCAGGTTATCAGTATGCTTTCATGCACACTTCAGAGTGCTGCTTTTGACCCTACCTTAAGCCATAAATGGCTTGAATGCAGAAGTCCTCAAAGACTTGCCTTCTAAATCTCCAAAAGAAAATTCAACTTATTTGTCATGACCAGCTTCCTTAGTTATGACTGACTAATCTTAAACTACAACCCTATGCACAAAGTCCCATGAAATATGTTAGTACAGATCCTGGTTAAAAGAGCTATTTGACCAACCTGTGAAATGAAAGCCACTTGACATTGTCACAGAGCACCACACCTGAGGTCATAAGCAGCTCTGCAAAATGCAAGGTATCAATCCCTTCCTCCTCATGTTTCTGGAACTGCAGTCCAGAGCTTGCAAGAAGGTCTATTGAATCCTGAGAATACATATCTTCCCTGAAGAGGAAGACAAATGAATATGAGGTGTCAAGGAAAGAGATGGCATAGCACAGTGGGACTGCACTGCAAATCAGGACTTTCCCCATTCATATCTCATCCCTGCCATGAACTCATCAGCTAACCTTAAGCAGGTTCACGTCCTCTCAGCCTAGCAGCACAATCCTATACATGTCTATTGAGAAGTAAGTCTAACTGAGTTCAATAGGACTAATAATAATAATAATAATAATAATAATAATAATAATAATACATGTATTTATATACCGCCTTTCTTAAGATCACTAGATTTCTCTAATGACTGTAACTCAAGGCGGTTTACATAGGCAGACTTTTTATTCATAAACCCGAAGGTTTTTACAATTTACAGAAATGTTCTATCTTTCAAGAACAACACTCATACAGATCTTTCTTTCTGGATTTAGCCTTCTTTCTTAGCCACCCGTCTGTCTTCTGCTGGCTGATGAGGCTTCCCTGTTCCCACCAGAGACGCAGCTGACTTTAGCACACTCCTCCTCCCACGAGGCAGCTTAGAAATAGCAAGTTAGAGAATTGTTTTCAGGCTACCTTAGGTTAGTTTGTGCCTAGTACCGAATATGTCTACTGGGCTCCCTGAGGCACATGGTGGGACACAGAGATACAGGAAGCTGGACTAGAGGGGCCCTTGGCCTGATCCAGCAGGGTTCTTCTTATGCTCTTATGTCAGATTGCCCAAAGCATACTGGAAAAAGTAGTAGGGACACTCTCTCTTTAAAAACACAAGACCAGCAATTACTAAAATCTGTCACTGATACTCATGGGTCCCTTATCAGGAAGAGAGCAGAAGAGAAAATGTGCTAATCCTTGTATTTGCAAAGCTTGGTACAAACCAGTATTTTTTGCACTGAGCACAAAGTTATTGTTTGCTTTGAATGAGATTCCCAGATCAATGATCATTTCTAAGACAGGTATTTATTCTATCCTGCCCACTGTCAGCAATCCCATTTTTTCCCCTGGCCTTTTTTTAAGCTAACACAGAATGAGAAGAAAAATTCTATAAAACTGAAGAGCTAGCTCATTAATTTGTGACCTTTAGCCAGAAAGTGTTAAAAAGGTCTTGTGTTTGTGTGGGTTATTTTTTTTCTTTGTTGTTCCTAAGGGGCCCAATATTGAGAATTATCCATATTTTCAGAGATGAACCCTCCATCCACCCTCGGGACTACTACCTGGAACACCACAACACAGTAAAAGAGTTGTCTAACCCTTTAACATCTTTCTTACATCACACCATTCCAGGACAGGTGGCCAAAGCACACAAATTTCCCTTTGGTTTTGCCTTCCTGGAAGAGATTGCCTTATCAGATCTCTGTCTAATCAATATTGTGCAAATAAGGTCTACACAATGACCACAGGGATTAAATAACACCAATGTCCAAGTTCTCTCTTAAATTTCTGGAGGGGGGGGGTTGAGGAGAAATTAATATACAATGACTTTTTTGACATTTGTATCAGAAAACGTTGCATATACACAACAATGGGCAGGAATGGGTTTTAATAGCTCAAACTACACCTACAGGCTTCTTGAATAGGGTGTATGAATAGGATTGGAGCCTTAAGTTGCCCAGCAACAATTCCAATATACTACTATATACTTTACAGAGTCATCATATAATGCATGTGAAAAGCCTGGCACACTTAGAAAGCACTATACAAGTGTTATGTATCATGGTTATTAAGGTCAACACTGCCCTCAAAAGGTGTAAAGAACAGAAAGTCCCACAGCACATCAAAGGCTAAGAAAGTTATAGTCACCTGATCCTGCACAGACATCTGATGCAGCTGGTGAAGTAGGCTCTTGTCTACAAAAGCTCATGGCACCATCAGTTTAATTGTCTTTAAGGTGCCATAAGACTCTGGTGCAACACAAATATTCTTCTAAAATTTGTTTTTACGTTTTTTCTTGCATATTCTGTAGCAGGGGCACCAACTCCAACAACACCCACAATAATTTGCAATGGGTGCTCAGCACCCACAATGTTGAGGAACCCCAAAAAGCGCGGCACCCCCATGTGGGCTGGGAGCGCGCCTGTTCATCAGAGTGGCCAGGTGCACTCCACAAGGGCCCGCCTGGCCCAGTGGCGAACAGGAGCTCATTGGCCACGCCCATGGCGCGATCCCAACCAGCCCTGGCCTTCTGCAGGCCTGCACGCTGCAGCACAAGCCCCTGTCCACCGGCCAAGCTGTGTGTGACTTGGAGAACTACCTCCCAGTCGACAGCTCTCCAGCTTGGTGGTGCGCTTAAAAAAACACCCACAACCTGCCAAATGGGGATCGTCCTTCCTCCGTGCCTTTACATTATAGCCTCGCCGCCGCCCTCCTCTGCACAGCCCCGAGCCAGGCCAGACTAGCATGTCTGGAGGCAAATACGTCGATTCTGAGGTAGGACGGTGTGCATGTGCTGGGCCTTTACATTTGTTCGGGTGTTGCTTCATGTTCTTGGTGCAGGGTACCTGCCGGAGCCGTCTCACTCTCCGCCCACCCATCAGCCTCTTCCCTTATCTTCTTCCCCCCCCCCCCGTCAAGTCCTTTACAAAGAGCTGAGACGAAACTATTGGGAGGGCAATGGGGGGCCATTTGTTTGTGTTGTGGCTGGTAATCAGATCTTCCCCACTGGCTGGGCACTTGTTTGCTCTTCCTCTCACAGAGCGCGTCTCTTCCCTCCCCCCCCCCCCGCAGCGGTCCCGAGGCTACAGCAATGGCAGAGTCCAGCCAGGCAGGCTAGAGAGCTCCCCTTAGAGACTCCAGTGGGACTACTCTAGAGTAAGTGTGGGGAATGTTGGCATGCAAATCGAGCTCTCTGACTTGGCTGCCTCTGCTGCAAGCACACTGGCTTTTGGGAGCGTGCTGCTTTTTCACCCCTCTTGCCCCATCCATTCCGTCCCCAAATGGTTTGATTTAATTCTTCCCAAGGTGGGAGAGGGAGGTCAGCTTGGACACCTTTTGCCTCAAGATCAGGCTGGGCCACCGACGGAGTGACTGTTGGGAAGAATTTGCGCGTGTTCTGCACACAGCGTGGTTTCTACTGTTCCGCCAACTAGATAGACCAGAGAGTTTAGATGCCCTAACCCGGGATTGAGATGCACCTTCAGTGGGTTGAAATCATGTTAAAAATCTGCCTTCCCACGAACTGTGGATTCAGTTCAGCTTTCATTCTAGGGAGGTGCTTTTTTCAATAAGGGGTGGCCGGCTGGCAAGTCACATCTGGCAGTAGTCTGTGTGTGCCCCCCTCCTCCTTGTTGCTCATTTCCTGTGGCGTGCCTCCTCCCTCAGGCATCGCTGGCACCTTGGGAAAGAGCTCATTGGCTCGCCCGCCTCAGCCTCGGAACGGGCTGCCTCGCAATGTGGCTCAGCCGTGATGCAAAGCAGCCTCTTTTGAGCCCGGGCCACAGCAATCAAGGCGATAAGCTCCTTCCCAAGGCGTCTGGATGAGTGGCTGCTTGTAAACTGCCTTGAGCTCTGTGATGGCTGGGCATGTGGGCATGGCTACGTCAGAGAGCGTGGCTGCGTCAGGGGATGTGTGTGCGTGGCTGCGTCAGGGAACGTGGTTACGTCAGGGGGCGTGGGGTGTGGCTACTCAGCACCCCCAATGTTGCGCTCAAGTTGGCGCCCCTGTTCTGTAGCTTCCTAAATCTGTACTATGAAAGAAATTGTTCAAAATAGAAGCGAGATTGAGTGATAATTATCGTCACTTCCAACTGACAAGATTGTACTTCATCTTCATTCAAATAAATCATGTTAAATTTTATAGCAAAGCATTATAACGGTAGGTTATGCTTGGATCATGCCTACTTATTTGCTATTGCAGACCAAGGGGTAAAAATCTATACTTCCTTTGCAATATCTAACCCTGATCTGATTTTTTTTTTTTTTAAAAGAAACCATTCTAGGAAGAAACCATTAAGAACTTCGTCCAGACTGGGGAATCCAGTCTGGCAGTAAATCCTAGATTCAGAACAGTGTTTAAATGAAGCTTAATGACAGTAAATAAATCATTAACAGTTTTTGTAATGGCAGATTGACTTGAAACATAACCCTTTCATGCTGGGATGGGAATTTTTCATAAAATAGCTCTTAATGCTAGTAGAAAAGTCTTGTTTCAACTTGACAATAGTTTTTCATAACAAGAGAGAGATGGTTCTCTTTACTCAGAAGACTTACGTAAGGTTGAACTTGAAATTAAACTGCCAGGTGTTGATTCCAGCAGGATATTCTCCTTTCTCATTTGTGAAGGTCAGACCCAGCTGGATAATTTTCAAGAGATCAACATTGCACCGGAGCAGTTGATACTGGTAGTCTATAGAACTGCGAAATTCACCTATTGGTCGAACAACAACTCCAGGAAATTCTGTGTCCTAGGAAAGAAGGTAAAGTGGTTTAGGTTCAAGCATACAAGAAAGGCCAACCCAAAGCTTGCAGGAAGTGATGAAACTTGGCTACTGTTCTAAACAATGTTCATGCTTTGTGAATTTCAGCACAAGCAGACAGAAAGAGCAAAGCTTCTCATAGGTACAAAATACATCTCTTCACCACATACTCTGAGATAAATGTCAGTAAAAAAAAAGTGTATCCTAGATATAAATGCCAACAGGAATTTTGTGGCTTTGCACTGGCCTGCTTCCTGGCATGAACAAGTGATGATGATGCACTTGTATAGGGCTGTGTTACTTGTTGTCCCATCTCAAAACTTTGTGGGAACATTACATTTCTCCCTCTTGAGCTATCAAATCAGAAGGGGAGCAGGGATGGAAGAATGATTACATTGCTACATCTGCATTGCTGCTTTCTCCTTGAAGGAGCCACCTGGGGGAGCTGTTGCCAATTTATCCAGCTCTTTGCAGCCTACCAGACATGGTAAAAGCCCACCTGGTTCAGTATGCGAACTGCTAGGAACGTGAAAGTTCTGTGAGTGTTTGCCTTTGAATTCAACAAGGAAGAAGATGATGTGAATTATTGGGGGGGAACAGAAAGTGCAAACTGACAAAAAAGCAGGGGGATGGGGGTGAAGAGAGCTATGAGTCACAGATCTGTGGTGGGGCGCAGAAAGCACTCACAATGGGAATAAAGCTCTATAGGAGAACATGCTACACAGCACAGAGAAAAAGGAGTTAAAGAGAAATAAGTTGCCAAATTTTATCTTATTTTGCATATTTTATTCTGCAAAATAAAATATTTTAGATAATTGATTCTAGTTTTCTTAATCATGGGAATGGGCAACAATAAGAGAACAAAACTGTAACAAAATACACTGCTCAAAACAATAAAGGGAACACTTAAACAACACAA
>JAJKFI010000005.1:11971080-11984728 GCA_029204185.1 Lerista edwardsae
GACTTATGCCCCAGAGGCATATAGTCATACATGTGGCACTCTGTGCAAAATACTGGATAGCCCCCACCCAACTGCTGACTACCTGGCTCCATCTCTGTGTTTATTTAGGGATGAGCTGCCCTGCTTCTCAGAGAGAGGGCAGAGTCTGGGGCCCTGGCTTCCTCGCCCTGTTGCTTAACTCGCACAGATGCGTAACTCGCTTGTTACCTGGCACTTGGTCTCGGACGAGGCACTTCGTACATAGAAGTTGGATCAGCCTGTAGTGTGTTTTTCCACTTCAATTTTGAGTATGACACCAAGCCCAGACCTCCATGGGTTAATAAACGTGATTTCCATTTATGATTGATTTTGTTGTCAGCACATTCAAGTATATCAGGAACAAAGTATTTAATAGGAATATTTTGTTCACTCAGATCTCGGATGTGTTGTGTAAGTGTTCCCTTTATTGTTTTGAGCAGCTTATTTTTCTGCTATTTATCATACGCTTGGCTTAATAAAAGTGTCATTCAGGGGGTTGCTTTTGCTTGCCTGTTCTAAGCCATGTTCAAAACTTATCTAAATGGGAAACTGCTCTGGTTGCACATTTTTCATGCAGAAGGATTTTCAGATATAGTTGGGCCTTGGCATCCACAGGGGTTCTGTTCCCAGAAACTGCGCATAAATGAATCCATGGGTGGGGGTTATTACCTGCCTCCAGGGGGTGGTCTGAGGCCCAGAGAGGCTGCCTCAGAAGGTTTCAGAAATGTACTTCCAGCTTTTGCAAAACTGGAAGTGTGTTTCTAAGGCCTTCCAGGATCTTTCTGAGACTTGGAAAGACTGCATTTCTAAGCTTTCTGCTAGCTTTCTGAAACTTTCTCAAACCACCTCAGGGATGAGAACAGAAGACTCTTCTAGTCACATCCAGGCGGTATAGGCCAGCCCTTCTGATTGAGTGGGGATCCATATTGGGTCAAATCCACAGATCCCAACCCCACAAGGAGGATGGACTGTACTCAAGGAGAGGGTACACTGTTCTTCTGTATGGGCACTAATTATTTTTAAACGCTAGGACACCTTTTAGCCTTCTTGAGACATTAGTGCATGTTGAATTAGACAATTTGAACCTCTGAGGTACTTCCAACATGAGCTTGCAATCAGCTTTGAGTCAAATCTGTAAATCACAAACCCACAGATGACAAGGATTTACTGTACATCATTACAAGTTCAAAAGTACATGAAATTAGAGCTGCTTTCAGCCAAAATCAGCAAGCGCTTTTTTAAAAAAGAGCAAACTAAATTTTACAAGTGTCTAATACAATGACATGAAATTGCTGCTACATTGCAGGTATCAAAAACCCCAATATTCAGGAGCAAACATGTCTCATATTTTAGGCTTCCCAATACAGAAAAATGTATTATTAATCACTCCTATTTATCTACATTCACACAGTCATAAAATAATCAAATGCTTCTACTGTACAAAAGCCCTCTCACCTAGTAAGGATATTAGAAAAATGAACCCAGCCTTATACAAATATATCTCAAGTTTATCCTGCACTCCTGGTCTGCAAGTATGGAATGTCTTACAAGCTATATGTGTAAAAATGCTTTATTTGCAATTTGCAAATGCCAGACCACCTAGGTCAGCACTTGTTTGCCAAAAGTGGTCGGTCAGAGATGCCTCCTGGTTTTCACAAGCAAGGCATGCAGTTAATGTGAAAGTCTAAAATGACCCCACAAAAAAGCTTCAGCACTAAACTAAATCCCCAGTTTACATCCTGGTTCCATTCCAGAGATTTGTCCAGAAGTTGGAACAATGCTATCGTGCCTGTATACAACATGGCTGTTTGTACGTGGGGGAATCTGTAAGTCAGGGAGCTGGTGAATCAGAATTTACACATCAACTCAGTGAAGACTATATGAAAATAAAGTTAGGCACCAGTGTTGAGTGTACAGCTCTGAAATTCATTATACCATTCAAGGAAATACACCATCAATTGTTTCTCATTTCCTCAACTACTGACCAGGTAGACACGTGATTTAAACCAAAATGCTCAGTTGCTACAAGAAAATTCTCAATTTAGCTAGGAAGTTAAAGACTCACTTACCATTGCGATGTAGCTGTAGCTGAGAACAATTTCCCGAATTTTCCTCATCTCTTCTTCTAGATTGTTTGCCCATACTTCACAGATCACCTGGCTGTTTTCTGCAAGTGCTGCTGGCATCCTGAAAGATTTGCACCACAATCGCAATGGCAAGGTGGGAACTCCAAAGTATCACAATAAATTGCCCTAGATTTATAAATACATATAAATACATAAAAGAGAGGCATACTGTTTTATTCCAACATAGATAAAAACCATCACAAATATCACACAACATACTATATTTTATAGGAAATCTGTTCCTTTATCTGTTTATGTGGAAATAAGTAGAATTTGCTAAATAGGATTCATCCCAAGGAAGCATGTATAGTCAATCGTCTTCGTATGTGACCTTGCTACCTGCTACCTTGCTTAACTACGAGGGGCAGAATTGCTACTTTCTTCCTTATCTGCACTTCATTATCCACTATGCAGGCACCTTCAGAATGGCACCTGCGACCAGCAATGACCCCTGTAAAATGGCCAGCAGAAGCATCCACCTGCCATATTTAAGGGGTCCATAAATATATAAGTTTCCTGCAGCCTTTGGAAAGTCTCTGCAGCATTCAGAGATGTTTTGGCATTTCCTGATGCACTCTGCTTGTTTCCTGATGATCTCTGCTGGATTCTTCTGATGGCAGATACAGTAGCCCTTGCACCTAACCCCATTGATCTCATATGGTGATGGTTAGTTATCTGCAAATTCGCTATCTGTGAGGATTTCCAGGAGCCTAACCCTAGCGGATAATGAGGATTGACTGCATGTGGATGGCATCCCAAGATGTTCCTAATTTAAAGTACATTTGACCAATACAAATACAAATACAAATATAGTACAATTTAAAAATACAGTACTATAACAGAAAATATATTCAAAAATGTAAGATAAAGTAGCAAATTTCTGTAGCTATCCCACTTCCTTTTTAGGGCTCAAGTTCACATGTAAGTGTTCTTTGTGTGAATGCAGGAGCTAAACCACGCATTTGTAGTTTAAAATAGTATTCTTATAACTACATAATAGTTATTTCGAATAGATGATCACACACAGCAATTGTCTGCTGCTGCTGACCACTATTAACGAACAGTAGCTGAACAAAACAAGTTATTGTACAAGCTGTGCAAGAAATATTTCAAACCAACATTTAAAGCATTTCAATTTTGACTAAAGTTTATTTTGGTAAAGCTAAGCCAGTTGAAACTTTTTTCCAAGCTGACAAGGCCAACTCTCCTTTCATATTGTGACAAAGAAATGCACCATCTGCAAACTTAACACCATTATCTTTGATAAGCAAAATCATTAATGAAAATACATTGCTTTCCATCCTATTATATAGCTAGTGTCCACAAAATTAGTCACCAGATCTTTCAAGTTCTGCCAAATGAAGTAACAATTACGGGGTCAGAAGAAGAAATGTTGGGAGAATGGACGTGGGTGGGAAATGTGGGGAAGACTGTCCATGATCACCATACTGACAATACCATATAAAAACAGAACAGAATACCATATAAAAACAGAAATTAATGGATTAAAAGGAGGCCGGAACACATAGGAAAACAAACAAACATGTTCCCATTGTTTGATGTAATTCTGTAGTCCTATAATACTGGCAAAAGCAAAATACATCCCTTCCCTCTCCTAGAGCCCAATCCTATCCAACTTTCCAGCGCAGATGAAGCAATGCCAATAGGGCATGTTCTACACCCTGCAATGATAATAGCTTAATAATCTATGGTACTATATTTGAGACAACGTGGTCAACATTTTGAACATTTTTTGCATCTTTCCTATACCAAAATACCCCACTGTTTCTCCACATGCAGAAATAATGCCATTATTCTGGCCATATTTTTGTTTGCTATGTGCATTTTGAAAGAACCAATACTCAGGATGCATCATAACTATAGGACAATTTCTATCCTTTTATCTCAAGCTTGAAACAACTTTTGCCTAAATACAGGTGCTGCAAACTGGATGTGTTTTAGATGTGTTTTTAGAGTACATAAGACGAGTCCTGTTAGATCGGCCAAAGGCCCAACTAGTCCAGCTTCCTGTATCTCAAAGTGGCCCACCAGGTGCCTCAGGAAGCATGAGACAACAAGATGCCTGCATCCTGTTGCCACTCCCTTGCACCTGGCATTCTGAAGTAGCCTACTACTAAAGTAAGGAGGTTGCACAACCCATAATGGCCTATAGCCCACAATGGACATTTCCTCCAGAAATCTGTCCAATTCCCTTTTAAAGGCACCTAGGCCAGATGCTATCACCACCTCTTGTGGCAAGGAGTTCCAGAGATTAATTACCCGCTGGGTATTATACAATTACCCCAATACTTCTATGCTAAGGATTTTGTTGATGTAGGATTCTAACCTTTTTTACCCGAACAGCCCTCCCACATAAACACATTCACCCTCTTTCTATCAATTTAGACCTCATGAAAAAGTGCATTCCTACTCCTCTAACAGCAAAAAAATAAGCTCATCTCAGTCTGACAAACCCCAATGGGGACTAACTTGCTCAAGCACTTCACACCCGACTTTCAATGAGAGGGCCCCCAAACACAACAGTAAGCTTTTCAGATTCTGCCTAAATCACCTTGTTATCCCCATGGCAAGTCACCCTACCCAAATGTTTCCCTGCCTCTCACCCTCAACCCCAGCAGTAAGAAACCTCTCTGCTCTCCAGACACCCACTTGCTGAGCTTCCCTCCTGTTTAGCTTACTCCTTTCCCCCGAAACCCCATCTCTCACAATCACTCCACAATTCCCATGCCTACCATTTTCTCCAGCCCTCCTCACCTATACATCTCCTACAAGACAGACTCTACCACAGTCCAGCCTACAGAGACAAAAACAGAGCAAAGCAACATCCCATGGTTACAGCACAGTATATCTGAGGTGCCATTAAATATATTTTATGGTACCTACTTGTACATGAACCTTACAAGCACATGAACCTCAAAATTACAGGGTTGACATAGGCCACCCTTGGCTTTTAACCACACACTCAATTTGGGCATTTTCCCCCTCAACCTCAGACCAAGGCAGTATTGAGATCATAATATCAGATTCCCAGAATTGGGGATGGGGTGGGGGGCATTCTCAGCCATTGTTTGCTTCCTGTGTGTGCTGAAACCAGCTCATAACTTTCAGAGGCCAAACCAACTCCACTTTAAAGAATTCCATGGGGGGGGGATGTCTTTTGATGTTGCAAACTAGGAGAAGCCTACAGCATGTACATACAACGCACACTCTTTTCTACTGCTGGCCTGCTGAAGAACCCTACACAATTCAGAAGCTTCCCCCTTCGATACCATGACGCTTTTTCTGCTAGTCCTGATGGAGGCATTATTTACGCCTCCTTTAGATTGAGGGTTTTCGTTCTCACAGGCCAGCACAGCAACCTGCTACTTTATAACATCGAGCAGCCCCGTCCCCAGCACACGAAGCGCTTGCAGAGATGATGCAGAACATCATCACCTGTAACTGGGCTTAGCCAGAGAAGGAGAAGCGCGCCCTCTCCCCCCGGACGCCAGTGTGAGCTCCTGCTTAAGGGGAAGGACGGCTGGCGGGCGGAAGTGGCCAAAGGGCTGTGGCAGTAAGGAATCCCAGATCCCTACAGCCGCTGTCACTTTTATCAGGCGGTGGGAGGAAGGAGGGGGGGGGATAACCAGCGCTTTAAAAACAACCAGGAAATCCGGTCCTCGCACAGAGGCACTGCCCCTGCCCAGGCCCAGCCTTCCAGCGTCCCCGCCCGGCCCTCGCTCCAAAAGTGATCCCTCAGCTCGTCACCTCACCCAGAGCGCGGGAAAATCGAGCGCCGGGCCGTTATTCCTTTTCGCCGCCTTCTCCTGGTGGGGGCCGCTCTAGCCTACTTCTTCCCCATTACTCGGTGGTTTGGAGCGTCCTCGCTCCCGCGAATCTGCCCGCACGCATGCGCCCTATGGGCTTTCTGAGCCGAGCAGAAAGCATCGGCCTTTCTGTGTAATTTTTTACGACTTTTGCTCATGAAGGTAGAATCACTGGAATCCGCATGACGTCATTTTTGAAGCTTCTGGATCAACAAATATGGCTGACGCAGATCATCGCTGCGAAGGAGGATTGCCGCGAATTCACGAATAAAAATCTCCCTGCACGCGTGTAAAAGTTAATTTCAACCTCTTTAAGCATGCCTGCGTGTTCCGCATACGGGTGTGCGAATCGCTGAACGAAAAATGGGATTTAATTTCCACGGAAAGATTCATGTATTCACATTACATCGGTTCAATAAAACGACAGTTAATTGAAACAGTGAGTGCCTTTTTTTTTGAAGCTGTGTAATTCCTTGTTGTTCCTAGCAGTCTTATTCACCCTTTTCTGGCACCCATTTTCTGTTAATGGTGTAGAAGGTAAGAAAAAAAATATTTCCCCCCTCCGTTTTTCCCCTTTCCCGTTTACACTTTTTTTCCCGCCTTCCATTTTCTATGGTAATATTTTCGAACTTCTGGACATTAACAGAATTTTTTTTGGGGGGGGGTGAGTGTAGAAGTTTTCAAAAATACTCTTCGTAGTCTAGAAGTAAAAAAAAATTCCTCTCATATTGACAACTACTTGTGTCAGGAAGAGATTTTAATGTAATTTTCCTACTGTAATACTTATGAAATTCTGAACATTAACAGACATTCTTTTTATGGGGCATGGCCGTTTTATTTTTGCTTGTGTAGATTTCAAAAAATAAGTCTGTCAAAACAGTGCAATCCGAGTTTAAATAGACAGCAAGTAGCATTTCGTCCGGTATGTTCAGTAATATAATTATGCGGAATTAAACCTTGTAATTGCATATTAAATCATAATTAGGTTACCAATGATGTTTCTACACGATCACATGTTTTTATTTTCATAAGTTTTTATTTTTATTCAGTCCTAAACAGTACCAGAAAAGCAATCTGAAATGCTTGGAATAAGGATTGTTTTGAGTCAACCAACATGGCTGCTAAACCCGCCCCCTGGCTTCACTAGGTTCCTATTAATTCGACAGAGATGCGGACTCCAGTGATTCTACCTCCATGCTTTTGCTTCTATCTCCAAGAATGTTAAATATCTCTATGCTATGTGCTAATTCCTCAAGTACCGGAAGAACATGAATGAACCCGATTGCGCAGGCGTGTAGTGGAGGGTAGAGTCTTGCATTCTAACTGCGCATGCTCTCCTTAGCACGTTGAACCCATAAGGTAAGATAACAGGAGTTGACATGATATCGTTTTCTTGAAGCCATGGGTCAACAAATATGGCTGACGCAGATCATCGCCGCGAAGGAGGAGGATTGCCGCGAATTCACGAATAAAAATCTCCCTGCACGCGTGTAAAAGTTAATCTCAACGTCTTTAAGCATGCCTGCGTGTTCTGCATGCGGGTGTGCGAATTGCTGAACGAAAAATGGGATTTAATTTCCACGGAAAGATTCATGTATTCATATTACATCGGTTCAATAAAACTACCGTTAACTGTAACAGTGATTCCTTTTTTTTTGAAGCTGTGTAATTCCTTGTTTTCTGTTAATGGTGTAGAAGGTAAGAAAAAAAATATTTCCCCCCTCCGTTTTTCCCCCTTCCCGTTTACACTTTTTTTCCCGCCTTCCATTTTCTATGGTAATATTTTCGAACTTCTGGACATTAACAGAATTTGTTTTTGGGGGGGGGTGAGTGTACAAGTTTTCAAAAATACTCTTCGTAGTCTAGAAGTAAAAAAAAATTCCTCTCATATTGACAACTACTTGTGTTATGAAGAGATTTTAATGTAATTTTCCTATATATTTATCTAATTTTTCCCCACCCTCCCCTTTTTTTCTTTCCTTCCAGTTCACACTTTATTTTTGCTTGTGTAGATTTCAAAAAATAAGTCTGTCAAAACAGTGCAATCTGAGTTTAAATAGACAGCAAGTAGCATTTCGTCAGGTATGTTCAGTAATATAATTATGCGGAATTAAACCTTGTAATTGCATATTAACTCATAATAAGGTTACCAATAATGTTTCTCCACGATCACACGTTGTTATTTTCGTGAGTTTTTATTTCAGGAGTAAACTATTAAATCCTAAACAGTACGAGCAAAGCAATCTGAAATGCTTGGAATAAGGATTGTTTTGAGCGTAACAACATGGCTGCTGATCCCGCCCCTGGCTTCATTCGGCTGCTATTAATTGTACAGGGATGTCCCCTCCTGTCAATCTAACCTTTTTGGCTGAACCCTTGGCCGAACCCAAAGAGATGTAAAAAAAATAAAAGGCCCAGAGTGAAGAGTCTAAGTTGGTGCTTCCGGGTTGTCATTGTAGAGTCTTCCAAAGGCGGAAGCGAGCGCTCCCCGTAGCAATCAGTGGAGAAATCCAAGATGTTAACGTAGGAGTGACTGAGCAGTAGTTTTTCCCCCGTCCTGGCTCTTCCCTCCCCCCCCCCCACACACACAAGATATCAGCAGGCCCTGCCAAGTAGAGACTTTTGCTCACTGTAACTCGGGTATTATTTTGTATGAAAGTGTTAAGGTTTAACACTTAACACAAGTGTTAAGGTTGGAACTAACGCAAGTTCGGTCCATTATCTCCCTGCTGCGGGGCGGGGCGGCGGCGGCGGCTGTAGCTGGGAGTGTAGCCTTGTTGGTGACGTCCGCTGTTAGTATTGCGGGTTGAGCACCAGAGTGAGAAGGGAGCTTTGAGAGCTCTGCAGTATTGTCCACTATTCTAATTTTAGGTTAGAGAAAGGTACAACCAGCTTGGATTCCCACGCTAAACATTTCCCCTATACTACAAAATTCCCCTCACTCGCCTTGTTATTTACTAAATTAAAATTATTTACTAAAATATGTATACCCTGCTTTTCGGCGGGCAGGCCGGAGGTGGAGACAGGATCTGGAACTTATGCCAGCTTCTAACCCCTGGGCGTGTCGGCCTTGCATGTGCCCCTTGGAGTTCACGGAGGCATCTCCCAGTAGCTCTATTGAGGCTGCTCTGGCTTACCCCAGGGAAAGGGGAAAAATATTCCCTTCTTCCTAGATGGCCTCGAGTACTGCGCTGGATACGTGCCTGCCGGTTCCAGGGCGGTATGGGGTTAGGCTGCTTGTTTCTTAATTCTTATTCAAGTTCCACCCGCTCGCCCACACCTGGTGATAGACCAACTGATTAGGCTTACCAGCTGTTCCAGTTTGACCGGGATTGTCCTGGTTTGGTGGTGGTGTCCCAGTGCCCCACCCAGTTTCAGATTCTGTCCCAGTTTTGTGCAGTTGCACTGGGCTACATACTGCCGGCTGCTGGAAGGGACAATAAGTCTGGCCCACCACTGTTGCCACATGCAATTTACATGGCGGCAGCAACACTGGCTGCACCCGTGGTGCCCTGACTGTTGGCTACAGCCCACAACATTCTGAGGGATGTTTGGGAGGCCGGAGCTATCCTCTGGCAGCACGGCCTCTTGCACCATCCCTTCACACACACACACACACACACACACACACACACACACACACACCTTTTACTTCCTCTGCTGCAGCTGAGTTGTTTGATCAGGAGGAGGACTGGCAGACTGCACAGGTATCATTCCTCATGTTTTCTGAAATAATGTATGGTCAGAAGAGAGGGGTAATATGGAAGTTACAGTCAGGTGTCTTCTGATAATTAAAATAAATTTCCCATTAAGTTGCTCAGCTCAAAGCTGCCTTTGTAAAGGATCTAAATTTCTGAAATAACATGCCTTATTCTGTAGATAGCCTAATTTTATGTCCCGTTTCATTCTTTTAAGATTGGATTTATGGGAGTGCTGTCTAGCAAATGGTTATTGATGTTGTTGCACTGGCATGATTAGCCAACCCAGAGTGTTGCATCTGTTTTGCCACCTTAGAAGTGCTGTACACAGAAAAGCCATCATCAGCTACTGTGGCAATACCATGCAAACCTGCTATGTCCCATAGAACTGCATAACAAACATTTTTTTACTGGGTATGCCTCATGTGAGGGATGTGGTGGCACAGTGGGTTAAACCGCTGCTGCTGAGATTTCTCACCAGAAGGTTGGGAGGTCGAGACCACATGACAGAATGAGCTCCCGTTGCTTGACCCAGCTCCTGCCAACCTAGCAGTTTGAAAGCACCAAAAAATGCAAGTAGATAAATAGGTACCACTTCGGTGGGAAGGTAATGGTGTTCCATGCGCTACAGCGTATAGTCATGCTGGCCACAGGACCACGGAAGCTTGTTCTTGGATAAATGCCGGCTCTACAGGCTTAGAAACGGAGATGAGCACCACCCCCTACAGTCTGTCACAACTAGACCATTCTGTCATGGGGAAACCTTTACCTTTATGCCTCATATGGCATTGGGCTGTTATGGAAGCAGTTATTCCTGATTCAACTAGAAAATACAACATAAACCCCAGACTCCAACTGCACAGGATCCTGCTATACCGTGTTTGGCACTCAGGCCAATAGCATTGGCTACAATTCTCTAACATTTATTGGCAGTAAGGCAGTGTATCTTCACAACAGCACTTGATTTACAGTGGAAACTACTTTGCGACCCTTTTGTTGAAAAATATATTATAACAAAGAAATTTTAAGAACATAAGAAGAGCACAATATTTCTAATCATATTTCTAATATTTCTAGTTGGTTAACTAAACCTTGCAATCCTAGCTGTAGAAAAATGCATTGGATTGAACTTTAGGCTGCAATCCTATCCACACATTCCTGGGAGTAAGCCCCATTGAACATAATAGGACTTACCTCTGAGTAGACAGAGGATTGTGCCCTTAAAGTGTTTACATTGAACTGAATGGGCTTAACTCCAAGTGTTGTTTAGGGATTAGATAATAAATGGGAAGGTAGATTATCATTTCTTAACATCCTTGCTTGTGCCTTCAGCAAGGTTTCAACATCACTGAACTGTGTTACTGGACATACCTTTTAGGACAAGTGTAACATTTGCACATGGGGAAAACGTACTACATGTAAGGAGTTGATTGAAGTGGCCAGTGGCTCAGGGGGAGTCAAGGGTAAAGGTGTAATAACAGAGAACTTTTATTGTGGAACTATCAGGAGAGGAATTAGCAAAATGCAAACAATGCAGTGTATTAATTAGTCACTTGCACAACTAGACTACTTATTTACTGGACCAGTGGTTCCCAAACTGTGATTTGGGACCCACCAGTGGATCACAAACCAATTTCAGATGGGTCATGAAGCACCTAGAGCAGCCATATTGAAAATATGGGAAGATGGGACATAGATATGGATAGGGAGGGGCTGGGTAGTTATTTTGCTCATGTCAAGGTTGTAAATAGGCTTTTTTCACTTTCTGATTCAGAGCGCAATCTTAACCTGGAGTTAGGCCAGCACAGTTAGGCCAGCCAAGTCTGCCTGGCATAAGAGCCACCATAAAGTATGTTTGGACCACTTTTGGAGTCAGAGTGGCCAGCACACAGACGTACGCCATCCTCCCTGACTCCCAGAGTGGTCCAAATGCGCTTTACAGTGGCCCTTGTGCCGGCCAAACTTGGCTGGCCTAACTGTGCCGGCCTAACTCCAGGTTAGGATTGTACTCTCACTTTGTTATTGGAAAATGGCTTATTGCTGCTTGTCAGGAAAGCAGAAGGCTCTGATGTCATAATGAAGGCACTTCCAGCCATGACATCACTTCTGGTGAGTCCCAGTGCTAAAAAGTTTGAGAACCACTGTTCTAGATCATAAACGTAAGTGGTTTCTAGATGAAAAAGAGGGTGCATAATGATGTTGCAGTTCCCTATACAGCCTGAAGCCAGAGCTTAAAGGCAAGGATCTGCTCCTCCTTAAGCCTCAAAAATCCCTTTGTTCACTTGCAGACAGAGGGTGGGTTTGTATGATTACTTCCACTGATTACTCTTAACCTGGATCCCAAGTCTTCAAAGAAAGAGCAATAAGCTTGAAGGATCTTCCTTTTTCTTGAAGGATGGTCAAGTAGAGGAAATTGCATGTTGGAGGCCTGGGACTGATGTCAGGCCATATCTTGCCCCGTAATGTAAAGACAGAACAAGGGTGCTAAACTCACAAACACTTAGCAAGACAAGAAAAGCAACAGCAGTCCTAAGTGTGTTGAGGGCTTTACTGAGTCAATGGTCAGAGCTGCTAAAGATAAAGGTTTCCTATCTATTAATTTGACCTCAAAGTGTTGCAGGAATCACTGGGCTAGATTGTCAAGACCAAGCAACCTCCTGGTTCAAAAGCAGTGTAAAAAATGCCTTGCTAACAGGGCAAAGAGTACTGACCTCTTCTATTTAGCAAGAAGTCAGCAACTGTCCTTCTGCAGCCCAACACCATGTCTTTTCCAATAGATGGTTGCTGGTGTTTCTTTTGCAATTTTTTTTCTTTAAGATTGTGAATGCTTAGAAGACCGGGATCCTTTCATTTATGTTATTATGTAAGCAGCTTTGTGAACTACTTTGTGTTGAAAAAGTAGGGCAGGGCAGGGCGACCAGATGTCATAACCACAAAGAAGGAAACAGCACCCCAAAATGTAGGACATTCCAGAACAATGTAGGGCATTACAAAATAAAGGCTAAAAATACTCATATATATATTGATTTTGGGGTGTCTTGTCCTCTTTTAATGAAACCCTATGAATGAAGGAACACAGGACAAACATGCAAGCGATGCGGGAAGCCCTCTTGACGTTGGCACACCCTGTCTGTCTTGAAATGTAAGACATGTTGAAATTTACCCAGGACAGATGTTTGGAATGTAGAACACATCCTGGGAAAAGAGGACATCTGGTCACTCTGACCCAGGGGCACATAGGCATATAAATTCATGTGTTAGCCCAAATTACAGAGTACATAAGGCAACTTAATTGCAATACTAGGAACTGTCACTGAGCATTAAACTTACCTTAGGTGGGACATCAACCCTAAGAGATTTCTAACATTACCAAGCAAGTAATGTTGGTACAAATAAGTCTGTCTCCCTGTCTGTGTTAAAAAAAACTAGAAAAGGGGGAAATTAAAGCAATGTATATACAGGTCCTTCCTCATCTGCTGATTTGATGCCGCATGGGTCTGAGTCATAAGAACATAAGAAGAGCCTTGCTGGATCAGGCCAAAGGCCCATCTAATCCAGCTTCCTGTATCTCACAGCGGCCCCACCAGGTACCCCAGGGAGGCATGAGACAACAAGATGCTTGCATCCTGTTGCCACTCCCTTGCACCCGGTACTCTGAAGTAGCCTACTACTAATGTAAAGAGGTTGCACAATCCATCATGGCCTATAGCCCACGATGGACTTTTCTTCCAGAAATCTGTCCAATCCCCTCTTAAAGGTATCTAGACCAGATGCCATCACCACCTCCTGTGGCAAAGAGTTCACAGATTAACTACCCGCTGGGTAAAAAAGTATTTCCTTTTATCTGTTTTAACTCTCCCAACCCTCAGTTTTAACGGATGCCCCCTGGTTCTGGTGTTTTGAGAGAGGGAAAAGAACATCCCTTTATTGACTCTATTCCTTCCATGCATAATTTTGTATGTCTCAATCATGTCCCCCC
>JAJKFI010000005.1:11999728-12106273 GCA_029204185.1 Lerista edwardsae
GGGCTCTTCAGCCTAGAAAAAAGGCGCCTGAGGGGGGACATGATTGAAACATACAAAATTATGCATGGAAGGGATGGAGTCAATAGCGGGATGTTCTTTTCCCTCTCTCAAAACACCAGAACTAGGGGGCATCTGTTAAAACTGAGGGTTGGGAGAGTTAAAACAGATAAAAGGAAATACTTTTTTACCCAGCGGGTAGTTAATCTGTGAACTCTTTGCCACAGGAGGTGGTGATGACATCTGGCCTAGAGGCCTTTAAGAGGGGATTGGACAGATTTCTGGAAGAAAAGTCCATCGTGGGCTATAGGCCATGATGGATTGTGCAACCTCCTTACATTAGTAGTGGGCTATTTCAGAGTACCGGGTGCAAGGGAGTGGCAACAGGATGCAAGCATCTTGTTGTCTCTTGCCTCCCTGCGGCACCTGGTGGGCTGCTGAGAGATACAGGAAGCTGGACTAGATGGGCCTTTGGCCTGATCCAGCAGGGCTCTTCTTATGTTCTTATGAATGTACAAGATAATGGTTGATTCTATCTTTTTCATAATGTTGATCAACTCAGGATTATAAGAACAGACCATTGTGTACTGAGAAATGAACTCTTAAGACTCATTTTCTTTTCTTGGCTCTTTGAAATGGTCCCATGCTGAAGTTTAGTTGTCCCTGATAAGATGGAAAGATGCATGAGTCAGAGTATATAGCATGCTTACCCCTTCAATTGCTGTTTGGAGTTCCCATATCTCTGCTGGGATATAACCGAAGTTCATGCACTAGTATTATTGAGCCCATGCTCTTAATTATATCTTTATGTAACTGGTTTTACGGCAAGAGACACACCCCACCTCAAGCACCACATGTTGTTTTATGGCAAAAAAAGATTTATTAAGATTGATAAAGGTACACATCTGAGACGAAGTGTCTCAGAAAAACAAAGCTGCGATCATTAACATTCAAACAACATTAACAGGGACAATCACTTTAATTAAAAATGGCTGCTCCTCATTATCTGCTGCATCAGTAACATTAATCATTCATGGGCTCCATATAAAACAAATCTAGAACAACAACACTTGTTCTTTGTAACACAGTTTGCCCAGATAGCTGTGAGATGATGGTAAAGGGTGCTTGACTTCAGAAAGCTGTCAGAAGTTATGTCTCTCGCCTCATCATCCAGAGCAGCTGTTTGTCTCTGTAGGATTTATGTAACAGAAATAATAAGCCTCATCACCTCACTCTCACACACAAAAATTTAATTTACTTATTTCAGATGAAAGAAGATGCTAAATGCTCTGCGTCTGACAACCACCAGAAACAGGTAAACTTACTACAACCTCCAAGGAAATTAAAAAAAAATTCTGGATGCTGGTTAATGCCACATCCTTGTAACAGCAGGGTCTGAACTTCGTTGTGGGGCAGCCCAGTCCTAACAGGCCAGCCTACCAGTGGAAGAGCCATTCTGCCGGCATGTGCAATTTGACTGCATCATATACAGACTGATGGGGAGACCTCCCCCAAGAAGCTGGGGTGGAGGAGTTTCTGGGAAGAAGGTAGCAGCACTCCCTCCTTCCCCTTCCCCAGCATTATTTTCCTCTGTTTTGCCCCAGCAAAATATTTATTTAAAATATTTCTATCTCACTTTTCCAATGCCAGAACAAATGCCCCAAGTGCTTGAATAGCTGGCATAGAGTCCCACTGGGATAGCGAAAGCTCATCCTAAAGTTAGGAAATGAAAATTCCCTGGCCTTGAGACATCCAGGCTGCTCCCATCCCACTGGATGCAGTGCATGCTCTGTTGGGGCTACTGCATGGGAGGGAGGCTTCAGTTAGGATTGGACCCTAATTTGCCTATGGATTAGATAACATTCTTGATTAGACAGCAATAATGTGACCCTGAGAGGAAGATGAGATAATACTGATTAGTGATACCATGTTGTTCTGTCTCCCTCTGAGTGGTAGGAAGAGCAATAACATGAGAGGCCGGCCACACCTGGAATATTGTGTACAGTTCTGTCGCCGCACCTCAAAAAGGACATAGTGGAGCTGGAAAAGGTGCAGAAGAGAGCGACGAAAATGATTACGGGGCTGGGGCACCTCCCTTATGAAGAAAGACTGCAGCATTGGGGGCTCTTCAGCCTAGAAAAAAGGCGCCTGAGGGGGGACATGATTGAGACATACAAAATAATGCACGGAAGGGATAGAGTCAATAGCGGGATGTTCTTTTCCCTCTCTCAAAACACCAGAACCAGGGGGCATCCACTAAAACTGAGGGTTGGAGAGTCAAAACAGATAAAAGGAAGTACTTTTTTACCCAGTGGGTAGTTAATCTGTGGAACGTTTTGCCACAGATGGTGGTGATGGCTTCTGGTCTAGATGCCTTTAAGAGGGGATTGGGCGGATTTCTGGAAGAAAAGTCCATCGTGGGCTATAGGCCATGATAGATTGTGCAACCTCCTTATATTAGTGGTAGGCTACTTCAGAGTACCGGGTGCAGGGGAGTGGCAACAGGATGCACGTGTCTTGTGTCTCGTGCCTCCCTGGGGCACCTGGTGGGCCGCTGTGAGATACAGGAAGCTAGACTAGATGGGCCTTTGACCTGATCCAGCAGGGCTCTTCTTATGTTCTTATGTGAGAGATTAGCAGATATCAGTGCCTTTCAAATTCATGGAATGCTAATATGAAACAAGGATAAGGAGCTTGACTAGAACCATAAACACAAAATGATTTTATAAATTCCATTTTTCTTCAGTGATCACCCGATTTTCACATGAATTCCAATTTTTAAAAGATTGTTGAAAGATTTTCCCATTTATTTTTAAATGTGCTACTGTTCAGATGTTCACAATAAGCTTTGCTAAACTTAAAATGTATTTTAAGAACATAAGAAGAGCCCTGCTGGATCAGGCCAAAGGCCCATCTAGTCCAGCTTTCCTGTATCTCACAGTGGCCCACCAGATGCCTCAGGGAGCACACAAGACAACAAGATGCCTGCATCCTGTTGCCACTCTCTTGCACCTGGCATTCTGAAGTAACCTATTACTAATGTAAGAAGGTTGCACAGCCAATCATGACCTATAGCCTATATTTTGACTGTGAAGGCCCAAATTAAGATTGCAGTCCTATACCTGGAATGCATATTTACCTGGAATCCCATTGGATTCTATAGCCCTTACTTCTGAGAAGACATGCATAGGATTGAGCCATAAGGTGCATCTATTCCTTTCTGAAAAAGCCCACAAATCTGTAACGTTGAGCCTGGAGATCCTAACAGTAAATGGTTTGCTATTTTCTATTGCCACATATTTTTGAACAAAGGCTAGAAATTGCTGCTGTTGAGGTATTTTGGAGATAATTACCATTCTGACATTTCAGTTTATTAGTAATTATATAATGTCATTAAAATGTTTCCTTTCCAAATGTCAATACAACAAAGAAATGCCCAAACTCTAGCAGCAAAGAAGTGACCCCATTCATGTTATTGTGTCTATTAAAAAAACATCCTGCCTTCAATAGGAATGTATTGTGGGTCACAGTGTCAAACAGTTGGCTAATCAATCATTATTGTGCCCAATAAGAAGGTACTACTCCTCATGGAATATCCTCATGGAACTACTCCTCATATGGAATATGTTATTCCATATGTTTTCCAGAAAAATACTTGAGGAGAAATGTGCATAATCCTTCCTCTGTTCCAGAGTACCCTTCCAGAAAAGGAAAATGTAACTGAGGCTGCAATCCTATTCATACCCATTGGCTATACTGAGACTACTTCCAAGTAGAGATGCATAGGATTGGGCTCAAAGTACAGTTTCCACTGGGAGTGGTAGGTAACCAAGTGCATTCAAAATATTTTACTTCAAAGCATCTTTTTTCTTTCGCTATTGTTCCAATTCCTACTGCATATGCTCATTGTTCCTCCAATGCTATAATTGTTTTATTTATTGAGCATCTTCTGAGATTACCGTTCCTTGCCTGTCTACAGTCATGGAAGCTTTGGGACTCTATGAAGATAACTGCGTGTATCCTGGGTCCTGCCCTGCTTGTATTTGTTGCTTTCACAAACTCAGTCACATGGTAAGGTCATCTTGTCACATGGTAAGGTCATGGTAACGTCATCTATAAGGTCACTATAGCTTAATAGTTTGAACACAGGATTTTTTCTTAAAGATTGGCAAGCACCACAACCATTGGGTTACTTTGCTTTTCAGGCACCTGCAGGAATTCTGGGGAGCCTCTGGCTTCTTCTGGCAAACTCAGTGGGAGAATCTGCACCACATGCTAGGAGGAAACGAACTGGCGATTTACTTACTAGGTGAGTCACTTTGAGTGGAAATCAACTCTTGTAGGGCAAAAGTTATTTTCTGACCAAGGGCATTTGAATACAAAAGCATTAATCCTAAATATCTATTGTGTTGGATAAATGTTTGGGGGCTTGTCATGTTAACCCCACAAGCTGAGTAGGTACAAAATTAAGATAGTTTTCCTGGAAAGCACATGATGGGTGTTGCCCCGATTCCTTCACCCCCAACACACAGAGTCTTGCATTGACATTAGAATGAGAGTCTGTGGGCAGAAATCTGGGCATGAGACATATTTACAACTAATAGGGGATGACACTTTGGTGCTTGCAAAGGAAGAAGCGAGTGAGCAGTATGAAGATCCCCTGCCACACCAGCAGTGTGGCCAAGTTCCACTTCTAGTACTATTGTAAGGCTGTCTACAATGGTGTTGCATAACCTGTGCACCCCGTTGTCAGCATGATTTGAGCATAAAAGCGTACATGTATTTAGATATACAATAGTTTATAGGTGTTCCTGGCCATCTTTTTCACCTCTACTTAAGTGGTGACTAGGATGGAATTTAGTCTCCTTCCATCTCTTATCTGAATGAACAATGGGGGAGCAGCTGTGGCTCAGGGGTAGAGCACATGCATTACGTTTGTGTGCAGAAGGTCCAAGTTCAGTGCTGGGCATCTCCAGTTGGGGCTGCCTGAAATCTTGGAAGACCACTGCCTGTCTGTGTGTATTGGCCTTGATGGGCTAAAGTCAGTTTTGCAATGAATTTGAGTCCCTTCTGCTTATGCGCAAAGCTAAATCTGTGAGGGTTGTGCTATTTGTTTCTGCTCCTCCTGGCCCTTTCCTATTAGGCTGTCCACAGTCTACAAAGTTTAAGATTCTGTCTCCCATGCAAGTAGTCATAACTGATTCCAACTTTTGTACACGTTTGAGCTGAACCAGACAACACACCCATAGCGGTTCTCATTTCTCCTGTTGAGAGTCACCCTTCCTATTGTCTCATACCACAGGCGTTGTTGTAATTCCTTTCCTCGTTTTCTGGTCCTTCAATGGAATTTTGATGGTGGCAGATGTGACTGGGAAGCCAAGCTTCATTACGCGCTACCGAATTCAGTTGGGAAAAAATGACCCTGTAGGTATTTCTCAGATGTGACTTGTACCTCCAGATTGAAGCTAGGGACTGGAAACATATCAGAATAATTTTTTTGTTTGCTAGTGCAATTCTTCACTAGGCCAAGCTAAGAAGTTATAGAAGCCATGTTTTCCCATCCTCTTATTTATATTAATCACTCTTCTCACCTCAAAACATATTTCACCCAATTTTTCTGGCTCCTTATAATAGACATTCTTATCGGGGTGTAGCTATGGGATGTAGGCTGCCCTGGTGACACCCATTGAGAGAGTGACACTATGGAAAAAGTCTGCTGCATCACCTGGGTTCAGTGGTCTTGTTCCCCATGTCACCTTCACGTTCGCATGCCCATAGCTCACAACCTGGAAGTAATTGGCAGTGATTTGAAAGTATCACCACATCACAGCGTATTATTATTAATTAAATTTATATCCCGCCTTTCTGCCCGAAGGCACCCAAGGTGGCTTACAACATTTAAAAATACAATAAAAACAAAATTTAACAGTTAAAAACAGTAGTTAAAAACAGTAATTAAAATAATTAAAATTTAAACAACCAGCCCCGTGGATCCTAAAAAAGAATATAAAAAACCAGCCAATTATTTCTGTATCTTTACACTCAGTGGGATTAACACTACAACACTGGGTCCAAGAACAGGGAGTGATGCTGCTGATTCTTATCCTTGCATTAACTGGTGGACAACCAGTTAAGGAACTCAATTAGAAAACATCTGCCTCACCCACCCTGCTACAAGAGTGAGAATGGGGGACATAAATCAAGGAAGGAAAGTGTTAGGAAAACCACACCTTCCACATACAGGCTTTCACAGGCTTCACTTTGTGGGAGGGGAACACGTCCCATCTATTCTGGGGCACATCTATTCTGCATATTGAGGTGTGCGCACATAGGCATGTGTAACTAGCCTTCAGAGTCGTGAGCTTTCTGGCCCCTGCCTTCCATTTCCAAACCTTTCATGAGTCCAGAGCTGGAATCTTTTCATCAGTGGAATCTCTTGTACCTTCTTGATAAGTTCTTTACCAACAATGTGGAGATTCTGGGAGGGGGGTTTCTTATCCAAAAATTTTATGGCACATCTTCAGTTCAAGGAAATCTACCTGGAAGACAGGAATGCTGAAGAGGTTCTTAGTAGATGCTAACACACACATCTGTGATTGGCCCTACACACAGCAGTTTGAGCAAAAAGAACCACTGTCAGAACCTTTAAATGGGCCTTCAGATAAAATGGCATCTCCCCTCAAATGCCACAATTTAAGTCTTATTTTTCAAAAAGTAAAAGTTTTAAAAGTAAAGTTTTCAGGAAGAATCAGGCCTGAGATGCTCCAGTTCAAACATTTGCAAACATAAAATCTCATCATCACTGATTTTCTGCATCCACAGTATTGGAGGACTAGTGTGGGCAGTCCTAGTGGCAGGGAAATAGACTCACTTGTGTCAGTGGGCAACAAGTCCAGCTCATCCACTGCATCATTCCTGAACTGCTAAGGTGGGAAATGACCGTTAGGCCAAACTCAAAGATCCATTCCTAGGCATTGCAGCCCAGATTTGGACCACACAGCATGTTCGGACTTGCGCCTGTTAAACAGCAGACTCAGATCCGAGCAAGCCCATCAGGGCAGGTGGTGCCTATCCCAGGGGATGCTCTTGCCCCGTGGAGGCTCCTAACCTGCGTGAGATACAGCGTAGGCCTGATGGCCAGCCTGTTGCAGTGTAGGCTACGATTGTGCCCTTAGGCATTCGTTTTTAAGCCAAAAATGGAGAGGCTGCCCTCCCTCAGAAAGGGCCTAAAGAGATTTAAGGGCCTAAAACTACTAGCCTTTAAGTACTTAAATCACTTTCTGAAACACCCGTATGCCTGCTTTTTAATGCCCATTCTCTTACCTGAAGAGGTAGATGTCTGTAATCTTTGTGTCCTGGAGAGCTGGTGTAGAGAAGATTACTGGCCCCTAGTTTCCACTGGCCATTCAAGCTCATTTCACTGAGATGTTCTTTGTGGTAAACACCAGTACCCTTTACAGCTGTAAAGGGCAGAATGTTCTGAGCAACAAGGGTTTACAGAGGCATTCTCAGTGGTTGGTTAGTGTGGTGGTATTATTATTATTATTAATTATTATTATTATTAATTGGATTTCTATCCCGCCTTTTTGCCCGAAGGCACCCAAGGCGGCATTACAACATAAAAAATACAATAAAATATAAAATTTAACATTAAAAAGCAATTTAAAAACAATATTAAAACAATACAATAAAACAAAATTAAAACAGAACAGTACAATTTAAAAACAACAAGCCCAGTGGATCATAAGGTATGAAATATAAAAATATAACAAACCAGCCAGCCAGCCTGTCAACAGTTAAAAGCTTTTTGAAATAAAAAGGTCTTCAGCCCCCGCCGAAATGTTAAGAGGGAGCAGTTCTCAATTCGAAGGGGAGGGTATTCCAAAGTTGGGGGGCCACCACGGAGAAGGCCCTCTTCCTGGCCGCCGCCCCTTTCACTTCTCCTGGTGGCGGCACAGTCAAAAGGGCCCCCCCAGATGATCTAAGAGTACGGGTAGGATTATATGGAAGGAGGCGGTCCCTCAAATACCCTGGACCCGAGCCGTAAAGGTTCACTAGTGATTGATTGATTCCCTCTTTCCACAGATTCTGAGCTGGAAATCTATGAGATACAAATCTATGGAGATCTATGAACTCTGAGATACAAGAACATATTTAGCTAATAAGATCCTGCATTTGGTCTAGTTCCATGTTCTATGATATCTTAGTTGCTTACAAGCCAATTCACACATTTCAAAGATGACACATGATACAGTGCTTCTGGGACTGAACCACTTTAAAATGCATCTGCCTGACCTCTTGTTCAAAACACACATTGCATATGAAGAGATTGTGAGGGAATTGTCAAACATGACATTTCCTATCTTCATTCTGAAGGGCAACAACTGCAGGAAAGCTACCTTGTACTTTGAATATTGAATAGGAATATTGAATAAGTTCTGATAAACTTGTTTACATGGCCTGACCATATTTAATGCATGGCAGGTTGAAAGCTAATTAAACTAAGCCTGCAATTTAATGCATGGAAGTAAGTTCTTGAACTCAGTGGAGCTTACTTCTTAGTAGACACACACAGGACTATGCTGCAAAGTAACACATGTAGACTAGGGAAACACTTTTTTCCTTGTTATATGGCTAGCTTGAAATCCAGAGTCACACCACTGAAATCGTTTTTGTGGTAACATACAGGCCTAGCTATGCTAATAGCAAATTTAACTGCAGCTAATAGCAAATTTACCTTTAAAAAAAACCCTATTTTTTGTTTACCTTTGGAACAATGAACTAGCACTAGACAATAACTGAAAGCAGAGAGGAATCAGTGTGAAAATATTTGTCAGCAGCTAATTTAGACAAGGAAATGTTGCTAGGTTGTCTTGGAAGCAAGGTGGAGCCAATTTGTGAGGAGCTGTTGATGGAAGCAAGAACTGCCTATTACTAGCAGAGAAGTCATAAGTCAGCATGCCCATGCTTGTTGGTGAGATTAATAGCAACTATTATGCAATAATCCCTGAGTACTTTATAATCCAACCAAGCCAGGGCCTAGGAATTTTCTTTCTCACAGAAACACACACTTGAGTCATTGCCCTGAGTTCTTGCAGCCATTTTAGCTAAGTCATTTCTCAATAAAATGACTCCAGCCCAGTCAAATGTATAAAATGTCTAGAAGGATTTTTACAAAAATCCACCAGTAAGACACTGCAAGAATTACTGAATTACCATACAGGATCCGAAGATCATCTTTAGGCAATTGATTTTTTTTTCCTTTGAATGGCAGAATACGGTGAATGCCACCACTGGCCCAGAAAGGTCACTCAAGTTTTTAAAAAGGGACTTCTTGTGGGATGCGAGGAGACTGTCTTTCAAGAAACAGAATCCCAAATTCCCCTTGAACTCAGAATTGGCCTCTGAAAAGGAAGGGGACTAAATAACCCATCCTTGGCTAGTATTTTCTCCTGAAACACTTATCTTCAACGTGTTTAAAGGTAAAGGATTTCCCACGACCAAATGGTCTAGTCGTGACTAACTGTAGGGGACGGTGCTTATCCATTTCTAAGCCGAAGAGCCAGTGTTTGTCCTAGGACCTTGATGGCGAACCTATGACATGCGTGTCAATGGTGACACACCACAGCATTTTGGGTGACACTACTGTTCATCAAGACGTGACAAAAACTGAGTTTCTTTTACTCATTTTTCATTTTTGTAATTATTTTATGTTTCTTTATACAATACATAGCACCACACATAATTGGGCTTTATTTTTTGTTTAAATAAATGAATACAAAGAATTGCTTCTATTTTGTTTGGGGTGGGGGGTTGACACACCTGCAGAGTCAAGTTAAGCATTTTCTGCAATTTTGACACACCGAGCCCAAAAGGTTCGCCATCACTGTCCTAGGACAAGCTTCTGTAGTCATGTGGCTGGCGTGACTATATGCCAAAGTACACGGAACACCGTTACCTTCCCACCAAAGTGGTACCTACTTATCTACTCGCATTTTTATGTGCTTTCGAACTGCTAGGTTGGCAGGAGCTGGGACAAGCAACGGGAGCTCACTCCGTTCCGTCGTCTCAAACTGCCAACCTTTCAGTCAAAAGCTCAGTGATTTAACCGCAGTGCCACCACGTCACATACAATGTGTTTATTGTCCTCCTATTCATTGTAATCTTAGCTTCTCCAGTGCCAAGGATGTATTGTAGGCTTTCATATTCTCAAATATTAAATCAGAGGAGAACACACCGGCACGCTAACATTACCACCCTCTAAGCTGGGGAAGCCTACTTTCCCTCAAGAACTACAGAGCAGGGAAATGGCCAATTCCACTTTTCATTCCGGGTGCTTTTTTCTAGTCTACTGGACCAAGCAGGATGCTGTAATTTGCTCACAATTGAGCAGAGGTTTGCCTTGGTCCATAGTCTCTTTTCCCTTCCCCATTTAATTCTCAATTATTTGTGTTAGGATCGGGCAACCAAAAGGAGCCTCAATTGCATTGAACAAGAAAGCACATAAATCCTGGTTAAAATGATCTTATTGTACAGTGTTTCCCAAGGTCATCTGTGCTTTGACATAGAAAACTCAGCTTCACTGTATGCTTTCCTATCTGGCTAGTAGGGAGGAAAATTCTTACTTTTTAGGCCAGTGGGAGTTTATGTAGGGCATTACGTTCCGCATGTTGATGCAGGTTCTTTTTACCTCTCCCCTAGGTTGACAGAGAGAAATTGCACAATGTTATCCGCACAGTTCAGTTCAACGCCTTAATCAGTGTGCCAGTGATTATGCTCGTGTGGCTTATCATGAAACAGAGGGGCGAGCCATGTAGTTTGCAGCTACCCACTTTCCACTGGTTTCTTGTGGAGCTGTCTATCTTTATATTGCTGGAGGAAATCTTCTTCTACTATTCACACAGGTAAGGAACGCAGGATACCAAGGGAACTATTTTGGCTCCTCATGCTGGCTTCAACTAGTCTATCCTGACTGGCCAATTAAAATTTGGCAATATAAGCTGCACTACCCTGCCCTGCCCCGGCAAGGAGTGTGAACCACATGTGCACAAACAGCATGGAGTACTGTTGTAACATTCTCTTCCCCCAGCCATGTTTTGGCACCATATTTTGCTCCTGAAAGCCAGTATTCAGTCCAGCTATAAATGTGGAACATGACATCTTTTGCTTCTGCTCCCTCTCACGCAGGCTTGTTCATCATCCACTCCTGTATAAACATATACACAAAAAACACCATGAATGGACTGCTCCTGTTAGCATAGTCTGCCTCTATGCTCATCCAATAGAGCATGTGGTAAGTGGCAATTCAAAGTGAACTTGCCTTGAGCACCTCAGCAAAAACATTCAAGGGGAGGAAACAGAACTGAGCCTCAAATGCATTGGGGACTAGAGGTTCAGCTCCAGCAGCCAAGTGGCAGCAAAACTAGGACCCAGGATCAGCCGCTTTGGGAGCAGCAAGTCAAAGGCCTGTAAACCCCATGCAGAGTTGTTCCTTTGGAGAGGGCGAATCAGGCATTTTGGGCCCTGCACTGGAAATGTGGGCAGGGGGGCTGTCAAATCACTCTTCAGGAGTGACTGGAGCAGAATGACATCCCCCCCACACACGCACACCCTACTGCTTCTTCCTTACCCCATTGTTTGACTAGTACATTAACCCAGACAGGGCAGAAAGGTGCTGGGAGTGGAATCTTCCTGTTGTGAAGCACCAGACGGGGAGGTTGAGGAAGAGACAATAAGGTAGGAGTGAGGCTGGAGCATAAACATGCTAGGTATACATGCTTTAAAAGGAAGAGGGGTGTAGCTAGATCAGGAAGCACATATTTGGTCACAAAAGTGAATGGCGTTAAAACATCCTCAGAATAGTTTGATTTATAGCCCACCTTTTCTTCTGATACAGAGTGCTCAAGGTGGCTTATAATAAAAGCAAACAATAAAATGATAAATTTAACATAAATACAATGTAAACCACCAACTTTTTACCTAGGCAATCTGTATTTTCTGTATCTGCCATCAGGAACTGGCTTAGGGGTTGTCTAAATTTGCGTATGTTCCAAATATGGGTTTTGTGTTCAAATTTCAGCTTTCCAATTTACTGCCTGCCCTAACCGGCCCAGTCCTCCTGGGATCTCATATTACTACCATCTCGGTGTGGTTTTGTCTTGCCCTGCTAGCTACCTCAATCTCACACTGTGGTTACCATTTGCCTTTCCTGCCTTCACCAGAGTTCCACGATTTCCATCACCTCAAGTAATTATACTTTGTTTTCTTGCACACAGTTTTTTTCCTTTCTTCCAATATTACATACCTGTATGTATTGGGGAGGGGGGGGATTGCATGTAACAGCTTAAAGAACAATTTCATCTAGTTAGCAGCTATTCTTATGGCCTAAAACACAATCCTGAAAAATAATCAGTTCAAAACCAGTTCTTTGAACTTGATTTCACTTTTCATATGATCTCAGGGAGATGAGAGCATTCAGACTGTCAAGAATATATGGCTTTCCTTTCATCTCTGTCCCAGGTCATAGCTAGAATCTGGGAAAAACCCATAAATATTTCTACCCCAACCTTCCAGTTAAGAGTCCCTTGAAACAGAAATTATAAAAAGACAACACAATTACACCACAATTAAAGCAAGTCTAAAAAATTAACATGGTCAACATTAAGATCATATTCTACAAGCCCAGTGAAACAGAAGTGTTCTCACTGCTAACATCGCTAAATTATTAAAAAGTCTCAGACCACCAGGAGAAGCATGCAATACGTCCAACATGCAATACTGTCCGGTCCAGGAACCACTGGAAAATGAATCGTTTCAGACCCAACAGGACTACTCTTTGACTAGGCTCCTGCTGCTAATAAATTAATGTGGTACAAGCAAGCTATATTGCTCCTCCCCAATATACTGCCTATATACTTTTGTCTGCCTATAGATAAGCGCCTTTGAAATCCAAGCTAAATGCAGTGTTAGCCACATCATTCAAACCTTGCATGCTTGCTTTTTCTTGTTGTATGCAAGGGGCCACCACCAAATTCAGATCAAGACTGTGACAGGGAAACTATTCTTATCTCTTGCTATGGTCCAATTGCAACTTTCATACTTCCTATTTCAGCATCAGTCCCATAATCACATTAAATATACACAGCACACTCAATAGGAAGGGGTTTAAAAATGGCCACTGTAGTGCCCTCCCTCGAAAAAGCTCTTTGAGTTAGATCAGCAACAGGGAAGATAAACTCTTCCTGTTGGTTAATGTCACTGTTCAGTTTTTGCATACCAAGAACCCAACGCCTGATTGCATCATAATCCTGTCAGCTAATGGGAGGCATTGTCAATCTTTCCAGGACTGAATTTTTTTCACCAGCTTTAAATAATTCTTAAAACAAGCAGTAGATTGAGAAAGTCTTTACAACATCCTGAATGGTGAAAAATACTCATTCCAGATTGACCCTCTGCATGCCATTTACACAAAATCCTTTAGTGGCTAGAATGAATTGGGTTAATCGCACACGCAGATGCCACCACTCCCTTACACTGGGATCCAGGTCAATCTCCCCTCCCCAACTTACTACTTACACAGAAAAAGGAGGAACACCAGGATAAATTTGACCATAAGTGGCCAAAGGCAAAGTGAAAGTGCTAGCTAGGGCATGAAATGGTGCAGACAACTGATTAGATGTGGGGAAATGGCTAATCATAGTAATGTTTACTAATGTCTAACATTGTTCCCCCCCCCTTTGTCCTTCAACACCAGATTCAATCAGTGCTATGGAGTCTTGGGGATACTGGATCGCCTGCATGGAACAGATGCATTCTTCAGGCAGACAAAAGCTTATGAGAGACACTTTGTCTTGCTGGGTCTTACGCCCCTCACAGAAAGCATCCCTGACTCTCCAATGAAATCAGAATGATTTCCCTTCCTTCCCCAGTGCTGCGAACCTTTATGTCAGTCATCTAGATAATCACAAGAATCAGAAGCTGGTTATGCCAAATTTTCTAATGAGCTTGTCTATCAGACAACATTGTCTGATGATGGTTCTAAGTTTTCATTAATAGAGTTGAGCTCGGTTTGTGCCATGTCCTTTGAAAGGAGTTAAAATGGTACTCATATTTGCACAGCTCCACAATAGAGGAATGTCAACTTTCACAGCAATAGTTGTGGTTGACCAAAGGAACAGCTGTGGTGATTGCAGATGCACGATCCAGTGTTGACTGTGAGGTAAATTTCCAGCACTCAAGCTGACAAGAATTCAATTACTACTGCAACTTCAGGTTTTGATACGCCAGAAATTCTGATAACCATGTGCAAAGGCCTTCTGGCAGATTTCATCTGAAATTGGGAGTAAAGCAGCCTATTGATATGGTTGAGCCTGGGAAAGCCACTGATGACTGTAATTGCTACAGCCATCTCCCAGAATACTATGATGCGTCATACTAAGCAATACACTACAAGGCATAAAACTTACCTGGAACAGCCTCTCTTGTAATGCAATGCAATGGCACAAAAGTAGCAAACGGGAGGACACAGAAATACAACCCAGTATTTAAAGGCCACACCAACCCAAGTCTCCATGGAAGCTTTTCAAGGAGATATTGTGGATCTAAAAACATATCAGCACAGCCAAAGAGAGCATTATAGTTCTGACTTCTGACCTCCCTATATTAGGAGCAATTTCCACTACTTCTATTAAACACACCTCACATTCTTGTGCTTTGCTTTTATTTGGGCCTAGCTGTTCCAACAAGTAGAAGAGGGGGTTAAATTTCTTTGCCATTCCAGACTCCACACCAAGGCTTACATGACAGAATGCTACCCCACCCCCAATACTCCTACAGACTGAAAGCAATTCTTTTGGGGAGAATGCTAGGCTTAGAACCTCACCTTCCTAACAACAAATTTTTTATGTGACGAGTTACGTGGTTTTTTTCCAAATAGAGAAGCATTCATCATGCAATTCCCAACTAAAGCCTGAAGCACCAGACACAGCTGACCACCTCATCTGCCATTTGTGAGAACTAGGCTTGCCTGTAATTCTTAGAACAGTTGAAAGAATTCATTCAAGTCAGGAATCTGGCTGAAGATTCTGAGAGTGGAAGACTCAGCACGGAGCTATTTAAAACAGCAGTTGCGTCTAGCCCCATCTCTACTACCACAGCAATTCTGCTCACACTTACCTGTGTAAACATGCCGTTGCAGCCTCCTGGTGCAATGACTGATGCATAGACCTGACTGTCTATGGCGGAAACTGCCACGGTATACATGAAAGAGTCCAAACAGCATTGTCTTTTGAGGTTTTTATTTTTATACATTTTTTGTATTAAAAAGGAAAAAGCATAATTACCACAAGTTACAAAGGACTAAAGCACTACTAGAATAATGAGTCACATCAGCCTAGAAAGCAGATACTCTGAATAATATTACTGTTTATAATACAGGCTCTCATTCAAGTATTTTACATTTTTTTTCCTCTTTCTTTTTTTCCCCCCAAATGTGATGATGATCCTAGCACATGGGTTAAGAATTTCATACTATTAACAGGAGATGGGATTGTGTATGGTCGGCCATATTAACAAGATATTTTCCTCCCAGGTGATACGGTAACAGTTGTTTGCAATGTTTACCTCACGAATAAATACAGCTGAAAATGATTGCAACACCTCTGGGGTCGTTTTACTTTAGAAGACGGGGCAAAGTTGGAGCACACACACACACACACACTCACTCACTCACCCACCCACTACCTGCTCAGGGAGAGAAGGCATCCCAAACAAACGAATGGTTGTTTTTTTTTCCTACTGTGACCAAGTTGCCAGACATCTATACAGAACAATCATTGCATCTTTTGCAGGTTGCTTATCCAAAGTTTTTAGCAGCTTATGACAGACTTCACGCTAAATGGAACTCCAACCCTCACATTTAAAGCTCAGCGCTGACTTCTGAGTCACAGTTTCACAGGCTGGAGATTCCAACCAGTAGTGCACTACTGCAGGGGCAAAAATCAACAGGAGAAGGATTCAGTCATTCTTGTTCTACAGCCACACAATGCTACTACAGCAGGGTGGCTTTTGGTGGACAAAACTTCTGCCAAGGGCACAAATATCCCTGGTGGCCCAGGCCACCTCACTGTACCAACGTTTTATATTCTGAGAGGGAGGATGAATAGATGCAGGAACAATACCATTGAGGAAACAAACAAAGGAGGGCCACAGAAGGCCATCAGACTTGGAAGAACGAAGTCTGTAAAACCACATACAAAATGGTTTTAAGCCTTTCCATGCTTCCAGCCATAAGGTGTCCTCATCACAGACACAGCGGTCCTATGTTCAAGTGTCTTCAGAAAGTGAAAATGTAAACTAACAGAAATGTTATCCTTAGAATTTTTTTAAAAACACTTTGTCCAAACCCATGTTGCTGAGATGAAGTTTCCCACCACCCCCCATAAAACCACTCATATATGAAATTAATTTAAAAAACTGAGGCATTTAATAAAGCTACCCATCCCTCTAAAAACCTAGCTTTTTTAAAAGATATTGACAAATCCAAGTTTTAAAAGAGGATCCCTCAAGGCGCAATAATATAGCACAGCAGAGCTTGGTGCATTTACAGATTGTTTTTGCTTAACCAAAAGAACAATGGAGGAAGGCATGAATGAAGTCTCCCATTCCGTTACATTTCTATATGGCAGAGTATTTCGGATTACTGCGCCATGTGTTAACAGTACAGTCATCCAATCAGAAGCAAGACAGGCAAGTACACAGCCTTGAAGGAATACCACAATTGCAGATAAAGCAAAGGTGGGAGAAAGAGCTAGAGGGGGCAAAAACGGTTAGGACAGACAGAGCACCAACAATAATAATAAAGGTCACTTACTTTCACTGTCAAATCCTAAACAAAATTTGGGCCCCTCATCAAGGTCTGCCTACAAGGCGGTAAGGACACCAGCTATCCAGGATGAGACAAACGTTTTAGACAACTTGTGGTCTAAGACAGGCAAACTAGCCAATTCCTCAGTGGGAGGTACCCACTATCTGGCTTTGACAGTAGTTTGTAGACCCAAGGCAACAGCAGGTGGCTCCCCAAGCACAATACAACTGAGGAACTCTCAGAAGATACAACCACTGCAGCATCGGAGACCAAAGTCCATAGAACTTGGTCCATTTTGAAAACAAGGATGCAAACTGAAACAAAAACTGTTACAACTTAGGGAGTCCCTTGCACTTCTGACAGAGCTATGACGACAAGCTCCGCCTTCTCTGCTGGGAAATCTCCCCCCTTTCTTATATATAACAAAATATGAAGGGAGGGGGAAGAGCCCAGCTGTTCCAATAGCCATGCAGAGCATCCGCTACAGAACTACTCCTGGTATACAACTGTATACCCCCACAGGTATAAGTCAGTACCTTGACCTCTGACACTGCAGCCAAGGCACTGGGATACACATGACAGCTACATGTCTACAAACACATATCACTGCTATCTCTAAACCATCGAAGGATGCAAAGAACTAGATTTCTTCCAGGAGTGAGCATCTTCAAACTGGCCTCTTGAACAGTAGATAAGGACCTTGTCTGACCTCATGGTGTATCCAGGAACAGCCACACTGGGCTCATTGATGTGCCCATTCTTATAGTGACCATCATGGTCCTGCGTGCTATCCTGCCTTCTGAAAAGATCTGCTAACTACGTAAGAAATGTTCTCCTGCACCACCATTGATCAGTTTCCTGGAATCTTGAATTCTTCAGCAGAGATAAGCGGCATATCCCGCCAGGGCCCTGATGTGAAACAGACAAGCCACTGCTAGCCCAGTACTTCAGGGATTAATAACCATTTGGGTGGGTTTTCCACTATTTCCTTCCTCTGAGGAAAGCTTACACAGAAGTTCACTGGTTATCTCACAATGGATCAGGCCTGGATACTTGTTCCTAAATTGTCACAATGTCTCAGGAGCACTGGTTGCCTTACTTTATGCCTGTGTTGTGCTGAATATACAAGGTTAGTGTCCCTGTTCATTTCTGCCTCTACAAACTGATATCCGGTCAAATCTAAAAAGCAGCTTATTTTTTAGCATGTAGAACTAGATCATCAAAAGCCAGCAGTGAAGTTCAGACTGTTCCATGTTAGCATGGTTCTACTGTTGCAATGCATACAGAAAATGGGCACTCTTGTCATAGCCAATCGAACAGAGGAATATGTGCTTGCTTTTATTTCTCATGCCTTTTAATGGTACAAATGGATAGGCTAGAGGCTTGATGGATCACAACTGACACAGCAAGAACGTCAAAACAAAAATCCAGCTTAGTCACAAGCTGTGTTTTAACTGTATGGCCACCCTCTGTAACTAACTCCCACTAATAACATGCTCAACACAGTTAGAAACGAAACATTAGCTTGACAAAACAGATCCTAGGCAGTAAACCTCAATTAGCTATACCTGTTGTACCACCACATAGCAGAGCAAGTAATCAACAAGCCATCCTACCATCACATTGCCTGCACCCCTAGAGTCACAATTATTTGCTCTAAACTGTTAACTGCAGAACATAGCCTTTTACTGACATGGCCACACTCATTTGCAGTGTGTTATGAAAGATCTGGAAAACATGCTTGAAGCATAAACCTTAAAACACAGATCACTCAAGACATCTCTTCTCCCCCATCCTTGCTTTGGATCCAAAATAGCAAACAATCGCTTCTGTTCACACATGGGGGGAGGGGGTTCTGCTCACCCTTCCAGCAGTTGGCCTATACCTCCCCCCCCCCAGAGGCTCCTCCCAAAGGTTGCAGGACATTTTCAAGAGGTGAAAAGCCTGCAAGTTACAAGAGGAATTGATGAGTTCCCCCCCCCAAATGCATGAAAGCGTCTTCCTCTTGCATTGGGGGAGGGGGGGAGGAGATGGATGTTTGAGCCAAGCCATGGTGGTCAAGATGCGAGTGGAACTGTATCCTTTTTGCAGCAACTGATGCACCCCTTTTCAGAGTTGTGACAAGCTGGGGTGGCACATGAGCATGCCACTTTCTCCTTTCCCACTGAATTCTCCAACTTGCAGAGCAGGGACCTGTAACGCTAGGGAGGTAACAAAACACAGGACACAACAAAGCAGGTTGTCAGATACAAGATGCCTGAACACATGTGCCTCCTCCTTCTTCTCTGAAGTTCACTCCTGCAGCGCAAGGACCAGCTGTTTTTAAAATGTTAAGAGCCATGTGGGCACAAACTGTGAACAGTTTTGGACTTGGCTCCCGTAGTTAACCCAAAGGCAGCCAAGCCAAGCACGGTGCTCTGTTTAAAGTCCTACGACAAGGGAGAGGACGTGGTTCCAACACATGAAGTGATCTTGAGATGCAAAACAGTCAAAAGGTGTCTGTAGCAAGGGAAGAGTCTAAACAGCTGCGTCCTCCTTGGCGACATGGTCAACCCAGGGAAGGCAGGCAGGCTAGCATGCCAGTCTTTAAAAGCGCCTACAGAAAGGGAACCCCGCCATCGCAAAGCTAACACTCCGCAAGCCGCCTCTGATTTGGAAGCCACCACAAAAAAAAATAAAAAAATCCCACCTTGGTTTGCTTTAAAGCTGATTTCTGTGTGTACACATTCTTCAACCACGTATGTTAAAAGCAAGGAAGTGCCCCCGTGGATCCTCTCTGTGCAAGTTACCCATTCCTGGCACGTCTCCCTGCCTGCCCTGGGAGAGGAAGAGTTCATGAGATGAACAGGCTGGTTTGTGGCCTGTCCTGGTGGGAGAGGGAGGAAAATGGCAGTGCACCTGGAGGTCTGAACGAGGCAATAGCGTGTGCAGTTGCTGTTGCAGAAAGGGCACTAACAGTTGATACATTTAGATTGGCATCAATCACACAATAGCAAAAGTCTCAGGCTGAGGTGCCCCACAGTACCCCTTTCTCCGCTATACTCGGAGTTTTGAGCCAACATTCGCTTATGATGTTAACAGTATAGTTCCAGGGTCAGCGCCAACCTCAGCGGGGTCTGAGGGGCTGTCACCTGCTATTGCAGACAGGAGTCACTGGTCAGGGGAACGGCAGAGACCAACACGGTCCCAAGTCCCAAGAAGATGCCATGCTCCAGACTTGCTCAGAGAAGTCAGGGATGCCTCCAAGTTCCCAACTCCACAATAAGGCAACTCATTATTTTCAAGGAAGGAAGGAAGGAAGCAAAGAAACAAGACTTTTTTTTTTAAAGCAGGTTTTTTTTTTTTGTGATTTTTGTTTTATAAGGGAAAGCTCTTTCAGCGAAGTCTCATCTCATCATTCCTATGTGCAGGGAGACACTGTGCGAGTTTATGTTCTGCCCTTCACACAAAAGGAACTGGGCAAGCCCAATGCGAGGTGGGTCCATCTTCGACCAGGATCCTTTGGTTGACTTCCAGTAGTCAGTCTATGATGGAAAGGGTGAGCAGCATGGAAGGGAGCCGTAAGAGATGTGACACTGGTGACGGTGGCAAAAGGACTCCTTGTACATTGTCGTATCTGGAATGGGAGGTACCTGCTGGGCGTGGGAAGTCAAAGGCCAGTTTCCAAACGGAACCAACTGTTCCGCCCACCCTCTCCAGCTTTCTAAGTGGGCTGCATAGTTGATCAGTGTCCAGAGGAAAGAAGGAGCTGGATCACGTGGCTGCATGATGCAGAGAATTGTTTTGGTTTATCCAAACAAACTTCTTCTATCAATAATTTAAAACTTGATATATATATATAATATATATATATAAAAAAATCTCCCCCTTCCCAACCCTACCCCTGAAAGGCGCTAAGACATGAAAATGTGAGGATCTGGCTCCAATCAATGACTTAATCACAGCGAGGAAAAGGATGCTTTCAACTTGGATCACCTTGTTTGTTCCAGTCAACAAGAGAAATCGTGTGCGTTGTAGTCCCCACCTCCCGCAAGAAGCCTGGTCTTGGGTGCCCACATTCCAACTCCCTTTGTGTCCCTGCCTCCTTTCCATTAGAAGTTCTGGTGTATCTACTTCCCCATTGTTTGAGTTTCCACAGTCGCTGTGGAAACTGCATGTGGCTGGCTCAGGTTTTTGGCATCCTCCTGCACGGGCTGGCTACACGAGGTGGGGACTTGGCTTGATGAGACAAAGACTTGATTGGATGGGGTCTGGCTGACTGGTTTGCTGGAAGACTGGGATGGGTATCGCTTTCTTCCATCGACTCCCGATGTTGATGGGTATCTCTTATGGCCACTTTCTTCCCCGATAGGGGGCTGAAACAGAAAAAAAAATGTCAGTTGAATTATATAGCACTTTGGCATCCATCTCAAACACTTCCCATTCTGTGGCACACCAGCATTTTTTTTAGCTGCTTTTTCTTTTTTCATACCAAGATCCCATTATCACCCAAACCTTGAGCTACTGATTTTTAGCTGCTGCATATTCCTGCAAGTTGTGCTCGGGCCAGATCCAGTGCCTGAGCAAAGTATTAACAGGTCGTTGATAGGGACAAACTGCTTTGAGTGGGTGATGCATAGGGTTAATCTAGATTCCCTATATCCCCTACAGCTTCCACTCAGCTGTAATCTCTCAACACGACACTGGGTGGTGCTGGTGTCTCACCATTATTTTGGCTTGTTCATCTATAGACTGTATTTCATTTATATTCCATCTTTTTTTTCCCTGTTACAAGCTCAAGGTGGTATAGGCTCCCACGTAATCATTCATCCAGATACTTACCAGAGACAGACCAGGAAAGCTTCAGCAAGGTGCTCTTGGATAATACCCTTGGGACATCAGAATGTTACTCCAGATTATCTATGGATGTTGCACACATACTTAGACCCTCCAATTGCATGCAGCCACTGCGAGGCTCAGAAAACCCTCCAGACCTGACCGGAGCTCATCACCAATTGGGTTCAGAAGGTCTAGATTGGCCCTGAATTCCTCATGTTTGAATACCCTCAGAATCTGTTATCCCCAGGGGTTCTGGACATGGAAGCCCTGTGAATAATGAGGGACCACTGAACTAATGTCTGAATAGGGCAATCTACAATCGTTACACACATACACACCATGGTTTGAAAGCCTTCCATTTCTGGTTTGGAAGCACAATATGGTTTGTGCTGTCTGTAGTTTACCTAACTCAGATGCTGTCATGAGCCTGGAAACAAGTGAGGAAATTGGAATGCACACTCCCCAAGTACCCTCCTGGAACAACCACCCACGGTTTGGTAGAACATCTGAATCAGGTTTTGGAGTACATACACGCATCTGCCCTCAGAACTGGTCAAAATATTTGTCACAAGGGTCTGTTAGACAGCAAACGAAGAGAAAACCATTATTTCTACTCACGTCTACTCTGAAGTCTTCAAGGCGTCGGAATTTGCTGAGGTATTCTTGCAATTTGCTGTCAATATCCAAGTTTTTGGCTTTGGAATATTTTAAAAAGGCCCAAAACTTTTCAAGCCCATAAAGCTGCCCTATTATGACAAAAGAAACAAAAATGAGTTAAACCTTCCCAAAGCATCACTGAATAGCAGCCTGCTTCCAAAAGGGGAAAGTCATATCAACAATCTAGTTTCAGTAAAAACTGATTCTGAAACCACTATCAGGAAAAAAATGTTTTGGGTTTAGGGTGACCGCTCAATGAAAAATCTGTAGCAGCTGTGAAACAGGCTACTAGGAAAGGGACTGATAATAAATCTGTCAGTATCACAATGCCATCATACAAATCGATGGTGCGATCACGTTTGCAATAGTGGGCCTATTATAGCACTTGACAAAGGAACTGGAAATTATCAGGGGGATTGGAACACCACACACCTTCGCAACTTTACAAATAAACGCTAAAGTGGGTGAAGTTTTGTGTTCAGGGAAAAAAATGGGGGAGCAATCTGATTCATTCTATGGAGGAAGTCAATGGAGATGCGTTTTTCATCTCTCAGAATACTAAAATCCAAGACTATCCAAGGAAAAGGTCAGGCCCCTTGAAATATACAAAATAAAGCACATCTTTAACTAAACTTTGGATTCAACCCATATGACAATAGCAGGGGTCTGGAATCACAGTGCGTCCCTTGAATACAGACTCACGATCTTTTAGCCCAAAAGGTAGGTTAAGTTATTGTAGTTACCATTTCTTCTGCTTTGCTGCCACACAAGCCAGCCCTCGAGCAGCCATCATTGGATAGTACATCAGTGGACGTGATCACCACTTACCAGCTTCATAATCCTTTATAGTTTCTTCTTGGAAATCCTTAAATATGTCAGGTCGGAACTTCTTCTCTAGTCCATAGCTATAGTATCTGAAAAGGCACTCCAGTCCATACCTGCAAGGACATGACATACCATCATTATTTGTATAAAATATATATGCTCCATCAGATTACATGGACTGATGCTTCCTCTGGAATATTGTGTAAAGAACCGGTTCCCAACCTGTGGTCCATGGACCACAGGTGGTCTACAAGACCCTGAGAACTGATCCACAAGGTCTCAGGAAAAACAAAAGATTGCCTTCAATCACTTCCACCATCTTGCCAAGTGAGCACTTTCCTCATGAACCACCAGGGAAGGTGGAAAACAGTCCACCCACAGCCACGGCCGCAATAAAAGAAGCAACCCACAAATCTTCACTATAAGTCAGGTATCAAATACATATTTGCTAATTATCACAAATTGTATTGTGTGTGCAGGGAGGGGGTGGGGGTTGCACGTGGTCCACAACAATTCCAATTTTTGCCTGGAGGATCTGCGGGCTCCTAAAGGTTGGGAACCACTGTCCTCAAGGGGCAGCTAGATGTCCCAGATTGAAGAGCAACAGCACCTGCAATTCTCAATTGCCCAACCATCCTCCAAACCTGGAAGACATAGGCTAAAAACCTATTCTGAGCCTTCCTGGCTAAAATCTAATGAAACAACCAGGGACAATCAGAGTAACAAAAACTTCCCCAGGAACTATGTTGGAAGATCACAATCCTTGGCACATTAGTGGTCCTCTTCATTCATCACCTTCCTTTGCTCTTCTATCTCCTCTAGGTATTAAGGTCTTATTCCTTACATAGAACACACATCATTTCCTCACTGTGCCTTCCAGGCTACATTGCCTCCCTTGATCAAGTCCTGATGGACTACTCATTTCATGTTTCCTTTACAAGGCCAGGGGTGCCCCCATGCTCAGGGTCAGAGCCAAATCTAATTTCCATCCCCTTTCCTGTCTTTGAAATGCAGATCCCTTAGAGACGGTGCAATGAAGATAAGCGGACCCACCTGTACCCTTCTTTTGCATCTTCCAAGGCGAGCTGCTTGAATTCCTCGTACATTTTCTTGTTAAAGTGATCGCGAAGGAAGAATGACCAGAACCTGAAGAGTGTGTTCATCTCCTGGGACTGACCAATGCCTAACCGCTTCCGCTCTGTTTAGTGTAAAAGAAGCAGAACGCAAGAACTGAGCGATTCATAGAATTCTCCCAAAAGGCACCTGCTAAACAGGAGGGCTCAGGCTGGCTTACAGCAGGCACAAACCATTTGCTCAAATAGGAAAATATTCACTAGGCACCCTCCCATTTCTCTACTTTTACCACGAAACTACCTTCAAATAACTTAACCCAGTAGTTCCCAAACCATGCATTACGATGCCCCAGGATGCTGTGGGATATTTTTTCCAGACGTTCCGACTGTGTTTCCCCAAGACTGTCAGTCCTACAGCAACAGACCTGGGGCATAAAAAAAATTTTCCCAGTGATTTAAAGCACTGGAAGGAGGAACAGGGACCAGAGACCTGTGGAAGACACAGAAACCTTTTCTTCACGTTACTGAAATCCACACACTGTGCATTTACAGTGGATACTGGACACAGATCAACACACTTTCCATTGGGGGGGGGGGTTGTGAAGAGAGACATTGTCCAGAAATCATATTTGGCACCAGACAGTGCACTACACTGCAATGCACAACAGACCCGAGGAATACAAAATAGTTCTGGATACCAGTTGGTCAACCAAGTTTGCAGTAGTTTGTGATCAGCTATTTGGAGAGGATCTATTGCTGAGTGTGTCTAGAGGTCGGTTGAGAGCTGGTGTAGCACAGTGACCGAGTTGCAAATCAGAACTTCATGGCAGAATTTGAATACGGGAACTCATGAACTGGCCTTGGGCAAGCCACACCCTCTCAGACTCAGCTCCACAATATTCACTTTACTATAAAACTACAGTAGTATTAGCAGCAGTCTCCAAATTGGGGACCACTGCTGCTGCCAAAGGCTTTCCAGGCAGAAACACATTTGCCCAGAAATCCAGGCACAAGTCCTGCTGGGGCAGAACCTGGAAGGGGCTGGCTGGCAAAACTATTGGGGGCAAGCAGAGGGGCTTTCCTGCAGCTCCCCGGTGGAACGGTAGGCTCTGTTCACCTGGGAGACAGAAACAACTTGTGCCAAATCCAGGCTGTGATCTGGAGCCTGGAGCACACTGTTTTATAGTACAGTATTTACTATAATAATCACTTTCCTCAGTCATTCCAAAGACAGCATCAACGTAACACACATGAAGCACTTTCCACAGTCAGAAAACACTGTACAACGTTAATCACTACCACTGTTCCATTTCAGGAAAGATACAATCCAAGTCATGAACACTGGCTTCTGCGTTCAGAACTGATTACAGCATTTTCAAGGTCTGCGTGAAAGCCAAGTACGGGGACTGCAGTTGCTATATTTGCGACTTACCATTAAGGCAGCGCCGGCGATACTTGTGGTAGACGTGTTGTGTGAACCCATTCTCCTTGAGGAGTTCGTGGGAGGGGTGCTGGAACTTGGGTAACGACTGGGGGGTGCAGCCATAGCTGCCAAGGGCTGGGGTGCCTTCTGAGGGGCTGGAACTGAGCAAACAGTGAAAGTCAGCAACATTGGTCAAGCTTTCAGAGTTACAGAAATAATGGAAAGATCTACTAAAAAAACTAGTGCGTTATTCTGGAAAATTTGGAAAAGCTGTGAGGTGAAGCAACGGGGCCTCATGAAATACATCATTTTCAGTCTCCAGAAGCAGCTTTTGAACCTGCTTCCTATTCAGCCTGACTGGTAAGGTGCTCTATCTGATCAACTCCCCGCCTTCTGGTACCTGATAGATGTCGTTCGAGGTCTATGCTCCCGGGAATCCATCACCCAACCAACGTGACATTCCATTGGAGGATTTGAACTATGCCGTGTCTTCCTCTTCCGGGGTGTCTACAATAAGCAGAGTCTCTGATTACATTTCTTTACTGCATGGAAGTTACAGTCTCCCAGTCCCCACACGTCAGCACAGACAAGAAGAGCTGAACACCTCTGATCACCACCACCTGCATCTGCACAACAAGCCTCTTGTATGCAAGTCTTACCTTGGCATCTATCAACCTGCCCTCCTTAACCACTGGATAAAACCGTGGTGTCTGTGTTGGGTCTTTCAGCTGAGGCGTACGAGGAGTCCGGGGGGTCCTGGCATTGCGATAGTTGGGAGATTCTGGCACCGTTGTTGGCAAAGAACGGGCAATAGCGGAAGGCTCCGGAACACCAAACAGCTTATTGGCCAGAGCATCTGTAGGAACTACAATGACGAAACAACAGAACACAAACTCTTAATTCTCCTGTTTGCAATATCTCCCATAGAACCAATCCCTCTTTATCCCCCACCTAGTTGCTGGTTCTCAAGGCAAAGAAGCAACAGCCATGCATTTCATCACGGGTTTGGGGGCTTTTTTTAAGGACACAAAATGAGATAAGGACTGTCATGTACAGAAGGTAGAGTGTCATTAAGTGGTGCACACTTAAATAATGTAGGCTGAATTATTTAAGTGTGTCTATGGGCAAGCCCCCTTTCGTGGATCACTGCCTTGTTGTGGCAAAGGGGCTTGAGTAGCTCAATGAAGCTGTGAGCTATGCCATGTAGGGTTACCCAAGATGGACAGGTCATAGTAGAGAGTTCTGACTAAACGTGATACGCTGGAGAAGCAACCCACTCCAGTACTCTTGCCAAGAAAACCCCATGGATTATAACACTAAAAGGCTAAACGATAGGATGCTGGAAGATGAGCCCCTCAGGTCGGAAGGCGTCCATTATGCTACTAGGGAAGAGCAGAACGAGTGCTCGTAGCTCCAGAAAGAGTGAAGTAGCTGGGCTAAAACCGGAAGGAAGCTCAGCTGTGGATGTGTCTGGAAGTGAAAGGAAAGTATGATGCTGCAAAGAACAATACTGCAGAGGAACCTGGAACGTCAGATCTATGAATCAAGGTAAGCTAGATGTGGTCAAACGCGAGATGTCAACATCATGGGAGTTAGTGAACTAAAATGGACAGGAATGGGAGAATTTAATTCAGATGACCATTATATCTGCTACTGTGGGCAGGAATCCCTTAGAAGAAATGGAATAGCCTTCATAGTGAACAAGACAGTGAGAACAGCAGTACTGGGGTATAACCTCAAAAATGATAGAATGATTTCAATTCGGATCCAAGGCAAACCTTTCAACATCACAGTAGTCCAAGTCTACGCCCCAACCACCGATGCTGAAGAGGAAGAAGTTGACCGTTTCTATGAAGACCTACAACACCTTCTAGAATTAACACCAAAAAAAGATGTCCTTCTCATAGGGGATTGGAATGCTAAAGTATGCAGTCAAGAGGTAATAGGAATAACAGGCAAGTTTAGTCTTGGAGTACAAAATGAAGCAGGGCAAAGACTGATAGAGTTTTGTCAGGAGAACACATTAGTCATAGCAAACACTCTTTCCCAGCAACACAAGCAGCGACTCTACAAATGGACTTCACCAGATGGTCTACACTGAAATCAGATTGATTACATTCTTTGCAGCCAAACGTGGAGAAGTTCTATACAGGCAGTAAAAACAAGACCTGGAGCTGATTGTGGCTCAGATCATGAGCTTCTTATTGCAAAATTTAGGCTTAAACTGAAAAAAGTAGGGAAAACCACTAGGCCCTCCACGTATGACCTAAATCATATCCCATACGAATATACAGTGGAGGTAACAAATAGATTTACAGGCTTAGATTTGGTACACAGAGTGCCTGAAGAATTCTGGACGGAGATCTGTAACATTGTACAGGAGGCAGCAACTAGAACCATCCCAAAGAGAAAGAAATGCAAGAAGGCAAAGTGGCTGTCTGACGAGGCTTTACCAATAGCTGAGGAAAGAAGGGAAGCAAAAAGCAAGAGAGAAAGGGAAAGATATACTCAACTGAATGCAGATTTCCAGAGAACAGCAAGGAGAGATAGGAAGGCCTTCCTAAATGAGCAATGCAAAGAAATAGAGGAAAACAATAGAATGGGAAAGACTAGAGATCTTTTCAAGAAAATTGGAGATGTCAGAGGACCTAACAGAAGCAGGTGAGATTAAGAAGAGGTGGCAAGAATACACAGAGGAACTCTATAAGGCCGATCTAAATGTTCCTGATAACCACAATGGTGTGGTCACTGAGCTCGAACCTGACATCCTGGAGTGTGAAGTCAAGTGGGCTTTAGAAAGCATTACTAACAACAAAGCTAGTGGAGGTGACAGCATTCCAGCTGAGTTACTCAAAATCTTAAAAGATGATGCTGTCAAAGTGCTGCACGCCATATGCCAGCAAATTTGGAAAACCCAACAATGGCCACAAGACTGGAGAAGATCAGTTTACATTCCAATCCCAAAGAATAGAAGGGCAATGCCAAAGATTGTTCAAACTACCGCACCATTGCACTCATTTCACATGCTAGCAAGGTCATGCTCAAAATCCTATAAGCTAGGCTTCAGCAGTATGTGAATCGAGAACTACCAGAAGTGTAAGCTGGTTTTCGAAGAAGGAGAGGAACTAGAGATAAAATTGCCAACATTCACTGGATCATGGAGAAAGCAAGAGAGTTCCAGAAAAACATCTATTTCTGCTTCATTGACTATGCTAAAGCCTTTGATTGTGTGGATCACAACAAATTGTGGCAAGTTCTGGAAGAGATGGGAGTACCAGTCCACCTTATCTGTCTTCTGAGAAACTTGTATGTGGGTCAGGATGCTACAGTTAGAACCGGACATGAAACAACCGATTGGTTTCAAATTGGGAAAGGAGTACGACAAGTCTGTTTACTGTTACCCTGCTTATTTAACTTATATGCAGAGTACATCATGAGGAAGGCAGGGCTGGATGACTCAAGCTGGAATCAAGATTTCTGGGAGAAATATCAACAACCTCAGATATGCAGATGATACCACTCTAATGGCAGAAAGTGAGGAAGACCTAAAGAACCTTCTGATGAAGGTGAAAGAGGAAAGTGCTAAAATTGGCTTGAAGCTCAACATTAAAAAAAAAAAACTAAGATCATGGCAACCACTCCCGTCCCTTCCTGGCAAATAGAAGGGGAAGACATGGAAGCAGTGACAGACTTTATTTTCCTGGGCTCCAAGATCACCGCAGACAGTGATTGCAGCCTTGAAATTAAAAGACGCTTGCTTCTTGGGAGGAAAGCTATGGCAAACATAGACAACTTAATAAAAAGCCGAGACATCACCCTGCCAACAAAGGTTCGCATAGTCAAAGCTATGGTTTTCCCAGTAGCAATGTATGGCTGTGAGAGCTGGACCATACGAAAGGCAGAGTGCCGAAGAATAGATGCTTTTGAATTATGGTACTGGAGAAGACTCTTGAGAGTCCCCTGGACTGCAAGGAGATCCAATCGGTCAATCCTACAGGTAAGGAAATCAAGCCTGATTGCTCCCTGGAAGGACGAATCCTGAAGCTGAAGCACCAATACTTTGGCCACCTCATGAGAAGAGAGGACTCTTTAGAAAAGACCCTCATGCTGGGAAAGATTGAAGGCAAAAGGAGAAGGGGGCGGCAGAGGATGAGATGGTTAGATAGTGTCACCGGAGCAATGAACATGAAATTGGGCAAACTCCGGAAGCTAGTGGAGGACAGGGAGGCCTGGCGTGCTGTGGTCCGTAGGGTCGCAAAGAGTCGGATGTGACTGAACAACAACAACGGGCAAGCCTCTCACTATTGAAACTTGTTAAGTGGCAGAGACAACCAGCATGCTGCAGAAGATGTGGCCTCCTACCTTGCTGGAACCGAGGTGGTCCAGGAGGGACTTCCTGATTTGGATCAACAGGAGGTTCAGGGGTCAGAGTGTCAAACTGTTCTCGGCTGATCATGTTCACCTTCTTGAAGTTCTCAACTTCTTGCTGCATTTGAAAAGAGTTAAAAATTCAATATTTATGCTCAGTACTAGTAGGTCAAGCCAACAGTGCAACGAAGGTTAGCAACAGCCACCAAAAAGTTCTGCCTCAAGCAGAATAGAAGAGAATTGTCCCATCTCTGTATTGAAGAGTATTCGAATGTGACATATCACAACCATACTGCAGTCACAGGACCAAAGAGATGTCTTTGACCCCCCCTTTTATGGCACTGTGGTTCACCCATTTTAACACACAATAGTCTGGAACAAATTCAGTGGTGCCATCATGCAATCTAGATTCTTGGTTGATTCACCCAATCTAGTTTCTAGAGCCTTGGTTGATCTGTATGGTTCCCAGTGTAGTCAAGGGGCAAGGTAATCACAATTGGGTGGATTCTGTAGATGTCCTAGGAACACCAGCAAGGTGCAAATATGGGAAGCAAATTCCATGTTTGTTCAATTCCTGTTCTCTGAACAAATGTGGCAGCACCCCTAATCATTTGATTTGAGAAGGTGTGACAAAGGAAACAAAGAGCCAAAACTCTCACTCAATCAAGGCCCAAGTCAATAAACCCATCTTCTTGCTCTCTGCATAAATACATAGGGAAGAGTTGCTGTAGGGCACTCTCACCAATGCAAAAAAGGAAAAGACACCCATTTACATAAGCTTATTTCCCATTTAACATGACAGTGGCAACAGCTTGACATTGCACACTGCATGCATGTGCTGAAGTTCTTGTGACTGGTTCAATAGCAAAGACCCACAGTGTATTATGTTACTTCAGTGCTTCCCCACTGTCCCTGGAGAATGTGAGCCACAAGCCAGACTTCATGATGAAGCGCAGAGAAGCAGTCCCAGTTCCACAACCCACAGCTAAGCCAACTCAATTTGATTTCACCACATATGAAGTCTTGTGAAACCCACTGCCGTAGCCAAAGGCTCCTCACCAACACAGAAAGCCTTCGTTAAAGAATCCCAGCCATGGAAGTCATGGCAGGATGACTGGGACACAATCACCCCCCCAAAAAATAAGGATGCATCCTTGTATACACAAAAACTGCATATAGAATTTAGCATTACAGCCAAATTATATAATATAATGCCACAATAAAATTACATGCACTCAGCGTGGTAATGCAGAACAGAGGGGTCCAACAAGATTCATTTGATTCAGAAATACTGTACGTGTGTTAACAGTTTGCTAAGGAACTACACAAAGAAGGCCAACGTACACATGATGTGGTAGACCTGTTTTCATTTGTCCACCATAAAGTGAATAATAAAGACCTAACAGCAAAAGGAGCTCTCGGGAAGGGATCCTCTCTCTCCCACCATCTCCCATCAGTCATTCTTCCTTTCTATTTTTCTCCATTGCCAGCCTCCTCCGCTTTCAAAGCCAGGAGCCTGAGCAACAGACTATAGGGAAATGAAGCGGAGGAAAGGGCTCAACACCCCTCTCTGACGCATTCCTCTTACTGTTAAGAGGCATGACCTTCATACATAAAAGGATACAAAAAAAGACAGTAACACATGCCTGTCATACGTATCTGTGGTAACTACCTTACTGCTGTGCTGGAACTGCGACCTACTCCCCTGCCTACTCCCATCTCAAAAACTCAGCCATGTCTGTTTGCACCACAGTGGCTACGTCAGTTCTCACCTTTATCTGAGAGTACTCTGGCTCAAACTGCTCAGTCCACAGGTCCTGCTCGTAGTAGTACAGCCCATCATTGATTACTTTGGCCAATTCAGAGCTCATCTTTGCCCTGGATGTGTGGTTGCCCGTTCTGTCTCCCCCTGGGTGCCGACGCAGATAAGGGGGTGTTTGTGTCACAATCAAAATCTTATTCACGTCCCTGTCATCAATCTCATAGTCTGAATCCTCATCTGACCAATCAGTGAAGGTGTTTTTACGGCCATCCATCTGTTCCATTTCCTCATCGAACAGAAAGTCCAGTTCCTCAGGCTCATCCTGGTCTTTCTGCTTCGGCGGCATCTTGGACTCTTCCGGCTTCTGAAATGAAGAGGGGTGTTGTAGAAAGCCAATATTGAAAAACTGACAAGAGAGCTACCAACCGGTAATACTGTGGAACACTGAATTGGCCACAAGCATGGATTGTCTGGAGGACAATCAGATGCTGTGGTATAATTGTAGGGAATCAGGTCTCTAGTTTTCAAGACTACCATGCCTAGAAACACATGGAATGCCATCTTTGGTTCCTTATTAATAGGGGTGTTTGAAAACGGTGTTATTTTTTCACGTATTTCGTAATTTGAAAGGCGGAAAGCAGCATGATGTGTTTTTATTCTAAGTTCTCATTTTTATTTTAAATGCTTTAAAAGTATACTAGGTAGGTGATATAGTCTCGGCAAATGCAGCCACAGTATTATTTCTAATTGGAAAATAAATCTATTTTCATATCTGGAAAACACCACCAAAATCCGATGTTGTGTGTTTGTACATATTAACACCAAAAAGGCCTTGTTTTGTGTTTTTTGGCATTTTTAACAAAAAAAATCCCATTTATTAATTTTCAGATAGTTCAACAGCACAGGTACAAAACCCATAGAATCAGAATGTATCAGAATAGAATCAGAATGAATGAGAGAAGAACTTCCATTTGGGGGAGGGGAGAATGCTTCCCTGCTAGTAGTAGAACCCAAGTCAAAGAACATTACATGCATTCTTGAAAAATCTTCCGATCTTCTACCCAACACTTAATATTCCATCTATACAGAAATGAAATCCATTTGCAGATGCTGACTTATATTGGTTGACAACTACCTTGGGTCTTGCTGGAGAAGGTCTAGGCCTCTTCTTAACTTCAATCCATGTCTCAGAGTCCAAGTCTGGCAGGCTGGCAGAGAGGCCTTTGGGCATTGTCTTTAGATTACTGATTTCTTCAGTCTTGGTTGGCATAGGACTGGCAGAGCGAGGAGACCCAGGAGCAGATTCTGTACATGCATTTTAGTAAAAGATTAAGATCTGTACATGTGGTCAAGAACTCTTCAAACAACAAGCTCCACACTGTGAACAGCACATGTTTATTCATTGGGAGCGTGCCTGAGGGATAGTGATTTCTTTCCACGCCCCTTTAAAATGCCATAACAAAAACCTGAGATAAGCTGGAGAGCTTTGGCTCTTTATAAGCTTTTAATACAAATTAATCATCACTAGTATGAATGGGAAATAGTAAGTTTTACTATGCAAGCCATGTAATTTGACTCTTAGCATTGCTTAATATTTCATTATATAGCAAATGAGCCTTGGCTCGTTAATATGTCTGACACTTTTTTCACCAGCTGAGATTTCCACACCTTTGCAATTAAGAAGCTGTAAAGATACTGAAAAATTGATAGCACACAATGGTACTTGCTCAGCAACACACATTAACATGACTTTGAGACTTGGGCCTCTACTTTCCAAGGTGTGAATCCATTAGGATTCCAAGACTAAAAGCTTCCACTGCAAAGAGAATTGGGCATCCTTTCTTCTGAAGAGCCTGCCACCGAGCAGCTAACAACAACTATACAGAATTATTTGTTTTTGATGTTGTGCTCATGGTTGGTGAGTTCAAGTGATCCTCTGTACCGACTGCAAGTTACAGTAGCTTGACACCATTAAAAACTTTTTATAAGAATGTTAAGACATATTTGCTGCCATGGAGCAACATCATCAATACAAAGGAATGGACAACAGACGGCCCGCAAGGACATTTCAGTGGTCCCAACAGAATAGTGTGAAGCATTTTGGCCAAGCTGCTACAATACTATTAATGGAGTTTTGTTCTTAAAATTCAAATACCGAATGAATATACATTCGACTAGAGGATTAAAACTTGCTTTTATAAACACACAGGTCTCCATCATTACTCACCCGTCTCCTTCTGAAAGCTTTGTCTGGGCACAAATTCAGGGCAGTTGATGAGCTGGGAGAAGTCAGTCTGTGCATAGTCCGTCATGGGAGGGCCCGGCAAAGGCCATTTCTCTGGTTCTTCCTTTCTCCTGATCTTCTGGTCCACAATCTCTACCACTTTACTGTCTTTTAGTGCCTGGAACAGGAGGAGGGCTGTCAGCATTAATGTGTCATAGAAGGGCCTGAAGGACTATCAAAAACGTGATGCAAAAACTTCTTTGATGACCAAGAAAACACTCCTGGCAAAGTGCTGGGGGAAAGCAATAAGCAGAAACGCCTAAATATATACTCATGCCAGGTTGTCCATTAAAGTTTATGTTGAAATAAGTGCGTTCATCTTTAAGATAGTGTAAGTGCTGCAACCAGTGGCAGACTGGGGGGGTGTTAGGCAAATGCCCCAGGTGATGGGCTGGAGGGGCGGCAACGCCAGCCGCTCCCGCCACCCAAGTAGGAACACAAAGCTGCTCAAGGGAAGCATCTTTCGTGGCTACTTCCCGGAGCAACCTGGCACTGCTACAAAGGGCTGTTCACCTCTCTCTTTGTAGCAAAGTGCTACAAAGAGTGGCACTTTGTAGCCACGTTGCTCCAGGAAGCAGCTTTTGTCATGGAAGCAGCTTCCTGCAGTGACGTGGCTATGAAGGGCCACCTGCCCCTTCTCAGAGGGGCGGGCAGCCCTTTGTGGCTGCGGGAGGCCACTGGGGGTGGGGAGGGGGCAGCAGGATTGCCCCTGACTGAAACAGACTAACACTGCTATTCCTCTGGAAGTCACCTAAAGAAACAGGGTTTCATTACAGGGTTCTACTGAAATTAACTACATTTGGGATTATCATCATCATTCAAAACTAACTTGTTTTGCTGGTTTCAAAGGTGCTTATTCACAACTTTCTTTGGATACAACTCGCAGATTTGAACGCTTAAGTTACCTTAGAATCACCAAACAGAATAAGAGATCATCTCTCACCTTGATAATGAGACCAACGTCTGTAGTTAAGGCCTGTACTCGATGGAAACTGGCAATGAGGGTGATGGGAAGGAAGCCTTCTGTGTCCATCTTCCGCCTCAGGAAAAAGTCTCGTTCCAAGTTGTCCACACTGAAGTAGTACTCTCTGTACACAATAAATAAAGGGATGAGAGAGACACATATGCCTCAGGCTACACCACACAGGTGTAGCCTTAGCAAACAAATAATTTCACAAAGCAAGTATTCTTGCCCTCTGGGTGCTCCACCCCTTCTGCTTACTAGCTTTTCTGCCCAAGGAAAGAGGATTTTAGAGCAGTGTTATTCAAACTGTGGGTAGGGATCCACTTGATGGGTCATGAGCTGATGTCAGGTGGGTTGTGGAAAGTTGGGAGCAGCCATTTTGGAAGCTGCAGACTTTACTCTTGCTATAGTCCTGTTGTGAGTGTTAACAGTTTGAATTTTCAAGTGAGGGTTTAAAAAAACTGATCTGGGTTCAGTGCTTTTACCTATTTTATAATCTTGCTTTCTGTCAGAAATGTTTCATGGTTGTGCAATTGCTGCAGTCCAACACTTCCAGTTTGCATTCCAGGAGTGTCATTTGATTATACCACAATGATGGCACTTCCTGCTTGATGATGTCACTTCTGGCTTTGACATCACTTCCAGGTTAATGACATCACTTCTGGTGGGTCCCAACGTGAGTGCAATTCTAAAAAGTGAGTTCCGATCTCAACAGTTTGAGAACCACTGTTTTAAAGGGAAAGGTAGGAACCTGGACTGGACTAGAAAAACGCAGTAGCTCTCTTACAGAATGAGATGCTACAGAAGGAATCCTACCAAAACTGTTCAAGATACAACCAATGGAGCCTACTAAATACAGTAATCGTTTCCATTCTGCATAACTTATTTATCTGAGCATAAGAACCACTGCCCTCCTCATTCATACCTTTCTATTGTGACTTAAAGTCATTCCAAGCCAAGACGTTCCAATCTTGGTATTAGTGTGTACAGGTAACAGAACCTGATCCACCTTTTAAAAGATACAATCCTAAATACAGCTGTTCCTGATTGTACCCTTCTAATCCTCTAAAGATATAAACTTCTAGAGCTTGGGGAACCATATTCTTTTATCAGTTTTTTGGGGGGTGGGGTGGGGCTGATATCCCAATCCCCAACACTGATTCTGTAAAGCTCTGGATGATGGACACCCAGAATTCATGTAGCACAGGACTTCTCTCCCTGGCTATGCAGAAATAAATGGCAACAGAGAGCCAGGATGGTGAAGTGGTTCTGGAATTCGACTTTGGCCAGTCACTAGTTCTCAGCCTCACCTACCTCACAGGGTTGTTGTGAAGATAAAAGGAGAGAAGGAAGAGGGCCTTCTCGGTGGTGGCCCCCCAACTCTGGAACACCCTTCCCCTAGAATTGAGAACTGCTCCCTCTTTGTTTACATTTCGGCGGGGGCTGAAGACCTTTTTATTCCAAAAAGCTTTTAACTGCTGACAGGTTGGCCGGCTGGTTATTATGATCCACGGGGTTTGTTTTTGTTTTGTTTTTTTTAAATTGTTTTTAAATTGTTTTTTAAATTGTGTTTTTATTTTGTTTGCTATTGTTGTTTAATACTGTTTTAACTGTTTTTAATGTTAATTGTTATGCTGTATTTTTAATATATATTTTGTAATGCCGCCTTGGGTGCCTTCGGGCACAAAAGGCGGGGTAAAAATCTATTAATAAATAAATAAATAAACTATGCACACTATGTATATATGGGACATGGTGGCTCAGTGGGTTAATCCGCTGCTGCTGGAAGGCTGGGAGTTCAAGACTGTGCAACGGAGTGAGCTCCCATTGCTTGTCCCAGTTCCTGCCAATCTAGCAGTTCGAAAGCATGTAAAAATGCGAGTAGATAAATAGGTACCACTTTGGTGGGAAGGTAACGGTGTTCCATGTGCTACGGCGTATAGTCATGCCGGCCACATGACCACGGAAGCTTGTCCTTGGACAAACACCGGCTCTACAGGCTTAGAAACGGAGATGAGCACCGCCCCCTACAGTCGGTCACGACTAGACCATTTGGTCGTGGGGAAACCTTTACCTTTTTTTACACTATGTAAACCTGAGTTACTTGGAGGAAGGGCAGACTAAAAATGTAAAAATGTGAAAATACATGAACTGGTCCCCTTTGGGGAAGCCAACAATTTAAATCTACCAGCTCCAGGGCTAGTAGCATGAAGAATAGGGCTAACAGTCCATCTCTACTGCATAGGTTAGCAGCTTTTAGGTCTTGGATGTGCCACGCCTTCTCTTGGAGGAGTTACTGCCAATCCTACAGAACGGCAGGCAAGTTGATATTAGGTATAATGATTCATTTCCAACAGCAGACCTTATTATCAGCAGCTGGTCACTATTCCCTTCAGGAATCTCAGCCAGGCATAGGTGCTCATAACAAATGTAAGGGCCAACAAAGGTATTATGCATTTCCAGCTGGCCATCCCAGAGCAAAACATTTGCCTGAGACGTTACAGCACCATCATGGGCTGCTGCTGAACTGGCGCAACACTACACATTCCATCGTCATTTGCAAGTCTCAAGTTTAGGCCGTAAGCTGCTAACCAATCTTCCTATTTTCTGGCAGGAGATGAAACCTAATTTCTCAAAGGAAAAAATGTACAGACTATTACATAAATGCTGGATAACTCATCCAGTGCTATGTCAGGAAGATTATGGAAGGTTCTTATGCAGGGGCTGGGGGACTGGGTAAGTTGCTTGTCAGACGAATCAACGCTTATGACCACCCTTCAAGTCTTAGCTGGGCTTTAAAGACCTGCTTAGTTAGACATGCCTAGAGCCAGAACTGATACGTACATCTGTCGCTTGATATAGTCTTTGAGCAACTCTTGGTCAACACTGTAGAGTTCTGTGCTGCTGATGTTGTCAAAATAATAGGTGATATTACTGGTGTACTTCTGTGAACGTGAGCCATCAGAGCCATCAAATTTCCGGTAACCATACTGATAATCAAAGTGAGCTGTAATGGGAACAGAGACATGATAAAGCCTCAACTTTTCTAAGGGCATTTGCATTGAACGCACCAATAGCACTGATTACAGTAGAACAAGTTCATACAACAGGAGTCAAAAGGCCTTTGAAAAGCACCCCCTTGACACCCCCTCAAGGCGAGGTACCTGGTGCAATTGGCCTCCTTACCCCTCTAGCTACACCACTGCTTCACTGCTTGAGAACCAAGCTGCACTATACAAACACCAAAATAAGGCCTACCCAATTGGCAATTTCTTGAATGTTGCACTAACACACAGGCAATGTATTCCTAGAATCTCCAATAATATATATCTCTGCTTTATCTTATTATTTCTGCATCAGCTTTCTAGTTCAAAATAGCAACTATTACAGCCAATACTTCCAATGCAAGCGTTATACGCAGGGTTGACAAATGCATCTGCTTACTGTAATGGTACATGCATTTCAGTGCATAAACTCAAACAGTGCTGACTAATAGCCTAGTCAAAACAAGTCTGACAACTCCAAGTCACTGACATTTAAAGTGAGAGTAAAAATTAGTTGCCTGACAGCTTTATCTGTGGCATCAGCAACATACTGTACACAGACACATGGCGGCAGACATATTATGCTCTTGTACGTACAGCGAGTACCTCCTCTTCCTCTCCCTCTTCCCCGGCCCCGACCACGGCCTCTGCCCCTAAAGGCACCACGCACAGCTGCACCTTCGCTTTTGACACTAGAAGTTTCATCATGGTCAGGCCAGCTCCGTTCATGCTTGTTATCCAGGTGCCAACCTACAGAAGAGTTGGGTGGGAACAGGAAAGGTGAACAAGAGTTACAACTCTGGACTGAGATGCTTAGAAACTCTGGGTGCATCATAGATCTTGATGAAAACCATCTCTTTCTATGCTCACCATTCAGATGAAAAATCAAAGCTTAGCCAAAAAGCATTAAACAGACACAAGATTCCTTAATAACTGGCAATACTTTTTTTTTTAAATGAAAATAGCATATGCATAGTCATCCACTGGCAGGAGAGGTCCCTATCAAACTGCTATGCATTTGAGTCAATGCTGCAGAGCCCCAGGCAAGTTTGAAGTTTATTCTATAAAGCAGTGGTTCTCAAACTGGGACCCACTTTTTAGAATGACAATCTATTCAGGACCTGCCAGAACTGATGTTACAGCCAGAAGCACTGTCATTGTGATGCCAGAGCCTGCTGGTTTCCTGACAATGCAGCCATAAGCTGGACTATTTCTCAGTCATTTTCCAATAGCAAAGTGAATAAAAAAAGCCTATTTACAACCTTAACTCAAGCAAAAAAGCCACATAGCCTTTCCCCTTTCCAGCATTCCATCTTTCCATATTTTCAATATGTCTGCTCTAGGTGCTTCGTGACCCACCTAAAATTGGCTTGCAACCCACTGGCAGTCGCAGATCCAGGGGGGTGCACGGATGGCAAGCCGCATGGGCGCCGGGGGGGGCACCATTATGCGGAGTCCGCAAGCTTTTTGGCCCGCCCGCCCTCTTTCACGCCTGGAATGCTCCGAAATAGAGCTCTTCCGGGCGCAGGAAGGCGTGGCAGGGAGACGCTCGGGGGCAGGGCGACGTGCCGGGGGCGCAGTTTTGTCGCCTTGCCATGGGGCGCGCTCCCGGCCCGGCCCGCCTCTGCCCACTGGTAGGTCCTGATCCACAGTTTGGGAACCACTGCTATAAAGTGTTGAGCATGCATGTTGGCCCAAACATTTAAACAACCACACATACTCCTAACCAATTTTTTGCTAGAAGAAGTTCTAGCCATACCTTTTGATTCAGTCCGGTTGTTGGAGGGATGCCGATGTTGCTCATTCTGCCTGTTGTTACGAGAAGCAGTTTTGTCCCTCGGTACCTCTGACTTCATGTCTATTTGCAAAGGGACCCATTTGTGTCTGCTGCCTGCAAAACAGAAATGCATAACAAAGCTTTAAAGGGAGCACAAATATTAAACTGACCTAACCTGCACAGATCCATTTCTCATCCACCCAAAGCATTTGTCATTATTACTTTGTTTACACACTATCTTAGGTAGAGCACATGCTTTGCAAGCAGGAAGTCCCAAGTTTAATCCCTGCCAACTCCTGACAAAGATCCTGCCTGGGAGTCTGGAAAACTGTTGCCAATTACTGCAGATAATACTAACCTAGGTGGACAAATGGTCTGACTCAGTAGGAGGCATCTATCCATACCATTACATGAAATGCCAGGTGGATCAGACCATCTCTCATCCAGTCAAAGAGACCCACAACTGCTGAGCATCAGTAACGATGCTGCATCATGCACCTTCAGATCAGACCTTTGTATCAGACCTTAGACCTCCTTAAAACTTGCATCCAAAAGCCATTTCCCCAGCAAGTGATGCTGCAAAATGACATGCCGCTTGACTCAAAACCATTCCACCACTGGGGGAGTTGCAGAACCGGATGTCAATGAACTACCACAGGGATGCCAAAGAAAATGAGGAGGTAAATTACCTGCTGGAGCTTTTTATCCCCATGCTTCCACTTTGCCTTAAAGACCGAGTATATCTCATGCTTTTGGGTCATGTGTCGAAGTGGTGTGGGGAAGGGGGGGTTGATGGCACATTACTCATGGGTTGTTGGGGTGTGTTTTTTGGGGTGTTTTTACACCTGATATAACTTAACATTGACTGGGTGTCCTGAACAAGTCAACACAGGCTACGTATAGCTTGCCTTTCGTCCATCACAGAGCTCAGAGCATACAGGGGACTGACCATCCAGGCACTGACCAGAGGCAGACTAGCTTCAGCTGCATCACTGGTCCTCAGATAAAGTCTTGGGACTATAAGATTTTCTACCACTCCGTTCTGTAGTTGTCTTGTGAAAATGCACGGGGCTTACGTTCCAAAGGCAAACGACACCCAAAACACAACAGCAATGCAACTGGCCATAATCAATGCTGGCTAAGCAGAAGCAGCATTACTTTTAGAAAACAATCATGTTTTTCAAAAGACGAGACTAATTTTTGCCATGTCCCGCTCAAACTACCACAAAAGTAAGGAAGCCCAGAGACACTACTGCCAGTGCACTGCAAGTGCTCAAGATGCAGACCAGCCCATGCTTCAGGCCTACAAAGTCCCCTCTCTCACCCTTCTTCTTCTGGGCCGATTTCTGGTTTTCGTCGTCTCCATTCTTCTCCTCCCCCGATTCATCCGACCTGGTTTTCATATTCTCTTTGCCATCACTTCCTTCCCCCTTCTCTTGCTCCTTCATGCTTTTCTTAATAGGCAGCTTCCGGAGCGACTGGGGCTTGTGTGGCAGCTGCTAGGAAGTGAGAAACCAGACATGTAAGATGGAGGATTGCAATGGCAACTCAGCCAAGACAAGTCACAACTGGCTGGTCAAAAGAATTTAATGCATAGCCATGAAAATTCACTCTCACAAGCACTGACAACCACACTTGCATGCCCACCCCCAATAAAAGCAGTCTGCATGGCAACCGCACAGCATCTGTTCCAGTGGCTGTCTGCTGATGTACCCCCTTATAAACGTGTGGGCAGAAAACCATCATCTCATTTATTTTGAAGTGTAAAAATCTTTGATTTCCATTGCCATTTTCAATTATAACAACATTTCAAATTTTGTCCACGTACTTTTGTCTTTCATCCAACCTTGCATGACATCTGTCCATGTTCTTATGTTTTATTTTTCTTTTATTTCTATTCATTTAGGTTTTGTACAATTATTTATTTGATTTATACCCCACCTTTCTGCACTGTATTAGGGCACCCAAGACGGCATTCAAATGTTTTATTTAGTTATTTTTGGCTGGTGAAAAACAGTATTTTTTTCCAATTTGCAAGCTAAGGAAGGCTATGCTTTGACATTCACTTTCATCCATGCTCTGGTCCCTAACCAGATGAAAGTGCAAGGTATTGCTGTAGCTTTGTGAACATTTTGCTTTCATAAGAACATAAGAAGAGCCCTGCTGGATCAGGCCAAAGGCCCATCTAGTCCAGCTTCCTGTATCTCACAGCGGCCCACCAGGTGCCCCAAGGAGGCATGAGAAAACAAGATGCTTGGATCCTGTTGCCACTCCCTTGCACCCAGTACTCTGAAGTAGCCCACTACCAATGTAAGGAGGTTGCACAATCCATCATTGCCTATAGCCCACGATGGACTTTTCTTCCAGAAATCCGTCCAAACTCCTCTTAAAGGCATCCAGACCAGATGCCATCACTACCTCTTGTGGTAAAGAGTTCCACAGATTAACTACCAGCTGGGTAAAAAAGTACTTCCTTTTATCTGTTTTAACTCTCCCAACCCTCAGTTTTAGCGGATGCCCCCTGGTTCTGGTGTTTTTGGTTGTTGAAACATGAGGATTTTAGAATACTACTACCACCACCACCACCGGTTTCCTTAAGGAGATACTTAATTTGTGAGGAAGAGAGCTTGATATCCTGTCAGAAGTTTTTGTACATTTTTATAGCACAATCATGTTCTCAAACAGAAGGGATACCACGAAACCTCCAGTCGAATTAGAGAAGAAAGCGTATATTTGGCACACAGGCATTACAGAATCAAAAGCCCTCCCAATTATTTCTGCCTCATTCAAAAGCCTAAAAAGGCAGGCTTGCTGAACGAAGACAAGAGGCCATTACAAAGCTGGGAAGCTACTGCAAAAGGGGAGGAAAGTCCGAAAATAGAAGCGCCTTCAGCACTTCTGCATGTGCGTTGTGCCTCCCTTTCGGTGGTTACACCACTCACAATAAAATTCCATGACAAACAAGCAAAACCCTGGCTTAAGGAGTCAGGTTTGGTGCCGACTATTCTCTCTGCTTCATCCTCTCACAGCAATCCCAGCCTTGCCTGAACGTCTGGTAAATTTACCTTCTCTGCTGATGATCACTGTGGCCAGGTTTTAGAATGGGTTTCAGGCTGCTGTCCCAGAATAGCACCGCTGAGCTAGGGAGCATGGTGGGCAGGGAAACCCCTAAAAGGAAATCCTCTGCCTAAGACCTGTAATGAGCTATTCCTGGCTTTCTCCTAAGCAGAGACTTAGCACCCCCAAAAACTGTTACTCAGATTGAACTCTCGGCATTATGGCAAGATAGAAATGGACGACTCTGGGTTATTGCATGAATCCTGTTGCTCCCACTCACTCCTGCATCCTCTTCTAAAACTCATCATCCTCCACTTGGATCGAATACTCCTACCAAACTGTCAGAAAACATCTCAAGGATGATACTCCACGTGTCAATCAGCAAAAATGCAAACCGGTGAAATCCCCAGTAAAAAATGATTTCGGGGACGTAGATATTCCACTACTATGATTATGCCAAAATGTACATGTCATTTTTTACTTGCCTCCTTTTAGATTTGAGCTAACAAATCCAGTTCTTGTCCTGGGGTATTCTTGAGCATGCTCAAATAGTTTGACACAGAGGGACTTGCTACAATAAAGAAGTACCCCAAAGGAAGTGCACAACAGACAAGAAGCAGGAATGCGACAACCATCATGGAGCTTGATGAAAGCAATAACTCCTGTAGTGGTAATTTTTTCCCCTTCTAGACCTCATTCCTTAGCCTCCCAAAAGTTCAAAATCAGTACTGAGAAGCAAGAAGAGGGGAGAATAGACAGTTGGCTAAAAAATGTAAACAGAAAACCATTCTCAATCCATTTTACCGGACAGATCCAGTAAAAGTAGTCACAGGTAGGATTGGGAAATACTTTGGAGAAAAGAGAAAACAAAGAAATGCCCTTTAGTCCTCTTCCCTTTGCACACCCCACTATGACACAACACCTGTATCAGTACCCCAGCCAAAGGACATCTGGCTTCTTTCCCTTCTTCACTTGATAGAGGTAGACGTTGGTAAATCATGAATCCACGGAGAATCTCAGTATTAAGAACGTACACTTTGCCCACTGCACAAAAGTTATTTTTTAACCTGAACTGCAAATTATTTACTATATTTAAAAAAACACAGTACTGAGGGGGAGGAAACACCTCCACAATCTAGAGGACAACTGGCCTAAATTCAAAATGCCCTGGTTTTCCTTTTTAAAATTAAAAAGTGAATGTTTGATCTCAAAATCTATTTTTTTCCAAGGGAAAAACTCAAGTAACATGTAAGTGCTTTGGATAAAAAAGGATTCCTCCTCATGCATAGGCGTTGCAGAGAATAAAACACAGCCTAGGACCAAAAGAGTTGCAGGTTATGCAACTGTGCATGTGAAAGTTTTTGAAAGTGCAGGGACAACCTGCCAGGTAGCATCCTAATGCAAAGGCACAAGGCTGGCTTGGTGAACGGTATGTGTGGCGTCACTCCCTTACAACTGCACAGAGTTGTGCTTCTAGAAGCACCTACATGAAAATCATTCCAGCCAATTTTGAGCATAAAACTTTTTCCAGGAAACACTGTGCTTGTAAGAACATGTCAGCTTTGTGCTCCCACTGGTAATATGACAGTCACTGGAATCATTATATGAAAAATACTTTCACTGTAACAGACAGCAGTTTGTCCAGAAGAGACTTCTAAAAAAATCTCACACAAACAAGAATACAAAACATGGATCTGAAAGCAAAAGCTTAGGAGCAAACTTGGGCAATGACACAGGATTTATTTTCCTATGCAGGACCAAATGGATCCCAAATAATAATAGAGGGGGCACTTTTGGTTGCACCGCCATTGAGCGGGGGATGATGGCCAAAATAGGGCTCTTTCAGGGCACAATCCTAACCTGTGCTGGAACAGGCAGGCCTGCACTATATCCAGCGCAGGTTGGGAACAGATTGGAGCCTCCACAGGGGCAAGGGCACGTTCGTCCCCTTGATCTGGGTTAGGCACAAGGCACTCCTATGGGCTACACCGACCTCACCTGCTATATAGCAGGCACAGGTCTGAGCACATCGTGTGGCCCAAATTGGGGGCATAATGGGCTGGGGATGGGTGTTTGGATGGGGCCATTAGGCTTCACCCCCTCCCCATTCCGCCCTGTCACCTGGCAAGTTTACCCCCTGCCCCGTTCTGCTCTCCCACCTGCCTTCCCTCTGCCCAGAAATGGCCCAGCACCAGCCGAACCGCTTGCGTCGTCCCTGCGTGCCTTATGCTGGCACAGAAGCACTTTATGGCACTTTCTTGACACCGCAGGACCAACGCAAGTAGCAATAGTAGTTGCGTCGGCCCTAGGGAGCTATAGGATTGCACCCTCAGTGGGGGCGCCTATTCTATGAAATTCCTTCTCCTTTCAGCAGAGAACAGCTCCTTTCAGTCTTCCAAGGCCTGAAGATGTTTTTTATTTCAAAAAGGCTTTGGGAGGGTTTTTAAGGGTATGCTGGTTGGTGCTTGCTGGGTTTTTTTAAAAATGAATTTATTCAGTATTTTTGCTATTGATGTTTTTATGTAATGCTGAAGCCCCCCCCCAAGTGGTGTTTATGCTCATTCATTAAGAATCCAAAACAAATATTTTGGATGCACAATTCCCACTACCTTCCAATATTTCTGGATCTTATTGTAAATTTTAAAATCCTCATTGCAAATTTTAAATTTTTAAATTGAAAATTAAACCAGTATTCTGCAGAAAAACACTTGCACCCCTTAAAAAATGCCCTCAGGAAGTCTCAGAGAAACACATTTTACAATAAGTTCAGAAGTATAATTTCTCCACCCTTCTCCATCCCATCTTTCATTTTCAGGCGCTGCATGGAAAGGGACACGGTTCTTATCTTTATGCAACTCCCCCCCCCCCCCGGCCTTACAAGTCTGCACAACCAAAGCAATCTGAAGGCAATGGGAATTCCTACCCCGAATAAAAATTTTGCAAAAACAAGTATCAGATGCAACCAGCAGGATGAAAAGAAGAAGGCTATACTAGAAATGCTGCAGTTTAAAATACCAGACAAGTGATCCATCAGAGGTGTTTGAAAATGTAAAGATCTGGAAGGAACCTCGGAGGTCATCTTTTTCAATCCCTGCTCAGCACAGACACTACAACGCTTCAGACAGATGGCCAACTAGCCTCTGCTTGAAGACTTCCAACGTGAGAGAGCCCATGACTGCACAAGAGACTGTTCCAGTGCTGGGCAGCTCTTACATTTAGAAAGCTCTTCCACCCGTCCAGCCAAAATCTTTTTCTCTGTAGTTCTGACCCCTTAGTTTTGGTCCTCTCCTTTCAGAAGGTGGCTGTCATATTTTTCTTCAGTCTTCGCTGGAAGCCAAGTCCTATGAGCTTGGTATGCCATGCCTGGAGCAGAGAAGTTGCTCTTTTCTGAACCTACTCCATTCCAATGGAACCAATCAATAGTAAGCCACTTAACTGAATAGGGAAAAAAAGCCTAAAACACTCAATTTTGGATGGAACATTGTGTTTCCACGAGTACCATTTATCCATACTGACTCAAAAAGCAGAAGCTTCCTTCTTCACATGACACAATGTGTGTTTTACCTGGACACTTTTGTGAGCTATTTCTCCTGGCGTTGGCCAGTTTGTGGCATCCCCGAAGTCACCAACCTAATAAGATAAAGCACAGATAATGAACGAACAGTGTATCATACAGCAACAGCAGCTTCCCATCTGTAAAAACACAACATTTCTCCAGCATGAGAACTTTTGAATTTTTATAGGTCAAAACTAAGCATACTTGAATATTTCAGGTATGTGACGCCATTAGACTAAACGGGCACGCTCTGCTTTTAAGTTACTCTGGAGACATATTAAGCTCCCACTCTGTCACCCTGTGATGCAGGGATTAATTTAGAATTGTGCAAAATATCTTGGATACTTAAACGGCGCTCTCCGGTTTTAGCAATGCTAGGGACTGTGAGTTCATCTAACCTGCCTTCTCTGCATTTTTGTTTTGTGTGAAACACACTTATCGCTCAAATTCTCTTCTAGCACACAAATGGTTCTGTTCCTCACCAGCTTCCAACCCGTAATTTCTACAGCCCAGTGAGAGCAATTTGTTGATGTGGGAGCCGGACCGTCACCAGAAATTCACTTTATGAACGTAGTGCCACCTAGTGGGCAATGTGTTCACTTACACTGGCAGCTCAACTGCAATCAAGTGCTTAGAAATAATGCAAACACGTAAGTTTAATGTTTAAAATTCATTTCTTTCCAGGGAGGGGGCAGGGGGAATTAACATACAATGTCTTTTCTTTGATAGCTGTACCAGAGAATGTTGCATATACACAGCAGTGGGCAAGTATGTTTAACCGATAAATCAGCAGCCTCCTAAAGGGGAACCATCCAAACAGCAATGATAATGACTTCTGATGTTAGCTAACACTATTCCTTGCCCTAATATAAAGACACTAAGTTGCTTTGAAGGGACTAAGTGGGAATTTGTCCATGTTTCAGGAAATTCAAAAGCAGCAGATATGCTAATGCCTCACATAGGTCTTTTTGTGCATTTGGGGAAATGTATACAGGTAAGCGTTCCTCTAGAGTTTCTGCAACTCCTCCTCTACACTTCAAGCATGCAGTCTGTGTAAGTGAACTGTATCCTCAACTGACTTTGCATGTTTCAGGAACAAAAAGAAATGCCATTGCTAGAGACATGAGAGAAAAAGGATCAAAGAACTAGTAAATGAAGTCATCTGAGGCAGGGGCAATTGCATGAAATTCCACAACAGGCTGCTCCTACTCTGGGAAGATTTCAGTGTCCTTACACATGACCTGACAATTCCTTCTTGCTTGTTTAATTGAGTCCATGAAGTTAACCGTCAGCAGCCTTCTCCCCCACAGAGCCAACCTTACTCGCTGCATTACACGGTCACTGGGTTTTCAAATTATTCCACATTTCTTCATTTGACATCACAATCTGATATGTGTTACTTTCAGCAAACCCGGTCATGAATGAGTGAGCCCAACTGGGCCAAGCTTGTTTAGCCCTCCACTAGGGTCATTGTGGGGACGTGGTGGCGCAGAGGGTTAAACTGCTGAGCTGCAAGCTTGCTGACCGGAATGTTGGCAGTTCGAGACCGCACGATGGAGTGAGCTCCTGTTGCTTGTCCCAGCTCCTGCCAACCTAGCAGTTCAAAGCATGTAAAAATGTGAGTAGATAATTAGGCACCACTCAGTGGGAAGGTAACGGCATTCTGTGCTCCTTGGCATATGGTCATGCTGGCCACATGATCACGGAAACTTGTCCTTGGACAAACGCTGGCTCTTTGGCTTAGAAACGGAGATGAGCACCGCCTCCTACAGTAGGTCACAACTAGACCATTTGGTCATGGGGAAACCTTTAGGGTCATAACTGCAGCTAAAAGTCAATGGTATATCCTACTCTCTCAGTCTTGTCCAGTTTCTAATCCTTGGTATTCCCAAGCAATTTCTCCCACTCTGGCCAACAAGACATCACTCTTAAAGCTCTCCTAAAGCTTGTATTGGAGTCACTATAATGTAAGCAAGAAATCCATATGGGTATTGGGTTTCCTAAAAAAAAAAATCAGTCCTGTGTCTCATATAAAATCAGAGAAAGAAGGGATCTTGGAGAGTTTCAATGAAACAGAATGAAGACAGCACACATGTACACTTTTAGAAAGAGAACCCATTTCATCCATTTAACAATAAAACTTATCCTAGGAAAGAGTTTTGTTTTTAAGGAAGAGGTTACCAGTGTCTAGAGACCAACCACACCAGAATAACCGGAAGCTTCAAATATGACCAATCCCAAACATTGCAACTTCTACAAGCAAACTACTGTCCAACGGGAAAATGCAATGCCACAAAGCAGAACAATGGCTTCCAAGGGCACCATCTGGAAGCAAGAGAGGATGCACTGCACAAGAAGATGTAGGACAAAGCAGCAGAAAAGCAGAGGCCTCCAGAATCCAGCTGTGGTTGATGACTATTACTAAAAATATTTATACAGCATACAATGTTTCTCCAAAAAGTAGTTCACAAAGCAAAATAAATCAAGATACCCTTCCCCAGAGAACAACCAGCGTTGCTCCCAAAGCAGCAACAAACAAAGGAAGTCGAAAGTGAAGCAAGTATCCAGCAGCCACCTAGGCAAAAGTCCTGCCACAGGACAGGATCAGCCACCTATCTGCCCCCAAATCCATCCATGTATTGCAGGTCATCATGCACCACAAGTTTGGAAGAGATGCACGAAAATTAAGGATTGGAGGCTCGAAGCATAACATGCTTTGGAAGAGGTACTCTAAATAGCACTGTTTATCAAAACCATATCTGTAAGCCAACATTGGCAGAAGGATCAAAACTGAAGAGCAGGGGACCGAGAAGACAGACATGCCTTTGGAGGTTGGTTTGTGATTTGTAAAAGAGGCAGTACAGCTCCAAAAGTCTCAGTTTCCTACAAATAGGGTTTTGGCGTGTATCCCAGCAACCCAGCACAAAATGGCACGCAATGTACCTATGTTTGAGGGATTGTGCAAAGCAGCATTAATGAAATGATCAGAACTGCTGCATGTTAGTGCGACTACTGAAAGATCTGTACACTTTGTAGCCCAGATGTTCTGGACATGACTGGGAAATTGCAACTGTGTAAGAAAATGATACATGGGATCAATGTAAGATCCTAGGGCGACACAGATTTCTTGAAGGCCGCCTTCTTTATTTACAGAGATCTTTCATTTGCTGCTAGCTCAGCCATTCAACTAGGCAGATACCTATATAATAGTGTTTCACTTCTGTAGGAAGAGGCTTTATGAGGAAGGCACCATTGCCTTGACAGTGCAACATGCTCTAAGAGTTAGTTCTTAATGAAAAGTTCATTTTGGTATTGTGTTACCCCTATTAATGTGGGCCCCCCTCCACTTCCCATGATATGGATGTACTTGGGCAATCCCTAGATAGACCACTGTGCTAAACCTGCTTCTCAGCTTAACTGACAAATTCAAATAGAAACGAAGTACGTACCTTGCTGCCTTTCCGCTGCCTCGGGTTTGCTGCCTTCACCACCTTGGCGGGAGTTGAATGCTCTGGGGAGAGGGAAGAAAGCCAAATATTAATATTCCAAAAGTACAATTATACTGTGCACACACCGCACCTCCCCCCCCCGCACCTTTCAGTTTCTACAGTATTATCCCACGCCACCATACTTAACCAGCCATCACAAAATCTATTTTTTCCACCTTTATAAGGGCTGAATAGATCTACATTTGCAAGAACCCAGCGCAGTCAGACCTTGGTATCAACGGGGGATCCATTCCCAGACTCTTGCGGATACCAAACCCCACAGATAATGAAATACGCCGATTCGGTCCACTGGACCGCTGGTCAGGACCAGAGATGTTCTCTGGTCTACAGAAGCCTCTTCGGGCCTTAGAAAGGCATCCAGTGGTGCTAGAAAGGCACTTCCAGTTTTTATAAAGACCAAAAGTGCATTTCTAGAACCTCTGGATGCTTTTCTGAGGCGGCAGAAGCCACGGGCAGCCACTGTGGGCCTCAGAAAAGCTCCTGGACGTGACCTGAGAACATCTCCACCCTGGGAGCTCAGGTCCAGCATTCCCCCACAGGTTCAGGACCCACAGGCAGTTAAACCTGCAGATACCAAATCCATAGGGAGTCTGGACCTATCTCTCTCCCAGAAGTATTTAGAGTAGGTCGAGACATGATAGTAAGTCCAATACACACAGCAATTGGTCTACTACAATTTTTCAAGAGGTTGCTATAAATAATCCTGTATCCCCCCAAAAAAACTTTATTTGCTCATGGAGAGAGGATGATTAATATTCGTTATCTTTCTTCACCAGAAAATGGGCAATGTCACCAGAAATTGGGCAATGTCCAGTTTTCCAATAGAATAGCAGCCTATGTTTCAACTTTAAAACCACAGAGACCAATATCTTTAGAGATGCTGGAAACAGACATTTTAAGTAATTATAGATCAAGATCTCAAAACAATTACTTCTCCTCCCACACACACTACTCAAGGCAAAAGATGAAGAACGTCTGCCAGAAGCTGATCATACAGCAAGCTACCAATATACTCAGTAACACCAAGTCCCCTACGCAGGTACCTTCCATTCCAGAGGTCCGTACAGAAGTCGGAGCATAAACAGGACAAAATAGCCAGCTCTTGCCAGCCTAGCATAACGCACCTATGCAAAAGCAACACAAAGGACAAACCATGCCTTTGCAAATGTGCCAACACTGCTGTTAACCTGGGATGTCCCTAACTTGGGGAGCCACTTTTTAGTTTGTTGATATCTTCAAAAGAATTCCCTTTATGCAAGTATTTACCCTAGTAATGGCCTGTGTACAAACACAGAACATTCTCCTTAGTTCCACAGTTCAGGTTTGCTCAGCAACAGAAAAGAGAAGAACAAGAACAAAGCAGCACGTTAGCACTGTTTTTGGATCTGAATTAGCATGCGAGGACGGTTTGAAACAAACATGATACCTTAGCCTGCTGAATGCACAATTACTTCTGTATTTGGCTGGTGACACATGAGCACGGCTTTAAGAATCTTAGCAGATGACCGGCAGCCATCAAGACACCACCCACAGACTGCTAGCATTACCTGCACAATACAGCTCAAAGGTAGTGGCCACAACCACTGCTCATAGCACTAGCATGCCAGACAATTCACATCCAAGGCCAGACTTGCGAACTTTTCAGTTTGAGGTGTGGAGTATTAAAATAAGGAGAGAGCTGTGTGCAGTACTTCTCATAGGCCACAAGAATCGAGTCATCTAAAATATCTGAAGGTAAATGCAAGGACTGCATTTTGACATCTTTCCAGCATGTATAGTGTATCATACAACAAACTACACAGAGAGAGCAAGAGCGAGAAGCCACTGCTTTGAAACATCAAGTGCTGAATGTAACCAAAATACCAAAGGATGAATGGACCTGCCACTTCCAGGGCTGTGTTTCCAACTTCCACAATAAACTGCTACTTAGTCTTGCTTCCATGCAACAGCCAGGTAAGTGACCTCTGCTTAAGCATGTGAAACAGCAACATGCAGTGGCTACGCTGAGAGAATGTTACCGCAGAAGGTGTTTAAGTACTGTATAACAAATGGAATCAACATCACAGTCACTTTCCCACGTTTTGGTTTCATACAAATGTTCTTCCACCTTCTGTGGCCATGGATTTTATTTTTAAAGACATGACCCATGTGCAGGGACAGTTTCTTAATACAGGATCATGAACACTCCCATTGCCATGCCTCACCCGGGCGCATGGTCCTGTTTCAAAGGTTAGACGTTAAGAGTCACAGAGATTCATATAAAAACGAAGCAAAGCAAGTTCACCAAATCTATCAGAACATTGATCTCTCAAACACAAACTGCTTCTCTGATGACCAAGAGCTTTGGAGGAAGGTAAGAACATGCAAAACAAAAACGGCAGCAACCCCCCAAGTTAATACTGTATTTGGTACAGGGCGACCTAGAAGGTTAGCTACTTTCCTCAGCAGTGAAATGGCTGAGTGTTCCCATTCCACACAAGAGAAGAGGAGATAAATGACTGTGCACACAGCACCAGTCGTCCCAGAGAGCTGCCCTGTGGGAGGATGCCAAACTGCTCCACGAGGCTGGAACAGGGAATGTTGCCACATGAGGCACAAGACAATCTCAAATGTTACTATGCCTTGCAGGGATTTAATCATTTTGAGCCAAGGCAATAAAAGGAAAAAAAGTTCCAATAAGATACTGCGGTCAGGGGAGGAACACACTTATTAGGCAACTTCCATGGCCTAATAAGTTAGGATAACATCGATATGTTCGGATAACATCACTCAGACTAGGCCTCTTGGGGGGGGGAATAGTAAAGATACAGGAAGGTTGTCCAGATATCAGAGTTTAGCCTTGAGTTGTCCTCAAATTCTGTCCCATGAATGCCTTATCCACACATTTGGTCATGCAATCTCTCTCCTATGCCTCTGGTCCATGGAGCCTCTACTATAAGTGGCTACTGGATCCAAGGTGTTCCTTATAATTTGCTCTGCAGTGGAAAACCACACACAAATCCCTTCCCCAAAAATGATGTCTATAGTACTACCAACTCACGTGCCTCAATGCTTTTCCGCCTCCAAACAGTTAGTTTTTCCCCAGGGACGCGATTCTGAAATCGTCAGCAAATGGCTGGAGTCCCAATGCCCATACAGACATGAATTTTACCAATGATAGCCAAAGTGAAATCAGTGCCTCCTCAAGACATCACAAGCTTGGGTCCTCGTTTTAAAACTTATTCTACCTTCTGGGCTGCTTCAGTCCAGTATCAACCACCTATACCAGGGGTGTCGAACGCATTTCAGACAGGGGGTCTATTATCGTTCATTATGCCTGCTGAAGGCCAGAAGTGATGTCATTAAGCAGGCAATGACCAGAAAGAAGCACTTCTTACATAGAAATTCATTAGCAGTCAATGACAGAAAGTACACATTCTTGATGATATTTTCAAGATATGGGAGAGCCCAATTATCACGCGAGCTACCTTTTTGGCAGTGACACCTCAACACAGTTCAGCAGCTGCGATCAGCTGGTGGTGGTGCTGGGAGAGCCAGATAAACAGCTTCCAAGGGCCACATCTGGCCCCCAGGCTTTGTTTGATACCACTAATCTATACCGTAACAGAGAATGCAGTGATACTTGCACATAGTTGTGTATCTGCAGCTTACTGCTGTGGGCAAAGAACCTCTAGGCTGGGACACTAATCCAATAATGGCATTTGAAATTGAAAAGAACAAGACATCTGACAGCACAATCAATGCATTTGGATTGTTTTCAGAACTAAATTCTGTGTTTAGTTCAATGTGCCTTACTTCCTAGGAAATGTGTTTAAGATTGCAACTAAAAATCACACACAAGGAAGTTCTATACAACACATTTCTTCCCCAAATCAATCTGGAACGATGGAACCAGCAGGGAAGCATTCATCTCCACAAAGAGAGACTGAATAAATAACAATCCTCCAATAGGTTTATTTAACACCAATCAAAGTATTTATATACCACTTTTCAACACAAGTTCACAAAGCGGTTCACAGGCTAATAATAAAAATAAAGTTAAATGGCTCCCTGTCCCAAAAGGGCTCACAATCTTAAAAAAAATGCAGACCACCACCAGCAACAGCCACTAGAAAAGACACTGCGCGGAGGTGAAGAGGGACAATTACCTATTTCAGAATTCCAATCCTCCCTGAACTCCACACCCCTTTCCAGCAGTTCTGCCCATTTCAAGCAGACTTGCCAGGTTCTCTTACATGGAGAACAATTATAGTCCACAGGAGATGTGGGCTGATTTAACCATCCGTACTAACTGGGCAACCCCTGCTAACTGGGCAAGAGGCACTTTTTCAAGTGGTGTCCTCTTATATTTAGCAGGGGGAGAGCAATTGTCTCTTTTCACCCCAGCACAGTGTTTTTCTCATGGCTGTTGCTGGTGGTGTTCTCCATTCTTTTAGATTGTGAGCCCTTTTGGGACAGGGAGCAATTTAACTTTAATGTTATTATTTGTGTGTAAACCGCTTTGTGAACTTTATGTTGAAAAGCGGTATATAAATACTAGTGATTGATACTGCCTGAAGCTAAGCAGGAGAATCTGTAGTCTATTTTTGGATGGGAAACAGAATGCCAGGCTGCGACAAGCGGCAGTACCTGTTATGGCAGAATGGAGTCACTGTGGAGTTGATTGGCCAGTGTGGGAATGTGTGAGAAGGCCAGCCAGCAAAAGAACGGAGAACAACCTTGCGGACCTGTCCAGGCTGGACTTACAATTGCCTGCTAAAGCTCAATGGCAAGCAGCCAGAGGAGAGAACCACACTGTGAAGGCTATATTTGGGACTGAAGATTCAGTGAATCACAGAGTACAGTATAGGTGTAAAAACCCCATTAAAAAAAAAATGGTGGTTTAGACTAGCCTGCCCATATAAGCCCCTTGGGCATTTGTTTCAGCATGGGAAAGACGGGATATAAGTTCTTAAAATAAATAAGACCTATAAAACAAAATAGCAAGAATGAACACACTGCAATGGAAAAAGACTGGCTATCATACACCTGTGTTCTGGGGCCAGAGATCAACAGCGGAACAAAATGCCATATAGACTAATTTAGATGTGGAGTCCTCAACCCAGAGGCCTTTCTTATTGTGAGAGTGTGACTGGGTTCTGCCAAACATGGCATACACTGACAACAACACTACACAATAATTTCTCTCAAGCCTATCACCAATGCTCTCTGCAGGCAGGGATAGAACAATTTCCAAGGGTATCCAAGAAATTCTACCTTAGGAGTATCATACAAGTCATTTATTTGGAAGTTTCACCTCAAATAAGTCCCAATTTTTACAGCTACAGAAAAGAATTCAGTGGCCCACTGGCAATGTAGGCATATAAGAAAAGAGTTTCCATCTTAAGATGTGTGAAGATGGGGTAACCACAGAACTACAGGTTCTTGTTGAACTGAAGCTTTCTATCACTTTTGCCTTTCAGATTTAATTCATTAACTGAAAGTGAAAGGCAAATTCCACAGATGAAAAGCAAATACTATGTGGTTTTGACCCTCTCCCCTTCCTTCAGAATGTATGGTTTGGGTATTGATATTCCATGCAGCAGACACATAAGGATTATGGATGCACTTCAGGTCACATGTCGCTACTACCAGATTGTTCACATTTTACTGCTGTTTCCTCAAACACGGATTAGAGAGCACAACAATGAGTCCCATGAACCCAATATCCTGGGGGGGGGGGAGAATACCAAGTGTGAGGGATGCCTGATGTATTCTGTAAGCTGCCCTGCCTTTTTTTCTTTTTCACGTTGCATTATTCCTGTCTTCTCCCCAAGAATTTGGTGCTCTTCCCTCTTGCACAACACCAGAACCAGGGGGCATCCACTAAAATTGAGCGGCAGGAGAACACACAAAAGGAAATATTTCTTGACCTAGAGTGTAATAAATCTGTGGAACTCCTTGCCACAGGAAGAGGGGATGGCTTAGCTGCCTTGAACAAGGGATTGGACAGATTGAAGGAGGAAAGGTCCATGACAGGTTACAAGCCAGGATGGGTGCGTGCAACTTCCGGGTTTCAGGAGTAGGCTACATCCGAACGCCAGGTGCAAGGGAGTGGCAATGGATACAGGTAACTTGTTGTCTTGTGTGCTCCCCAAGGAGTCTGATGGGCCATTGTGAGATATAGAAAGAGGGACTAGATGGGCCTTTTTGGCCTCATCCAGTGGGGCTATTCTTTTATTCTCATAACAACACGCAGTGAATGTCAGTACAGGTACCACATCAATTTGGCTGTCTTCACTTCCAGCACATTTACTTTGTCTCCGGGTATCACTATAATTTGGTCAACTCAAGACATAGCAAGGAATGAATACAGAAACCGACTTTGACAGTTAAGTAGGGTATCAGAAATTAGTCTCTCTATAACTGTGGATACACAATGTTCTAGACCAGAAGATTATAGAAATAAAGAGGGATATTCCAATAGTCACTTCCAGATTCATGAAGGACAGTTCTTATCAAGAGCTATTAACTACGACAGCTCAATAAAACTCTCAGATTCAGAGGCAATATTGCCTCTGAGTATGAACTGCTGGAGGAGACAATTGCCACATCCCAGTTATGGACTTCCAAAAAGCATCCTGTTTGCCACTTTTGGCAATACAAGACTGGACAAGAGGAATCCAGTCGGGGGCTCTTGTTTTCTGATGTATTTATCTGACATATTTTCCTTATCTAAGGCTATATGGACATGCTGACCGGCATAAGATGATTAGAAAACTATTCTACCATTTAAAAAAATCATTTCAAGAGGTCCTTTCTCAAAGTGCTTCTGCCTAAGAATGTTAGGCAGGCAGGCAGGCACTGAAGACCAGGTGCTCCGAGCACAGACTGTGGAATACCCTTGCCATGTCTTCTTGCCTTAGGGCTAGGTGAAAATGGTTTTATTTGCCCATGTGCCTTCTAAGAACAGTACGTTCAACTGCTATATTCCTACTGCCTGGTTCTTCCTGTTTTATGGCTACAATTATATTTATGCTACAAGTATATTTTTGTAACCTGATGGCCTGATTGTTATTTCTTAGTTTGTAAGCCACTCTGAAAGTTTTTCAATGGAAAGACAAAGATGAACACCTTAGAAAGCAAACTAGAATACATACGGAACAGAGATGGAGACCCAAGTCTGCTTTTTCTCTACTAACCCTTTTATGGAAATTCCAGTCCAGAAAGATGGGCACCACGTGCTAACCCCCACCCCTAAATGTAACAGATTCACCTGTTCGTCAAGGTCTATTGCCCCTTTTCTGGTAAAGAGGGCAACAGAAGATCAGGCAGGTGGGAGCCTTTACCTGTCTGCCACTTGTTCAGAGACTGGGACCGCTTGGATTTTCACTTAGTTATCTGCGTTTCCACGCAAGTAAACCAGGAGCCATTTCTACCACATCAGAATCCCAGCAACTTTTAATTAGGGCTGACGTTTTAACTTAGAGAGGTATATTGCATTCTCCAATGCTCTGCTGTTACTTAAATGTGTCATGTTGTAACAGAAACAAGTATAACCTAGTCTTCCATGTCAAAAATAGTATGCCCACTGACTCCTATATGGTAATGTGCATTTGACACTATACTATAATTCCAGGAAAGCTGAACACACACACCCGTCCCATTTACCTTTGTAAGATGGAAGGAGAGAGCATTCAGTCTCCCCTATCCAGAGGCAGAACCAGAAAATAACGTGTCCAGAATGCTTTCAGATAAGTACTCCCACTCTCCAAAATAAAATTAAACCAATCAGCAATAAATACCTGCTGTCAAGACACTAACCATGGAACATTTGATGGCACAAGACTTGGCTACAAGTGACAGAAGATACAAATCTAGCAGAGACACACCAGAAATTGACAAAAATTGGCCCTCACATTACTGGTCAGAATGAAAATGTGCAAGACAAGAAAAAGAGGTTCATCTTTAATTGTTCACAGGATAATGAGATGTATAAGAACAATCTCAGTTACAGGGAGGAAGCTCCTAGATCTCACTGCCTGAAGTAATTTTCATTTTTTTTAAAAGACCCTAGAAGCAGCTATTTTCCAGCAGTCTGCCATGAATGATCCGCAGGTGTGCTGCAGGAGTTTTGGGGAGGGGTCATTTGTTAGTAGGGCCATTGAGGGATGTGAGACACACACACACACACACACACACAAGCTGCCTGGTGTGCCTTGTCAAAAACCTGATGGTGTGCCTTGACAATTTTATTGCCTTGTCAGTGTGCTGTCAGATGAAAAAGGTTGAAAACCGCTGCCCTAGAGACTCAAGCCTTCTGTTTCAATAACAGTTTCTGCTGACCCCCACTTGCCAATATAACTTTTAGAGAAAGTGTGAGGGAAAGTTCTATATTGCAACAACCTCAAACCTTTGTGGCACTGAAGCAAGAAAAAGCCATCCGCAAAAGGTCAAAACTGCTGCAGAGTGGATTAGAACCCTAAGAAATCTTAAAGTTGGTGCCATGATAGACATAATGGCCTTCATGCTGAGGTCACCAAAAGCCAATTCCATGTGGCGACATCTCCACATGAAAGCTATAATGTACACTAGTGCTTACCATACGGGCCCTTCACACTTCATGGGAAGAGACTCCATGGAAGCGCTACATATTCATGACAGGTGGCTGGAGCTCCATGGAGACATTGGTCCTTCTAGAAAGTTCTTGCTACCATGGAAAAATGGAATAATAGAACCAGCACACTGGTTCTAAGCAAAGGATTCTGACAAGAGGCTAAGCATAGAAAAAACAGTGTTTGAGGTTAGAAAGCTCAGTCAACACATGAAGTCTTGATCACACCAACCTCACTGTTACTCATCCCACAGTCCCATTTAAAATTTTAACTTCTACTTTAAGAAGGCTTAACCCTCAATTCCACAGTTAGTGAGCTTTGAGGGAATGAAAAGGATTACTCTACAATGGCACTTTCTTCAGCTCAATTTTCAGAAGGATCTACAGAATATCCCTTAAAAGGGACATTAAGGTTTGCAAACATCCTTTTTGAAACTGTGGGCCTGAGAAGAAGGCCTTGTACTTTCACCAACATACTACGATTCAGAAGGAACCGATATATGGCTACTCAGATAGGAAAGACTCAGCAAGGTGGTTAATATAAATACACACACTGCCCATCTCTCCTAAGCAAGGAAAAGGGCTTGGTGGCTTTATAATTATATATACACACAAAAGCAGCAGCCAAGGCTAATTCACACATCGTTTTGACTACAGAACTGAATGTGTGAATAAGCCATTGCAGTTCTAATACCAGAGATATAATTTTGTATCAGCTCACACCTTTGCAAAATGCAAGGCAAACCATCAAAATGATCAAAAATCAAATGATGCAGATATTTGTGTGAACAAGCGCACATATGGAATTCTATAACCCAGGAGGAGAAGGGGCTGCAACAGTTTGCTGCTAATTTCCGCATGTAAGCCACTATGCAACCAGGAAAGCCGCTACTAAAAGTTCGGGGGGGGGCGCTTCAAGGAAAATCTCTCAAGAATCAAGAAAGTAGCTTAATTGTGGACTATAACCTCAAGCTACCATCTTTATTATTTATAAAGCATATACGATTTACTGGCATCTTGCCTATAGAGCGTGTACTTCCCCTGCACTTTACACATCCACCTCCCCACTAGGAATAGAAATTCAGATGCAACTTTCTCTCCATTCTATGTCCCAAAATAAGAAGAGCACTTTCATATGATTGTGTTTCTAGCGAAACATTAAACACCTCTTTTTAATACTCACATTGTTGAACAAAAAACCAAGACAGCAGAATAGAGTGGCCGAAGGAAAACTGCAACTCCATTTTAAGGCAGAACACAGATACCAATAAATTCCATTTCATCTGTAAAGCCAAAGCCAATGTTTCACTGTATAGCAATGTCTTTGTGTAATAATCCAATTGGTAGTGCTTTGCATGGTTTGTTTAAGGCAGGCGGAAAGGTAGCCTCTGAAAGACCTAATATTAGCCTTTAAAGTACAGTATTTTCAAAGTGTATTGACAAATATGTTTTGAAATGCCACAGATATGATAACTGTACAAAGTTGCTGTGTGCATCTCCTACAACCAAACCAAGAATGGGCCATCACCCTATGAAGAACATAAGCAAAATTCTTTGAGATCGGTAAAAAAGAAAAATCCAGGACTCCTTCCAAAATAAAGACTACTTAAGGGGCATCTAACAATATAGCTCAAAAGGTGTTACAGACCACACACATGAGACTAAACATATACACACAAACGAGTATGACTTTTTTCAAGATTCTTTTCTTTTGAAACCAGAATCCCTGTTGCCATGCAGTGTCTAACTTTTCTTAGGATACTGGAAAATCCAACTTGCATAGATAATGCTTAAATACTACATATAAATAATATAATGCCACTACTATGGACAAGACACTATCCCCTTACAAAGAAGTTCTGAGTCCTTGAATAAGTGGGCACAGGATGAAAGGAAATGTTGAAAGGCGCCCTTACACAGCAGTACCAGTAGTCTGGTGTCAGATTCAGTTATAAAGAAGGGGGAGAACAGGAGAAAACAGGACTGCTTACTTAATTATTGCATTTTGTGAGGAAGGCAATATAGTGCTTCTACCTTGCTAGAAAAAAATGTTTTCCAGCAAAAACTATCTGTCACTAGACAGCACAATCCTATACACTGATGCTTTAATTCCTGCAGATATCCTACATAGATAGGCATAGCTTAAAAAACAGAGAGGTATCTGTAACTAGTTTGGTGCAAGCAACAAATGCATATTTAGTTTGTGTACAGACACACACACCAAGTTGGACTGAGTCGGACAGAGAAAAAGTGCAAGACAATCATTTACATTTTCAAGGTCATTTGCTCTAAAGACTGCACTCCCCATTCTAATTCCAAAAGGGCATCCCAATCCCCTGTTAAAAACAGCTAGGTCAATATGCCTTTTCAAAGAAGAGGGAAGATGGAGAGAAAGCAAAAGAACAACTTGGTCCTATTTGGACAAGTGCAGCCCTTCACTTACAGCATGTTAAACTAGAAGAGAAAAGTCCGGTGCCTGGCTGCCTTTCCAGAAACAGGAATCAGAAGGAAGCAGGTCAATCAGCAGTTCTCACCAGTGTCGCTGTATTAACCCCCAAATTTGTGACCGTTGTCCAACCTAAAAGTGCACACTCAAGGTAAAAGAAACTGCTGCTAGAAGAAGAGAGGAGGAAACGCACATATGAGTGGGCTGGTTTTTGCAGCTCCCGGAAGAGAGCTGCTGAATGCCACGTTAGTCCTTTCACCTGCATCTGTCTATCATGACCTTGGGCTGGGACTGCATGACAAGTCTCGGGAAAAGCTACACACTTTTCCAGCTGTCACAGTGCACTTCCATGAGCACAGGCAATTGCTTCCAGAAGCTATGGCCATCTCCACAGGATTATATTGATTCTCAGGGAACAGTCTCAGCAACATTGCAAGCCACCAGAAGAAAACAATGATTTAAGCTCTGTTAAGTTCCATCTTGCTTTGTCCTCAAAACACACTTTAAACCACTGTCATAAGCCAAAGTGACAAAGCATTCAATAGCAAGTTTTCAGGTCCTGCAGAATTCTTCATCAGTCTACATAAGCATATCGGCATACTGGAACAAAATGCTGGCTGCACCTCCAACATGTCCTCCCTCCTCTGTCTTTTTGCTTTCCCATCTACCTTGAAGAAGAATAGTCTGTAGGACTTAAAGAGTCTTATGCTTTGCAACTTTAACTGATCAGAATAAGAGCACCACCGTATGCTGAAGCACAGATTGTTATTCTCAGGAATCCAAAGGCTGTCAGTTCTCAAAGAAAATGCTACACTGTGGGAATAGCTGCAATCAAGTCTGTGGACCATGGGAATAAATGTCAGGGAGTATTAGGAGGGGATGGAAGCTGCAAAGAACTGCAATCCACTGAAAGGCAAACAGACCCTTTTCCAAAGAGTCTAGCTCTGCCTTCCTGAACACATGCAGCCTGGCCTCTAATGAAAAGCTTGTTAACAGTTAATTATTACCCATTCAGATATACGATCTCAAAGTAGACTGGCAGCCAAGGAAGGAGGGAAACAGTCACATGACTCAAAACTTGCTCTATGAGGCAATGCAGAGTCAACTGCATTTTGTGCTATAAATAATGCCACCGTCCCTGCCCCCAAGTCCTCCAACATGACAAACTGAAAAAGCCACGCCACCGATACCCTGAGCCACGGGAAACCAATCCCCCACCCTCTATCAAACTTCTTGTGCCCTCCTGAGCCTAAGTAATGGGTGAGTGCTGAACTGTGGAGAAAGGCTGACTTCATACGAATGACAGGCTTCCATACGGAATGATCGCTGGTTCTTGGGAGATCAGCGCAAAATGTTCAACCACCTTGGCAAAGACCAGAATGGGGCTGACAACTGAATTCCAGAATCTAATCAAAAATGCTTGCGATTCTCATCAGAGTCTTGGAATGCCTAAGTGACTGTTCTTCGTTCTCTAACGTGGTCACGTCCTGGTTGCTCACCCAAGCACGGGTCCTGCAGCAAAGCAAGCGAAATATGATGTCGATTTTACTACTTCCTTGAGAACGTGAAGTCTGACTACCTTCAGAAAGGCAGCATTCCATGTTAAGTCCATTGCCGACTGAAGGGGAAATCCTGCTACATAAGGTGCAGGAAGGGCACCTTAAAACTGGGCAAGAAGAAACTCAGTAAGAAGCATGTCGTGTTTTGCTGCATCAGCTGCTCATGTGTGACAGACTGCTGCACAATCATTCTTCTTGATCCAACATGAAATTGATTCTGTGGGCTATGCTGGATGGGACCAAACAGATCAGAATACAGTGGTGTCCATGGGCGCAATTGTCAAGAGGTGAGCCATGCCTTCAGAGTTGCAAAGAGGGAAACTCCCTAGATCACGGGTGTCAAGTGCAAGGCACGTGGGGTGGATGCGGCCTGTTTTTTAATGTCCCCATTGATACCTGGGCGCTCTCAGGACCACCCTTTCAAGAGCACCTTTTCTGCTGAAGCGCTTGGAGGGAGAGACAGGAGGCAGGAAGAGGCAGACCAAAAGGAGTGAGAAAGGGAGAAGCTGCCGAGGCCCTGAGAGAGCCCAATTACCATGCCCCTTCAGCTGTGCAACTTCTGCCCAGGCATCACTTTGCAAAAAAGCTTCCAGGTGCAGCACTGCCCTCCTCAAACTAATGCCACAGCTGGAGTCAGCCACAGAGTGAGTCGGTGCTGGCAGGAACCGATCAGCCAGCAGACATGCATTTTACCCACCCAAGTGTAGCATTCCTGATTTTGGAACCACCAAAGTGGGCTTATGAAACGTATTGATCCGGGGAAGAAGCTGACAGACTCTCCACTGCAACCCATTAAAGCGCTATTCAGACATCATCCCAAAGAAGAGTTTGCACAAATCCTAGCCTGGAAATCTGAACCATGTTTTAGAGCTGCTCACTGAGCTGCTTGTCTTTCGTCTCAGAGCATTTAGCTCCATTTCTGTGCAGGAACAATAGCCAAGAACATGGTTTGTCAATTCAGCAATTGCGTTCATTTATTCATTCATTCTACTGCTATCTCACCCTTCTGCCAAAGAACTCACAGAGATTTACATGGACTCTCCCTAGTGCTTTGATTACCGTAACTACCCTGTGAGATCCAGCAAGGTTAACAGGGGCAAGAGTCCACCTTGCCAAGTGGTATTTGAACTCAGCTCCTCCGATCCAAGTCCAACACAGACTCCACTACACCTGACTGAGTCTGAAAAAGCCAATTAATGGTTTTGCAAACCCACAATACTCAATTCAATGGTCTACCAGTTGAGCAAATTATGGTTTGTCTTCAGACACTGCGGCACAGTTCAGCTATTATATCCACAGTGTCTTTTTTTCCTAAATCCACCCCTAATTATGCAAGGGGGTGCTTTTTGCCTGCAGGATAGAACCATCAAAAACATGGTTTTCCTTTTTCAGCATCTAGTGACAAGAAGTCTTTAAAATGAAGACAAAGTGTATGAAAATCTCAAGTTACAGCAAGTTGTGTGACTTGCAAATCAAAAGAGAATTAATTATGCAATTATGCATAATTATGCATAATTAATTATGCAATTAACAGGTCATTCAAACAGAATAGATCAACCATCTCCCTCCCCCTATCCCCAAACAATTGTGTCATCCAAGACAAAAGGATGAGACTAACTTCTCAAAGGCTACCTACTGTGCCATTAAAAATTTTATTACTTTCTTGGGAAACTGGAAGGATTTCAGAGAAGTCTGCAATGCGTGTAAGACTAATCAACATTATATAAGAAGGACAAGAGATAATTCTAGGATTATACAGAACATGCCTTCCCTTCAGTTTTATATGGGTACATGAAAATCCAGGCTTCAGCAGATTTTTTTTTTTTTAAATCACAAAACCGGAAAACAATTTTAACAGAAGCCAAGATAACTGGCTGTAGCTACTCCTGTCCTATCCTGTGGGCTCAGGAACAGCTCTGGCAACAAGGGGACACTGTCTGCAAGACCATTACACATTCTAGACGAAAAACAAAGGCAATTGGCAAAGTCAGCAGGCAGGAAGCCACCTTTGCTCTTAAATGCATAGCAAAAAAAAAAAAAAGTTAAAAGCTAAGAGACACTTGCCACATGTGTCTTGCAGAGACACAAAGCCATTTGCCCCGGCACAAATCCCAAGCTGCCAGTGTTGTTCAGGTGACTGACTAAGGACTAGACAGTACACGCAGCACAATCACAGGAATTTTAAAGAAGGCTATTGTTCAGAGGACACATTTTATCCACAAAGAGTGAGCATCCAGGCAAGCCCCGCTTCTTCACAAGATCACATATGCCCGATGACATACTATTTATTCTGTAGCAGCATTTTTCATGCAGGAGTCCTTCCCTTTCCTATTAACTGAAATCCTTTTAAGAGGAAATGTGCTGAGGACTGAGCCTAGAAAGTATTCATACAAAGTACAAGCTCTGCCAATGGATCCTTTCCTATCCTTAACCGCTAGAGATCATTTTCACCTGTACAGTAAGCAACCAATGCCCATGTGGTATATTTTTGTACTGCTGTTTTATACAGTGTTCTAAGGCACTACACAAGAACCAACACAACTGCAGAGAAAGCCAACCATCTGAGACTTGCAATTTCTGACCAGATCCTCCAATTCTGATTAACAAGACAAATCACTGCAGAGCTTTCCTTCAAAGGTTTCAAATTAACAGGATCATAACTGAGTTGCAAAGTATAATCTAGTAAAAAAAAAAATTTCTTTTTGGAGGGGGATGGGCAAGAGAAACAATGGAAGACTGGTGCACAGCTAAGCCACAACAGGGCTACACTTTGCCCTTTTTTTCCTCTTTCAAAAAAACTCTCCTTAAGCAAGATTCACTGATCCAGCCCACCTGTTTAAACCAGATATTTCCCCCCTTAGGCCTAAAAGCAAGTTTAAAGCAGTAGCTGCAAACTGGTATCAGCAAACAGATTCTCTTGCTGGGAAACAGCAATGATGAGAAGTTCCTTCCATTCTGGAAGGCGTATTAATTTTCAACATGCAAATAAGTACTTTAGAGCAGTGGTGCTCGACATGCTGTCCTCTAGAGCCTTTTACACTCCTAAACAGAGATCCAGGGAGCCCTGCTGGAGCATGTGTGAATCTTGGGGAGCCCCAGTGCGTTGGCAAACATACTTAATGGTGAAGGAGAGCAGATGGCTGCCTCTTATGATGCGCTCATGGAGCCCCTTAAGGGGTCACAGGGAGCCCCCAGGACTCCTAGAAGCACACTTAAAGAAAGCTCGCGTTGGGCTCTGCAATTGGTTCAAATACTCTGAGCTTTAGATTTTTCAAAATTGGTATTGCTGAAATGTCAACTTTGGGGCATACATTTAATTTTGCAGTGTGTACCTTTAGTTGTGCTTTCCATGCTCTGTGAAACAGACTGACTCGAAGAATATCCGATCAAACACAGACCAAATGCAGCTTAAGAAACAATTCATTATTAACCTGGTTGGTTTTATCAAGTACTGTTGTGGCTCATGCCAAGGCTTCCTCACGAGGAAGCTACTTGAAGCATTCACTAACAAGGCTATACCATATCTCCGAAACTGGAGCCAACAGAGCAAAACTCATGCCGCTTTTTGAATCAGCACTCCAAACATACCAGGAATAGGTCTAACTTCTGAAGCACGAGAACACAACCTGGAGAGGGGGGATGTTGGGCTGTGTTGTCTTGTTTTTTCCCGTAAAGAAAAAAACGGGAAGGTTTCTTACCTGTGAACTCCCCTTCTCCGTAGTTCCAGTCGGGGCCAGCGTGGTACATCTGGGAAGCTCCTCCCTCTGAGTCAGGCAGGTCAGATTGACAGAAGACTTGTGCAGAGGGGAGGGGCCTCCCAAATGGTATCCTCTGCAAAACAGTCTGATGGAATCCGCATCTGGTGATGACTAATCCCACTCGTGCAGGTGTGCCTCTGAGCAGCAGGCCCGCACACCCCACTCTCTGAATGCGTGTAAGATCTATCCTGCACCTCCCCCAAGGAACTCAACCTTTTCTAGTGTTCCTTGCTTATACTGTTAGTATTGTTATTATCTTTCCTGGAGCCTCAGCTAGTTGTGGGCGGGACGCTGGCCCTGTCTGGAATTACGGAGAAGGGGAGTTCACAGGGGAGTTCACCTTCCCGTTCTCCTGTAGTTCCAGTCAGGGCCAGCGTGGTACCTCTGGGACGTACCCAAGCCGTACCCACAATGAACACCCTAGGGAGGGACTATGCTGAGGTCTCCTGCACTACTGACTGCAACACTCGTCTTGCAAATACTGCGTCCCATCCTGCAAATTGGTCCACCTTGTAGTGCTGGTAGTATTGGGTGACTTCCACGTAGCTGCCTTACAGACCACGTCTAAACGAGGGGCACACCCTAAAGGCGGCTGAGGTTGCTGCTCCCCTTAACGAATGTGCAACTATACCCTTTGGGACAGTAACTCCCCTGGATCAATAAGCAGTTGTTATTGCTTCTCTGATCCAACGTGACAAAGTGCCAGGGGATGCCCTGGTTCCTAGTTTTGGAAGTCTGTAGTATACAAACAGTGCTTCCGACTTTCGTATCGATAAAAGTCCTGGAAGCATAAAAACTGATCGCCCTGCGCACGTCTAGCGTGTGCCACTGTCGTTCTTTACGATGTTTGGGATTTGGGCAAAATGATGGGAGGATCACCTCCTCTGTCCTATGAAAAAGGGAATTCACTTTGGGCAAAAACGTGGGGTCTAGTTGCAGTGTGACCCTGTCTTGAGAAAAAATACAGAGCTTCTTAGCCACAGACAGAGCTGCTAGCTCTGATAGTCTTCTTGCCAAAGTAATCCCTATCAGAAAAATTGTCTTGTATTGAGAGTAAGCTCTCTCATAGGGCAAGTGGCCATGGGCTCGAATGGTTCTCTAGTGAGTGCTTTTAGTACTAGAGGCAGATCCCATGTTGGAACCCTGTGTACTGTAGGCGGGTTTAAGAGTGCCACCCCTCGCAAGAATTTTCTAATGTGAGAAATGGATGGATATGAGGCAAGAGCCCGCCCTCTTGGGTACCCCAAGATTGAGCCTATCGCCAAAACTTGGTGTTTTAAGGTGGCTGTGCTGAGACCTTTCTCTAGTCCAGCTTGAAGGAATTCAAGGAGCCCTTTGACTCTAGGCTTGCTAGGGTCCATGAGGCTGAGAACACCCTCCAGGTTCGTAGAACGTCTCCTGTCAGACATTAAGGTAGACAGAACAGCCTGTGAGTACCCTAGGGTGGCAAGGGCCTGCCGCTCAAACGCCAGGCCGTCAGCTGCAGGAACTCCGGCTGTGAACGATAGATCGGACCCTGCATCAGGATGTCTTTCCTCTGTGGAAGGCGCAATGGTGGTTCTCTGGTCATTTCTTTGAGGTTGCTGAACCACGATCCTTCCAAAACGGCTGCCGTCCCCACACCACAGGGATGAGGGGGTTGGAGCGTTCAAGCCGGCACTAGCCCTTAACAGCACCCTTTCCCCACCTCCGGAGAGCGAGTGGGTCGGGCGGGAGATGAAATGCGAGCCGTCCCTGTCCCTGAGCGGGCGCAGGGGTCAAACGCGATCATTGAAGTTTTTGCGCCTCCGTGGCGCTTCCAAGATGGCGCCTGCGGCTTTTTTCCTCTTCTCCACAGGCTCTGGGCGAGGCTTGGGCCTCTTTTCGTGCCTGAGGGGTTGCCTATGGCCAGCAATGACCTGTTTGGCACCCCAGAGTCCTTACAAGGGCTGTTTGTTTTAAAAATAAATTCCTTTCTACTGTCTTGTCGCTAACGTCAGGGTTTTTTTGTTTGTTTTCAGAGCTGACGAGCGATGAGAAAACCTGACCTACCACCAGCCACGAGGCTAGGCCAAACTAGGAGGATCCAGGAGGCCCCTCCCCTCTGCGCAAGTCTTCTGTCAATCTGACCTGCCTGACTCAGAGGGAGGAGCTTCCCAGATGTACCACGCTGGCCCTGACTGGAATTACGATTCCCAACAGAAAATGGATCAACCTGGGTTCAGTCTGGAATACGCGAATTCATTCATGACTTGTCCACAGGTTGGCTTCATGGCTGATCCATTTTCTGTTGGGAATCGCTGCCAAATTCTGCATGGTGTCATCAAATTGTGTAAATAGGACTCCTGGTCATTTTAGTTCATTGTTTGTTCCTTGGGCTGATGCTCATATTTGGCAAATGAGGTTAACTGTCGGCATGTGCACCTGAATAACTCAATTCTCCCAGTCAGGGCCATCTGGGAAGCTCCCCCCCTCTGAGTCAGGATTCACTCTTGTCTTGAATGCCCCAAATAGTACAACATTAGAGGCCGGTCATTTTGTGAAGTGTACAGTGCCACACTAGGATGATTACTGTACACATGCGAACTCTGAACTCTGACGCAATTTTGGCTCAAGCATACTGAGCCCACATGGGAGAGGCAGGCAGGAGCCTTGGCTCTTGGACCATCCTGTTCCTGAAGGCCACCCAAGCTGTAAAATATGACCTACACGAAGCGCCACTGTGCTCTACAAAGCTAGCCATTAAAAAGAACATGAGCATCTTTGTATACAAGTGTTGTAAGAATAAACTAATTATTTAAGATTGGTTATAGATTGTGTGTAATGTCCCAATTTATAACAAGAAATACACAAAACCCGAAATACTTTTGCTTCCTGCAAAAAGTCTAATTTTGAAATACAATCCTATTACAAGAATTTCAGAGGCAGGAGCATATGAGTTAACACTGTAATTATGGTAAGGCATGCAATGTTTATAAGTAACACACCACTGCTTATTCTTGCCACTCCTTTTTCTTAGCAGGTACAACATTCAGAAGCAGCCTACTGTACTGACAGGGAGAAAACCCCACAATGTTGCTGAGTCAGCCTGCAAATCTAATCGCTGTTTTAAAACATGTGGAACTACATAGCACTTGACTCGTCTCACTTCACACACAGAATGAGATCTATAAGACACAACTAGGACATCAGCAGTGTAAGGTGTTTAAAGGGAAAATATGCTTAATGTTTAGTTCCAAGCAAAAAGGTTCTCTTCAAAAGGGTGTTTCCTTTATGGAAACTTTGAGAACTTTACTGGACAGTAAAAGCAAACAATTCTTGATATCTATATTTAAATGCAAGGTGTGGCTCACAAGCTTTCCCTTCTAATGAGTTGTAGCAACAGACAAAGTCACAACTAAGTTCCAACTCCAGAGAATCACCAGTATATCTCCGGATACACCAGTGCAACAACAGCCCCGTCAGTGTAGAAGTCCGCTCGTCAATGAATGCAACTCCTTGTAGCAATTGTTGGGAAAACGCCATACTGGGGTTGCTCAAGTGTCACTCAGATGTCAGCCCAACTCCATAGATGGAGAGCTAAAAACTCTCCATCTGTCCATCTAGAGCTGGAGAGGGAGGAGATATGGGTGGAAGGGAACTAAGCATAGCAAAAAAGTCTACATACGCCATAGTCTAACTTCTCTTCAAAAAATGGACATGCCCTCGAAGTAGAAAATGCCACGCCAACAGAACTGGAGTAGGTAGGAGTAATTCTACAAGGAACAAGGGGAAAGGGAAAAATAGTATTTCTTGCAAACCACATACACACACACCCTTGCTGTGGCCCATCTCTTGCTGCCAATGGAGGCTGGCAGGATGCAGGGATTGGCTCTTTGGACACAACATCATTGACACAGATGTTACATGGATGACATGGTGACTTCATAGCAATGACACACGGTTGTCACACAGATGATGTACTGCTGTCAGGATACCACTCCTGGATAACAGGCTGTGTCAGTGTTCCAGTAGTAGTGCTTAACCACAATCACTTATTTATTTATTATTGAATTTTTACCCCGCCTTTTTTTACTTATATAGAACACAATGCAGTTCAATGACCACCTTTATACTGTATCACTCAATGGGTACTTGTAATGGATAGTATACAATTGTGTTAATATCCACAATTCCAGATGACATATTGATCTCATTCAGGCTTTAAAAGTTCTATTTAGATAAAAGCAACTTGACACAGATACAGCTCTAACAGCACTAATGTAACAATGTTAATAGTGTGTATTCGGGGTTGCAAAAACCTGGCCCAGGCCAGGCATCTTCTAACCAAAAGTATTTTCACAGATGAGAACTACAGTCTCATCTGTAGTTTTGTGCAAGTCGAATTCTAACTCATCCAACTCAGCCCTCATCGTCAGCATCAATATTTGCATGGCCTAGTAGTATTACCTGGACAAAAATATCCCGTACCCTTTCTGCTATATTCAGACGTGTATTTCGGGTATAGCGGTGGGGGGGGCAAGAGCCATGGGCACCATTTTCAAGGGACGTTGTTTGCATGGCGCGCGCCCCCGCCACTGCACATTACTGGCCCACCTTAAGGGCTCTCCCTGTCTCGGGTGCAGCTCACCCTAAATTGCCCGACTGGGCACCGAAGGAAGCCGCCCACCCCCCCGCTCACCCAAAATTGCCCGCATGCTCAAGCCCGGGCCGTGAGCAGCTTCTCCCACTGGGCAAAACTGCTGGCCAATTGGCAGCCAAGGGAAGCCGCACGCCCCTCCCCTTCTCTTCTTCCACCACCCCTCACAGGAACGGCTCGCGGAGGGCTCTCTCTCTCTCTCCTGAACTTGCGTCCGTCCGCCCTCCCCCCTGGGTGTGGGGCTGGATGGAGTCGCATGCAGCTGCCGCTCTGTCTGTGTGTGTTTGTGGGAGAGTCAAAGCCAAAATGCGTCGCGTGTACGCTTTTGCACGCAAACAGCCCTCCCCCACCGCTGCCGCCAGCACGCACGTATTTGGAAAGAGGGAGAGGCTCGCAGGGGCTGCAAAGTTGTGTTAATAAGCACTCTGCAATAAGGAGGAGAGAGTTGCAAGTTTCCCCTTCCTTCATCTTTCCCCCCCCCCCAAGTACAGCAGTGGCAATGTGTGTGGTCCCCCCTGTGGGAGCCCTCCTTGAGCCACGCTCCCTTGCCTCCTCGCGGGCAGGGCGCCCCAGCTGGCGGAGCAGGCGGCTCTTAGGCCCAGCAGTGACACGTCCTCCTTGACGTCAAGTCCACCTGCTCTGTAAACAAGCCCGGTGGTGAAGTTGTTGGCTCTCCTCCCCCTGCTCCGCCGCCACGACCAGTGCGGCACAAAACAAAATGGCCAGGGCCGAGTGGTGCCTGCAACCTCGAGGGAGGGGGTGGCCAGAGAAGGGGGCAGGAGGTCCCCTGGAGAGACCGACTCAAAGCGCTGGGGTGGGGGAGAAGAGATCACCTTGCAGATAAGACTTGGGCAGGACTTTTAGAAATTTTCTTTTAGGATTTTTGCCCCATCCTGACCACCGTGAGAAACACCCGCCCCCCAGTTAGGGAGGCGAAAGGGAGTCACTGCTCTGTCCTGTCCTCCCCCTCCCCCCAAAGCGATCCACCCCAGTTCTCGGGCAAAGGGAAGCGTGTGAAATCCCGTGCCAGCAGGTCGGTTGCTGGAAAGAATTGGAGGCGCGCGGGACTACTACACACAGACACACGCTCTGGCAATCCGGGTTGCGTCTCAGTGCAGAATGTGTGTTTGACTTGAAAGTGTAGCCCCACTTGGCTGCAGACAGGAGCCATAGACGGAATTGCAATGCCCAATCCCTGAGGAGAAGGGGTCAGTCGCCTCTATGTACTCGAGGAGGCACCCTGCACACAGAGGTGTATTTAGCTTATCATGGAAGGGTTTCAAGAGCTGCACCCACCCAAATTCCCTCTTCTATGCAATGGTTAAAGGTATAGGCACTCTGTCCCAGTTTGGATCTGGTAACCCTACTTTTACCCTACCCAGCAGTATGTTTTATTTTCTGGCTCCAATGACTAAGCACAGCTGTCAGGATTCTGGTTCGTGTGTGGAAATGCTGCTGCCTGAATCACATGGTTCTGAAGCATAGCTTTTGCCCTCCTTGCCTCTTCTTTTCTGTCTTCTGTACATATATGCTCACTGCCTTAGAAGACAAATTGCTTCGGCATGGGAAAGGTGGGGTATAAGTTCTTCAAATAAAACAAATAAATAAAAAGCGTTTGGTATGACTTGGTTGCCAATCGTACTCAACTGGGCAACACTAAAACACCCCTAGTAGTTAAATGACTTGCACATAGGTAATGCAGTGAGAGTCTGCCAGAGGTAGTGCAATAACTGCAGTGCAAGGTGCAACTGCAAGGTGGTGGAAGAGAAATTGCAATGAGTTTGTGCAATCATGTGTGCATAATTCATATAGCTGTTATACTATACCTCATCAAGTTTTAAGTCATATAATGTATGTTATATACAAGATGGGTTTCAGGTGTTTTGATAAGGGGCGCAATTTCAGTGCTTGCCATGGGCGCCATTTTCCCTAGATATGCCTCTGGTTATATTTCATTAGATATGCAACATTTCTCTAGATATTACATGCCACACACAGAATGGTCACGAATCCCAGGGCATTGGGGAGAGTGACTATCACAAGAATGTGGTTTGGTCAAGTCACGAGGCCCTTTTCTTCAGCACCCCTGTGGTTGGAGAACAGTCATCAGGTAGGAAAGACCCACATGATGGCACACACACACACCAGAGTGCACACACCCTAGCAGATAAAGAGAACAAACTGTATTTGAAACCAATATATTTGAGACATTCAGGGAGCATGAGAGGTGAAACAGAGACAATGTGACAAGTAATTTATAACGCTTAACATCCTTTAAAATGCCACTGTTTTGGACATTGTGTACATGTCAAGCAATTCCAAGTCTTAACCTTTTTTTCCCACTTCTACATTACAGTTCATTTGCAGGTGTAACCAGAGCAGAAAACACAAACATTATGGAGGAGTTGAAACAATTTGCAGAGAAAGAAACAGATCCATTAACTCTTGGTCTCTTTCTCACAGTCATAAATGAAAGTCAGTAAGTTCATTTGCAAAGCAGACAAGCAAACTGCTTATTTCCCATCCAAAAGCCTAGTCACACCTCTCCTAACGAAGCCACTGCAAGCAAAAGATTATAAAAATTCACTTTTCGTTACCCACAGCAACTGGCATACTCTTTTCAGATGAGATAGCACTTTCTTGTGACATGTCTGCTGGAACTGAAGTAGAAAAACAGATAAACATTGTCCCTGGAACAGCACATACATAAGACAAGCCTGTTTAGCCACCGTGGTTTCTTGATCTGTATTTACAAGCTCCATACCAAGGGCAATGGGGAATTAGCCTTCATGCCACTGCTGAAAAGGTCTTGCTAACATTCTTGCCCCAAAGACCTCAAGCTCCTTCTGTCTTAGTGGCTTTGACTGCATCAATGCGACTGCATCAAGTTGGATCACCTACATTCTAGGTTAGCTAAGAGGCTTGGCTAAATGAGCCCCTATCAACAGGACAATGGAAAGAGGAGGTGCTTTGGCTTTATAGTAGGGAGGCTTGTCATGATTCTCTATATTATTCAACAGCCCAGGGCTGTTGACCAGTGATTCTTAAACATTTTAGTACCAGGACCCACTTTTTAAGATAACACTCTATCGGGACCTACCTAGCTTTACAAGACTTAAAAGGTGATCCAAAACAAAAAAATTTATTGATTTATTTACAAGTAATATCTATTTTCAAAAAAAACCTGATCCATTTCTCAAAATAAGGCAGCCCTAATGAATAGCCTCAAGGCTGGAGGGGCTTAATTATGCAACCCAACCTTCACCAGCCCCCTATCATTGAAAAAAAACCCATAAAAGACACTCAAACATTAATCTCCCATATTTACACAAGCTTAACACTTACTGGAACAACCAGAGAGGCAACATACAGCATATGCCAATGGTTGTGATGACAGGCAAGAACAGCAAGAAGCCAAAGAAACAAGCACCTGCAGCTGCCTACAAGGGGAAAAAAAGAGTAAGATACTCTATGCCACTTAAGAGGACTGAAGGGTGGCTCAGACACAGGAGTTTCGAGCATCCTACATGATGCAGTACAAATCCAGGTTTCAGGTTCATTTGCCAATACAGGAATTAGTTGTGACCCAGGCATATGATTTGATACTTATTCCAAAGCAGAGGCATTTTCTATTCCTGGAAAAGCCAAAGTTGCATCACCACCATGTGGTAAGACCCAAAGACTTAGCACAGAATGGACAAGTAGAAGGGGGTGGGGATGGGAAAAGAACCGGGTAAGTTCCCCACTCCCCCCCCCCGGGCTGAAAAATCCTTGCTGCTCTTTGACCAACTACCTAGAAAATAGTTCCCCTTCTCCTCCCCCCACCCCCAATTAAATCCTCCAAGGTAACAAGGTCTTCAACCCATCCTCCCAAGAATGGGATGAAATCCTTGGTCATTACCAAATTGTTGAGAGCCATTGTAGTGCCTCAGCAGGACCCGGGAGTCCACATTCAACCCCCTACTCATTCACCAAGGGTGACTTTGGGCCAGACACCATCTCTCAGCCTAACCTATGTCACCAAACTGATAAGTATAAATGGGGGGCAGTAACAGCAACCATATGCACCACCCTGCTCTCCTTGGACAAATGGAATATAAATGCAAGAAAACTTACTGGAAAGTGGGTGCCAGATTCAAAACACTCAATATACATTATCCTAGTACATTGGTAGAAAGCTGTAAGCCAAGAGTATGCCACCTCTCTTGCACAGAGAAACCAGGGATAGGGTGAACTAGAAACGCTTTGAAGTGGATGCTGGACAGGAATTGAAAACATGAACACACCAACTCATTACACCAGTTTACAACTACAGCCGCTGATCTGTTCTTCACTGTCACCAACTAAGCTATGGAAAAGAAGAAAAACAAGCCTAGTACATATGGAGGAAACCCAGAAAAGGGAAAGCCTATGGAGTGAACCTAAAAGTAGAACACAAGCCGTCACTAAAACAAACAGATAAAAAATATCCAAAGCGTAAAACCAACCAGTATCCTAAGAAGCTTTTGGACACCACAATGACTCTGCAAGTCCTGACCAATATTAGTCCATACCTGTCTCAAGGAAACGTTTTTTCCTTCCCCTTTATCAGTTCACAGATCCAACACCAGACACACCAACGGTGGTTTCACAGAGTGTACGACAGCAAGTTTGGTTTCCCCTTAAAGTGCCACTCAAACAGCAAAACACGGTCAATTCCAACTCCCTGATGAGTGTATCTGTAATTTTGCCCCTCTCCAGCATACCCTCATCTCATCAAAACACACTATATGCACTCAAGCTGAGACGCAACCAAAAGGCGTTTTAACCCTCTCCCTTGCAGAGAGAGCCCTCCCCATATGCACCTCAACTACTTACTTCTATACACAAACCAAAACCCAGCACAGGACAGTGAATAGGTTGCTGTGCCAAATCCTTCACAAGAGTCTGTGTTAAGAGGAGGGGTATTAAAGACCTTGGTCTGTGTGTCAGTCAGTGGGTAAGACCAGTGCTGCTGATCCTTCGAGTCCTTGGATCAATTAAAAATATGGACCTTGGAGCAATTAAACAAATGTAGTAAACCTATTAAAAATTAGTAGTCAACCAAGAACATAGGATATGAATGTTTGTTATCTTACTATTTGTTTGATTACTATATTTGAGGAAATACGCATCATGAACAAAGGATATCAGGAAGTGAATCTGCTTTCTATATAGACTTCAAGGGCAGTCTCATACAGAACATGTGGCAGTGGTCTAGCCTTGAGAGAGGGCAGGTGCAAGTGGTTGTGGCTAGGTCTATGATATGAAAAGGCATTATCCTTATCAGGTACAGCTGGTAAACAATAACCTTGGCCAGAGATGTAGGAGAAATGCAGGGCTGCAAACCTGAGTGATCCAGACAATACAGAAGAGAATAAACAGAACATTCCACATGATGTCCTAAGTTGCTTATTCTTAAACAGCAGATCTTTGGATCTTGAGGCAAAAGCAAAACTGAAATTACGATGTTTAAAAATTTAACCCCACTTTCACTCTACGCTCCATTTGCCACCCAAATTGGTGAATGATACATTGTGAACACAGACAGATAAAAAGAACGCCCCCCAATACCTTATTTTGTGTAAAGCAATACAAAGCATCATAAATCACAGGTTAAAAATCAATCACAGTGAAATTCAAGAACAGATTCCTACAACTTTTTAAAAGAACCTCTGCAGTACATGAAATACTAGAATTGCCATACTGCAGGGGTTTCTAAATTTACCAATGATGCGACACCCTCCCTCCGCTGGTGCCGGTCACAAAGCCTAGAAGTGCTGATGACATGCAACAAGATGATGTTATTGGTACTTTTATTTATTTCAAGAATTTTTTAATCCCACTTTTCTACCCCACATTGGGGGACCCAATACGTCCAAATTCCGCAACTTCAGACAACTCTAAAATGGATAACCAGGTCAGAGTGGGCTGGAGGGTCTCAAAAAAACCCAGCAAAATGACAAGCAGCTGAACGCCTGCTCCGTTGTCTGCCACACCGTGATCGCACCGCTAAGCATCTCAGCCAGCATGCAGCACGACCCACAATTTGGGAACCTCTGCCACACAGTGAAGGCCAATGAAGGGTTCAGCCAAACAATTCCCATATTGCTACTTTTCTTCAAATTCTTCAGTCTTCTCCAAATTCTTATATCTGTTAGGCCCAACACAATAGCCTAGCTGCTCGCCAAGATTTCTTCAACCGAGATCAACTTGAAAAGTACGTAATTAGTAAAGAACAAAGCATGAATTTACGTTTGAGAAAACATGTCTGCTCAACAAGCCAAGGAGACAGCAAGCCAACACAACAGCTCTGATCGGACACTCTACCTAAACTAAAGCAGAGGTGCTAAACTTGGCTGCAAGATATGGAAGCAAAAAGGTCACACCCGTACACACCTCGTATGTTCTATATATTTCTGCATGCATGTCACAGCTGCTTTTACTCCCAGCTACGTATCTGCACCCAGAGAACTAAAACTTGGCATTCTCTACTTTAACCTCCGCCCTCCTGATAAGACTTTGCAAATTGGATCAGCGGCAAAATCCTGCTTGCCTGTGCCACAACTCTTGTCGGTGTGGGGAGCTGTGAAGCCTCAGAGAAAGTATAAGATGGATTAAGAAAGAGCAAGATACAAGTAATGTGCAATTACTAGGCCCATGAAGCAGGTGGTGACCCAACTCCTGTGCTCTGTCTTTTAATCACCAGTAAGCCTGAAGTGATACTACTGGAGACACAGAGCCATCCAGAGGGTTGGGCATGCGGCAGAGCCATATGGAGGAAGGGACTATAAGCAGGGATAGGGCCTCATGCCTGCCTGTCAAGCAACCCTGTCATTCGTAGGCATTACAGGATATTAAAAGGTTGTTTTAAATGAAGCCTCTTAGTAGCCATCCCAGGTTCGTTTTTTCAAAGGATCACTTTAACCAAGCAAGCGAACTTTCTTCGCACAACTCGGACAGCAAATGAAGGGGACCCTATCAATGTGGTGCAAGCCAGTTTTAACTTGAAAAGAAGCAAAAAAACCCAAAAAGCACTACTTTGTACTGTTTTCCAGCAATCCTATTTGGCTGTCATGTTTGGTCACGAGCTCTATAGCGTTTTCTCATCCTATATTCAAGCTACTGTCAATCTAAGAGTGGCGAGGGGGAGGAAGAAGAGAGAAAAATGGAAAAGGGACAAACCAAGGTACGTCAGAATATTCTACAACACTACAGCCATTTCAGCATTATCCAAGCTATAATGCTGGGTGAACATGAAGCAATTGCAGCACTATGTCCCTAGAGACTGCTGCATCATGTGCCAGCTGTTTTCCCCTCTTGTGTAACAAATACCTTGGGGAGCATTCAGTGAAATTCACTGAATTCACTGGGGGGGGGGGCATTCACAAAGAGTACAATCCTATGCATGTCCCTCAGGTCCCAAGCCTCTTGCTGAGCAAACAACTCTGCCAGATCCCTTCTAAGAATGGGCTTTAGATCTCTCTCAATGGAGCGTTTCAGCCTTGCTCTTCTATGGGGGCTGCCTCTGGTGGACTGGGTGGCTGAGCGCAGGGCCCCTGGCTGAAGACTGGCCAATTCCCTGCCGTGGTACCCTAAGCCCCTCTCTTCCTCCTTGCTGTTCTGGAACCACGGGGGCTGCCAATCCCTGGGCTTGGTTCATCTGCCCCCCTCCACAAGCACTGGTCCCATGCCAGTCCTTGCCCTCTTTCTGGGCCCAAGAGGGATCCCTCCCCCTTTATCCTTTGTTCGGCCTTCCTTCCCTCTAGAGCAGTGATGGCGAACATGTATCAGAGGTGACATGCCATGATGTTTTGGGTGACACACCAGCATTTGCCAACACCCAACAACAACTGAGGTTTTTTTTTTGTAATATTTGATGGATAGCCTCACGCATGATTGGACTATTTTTTTTAACTAAATGAATATGTAAATCACTGTTTCTCTTTTGGGTTGGGGAGACACGCCAGCAAAGTTAGGCATTTTTGACATGGCAAACCCAAAAGATTCACCATCGCTGCGCTAGGGCTTAGCTCCCTCACTCTCTTCTCCCTTGGCTTCACCTCTGCCATCCTTGCCGCCAATCTCCTCCCTCTCTACCCATTGAGAAACGCATTTTACAAGCCTGAAGCCAGTCCCAATCCCCAGAGACCACCTGTGCGTAGTAGTTCCACACACCCACTCGCCTGGCTGTCTACTGCAGGGACGGCTGCCAACATCTTTGCGCTAATACTAGTATGGCCACTGAGCCCAATGGCTCTGCACTCAGCCACTCAACTGATGGGCACAGCAGCGTGTTTCATGACCCAGCTGACTGGCAGGGCAATGCATGCCACTCCTCAGAAACCCAGCAGGATGGCCTCCCCGCATGGCCATCTTGTAATGCCCCACTGGGGCTCACAAACACATTGAGAAGTACAGTACATCTCTCCCAAATATCCATCTCAGGAGTTTCATCCTGACAAAGTGCAATCCTTAGACAAATGAACAATCATCATGAGGACCACAGTAGACAATGTGCATAAGGTTTTGATTGAGATTTTAATTGGACACTCTCGCACATGCAGAAAGCAAAAACCACTGCATCCCTCCTTAGCCAAGGGGGAAAGGTGTACACACACAAGAACCACAACTCTGTAGGAAAGAGAGTTGCATCTGTAACCAAGTCTGACTGAGCTCTCTTCTGGCAGAAACAAAAAAGCATCCACAGTGCTCACGGATGCGATCCTGCCTCTGCTGACTTTGACTGTTAAAGAGTTCTTCCTCCTCCCACACCAGTCGTGCCAACTTGCAACGTTTTCAGTGGGAGAATCACACTGACAAAATTTATTTTAAATTCTGCTTTTAAATTCCATTTTAGGAATGTAACTCCATCAAATTAGAAGTGTGCATAAAATAGTACAGAATAAGCTCCTGTAAAGAGGTAATTAAAAATTTGCCTAATGCTGTTAACAGTCAAACACTGCAAGATTTTTTAATTGCATTCTAGAGCAAACTATTCTATATACAAAAGTTTACTAGGAATAGTAGTGGCAACTAAAATGCATGCATACAAAAGTGCAAGTTACAGAGGATTTACACAGGAAATCTATACATATTATACAATTGCAAAGAAATGACTACTGTTACTCACTGTTGAGGTTGTTAAGGCAAACAGCTGTTATCACCGCCCATCCACTCCACCGCACCCCTGAAGCACTGCAAATCGTGCAATTTTGCAGTGAAAGGTAGGGACAGCTATTTTCGTAGGGATTTTTAATTTTAAAAACATTTTTAATAGGGGACCTCCACATCCATGGATGCCAGACCCACGAATAAGGCGGGTCCACTGCATACCAATCCCACAGAAAGTGATCAGTTAAATGAGATTATTTTTCATGGACTAGTCAGTATAGTACTCAAGCTTCCAAAGAACACTTCCACTGGACAAATATCCCTTTTCCTGTTAACATTAGTGAAAGTGAACACAATGCCCAAGAAGAAATTTCTTCAAGATAGCCATATCCAACAGGCAGTGGTGGACACAAGAGACCATCATAAATGCTCATCTAGTGCCACATTAAGAGGCACCAAGGAAGAGAAATGGCTGTGGCAATAAACGTCAACTGTAGCAATAGCATCCCTAGCATAGCCACACCAACAGAGCACGCACAGCAGCCTATGGGGCAGGAGGAAGTCCTGGAGGCAAGGTAAGGGAGGTTCCTGTACCTTGGGCTAAGCCTCCGCTTCCTCAATGGGTCTCCTCAGATCTAAAATTCATTTATGTTTCATAAACCCCTATATACATAGCCTGAAGGTAATTTTATACAATGTTTTTAATAATTTTGTGAGAGAAACAGTGTATTTACCTGAAACAGTTTTTGATTTCATCTCCTTAGGCGAAATTTTTTTTACAAAATTCATGTCAGAACATACAATCCCACAGAAAAAGGTAATTAAAGATGGCAAAAATAGGCAAGTTTTGAAAGTGAACATTATGGATGACACAATGCATCGTGTATTGATTTCTGTGCAAATTATAAATATAATGGAACAAATTATGAATATTTCAATTATGAATATTTCCATACTACTAAGAAACACTGTTCTACTCAATAACTAGTTGCCCTTGCTTCCCGAATATATTGCACAGTTAGTTAGGTGCTTAAGGGACATGCTATCTATACAGCAATACACCTTAATGTTGTGGAGGCATTCCTGGAAAATGAGAGTGTGAAACAGAGCTATAGGAGGCAATCACCACACTACTGATTACACACTCCAGGGTTCACAGTACTATACTTATCAAAGCATTAAGTCAGTGCATTCAATTAAGAACCTGCTGCAAGATTTGCCCACAAAATTTTACAAATTTGTAAAATCAGTCCTATTACATAATAGTTACAAAATATGATGGTAGGAGCTATTTGCAAGAGGATGAACCAAATTATGATACCTTGGGAACTGCAGAAGAACAAATTATTTTTGCTGGAAAAGGCATTGTGGGTAGATTGTCTTCCCCACGGGTACCTCTTTCAAAGCACTACCTGACAGCAAACAATTGGCCCTGTTCTAGCCAGAAAACACTCTTTATCTGTACATTCATTATACAGATTTTCACATATCCATATGGCACATATCAAGACCAACCTCTTCATAGTACCAACATTTTAAATTCAAGGTCTGGGAACGGTGGGAGGAAACTACGACCAAGTCACTCATGGAGGTATGGCCTACCTCCCATTTCATTTAATGGGAAGACCATCACTCCCCTTGAGCTCCAGAGGCTCAGAAGGGGATGAATTTGCCTTGTGTGCCCAGGAATGAGTTCCAGGAAGTCGGAGACAATTTTGGATTTCTCCCCCTGGTAAAACAGAGGTTCAGGAGAAAATCCTTTCTCAGGCGTGCTCCTGCAGGCTGTAAGGGAGGTACTGCTCAGGACCCTCCAAGGACTGAGCATGGCTGGAGAAGAGGCCCCCTCTGATGGGTAGTGTCCCTATAGCAGTGTGCCCCTACACTTTCAAGTTCCCCTTTACCACCTATCTTTTTTTTTTGTGCTACATTTATCCAAGTTACTGTGAGTACAGATCCTATACAAGAAACTGAAAAACTTATGGGAAAACAGATGAAATGCAAAAGAGTTGCTCACAATTTGCAATTAAAGCTCAAGGTGCCAAAATGATGTTAGGACTTCTAAGACATTTTCATCATAGACTTTAACACGTTACTGATGCTGTATAATGTTATTGATATTTATTCTATCATGCCACACAACTTTTTCCTTATGGTATTGGGCATATAAGGGTAATTTTTAGATGAACTTGGAATGTCTTTGGACAAGTGAGAATTTTTTCCATTGAAATTAATATAATAATTGTGCTAATCTAGTTTTTCACGATAAGGGCTGTTTTCAAGGAAAAATTAGGTATGAATAATAAGGGAAGAGTGTGCAATACACCATTTTAATCACTGTACTGCAGAAAATGTTCCCTGAAAGCATAGCACAGACAACTGTACTTTTGAATAGCTTTATGGATTTTAACTTGGTTCTTTTTTATGATACCATTATTACACCCAAGATGAAGAGTGGTATAACAAAACCGTATTATAGGACACAACTTTGTAGGAGGAATTATAGTATAGATAGCCAAATCTGAAATTCTTATTTTCTCAGCATCAACCAACTCTGCTCTGAAATGAAGTGGCTGAGGAATAGCTCTGGATGCAATACCACTGACTCTTTTCTATCACCATTAGACTGAAAGTTGATGTAAAGTCATCATACCACTGAAAGCTAATCAGAAAAGCAGCATCTGTAACTGGCTCTCTCTACACCAGTGGTTCTCAACATTTGTACCCTGCCGTACCACTGCACGGTCCACCTACTGGAAGTACCACTGGAAGTAACTGGTGGTGGTGTCATAGCCAGTTACTTCTGGATTGGGAGGCAAGACACAATGCTACAAACACTCAGGGCTTTTTCAAGCACATGAAAAGCCACACTGGATCGCTGTCCAACGAGTGTCCTACTGCTGCTTGTTGCATTGGGTTCCACTGCTAGGTAGCAGGCATTTGGTGGCCCTGCAAGGACCACTATCACCTCTAATTCTGAAAAGAGCAACTCTAACAAAGAGTCACTATTATTATTATGCCAAGGTAACCTTAAGAATTGGAATGAAATTAGTTGGGCATCTGGCACTTATAGTCCAAACTATTTTTAAAAATTGTTATTTTAATTTCTAACTTTATTAAATCAGGAGACAATCAAGAATTCACTCTGGCAAGCAACAATATTTTTAGGTCTGTATCTTTGTTAAAACTAATGGTGTGATGATATGTCTTCTTTTTAGGATCTTGATAAAGACAGACTTCAAAATCAAGGTATGGTCTATCCCACACATTATATGACCATTAAATCCTTATGTAACTTACTGAGGAAACCAAGATGCATGCAGGCATATGCTGCCCTCCAGACAGCAGTCAAGGACTTCTACTACTGTTATCAGCTGGCATAATAATACTGTTGAGACAATAGGCTTAATTTTTTCCCTTTGTTTGCTAAGCGTTTAACAACTTCCATATATAATACAAGAGTGAACAAATGCACACAAGAAAAGAAAAAACTGAGGAGGGGTTGTGGCCATACACTACATGGCATATTTGCAAAGATAAATACTTTATTAGACCACTATCTTTTCAACTGAAACAACTCTGTACTATATATGGCACTAAAAAATATCCAAGGCTCTGGGTCACACTAAAATCCAGAAGTCTGATGCAAGCAGCGAAGAATATAAAATACTTCCGGATCCTAATATATAGAGCTGAAACAGAACAGATTCATTGTACATGCCAAGAAACCAAAGCTTGATATGGAGATCCCCACGTGCATGGTAACAGTTTATTACTTTTGAGTAAATGTACACAAGACTGTGGTGTTAAAAAGCCCCGCTCAACCCTCAAAACTAACAAAGCACTGAGTATTTTATTTGTTAAGCATTTTACCAGAGTAGACACCCTGCATGCTCATTTTAACATTCATGCACTCATCATGGAGCACAGGGGTAGTTTTTTGTTGTTCTTGAAAATTGCTTTTTGGTGATTAAACACCACCTTTTGGCAGTTAAAATATCTGAACAAAAACACAAAACACCACATTTTGGTGTTTAAGATATTAAGACCCAGAAAGACTACTTTTCCAATTAGAAATAATACTGTGGCTGCATCTGCTGACACTGTATCATCTACCTAGTATACTTTTAAAGCATTTAAATTTAATAAAAATGAGAACTCTGAATGAGAATGTAGAATAAAAACACATAACACTGCAGTTTGCTATTTTAATCAAGAAATTGGGGGGGGGGCACAAATTGCCAAAACACACACACCCCTATGCATAGGGCACACCAGTTTTTATATTATCAAGCTACCTTTCTATTTTTCCTGACAAAATCTTGTACTCTTATTTCCCACCCCCTCCAATAACATGAGGAGATTTAGCACTTTTTCCCACACCATTGTAGCATGAAAGATCACCCCAAAGTGAGGGTTGCTGCAAGGATAAAGCAGGTGAGGGGGGGGGAAAAACCCAAAAACAATCTGCACTACCCAAGTTCCTTGGAGGTGGGAAAGATAGGATAAAAACACAATGAAACAAAATTAGAAAGAAAAAAAGACAGACAACTTCAGTCTAAAGTTTTGATGCCAAGTAGCCTTCCTGGTTCAGCATGAACCACCACCTACCATTTTCCTTTTCTGGGACGTTCCCATTTCCTCAAAACTATTGGCACAAACTGTTAATCTATGAAGAGTGCAGGTCCAACCTACAGCACTCTTTAACAATGTTTACCTTTCCCCCTTTCCATGCTATCAACTCTTCACCAAATGAACAAGGCTCCTATACTGATCCAACACTCCGAAAATGATCAAGGAGTTCTATTCCTAAGCAGCTACTACACTACTAGATCATCCACAGATGTACAAAAAAGCCTCTTCAGAACTGCATTTTTAAAGGCTAACCATTACCATTACAATGTTGAGATACTGCATAACTGAAAGAGCACACCTGGGCAGATGCATGTCAATGATGTGGGCCCAGCACAGTTGCACTGGCCAGGTTTGGAGGAAAGGCAGGACGAATGGGGAGGGAGGATGGCCCTGTGGGTGGGCCGGTCCAGGCAGAGGGCATGAAGTTAGGATCTGGCCATTAGTTCAGATCCTAACTCCCTACTCCGATCTGAACCACTCGTCAGCTATTTCGCTGGCGCAGATCCGAGCAGTCCTACAGGGCTGCCTGGGGCTTACTCCTGGGTCCCCTTGTCCCGGGGTGAGCTTCCACTGCTGCCTACCCTGCGTAGGATGCAGCCGGTCAGCCAGCCTGCCTGCTCCTGACCCAAGTTAGAACTGGGCTGCCAATGGTACTTCTGCTTCAAAAAGAGCAGTGACAATAATTCTGAGCAAAACAGATCAGCGTATGTAAAATTTACACAGGAAACAACGAGGCGCACCAATATATCCCTAAACTGGTTCAGGCTGAGCTCCCTCTCCCCTGCTGGAAAAACCTGGGCCTGTCTCGGTGCCTTCCAAACATCTTTCTATACAAATTAATTCCAACTGTCCAGCGTCCAGTTATAATTGACTCATTCAACAGTAGCACTCGGCTCCCAGTTCCTATCAGCTATTGTCACTGCTCAGACAAGCAAAACAGCTGGTTAAAATAACCACACTGCTTGGCCACAATATTAAACTGCTTTCTGTGTACAATCCTTTCTCCTACCAATAAATCTGGACCTCTATAATTTGTGTGAATCAATCACCAGGATTTCAATTATTTCTCAGTTACGAAGTGTGGAATATGTGCTCTCTAAAACAGCAGTCTGCTTTTTAGATTGCTGATGCAAGTTCATAAACCAAAGTGTCTGAAGTAAACTGAGGATACCACAGCAAATCCCAATCTTTGAGAAGCCTACCCTAGCCTGGACAAAGCATCAAATCCAAGGAGAGCTTCACAGCAGCGGCTCTTTGTACAGCCTTCCTGGAGAGCACACGTTTTATAGTTAACATCCCAACACAGCCAATGTATTACCAGAATATGGGTTAATCTGAGCTCAGTGACATGATATATTACTGCATGTGATGCTTACTCCTGTAGCTCTACCATTCTCAACTATGTCAAAGTCTTCTGCTCTTAGAATGACTCCATTGTCATCTTCCAACCCTTTATGCCTGCAATTCTTTCCCAGAGTAGCTAGGTGGTGCACTACCCTATACCTTCCAAACCCCTCCTCTGTACTTCCTGGATTTCTGGCCCCACAATGCACTTTCTTTTTTTCTTTTCCTTTACTTATGTCTGCAATCTGCGGATAACACTTCATGCACATTACAGAATGGGCTCCAGGCCACAACAGCTTACGCTGTCAGTTTTTAAAGGTGCCACAAGGCTCTTTGTTTTCACCTTTTCTTTGAAGCCTTAGCATCACCTTTAATAAGCAACCTCAACTGTCAGACCACAATATGTGTAATTTCACTTGCTTGCGTCCCTTCTCTTCTATTTAAACACTAGCTTGTTTTCCGCACTGTTGAAATTTAGACTGTAAACTCTTAGGGCAGCAATCTGGCTTTTTTTGTTCATGAAATTTTTAAAGGTGTCATGCACACCAATGGCACTATATAAAACAGTACCACCACCACCACCACCATATCTTAAGTAGTTCCAGGAAGTCTGCAAAGAATGGGGAAAAAGCGCTTACTGGTTTGACAAATACTAGCCTTTGGAACTACAACTGTCTTATTCAAACACAGAAAGGTGTGACCCTTTTTGAAGTGATCTTTCCTCACAACAATAATAACAGTCTGACCATAGCGAAGATAAATCCTATTGCAACCCAATCTATAGCCCCCAGCTACCACCAAAATACAATGAAAAGTAGGGAATGCCAAACTTCAGCAGGTGGAGGGAAAAAATGGCTTAAACTAGTTTTGCAGGATGGCAGATAAGTCCTATGCCACTTTTAGTCTACAAGGTACTTACATTGATTTTCACTCATTCAACCACCAGATACAATTTTGTCATATTCCACTGAATGGGAACCTTGAGAGATCAATATCAGCATGTATGAAAATACAACTTGCATCACATATGCTCCTGCTTCAAGGGGGAAAAAAAACCACAGTCCCAGAAATATCCCTTGCAAATATTCTGGAACGTTGCCACAGACAACTCAGTAAGCACATGGATGAGGGGGGATGTGAAATCCAACAGTGCCCCATCACAGCTACTTCAAAGAGTTGATGTAACATAACAATTAAGAGTATGCCTGATCTAAATCAAGTACCAATTGAAATTTCAGCTTAAATTTACTGAGGGTGCAGTCCTAACCTGGAGTTGGCCGGCACAAGGGACTCACACAAGCCCAGTAGTGTTGCAAATGCGCCGTAAAGCACATTTAGACCACTCTCTGAGTTAGGAAGAATGGTGCACATCCCCTGACTCAGGGACTGGTGCAAACACACTTTACGGTATGTTTGCAACACTCCAAGTTAGGATTGTACTCTGAGTGTCCTTAGTAATGTTAGTCTTTACTCCCTGACCATACATGTAAAATGGGGATATTTGCTTCTGTTTAACAATTGCTCAATCATTAATAATGTTGAATAACATTAACATTTTGAGTATTTAAGATTTAAATAGCATTTTTCCTAAATTAAAAAGAACTTTCCAACTGAATCTTGTGTACCATCCATGTAAATGAAGAAACCTGTTCATAGAGCAAAAAACACTGCACAGCCACAAATTGTACTTGTGTCTCTTTAAGCTTGTGTACTATTTTTAATAAAAACGTATCTAGTGACACCACATATGAAAAATGCTATTAACTCTTAGCATGCAGAATGTCACATCTGGAACATGTAATATTACCAGGGATGTTTCTGCTTAGTTTCTATTGAAAAGAATTTAAATCTGGTATTTGAGAGGAGCTTATCACAGTCACAAACGATGCTAAACATTTTCGTAGCAAACATAACTTGCATCAATTTGAAAGACCGTTTCACACAAATCTGAATATCAGCTATGCATTTTTGATCAGATTTAAGTATTATTGGGATCTCCATCTCTAAGAAGTGAACTCCCATTAGTTTGAAAGCAATTTTAAGGATGCGACCCTAAACATAATTATAAAATAGAAAATTCCACTGAAACCAATGAGACTCTTCCAAGTAAAAATGTCTATAATTGACATGCAAGTACCCATACAGTTTCACAGTGAAATAGTTGGCTTTAAAATTATGCTAGGGCGGACACAAGACTATTGTGAATCAGTTTTCACTCTGACATTACATTCTGTGGCTTGTCTTAAACAAACAGCACACAAGGCCACGGTCCAGAATAATACTGAAGGGCACAGGGATAGCAAAAGAAAAATACGACCTTTGATGTCCTTCAGAAGGAGGAATTCCACTTAACTTACTTGTGCCAGAATATTAAGAACCAAACCAACTGAGGAGTGAACCACTAATCAACTTAAGGGGAAAAAATTTTTTTAACTTGCCTAATCAACAAGTACAATCATTTCATGGGGAGATAAGGGAAACACCAAAACAATTCTATCCTTGCTAAAGACTTACCAGTCAGCCCTACACTCAACCATCTGTCATTACTTTACTGTTTTGTTCTCTTGCCACCACTGGTGTCCTGGCAATGGCTCATATCAGATATGGACAAAAATTCGTATCTAATCATACCATCACACTCAAACCTATGTAATATTGCATAGGCAACACCTGGGGAAAAACATGCCCTTTTCCCCTAAAGAATGGAATGAGCTAGAAGTGGCAATTTGCAGTTATTGGCTACTTCCTAGTAAAGTCAATGGTATACAGAATTCCATTTTCTGGAGCGTCCACCCCACCGACTCCTGGTGCTATTCCAAGTCATGCAGAAATACTGCTGTGTGTCACATAAGGACACAAAACTTGCTGCCAGAAGGGGCTGATCTGGCACCACCCACAATATGCAATGCTGTTACAGCACAACATGTTGCAGAAAAGTAGATAGCACAATAGTGACCACGATGCAGGCTTCAGCCAAGAAATTCCCATGCTACTGTCAATTCAAACAGCAAGGTTTAATTCATGGTTGCAACTGAGCCAACTGCACTTTTGTTCTCACTTTACTATGCTTAGACAACTGAGTTGTGCATTCTTTTAATAAACTTTCCAAACAAAAGCAATTATAAATGAAGCTTTTAAAATTAGAATGAGCACAGGTGTGCCTTTATGAAAGAACACCTTATCCTACAAGATCACTGAGAATGCAGCATGATCTAGCAGTTTTAACTCCTTGTGAGGATTAGGAGAGAAAAAATGAATTTTGAGAAACCCTTTTATTAAAATTTCCAGATTATGCTTCCAATGATAGAGAAGGAGCACGTAAGATGAAAATACACCTTTGTGCACCTATGGGAAACTGTGACCTAGCCTTAAAGTTAATACCTGACTAAGCAACTATGACAAAATTTGCACTAAGTGATACTAGTTATCACTTCTACTGTAGCAATGGGTTTCCTACAAAACAAGACCCTAATGGTGCAGGCAATCTTTTGTGGAACAATCACAGTAGTAATAAAACTGAATTCACAGAATGGAAAAGGTCCCAACAGATGCTCCAATTCAGACATGGGCTTCAGTTTTGCATGGCTGACTTAATTTCTTTCCAAGACTAGAATCCCTATGGACTAACCTGTGTATTTTAATTAAACACAGCAATGGTGCACGCTTACCATCTCTTTTAATAGTTAAGACAAAAACAAGAATGTATTTTACACAGGCTGGTTAAGATCAGACCAAGGTCTAATATTCTTAACTAAGAATCCCAGCAAGCAGCAGATGCTAGGTGGTTACCAGAAAGTGGCCTAAATTCTATCCTACATACCCCTTGTTTAGTCTAACCAACCACCAAAGGATACTTTCTTCATTACGAAAAAACAGCCAAATCCTAATCATGCTTATGCAATACGGCTTTTTGACCACATCTAGTACTACATCCTCAAACTGGTTTAGCTATCCAAAACCTGGAAATGCAGTACTCAAAATTCTAAGGGTCATGAACATTCCCAATCCTACTCCACATGTTTTCTAGAATTTGTTGGGACTATCTATTCACAAACATGATGGATCCCACAATAATCCCCCCCGTCCCCAAAATGCCACTCCTAATATTAGCCATTTCCCGCATAAGGTAAGCTTTCATTTCCATCATAACTCAAGAGCTTGAATCAAATCGTAGATGTACTATATTCGTAAGGAGCATTTGATGCCCCTCCCCATTCTTGTTATAGGCAGGATTTTTAGTGAACATGGAAATAAAATGCAATTACTACATCACTTTGCCAAGGAGATTCTTCTGGAACCAGTATTACAACGTAGTAAACTTTGTACAATTTTTTTTAGTACAGAAACTTTAAAAGATATATGCTAAAATATGGTTGAAAGGTCAAAATTAAAAACACTATTACCACTAATAGAAACTTCTAGATGCCTACAAAAATGTGCACAAGACTCAAGAGCTGCCTAAATTTGCACAACATGCAGTTAAAGGAAAACCATATTTAAATCAACATTTAAATTGTCGTAGGGAATTGGCTTCCCTAGAGCTCATCAGATAGCTGTCAGTCATTGTTTAGTCCAATCTGGTAATCTCCAACGACCATGTTTATGCTGCAAATGCCTTTTTAAAAAAGCAGTAGAAAAAACAATGCCCCAAGAGCAAAAGAGTGAAATAATTTGCCAAAGCTTGCATTGTGTGAATTATAGCCATTGCTGCCAAGTAACAGAACTGTCTACAGCATATGCTTGTACTTTTTAGACAGGCCAACAGAAAGCAGAGTACTGAAATGCACTATGCGCATGCTCAACTTGCAGTGGTGTAGCACCCATGAACAAACATATGAGATGTCTATGGGTACCTCCCATATCCTCATCGCTTTTTCCATATCTATGCATAGCAAGTAACTTGTGCTTAGAGTGTATAGTAGAACTCATCAGGTAGAACTGCATGGGCATACAAAAAGTACCTGTGTGAGCACTTGGGTGGAAAAGGAACAAAATGTACTTAACACTGATCACAATTCTATATTCATACACTTATAGTGTGAGCAACTTATTGAATGTGTTTCTGCAAAAATATGAATTTACAGAATACGATGAAAACGCATTATGCATATCTCGTTTCCACAATCCTAAAAAGCTCAGCACAGCGATTCAGTGCAGTTTCTCTTTAGAGAAACACTCAATTTTTTGAAGAGAAAACTATGCATATTGATACCACTGCAACTTTTGAAAGCATATTTGCGTAGCATGATCAGCAGTGGTATTTAAAGCAAAAATTTTCTCAAGATATAAAAATGTAAATCAAGTAAAGGTTGGGCATTCTTTAGCCAGAATTCTGAAATCCGAAGGATTCTAAAAACTACAAATGTTTGAAATTAGATATCACCAGCGGAAAATTCTGCACCTGACCTCATGTGACTGGTCGCACAAAATGATCTCAAATATTGTATAAAATTACCTTCAGGCTATGTGTATGAAACAGAAATGAATTTTGCTTTTACACTTTGGCCTCATCTCCAAGGGAACTCCTTCGTTATGTGCAAGTACTGTATTCCAAAATATGAAAAAAAAAATTAACATCAAAAATGCTTCTGGGCCCAAGCACTTCGCATAAGGGATACCCAACCTGTATCTGTGCTAGGTACTTTTACAAGCAAGTAAAGCCAAGTTAAAAATAAGTCAGCTTGCTCAGCCTCCAGGCCTTAAATTTTCATGTACATTGTATTCTATGCAGAGTACTCTGGAAACTACTATACTAGGACTTTATCTTCCAAAAGTTATATTTTTAGAATGTGCCCTAACAAGTCAGTATTAAACTTCATTTAAAAAAAAGTCTGTAATGCTCATATTAGAAACTAAGAAAAACTAAACAGACTGGATAATATTATTTGAAGGATGTGTCTGCCACAGCATGTGGAATAAGCAGAATCATCACTCCCCAATTTTGAAGGAAGACAGACAGCATTTCAAGGAGGTGCTGCAGAGTTGCGCGTCTTCCAGGAGTCAGTAAACCTTGATGATTCATCGTATTACATGATATAGTACAAGAATCCCTGAGCAATCTAATGTCAGATTTAGCAAATGATCTAAAAAATGGTGACAGTATAAAGCTATCGGTTTAAATTTGCTCATTTCCAGCTAAAAGTTCTCCTTTCTATGAAGTTTATCACTTTTCTTGTGGGAAAAAAATAGCAGAAATTACAGAAGATTTAAGAGTCCAGTTTGGCTATCCATAAGCCACCCGTGTAAGAGAGCCTCGTGTATCTACAATGTTTAAAAATCTATCATGTAACAAATGAGCTGCCTCCCCACCCCCTTCCAAACATATGTTTGGAAGGAAAAGATAAAAACAGTATGTTAATAGCGTACAGAAAGATACAAGTCTTTTAAAAAGCTCAATACTAGAGGATTATCACTATATACACACACTACTGGGCAGGGATTTTGAATCTCTAAGGCTATTTATGTCAAAGGTGGAGAGAAAGTTGTTAAACGTTCCAAGGTTAACACGGTGGAGTGGACAAACAACTCTCCAACCTCCCTTTTCCAGCCTCCCCGCAGGATCAACACTAGGAATAGAAGACTAAGACATTTTAGCTGAATTCAAACTATGAACCTGCTGAGAAAGAACTGAAGGCCTAAATGTCATGGTGCTAGTCTACAAAGATAGAGAACAGATTAACGAATGCGCTCACGTGGACGTTTGGAAGACCTTTGTCCCACATTCAACATCACAGGAACCCTGCCCTATTAGAGCAGGGGTGCGTGCCTGGGTGTCCCATAGAGGGAGAGAGCATTGGGGTGAATTACAGGGAATCACCCTCCCCATAAAGTAGCCATACTGGTAACAGCGGACTGAGTACACATGGACACGCAGCTGTAAGGAGGGCTAGAAGGCCTACTCTTTTCTGCCCTGCCTCTTGGCGCAAGGCTCGCTGTCACCCGGAGAGCCTCGCTAAATATGGGTCGAAGCTTTGCAGAGGGTTCCCTCCAGGGGAAGCCAAGAGGATATAGACGCCACCACTGCCGGAGGAAGGACCAAAAGCAAGGGCCCCACGGGCCGCTCGGAGAAATCACATGCTCGCCTCGAAAGAAAAACCACGTTGCCTTTACTGCAGTGGAATGCTGGGAAAAGGAGGAAGCTCCGAACGCGGCGGCACACACGCCTAGCGATTGGGCGACAGGGCGTTAAGAGATGGAACGCTCAAACCGTCGCCAGCGGCACGTTTGCAGCGGGGCCTAGAACGCTGCAACAAGGCCACGGAACCTGTGGAACGGCGCCGCTCTTCCCACCGGCCCTCCCGAGCGAAGCCGCATGATCCACCGCCCCCCCTTGCCTCCTCAGCATTCGGGCTTCCCTCCCCCTTTGCACACACATGCTCTCTACGCCCTCATGCCTCTCAAGGGGGCTCAGCTGTCGGCTGGTCACCTCCTCCTCCCTTTCACCGCCCTCCTTTTCATGCAAGGGAAAGAAAAATGCTCGACTAGTTCAGAGAAATCAAAGACTGTTTGAGTCCTCTCTGCCCAGTAAGGTGGCCGCGGGTTGCAAAAGCGAATCCGATCCTCCTCCCTCAACCTCCACCCCGGTCTATGCTGAGAAGCCGAAAACGTCGGCTTGTCTACTTTGGACTGGGTTCGGTTTACCTGATATTTAGACTTCACCACGCCATTTAACTAGTACTATTTAAGAAAAGGAAGCGGCGTGGGGAATCTCGACAGTTCACGCTTATTAAACATTTACAACCCGATAAATATTGCAACAACAGGCCGTATGGGGGGTGGGTGGGCGCGATTTAAGTGCAGGAGAGATTTATTCAGTGGACACCCACCGGCCTCAACTCTAACAGGAAAAGCCCAATTCCATTTCGAGCACGGGGGGGCGCTTCTGGGGGCGGCACCCATATCAATGTATTTCAAAAGAAGTAGTTCCAATTATGCCCAGTGCGGGCGTCTTTTCCTATGAGCGAGGCCTTTCCATGTTTCGGGTTCGGCTTTTAAAAGCCTCGACCCATGCTTCACCCACCACCTCCATTTGCCTCCCTTCGATTCGTTTTTTACGAAGTGGCTAAGGGGACGCAGGGCGAGGCGAGGTAGAGTAAGGTGGGTGCAGATGGACAAAGGCGGGGTTGAATGGGGGAAAAAAAAAGAGATGTCACCATATTGCAGAGGGATGACTCCCCTACCACGAGCGCCTGGCGGACTCTACCTTGCCGTCTCCAAATCCACCCACCCTCCCTCCTCGCCCGCCCGGGACCCCTCCTACCCACCTGGAGGGGACTGTCCGTTGAGGGTGACCAAAGCGGCGGGGGCGTTCTTAGTCCAAGGGTTCACCTTGGGCGGGGGGGGCCTCGATGAATTCCTTGCGCCCAACACCTCCCTGCTCGCCGCCCTCCTCGCCGCCGCTGCTGCTGCTGCTGGCCTCGCCGGGTATTCGGTTCGATTCGATGCCGCCGCTTCTCTGGTGCAGCAGGTTCTCCTTCTCCTGGTTGTTGCTGTCGTCCTTCTGCTGCTTGATGCTTGGGGGCTTGAGGGCCCCGTTTCGGCGCAGATGCTCCCCCACGTTGCTGCTGCTGCCGCCCTCCTTGCTGCAGCTGTCGGGGCCGCCCCCCTTGCCCTCGTCGGCGTTGGCCTTCTCGCCTTGGTGCATGAGGTGCTCGCCTTTCTCCTGCGGCTTCTTGATCACCAGCCCGTGCTCCTCGGAGGGCAGCAGGGGGGGTCGCAGGCAGGAGAGCCTCCACCTGGGTAGCCATCTGCGCCCCCGCAGAGCCGCCTCTTTGCCCCTGCTCCAGGCTCTCCCCAGACAACACACACGCCCGCCGCAAACTTTGCCGAGCCGCCTCGCAGAGCCCAGATCTTGGCTTTTTTTCCCCCGACACCCTTCGCTCAGGTAAGTTCACACCCCGAAGCGAGGGGGGGCTCGAGCCGCCGGCTTCCTCCCCCCACCCTTGAAACCCAACCCCAGCGTCCCCCCTCCCCCGTCTCCTCTAATGCCGCCGCAGCAATATGGAGAAGCAAGGAGACCACGCGACTGGCCGGCGTGAGCGCGCGCCCCTCGTCCAACTCCGCCTTAGAGAGGCAGAGAGAGCGTGCGCGCTCCTCCCGGCGCGAGCGCGCCTCGGAAGGGGAGGAGAGCCAGGTAGCCCGAGCCGGGGGGGGGGGGGGAGCGCGCGTGCCTGATGCAATTCACAGAGAGGAGGCGCTCCTTAAAGGAACAGCAGCACTAGGAAAGGAGGAGGAAGAGCGGCGACCCGAGGGGCCTGGGTGATGCGCCGCTTTCTAGCAGAGGTATTCGGAAGGAAGTAGGGCTTGTCAAGGGAATTTCCCAAGTAGAGCGTCGATTCTGTACATGTTGACTTGGGGGGTAGATCGGTGGGACTTTTTTCCAAGTAAACACGGATAGGACGGGCAGGCTGAAAGTGTAATCGAACAGCTGGAACTTCCTGTGCAGTTTGCCTGGGCAAATATCCTATTGAGTTCAACAGGACTTACTTCCGAGTGCATAGAATTGTCGTCCTCTTCTGGCAGAAGCCTTCTGAATTATTTCCTGGTAGAAGCAGACGGTAAGAGGGAAGAGGAAATCTTCCCATCTTCTTAAGATTCAACACACGGTTACATGGAGTCAATACGCTGAGACTTGCAATTTGGTTTTCCTCATTACGGTTTCATTTTCTACAATCTTAAATCTTAAACCTTGTTTTATGAACACCCTCCTTCTTGCCCTTCACAATAGTTATGTTCTCGACGTCCACTCACATTCTCTACCTCTTATTCTCTGCCAGCAAAACTCGCCAGATTTACACTATGTTGTTGGCACTTGACAGGTCCCTGTCCGAAGGAGTTTGGTAATCTAGATTTCAGTGCAGGCAGGAGAGACAGACAAGAGATTGGGGTGGGGGGGAGGAGAGTGGATCTGATTGATTTGAAATCCAGTTAATACAGGAGAGCACAGACATGAAAATAGATTCTCACTGTTTGTATACACAGTAAAATAGGTTCTTCTTACACTTTTGAAACTTCATGTAAAGCAGCCTGAAGGTGCAGCCAATCAACTAGATTAATAAATGTGTGACACAACATTGCAAGAAATTTATTCCAAAATTATATATAAAGGTTTCTCACATTCACCTTGGGAATGAAGTTATATATATCTATTATATGTTACCACTTTTCTTTTTCTAGACACTTGGATTTCTGCCAGTTATACATTGTTTAAAGGAACAAGAGTGTGACCAAAGCAAAAATGGTAACCTTAGGCACAGGACATCCTGGTTTAAAACCAGATTATATTGAACTAGTTGATCCAGTGTGTCCCTTCTAGGCCCTTGTGCCAAGCCTATGTGACAAGTTTTTCCTCACCAGAAAAAACAAGGCCTGTTCTCTTCATTTTCTAAGAACAAGCAAATCCATGGGATGACTCACTTTAAATAATCTGGATTCAGCTAATCCAGTCACACAATACATGAGAACAAACTTCAGTTAGTGGAAAAAACTGAAAAGAAAGTGGAGGAACTAGAAAGAGGCATGCCTTGAATAAAAAGCACCATTTTCTAACCAGCACTTCATAAGGAAAAATGAAGAACTTACAACTTACAAAATCAATTTCCACTGCAGCTTTGCCTGATGCCCGCACTTTCATTTCGTAACTATTCTTGTCCCCAAATTATTGGGAGGTATCATTTATGAAAATGCTGAAGCACTTGCTGGATTATTCCTTTTCCAATGAAACTTTATACAAGAAAAATAGCATATAGATACAAATTCCATACACAAGCAGAAATTGCTATGGAGGGAAGGATTCCCATTTTTGCACATCATAGAATAGAACTCAGAACCCAAGCCAACCCAGAGTATGTTATCTGGGCAGTACATATCAGGGTGGAGAATGTGCCTATCTTGCACCTTGTGCAGAGCTGTTTTGTTGTTTATAAAATATAGGTTCATTCCAAACAGCTTCCTTCAGTACGTGATAACAGGGGCCATGTTCTATTTCAAAGTGCTGAAAATTTGAAGCAGCAGTGGCCTGCTTAGAATATGGTACAGAACACCTGTCAATCTCTGCAATGACAGTTTTCAAGTGTACAGTCAGTAGTAGAAGAGTTGGGTGCTTGCTTGTGGTTCTCTGCTGCAACTGGCAAAAGAAATGCCATGGCATATGAATAGCAAGTGTGTCACGGGCGGCCAAGCAACAGCCTTTGGTTTTCATAATTTGACAATCTGTGCTGTACCTATGAAGATGGCCTAAGAGAATACACTGTAGACCCAGAATAGAATATACCAGCATGTTGCTGACATGCAAACATTATGGGATTAGAGTATCCCACCATGTGTTTTTTTTCCCCATACCTTGTGATAGCTAAGGGTAGGACTGCAGCTATGTCAGTGCTGGAAAGGATTGTGCCCTCACTGGATAGTGTTGAGCTAGTCACTACCTCTCAGCATCACCTACTTCATCAGGTTATCATGTGGATAAAGTGCAGGTTTATAAAATTATGTATATCTCCCTAAGCAACTTGGAGGAAGGACAGAGTACATAAAATAAGTGGGCGTTGCCCCGACGTAGGTTTAACACCTCAGTCAGAACCAGGCCTTGATGAAGTAGCTCCGTGGGTTCCAGCCATTTTAGACCTAAGATCTTTAAACCAAATCTGCAACACAGGATCTATTTATGTTTTTCCTGTGTCCTCTCTCTTCCCATTCTGGAAAACTTTGCTGTGTAAACTGCTTTGTGAACTGCTATTGTTGAAAAGCAGTATATAAATATTCTTAATAATAAGTAAAGGAAATGGTGGTAGTGCTGGTAAGTCTGCTAATGGTGGATCACTTCTCGCAGTTAGAGACCAATACATGGACTCTAAACCTTGTAGGCAATATATTATTTTGTCTCAACTTTGACAGGGGAGGAACAAACATATGGACACAGATTATGACAGGTGCCAGGTGGGAGGGGGCGCGATGTTGTAACATCCTAAATGGAAACGCTAAACCCTTGGGTTGAAGAAAGAGGAGGTGTCGAAGAGAAATGTATTTCTTTCTTGACAAGTGATATCCACATTTTAGTATCTATAGAAAGAGCTCATATGTCAAAACTCGGTTGGAATAAAATGAATGTGTTAAGGCATCTATCAGAAAACGACTACAAAACTTAGAAGGGAAAAAAAACCCTACAGCCTCTGCAAATTACTCCAGCCACCTTCTGGGTACATTGCTCTGCTCCATTTACAGTTCCTTCTCATGTACACAGCATCCTTAGTCCTGTTAATAATCTGTCATTGGTATGTTGCGTAATTATGCCCCATGGAAACCCACCCTGGGGAAGAAAAGGATGCCATCAAATGATTATATCCTGAATTTGGAACAGCTGACAGGCATCTTGAGGATTTGTTTTATATCTGCTTCCAGGAATAAGGTTTGTTAACTTCAGTAATGTTTTTATGCATTGGATCAGAATTACGATATTTACGTATCTCTAAAAGCAAGGCTGCTGCTACTGCTACTTCAGGGGGGAAAATGTAATATTCAGAGAGGCACAGTGATTTATTGTATTATTTCTTTATTTTATGAGCCACAAGATCAAAGGATAAAATGGTACTTAAAACAGCAAGATAAAATTGTTAAAACACACAACACCTAGTTTGAAACAACAAAAGATAACAGCACCCTCAAGCACCTACTCACCAGCTCTGCTCATAGCCCTTAACCAGACACACCAAAAACCAAAAGCAGTGATAGAACCACAACCTCATAGCTCAGGGATAAGACCATTCCACAGCCTGGGGGTTGCCACTGTCAAGGCCTTCTAGCAGATGAGGGTGTCCCCTCTGTAACTGATGGAATGAAAAGGGCCTCATTTGATGAATGTGTTTGATAGATATAGAGAAGGTGAGTCCAAGGCCATGTAGGGCTTTAAATTTAAAACCAGACCCTAAATTGAGCCTAGGAGTATATGAGCAGCCAGCACAGCTGATATCACAGGCTGAAAATGTTCATACTTCCCAATATTCACAAGGATGCAAGTAGCTGTATTGTGCACTAGCTGGAGTTTCCAGGTCAGAGTCAAGGGCAGCCCCACATAGAATACATTACAGTAGTGCAGCATGGAAGTATCTCAGCAGCGGCATTCCCACAGAATGGGACAAAGCACTAGGTTTTGCAGGAGCCTGAGCTCCTGCAAAATTTAGCATTTCCCTCCCCACCCCCTTTGTAGGAATGTCACTGTGGGCACAATCCTAACCAACTTTCCAGCACCGACATGGCTGTGCCAATGGGGCATGTACTGCATCCTGCTGCTGGGGGGGCGGGGGACACAGAGGCCTCCTCAAGGTAAGAGCATGCTAGTTCTCTTACCCAAGAGCTGTATTGCCTTTACCCCAATGCTGGAAAGTTGGTTAGGCTTTCACCTTGTATCTTAGTACAGCAAAATTTCTTGTATCCAAGAAGAAGGCAGAGCCTGTGCAATAAATACAATTGGTGAAATGCTCTGGTGGTCCTCACAGTCAACTTTTTAACACAAAGCCATGCTGGATTCAGAAGCAACCAAAAGTTCCTCCTCTATTTAAATTAGGAAGATTGTAATTTCATCAATCACATGCAAACTTAGCAAAGTGAAGTGATTTAAGTAGCCCCACCCACAAAAAATATTGACTTTAGGTAACAGCTTTACTTGGACCAAAGAACTGCAGCCATTTGTCAAGGAGGTTAGATGACTGGAGTTGGCATGACGTCATTTTCTTGAAGCCATGGGTCAACAAATATGGCTGACTCAGATCATTCCCGCCAAGGAGGAGGATTGCCGCGAATTCACAAATAAAAATCTCCCTGCACGTGTATAAAAGTTAATCTCAACGTCTTTAAGCATGCCTGCGTGTTCTGCATACGGGTGTGCGAATCGCTGTACAAAAAATGGGATTTAATTTCCACAGAAAGATTCATGTATTCACATTACATCGGTTCAATAAAACAACCGTTAACTGAAACAGTGAGTGCATTATTTTTGAAGCTGTGTAATTTCTTGTTGTTCCTAGCAGTCTTATTCACCATTTTCTGACACCCACTGTTAATGGTCTAGAAGGTAAAAAAAATATTTCCCCCCCTCCTTTTTTCCCCCTTCCCGTTTACACTTTTTTTCCCACCTTCCATTTTCTACTATAATATTTTCGAAATTCTGAACATTAACAGAATTTGTGTTTTTTTTTGGGGGGGGGGTGAGTGTAGAAGTTTAAACAAAACTCTTAATAGTCTAGAAGTAAAAAAGAATTACTCTCATATTGACAACTACTTGTGTTATGAAGATATTTTAATGTAATTTTCCTATATATTTATCTAATTTTTGCCCACCCTCCCCCCTTTTTTTCTTTCCTTCCCGTTCACACTTTATTTTTGGTTGTGTAGATTTCAAAAAATAAGTCTGTCAAAACAGTGCAATCTGAGTTAAAATAGACAGCAAGTAGCATTTCGTCAGGTATGTTCAGTAATATAATTATGCGGAATTAAACCTTGTAAGTGCATATTAAATCATAATAAGGTTACCAATAATGTTTCTACACGATCACACGTTTTTATTTTCATAAGTTTTTACTTCAGGAGTAAACTATTCAGTCCTAAACAGTACGAGCAAAGCAATCTGAAATGCTTGGAATACGGATTGTTTTGAGTTAACCAACATGGCTGCTAAGACCGCCCCCTGGCTTCATTTGGCTCCTATTAATTTTAAAGGCAGGGCGCCTCCTGCCATATAACCTTCTTGCATCTAACCTTCTTGCCATTTGTACACACCATGGAGTTATAGGTACACACAGGCAAAAACCAACAAGACCGGAAGAGAGGCCACTACAGAGGAGACCAGCCAAAGTTGGAGAGAGCAGCTCACAAGCCCTTCGAGACCTACTCCCTCTCCTGGTGGAGGCCTACATCAACACACTTGCTGTCTGTATACTGTACTGTAACTCGCATGCTCAGCTCACAGGCTGTCCTCTCTCCTGCACCTCAATAGAATGTGCTCATCCATTATGCTCATTTTCAACTGTAAGCTACTGGAAGAATTGTGCCGCATGTCCAAAGACTGAATGCACTTCCATGAACAGTGGAGTACAAGTTTGTATTTGCCAGTGCCTGCTGAGACGTAATACTTTTTGTGCCAAAACTGGGTTTCAGGAAGAAACTTCCATTTGCTATATGGCACCAGGTGGAGAGGGAGGGCCATTGGGCAGACCTGGCATGGGAGAGGAGTGGGATTGGACTGGGCGATCCAGGTCATATCCTAACCCCGGTTAGCCTGACATTATACCAGGTTGCTCGAATTTGCACCAGCAGTTTTGCTGGCAGCTGCATGATGGTGTAAGCAGAAATAAATCCACATACTCTGAGTTGTGCGGCAGCCACCTCCTATCCAGGGCTGGTAATTGGCTACCTCAAAATGCCAGATCCAGGGGAGTGGCAACAAGATTACAAGTATCTGGTTGTCTTGTGTGCTTCCTGAGGCATCTGGTGGGCCACTGTGAGATACAGGAAGCTGGATTAGATGGGCCTGTGGCCTGATCCAGCCAGGCTTTTCTCATGTTCTTCTTTGCCCTGCCCAAGAGGGCTACTTGTATCCATATCAGCAAAATCACTGGTGCAAGTCCGTGACACCCCATGAAAGGCTTTCAGTCCTGGGACAGGAGTGAGGATACAGCCGAGGCCTCTTCTACTGTTTTTACCCCCTCCGGGCCTGAACCACCCCACTCTCCCCCGCCCCGAAACTCTTCTTCCCACCTCCATTCTTCCCTCTTGCCGCCGCCACCACCCTGCTCCTGCACTGCTCAGTGTCATACTCACCACAACCAATGGCCAGTCCTTGTGATTCGGTGCCAGCGAGATGGCACTGCGAGATGTGGGGTGTTGAAAAGTGTGTTACAGTGCTTTTATGACACCAGTGCCAACACTGCAGTGGCTGCAATCCTAACCTGGAGTTAGGCCAGCACAGTTAGACCAATAAAGTTTGGCTGGCACAAGGGCCACCATAAAGCATGTTTGGCCCACTCTCAGAGACAAAGGCCAGCATACAGACATGAACCATCCTTTCTGACTCCAGCCTAACTGTGCAAGCCTAACTCCAGGTTAGGATTGCACTTCGGCTCACCTATACACAGGCATGCCCCGGTATCCACTGAGTTTCCGTTCCGGGCTCCACCATGCATACCTGAAACTGTGGATACTGAGGATGCCTTTTTAAAGACAGGGGAACATCAGTGTTTTTGCTGCAACAAGGTTAAAAAAAGAGATTTGTTTAATATTCCCCATCTTTTTAATAGGCGTTTCAGTATCCATGGTATCCATGGATAACTGAAACCATGGATACCAAATCAGTGGATACCAGGGCACCCCGGTACCTGTGTTTTCTGACATACAGAAAACATAATGTTTGAAGCAGGCTTGATTGTGACCTAAATCACAACAGTCTTCAGTAGTTACATTATAGGATTGGTAGTCAAACTTTTTAGACCGGAACCCACTTTTTCAGAATGGCACTCAAGTTGGGACCCACCAGAAGTGATGTCTTTAACCTGGAAGTGATGGTGTGGCAGGAAGTGACATCATCAAGCAGGAAATGCTTTCATTGTAACGTAATAAAATGACATTCTTGAAATGTAAATTGGCATTTTTGGACTGCAGCAATTGTACAACCATGAAATATACTTGACAAAAAGCAAGATTAGGACAACGTATTCAGTAAAAGGGGTGAACCAAAAACAAAATTTAAAAAATTCTCACTTGAAAATTCAAACACTCACAAAGGAATATAGCAAGAGTAAGGTCTGTAGTTTCCAAGATGGCTGCTCCCAGCTTTCAACAACCCACCTGACACCAGGTCATGACCCACCAAGTGTATCCCGACCCACAGTTTGAATACCACTGCATTATAGTCTTTATTCTAGTTTCTTTAGCATGGCCTTTTTCTCTAGTCCGGCTTGTAACGCACCATAGCTCTAACAGTACTTTCAGAACTCTGTATGACCTATTATGCAAGATTATGCAAACTGATTTAACAAATGTTAAAATATTTACTGGTGGACCAAACAAGATGACATGCTAAGACCAGAACTGTCACTTTTTGTTCTTTAGTTCAAAACAGATAGAGGGTACCCAGAATCAAACCAGGGGAACAATATGGGATGGTGGTATTTATTCCCTTTCCACTAGGCCATTTTCATAATTAAATTGTCCATCAGTTGCTATTTGCTTCACAGGGGAAACACACATAATAAAGGTGCTGTATATTTACCCTAAAGGTAAACATTATTACTTACCAAAGGGCATGTAAATAAATACACATAAATACCAAGCGTAAATCACTCCTTTGTAAAGGACAATTTAGGTAATGAAAATGGCACAAGGTAAGGAACAGCTGTTGCTGAACTTGCTGACTGGCAGTTCGAGACCACGCGATGGAGTGAGCTCCTGTTGCTTGTCCCAGCTCCTGCCAACCTAGCAGTTTGAAAGCACCTAAAAATGTGAGTAGATAAATAGGGACCACTTCAGTGGGAAGGTAACGGCATTCCGTGCGCCTTGGCGTATAGTCATACCGGCCACATGACCATGGAAACTTTGTCCTGAGGACACGCTCTGAGGTCAGCTCTTCAGCTTAGAAATGGAGATGAGCATCGCCTCCTATAGTTGGTCAGGACTAGACCATTTGATCAAGGGGAAACCTTTACCTTTACCTAAGGAACAGCTTTAACATCCTATGTGCATTTTGTGGATAGAGTGGATAGAGGTATGTAGTGGAATGCAGCCTAAATTGTTGAATAGAGGTTATATACCTACTTATCCACAAATTTGTTACCCGCAGTTTTGACCAACAGTAGGTTCCCAACCTTCCCAGACATATATTTCTGTCACATCTGGGAAATTTTCTAACACATGAGGAGACCGTGTGTGGCCTCCCCACATCTCAGAACACTTCTGGACATGATCAGAGGGTACCAGAGGTCCTGTAAGTGTTGGTCCGTGGATTTCATTGTCCATGGATTTTGGCATACATGGAGGTTCTGGGAATGGAATATCTGCAGATGCTGAGGCAGGACTGTACTAATTACTGCAATCAATTTACTTCCCTGATAATTGGCTAGTAATAAGAGACATCAAAGAGTTAAGGCCAGGTGAAAGGCAGTGTGATCTCTGTTTAATAGGTTGGTGGGTTAATGAGAACTCATCTGCATTTCCTATGTATTTACTAGGACTATTTGCAATCAAAGATCTTCCTAGTACAATTATTACTTGAGATTCAGCTCCCCTGCCAGGAACATCATGGAATGCTGCTAAATGTACGGAGCTAGAATCATAAACTGCTGACTGGAAACTTCTTTGTTTTTGTATGCCAGTAGCTTTAAAAAAAATGGTGCTAGTTTAAGGGCACAATCCTAAACTGAGTTAGGCCAGCATATGCTAAACCAGCAAAGTTTGGCCAGCACAAGGGGCACAGTAAAGTATGTTTGGACCACTCTCGGAGTCAGAGAGGCCAGCACACAGATGTGACATGTGAGCCATCCTCCCTGACTCCGAGAGTAGCCCAAATATACTTTATGGTGGCCCTTGTGCTGGCCAAACTTTGCTGGCTTATCTTATGATGGCCTAACTCTAGGATTGTGCTCTAATTTTTTTTAAAGTAAACTCCTTTGAGAACACTTCTATGAAAAAGCATACACAAATATTGACAACACTAATGTTAACAATAATACAGGGAAAGGTGAAGGAAGAAGCAATTTATTAGATGAATGGCTACAGATTGTTTTTAACCCAACTGACATAAAGAGGAGTAACAATCAAGTCCACCTGAGAGCTCTGTCAGAGCTTTCTCCTAAGGCAGTAGTTCCTAACACCAGAACCTACCTTTGAGGCACAACAACCAGTTAAGAACACACACCCTCTTAAGACTGGAAGTGGTGTCATTAAGCAGGAAATGGCATCATTGTGCCTGCAAAAAACATGTTTGTAGACTACCATAGGTTACCAAATGCATCAACTGTTTTCACATATGTGGAAACACCTTGAAAGTTTTTTCAAAAGCATATTTCTCTATTTGGAGGTTCCCTGAAAATGTTGCAAAAATGCAACTTTTTAAATGTTGTGGAAATGCATCTAAGGTAGTGTATTGCGACCCCTGATATCAGCTCACGACCCGCAGGTTGGTAACCACTGTCCTAAACATTAAAAACGTTATAGATACAAAGCCATGAAAAAAATGATGTGTATGCAGATGTTTACCATTTGGACAATACTAATAAGGCAAAAATCTTCAGCCCAGGTCTTCTCAAATTTCTGCTATCTAAGGAACAGCTTTCTTTCAGGATCAAAATTGGCAGTACACCTTACTCTTACATTTGAAATGATGCATAAAAATAATCTCAATGAACTCACAGTACTGAGCAGGTATCCACTTTGCAACTGTACAGGAGTATAGCCCAGTTAATATTGTTAATATTTCTGGTCAATGTTAATATTTCTGGGATTCCTCCACGCTACCTGGAGTAGCATAGGTTGCATCAGGGAATGCAGGAAGGCTTTCTCCCTGCCTTGACATGTTGTCAGAGCATACATATGTAGGCTAGTTAATGGTAGGAGTGTTGGGTGAGGACTGGGGAGAACTGTGTTCTGATCTGTATCCAGTCATGAAGCTAGCTGGGTGACCTTGAGCCAGTCACTCTCTTTCTCAGCCTAATCTGCCTCACAGCATTGTATGGGGAAGGGGCCTTGTAGATGGAAATGCATTAAGAAGGTCCCTTCCCCATAGAATGGGGGTGGGAGTTCAAGCTATACAAGTTACCCAAGTGCAGTATATGCATGTTTCCTCTTGAAATCAGTGGGACTTACTGAGTCCCCTGAGTATCCAGGGACACATTGTCATACAACTGTTAGGTTTCCCAAGAGTTTTCCAGCCCAGGCCTATGCATATTGACTTAGAAATAAGCTCCAGTGAATTAGGTTTAATTCCAGATAAGTATTCGTTGAATTGCAGCTATAGTATTGTGCTGATGCCATGTGCTGAAGCATTGCTCCGTCTTTATATGAGAAACATTTTGATAGGTCGCAAAGATTGCTCAGGTTCAACTTTTTGCTGGCAAGCTATGCTTACAAAAGGCAAAGAAAGGACATGTGTATAAACACAACCTTGGTGCTTAGCAACATGAATACATACATGTAAGCCCAACCTCTGCTTTTTAAGCACCTCAGCAAGGTGTATCTCCCACAGTCTCATTTCCACCATACCACTTCTGGAATGGAGCCTAGTCTCGGAAGGTCAAGGCACTCCTGAATGGAGAGTTGGTAAAGCTACACAATTAGAATCAGTAGCACGGAGTGGAAAATTAGATCCATTATGGAGCATGTCCTGAAAGGTTCTGAAAATGGTCAATATCTTATATTAATGGTTAATATCTATCTATCTATCTATCTATCTATCTATCTATCTATCTATCTATCTATCTATCTATCTATCTATCTATCTATCTAT
>JAJKFI010000005.1:12130781-12143778 GCA_029204185.1 Lerista edwardsae
GCATTGGCACTAGAGCTCCCAGGCCGACGCTAGCAGTAGCATCAGCCTAGGAGCGTGGGCGCCAAGCTGCCCCTGAGCCAGCCAAACTCAGCTGGCACCATTAGGCTGCATCCAAGGCCATGCCCAGGCCGCACAGCCCCGATTTGGGCCACATGGCTTCCTTGGTTCTGTGCCTGCGATTATGCGGGTGCAGATCTAAGGAACTCATAGGGGAGGCTGGCACCGGACTGCCTGCTCCAGTGCAGCTTAGGATTGGGCTGCCCAATCAGACGTGCGCCATCCTCCCTGACTCCAAGAGTGGTCCAAATGCCCTGGTGCCGGCCAAACATTGCTGACCTAACTTGTGCCGGACTAACTCCAGATTAGGTTTGTACTCTAAACCTGCTATCACAGAGGCATTGTGGGAGAAGGTTATAGGCATAAGAGGCAGGAAGGCAGATACACATGTGGGAGCAGAACGCTTTTGGACAGTGGAGCTGGATGACAGAAGGTGATGGGCAAGGGATGTTTTGGAATATGAACGTGGAGAGATGGGAGATGAAGCCTCCTTATGCCATATCTGGGAATGGACAGGAAGCCAGTGTTGGAATTTTAGCAGGGACATGGAGGTCAGGGTGATGAGAGTGGGGAATTATATATGCAGCAGAGTACTGGATCAAAGTGCAGATGCAGGGAAGTGGCAACGAGATGCAGGTATCTAGTTGTCTTGTGTGCTCCCTGAGGCATCTGGTGGGCCACTGTGAGATACAGGAAGCTGGACGAGATGGGCCCGTCGCCTGATCCAGTGGGGCTCTTCATATATTCTTAAGTGGAGGAACTGAGCTGAGACAATGAGGGACCCAAAAGAGAAAGTTGCAGTAGTCAAGGTGAGAGATGACTAAGGCAGGCTCTTTCTTTCCAGTGATTAAGATAGGCTTATATCCTATGTCTTACTGAACACAATGGGCTTCCTTATGAGTAACATAAATAACACTGTTTTCAAACACCTCTACTGATGGGATAACGAGAAGGGATCATAATAATTTGTAATATTGTAATGGGTGAAATCATAGGGACAAATAAGAGGCAAAAACAAGAGAGAAGAGTCGAACAGAAAACCAAAGCTGCATGCTGGATCCACAGGTTAGATGGTGTCACTGTCAAAGGATAAGAAACATGACTAAGGAAAGGAGGGTATGGAAGGAAAGACTGAGCTACAGATGCCCAGGAAACAGCCGAAAAGCATCTCCAACCAGTTGGAGATGGAGAATTTGGAGGCTTCAGAATGTTCTGGAGAGGCAGGGCTGGATATTGTTATCAGCATACAGATGGAATGAAAGTCATGTATTTTGATTTAGCAGTCATATCCTTTTTTTAAATAATCTTTTATTTCTAAACAAATCTACAAACGATACAAATAAACAAATACATAAAACAATACAAATAGACAGATGCAAATGAAGGGGGCAAGAAACCACACATTATGCTTACATATAGCTTATCCTTTTAAATTTTCTAAACCTATTTTTCATTCAATTCAATCTCTAATCATTCTCTTCAATCAATCTCTTCAATCATTTTTCTACTTATAATACACAGTAAGTTCTATATTTTCTTTAAAAAAAAGAAAAATTTATCTTTCAATGCCCTTTTTAATATATTCATTTTCATCCAGGTATAAAATAACTTCCATTGCTCAATCTGTGTCGACCTTCGTTGTTGATCCAATATTTCTGAGAGTTTATCCATTTCTGCAACATCCAGTGTTTTTTCTATCAACTCATCTTTCGTTGGAATCTTAAAATCTTTCCAGTATCTAGCACATACAATTCTAGCTGCTGTTCATATCATGATAATTAAATAAGTATCTTTTTCTTTCTCTATAATATCTAAAGTAATATTAAGTAAAAATAATTCTGGCTTCAATGGACTCACAAAAGATTTAGCAGTCATCTCCTTATGTACCCCAGTGCAGCAACAGGCCCCCCAGAACGGACACGCCACGGATGCTGGTGCAAGGCCAGAAAATTGCCCCACCTGGTAATGCAGGCATCATTCAGATACCACTGCAACTCCACTGGCAGGGGGGCCAAAAATGGGGAGGAGATTGGGGCAGGGACCCAAGTGGAGTATGGGAAGGCCAAGAGGCCTCAAGAGGAGTCAACGTATGCCATATCCTCACCTCCTTCAGAAGACAGGCTTGCCCCTGATGCTGTAAAGAACAGACAAGAGCTGGCATAGGTAGGAGTAAGGAATGATGGGTGCAGGGGGGGGGAGGAAAAACAGCAGAAAATTGCATTTCTTGCCTACCCACTTCCCTATGATAGAGGATTGGATACAGACAACGTTTGGCAACCAATCACAGTACAGTAACCCCCTTACTAAAGTCTCTGCCTGGAAGACTACAGCTCAGATGAATGGCATGGGGCGATGCCCCTCTGGTTTCTCAAAGGCACAAACCAGTTTGCTTTCTGCTGAGCCTGATGCTTCTTCTCAGTTAAGGTCCTTTGGAAAAAGATTCAAAGGCAGGACCTGAGCATTCCTGATGATTACATCATTGCTCCTGCTGGCGGAGAGGTTGCTTGACCTGCTTGACTACACCTCTACTGATTGTAACCTGTAGTACTCTATAGCCAGTGTTTTCCAGGGCCTCCCAGGTCCTGCCAGAGGCCTGTGCAAACCCCCCCCCCCACTGTGGTGCTGTTGGGCACCCATTCCTCGGCCACTCCCCTTAAAGGGGAATGGCCCAGGAAATTGTTCCAATGGTGGGTCTCAACCAAGGAGGTTTAATGGCAGGAGGCGGCATGACGTCATTTTCTTGAAGCCACATCGGGGCACCTGCGGGGTCAACCAATATGGTTGACTCAGTCAGATCATTGCCGCCAAGGAGGATTGCCGCGAATTCACGAATGAAAATCTCCCTGCACATGTGTAAAAGTTAATCTCAACCTCTTTAATCATGCCTGCATGTTCTGCATACGGGTGTGCGAATCGCTGTACGAAAAATGGGATTTAATTTCCACAGAAAGATTCATGAATTCACATTACATCGGTTCAATAAAACTACAATTCACTGAAATAGTGAGTGCATTATTTTTGAAGCTGTGTAATTTCTTGTTGTTCCTAGCAATCTTATTCACCATTTTCTGACACCCACTGTTAATGGTCTAGAAGGTTAAAAAAAAAAAAATTTCCCCCTCCTTTCCCCCCCCTTCCCGTTTACACTTTTTTTCCCATCTTCCATTTTCTACTGTAATATTTTCAAAATTCTGAACATTAACAAAATTTGTTTTATGGGGGGGGGTGAGTGTAGAAGTTTAAAAAAATACTCTTAATAGTCTAGAAGTAAAAAAGAATTACTCTCATATTGACAACTACTTGTGTTATGAAGAGATTTTAATGTACTTGTCCTATATATTTATCTAATTTTTGCCCACCCTCCCCTTTTTTTTCTTTCCTTCCCGTTCACACTTTATTTTTCCGCCTTTCATTTTCTACTGTAATATTTATGAAATTCTGAACATTATCAGAATTTTTTTTATGGGGCATGACTGTTTTATTTTTGCTTGTGTAGATTTCAATAAAGTCTGTCAAAATAGTGCAAACTGAGTTTAAATAGACAGCAAGTAGCATTTCGTCAGGTATGTTCAGTAATATTATTATGAGGAATTTAACCTTGTAATTGCATATTAAATCATAATGTTACCAATAATGTGTCTACATGATCACATGTTTTGATTTTCGTAAGTTTTTATTTAAGGAATAAACTATTAAATCCTAAACAGTACGAGCAAAGCAATCTGAAATGCTTGGAATGAGGATTGTTTTGAGTTAACCAACATGGCGGCTAAGCCCGCCCACTGGCTTCACCTCAGGAGCATTCCCGCTTAAGGCAGGGCGCCTCCTGTTACGATTAAACCTCCTTGGTCTCAACCCACAGATTGGGAAATGCTGCTCTAATATATATATTATATAAGAAAAATGTATTTTCGTCAGAGTAGAGTTTATAGCCCAAGCTATTGGCTGTATGGTGCAGTATGTGATCCATCAGTGTGTGATCTGCAGTCTTGGCCTTGCAGCCATTCTGGAGTCCACTAGTGACTGTGCAGCAGCCATGAAGCCTTATGCTGCCAGTGGTGGGTCACAGATTGCCCACTGGAGCAGGTAAGGTGGTGGGGCAGGTGGCTGGGGGAGGATCGGGGGTGATTCAAGGCAGGCCAGGGGCAGTTCTGGGATGGGATGGGAGGACTTTGGTGGCAGCAGCACATGCTAAGATCTTAGCCCCCTACTCGCAGCTCAACATACCCTGTGACTCCCGTCCCATCAAACGTATGCCAGCTAAGTAGATGGTGTGTTTCCAAAGAGCCCAATTTGGAAGGAGTTAAACGAACAAGATTTTTATGTACCTCCCCCAGGCCATTTGGTCTCTCATGCACACACACCCTGCTATAGCATGCAGTGCACGTTCTGTCAATTGTGGTGTATGCAATGGGCTGGTAGGGGAAAGGATTAGGATGTTCTTGGAGAAAAGCAGGAAAGGAATGGGTTGGGGGAGAAATGGAAAGGACGGTTCGTCACTCCTCTGTCTACTCCTCATTCATAAGTGATCATATGTCCACTTTATATTTGCTCAGCAACAATGCATATTTTGAAACATGGGTCTTTTGCTGTCACATGCAGATACTGTACACCCCAGTAGTAATCTGATCTACTTTATGTAATGCAGCCGAATGCCACTAGGTGGCACATTGGGACTTTTAATGGATTTAAGAGGGACCAACTCCCAAAATCTACAAAAGCTCACATCTTTTAAAGAATATATATACTACCTCAGCATTTTTTAATTCAATTGCATTTAAGTTCATTTATAGTCTAGCCAATCTGGTTCTACAATGCTACTATAATGCCAAAAAAAAAAAAAAACCCTGTCTTTTCACAGAATGGAAAGTACTATTAAATTACAGAGTAATTCTATAACTATCCATTTGGAAGCAAGTTTCACTATGTTCAAAAGGATTTACTCTCAGGTGAATGTGCACTGGCGTGATCTTGCATAGAAAGCGTGATCATAAATAACCTCTACTCATCTTGCTACCTTTGATGACAGCTTTCCAGATCAGGGAATTTCAAGGTTCAGAGAATCTGGTTCGGGACCAGAAAGTCAAAATTGGATGAATGTCAAAGCACAGCCTTATTTAGCTTGCAAATTTATTTTGGCTGTCAAAAAACATAAATAACTAACTTTTTTAGCACATGTGAATGCATGTGAAATCTAAACATTCACAAATATCATGGAAGGTTGGATGAAATCAGACAAAAAAGGAAAGGGTATGGACAAAATTGGAAATGTAGTTATAATTGAAATGGCTGAAAGAGCAACGCGATGAAAGTCAAGTGGATGAAAGGTATTGCTTATTGCCTAGGTAAATTGGCCTCGGATTGTAGCCTTAATGTAACATGAGCTGCATACAGTACTCTCTCTCAGGCTACAATCCTATCCACACTTACCTGGGGCTTACCCCCATTGACTACCATGAGATTTACTTCCAAGTAGTGGTGCTGCGGATTAAACCACTGCTGCTGTGCTTTCTGACCGGAAGGTTGGGAGTTTGAGACCATGCGATGGAGTGAGCTCCCGTTGCTTGTCCCAACTCCTGCCAACCTACCAATTTGAAAGCACCTAAAAATGCGAGTAGATAAATAGGCACCACTTCGGTGAGAAGGTAATGGCATTCCTTGCGCTATGGCATATAGTCATACTGGCCACATGACCACGGAAGCTTGTCCTCGGACAAATGCTGGCTCTACAGGCTTAAAAACGGAGATGAGCACTGCCCCCTACAGTCGGTCACGTCTAGACCATTCGGTCGTGGGGAAACCTTTACCTTTTTAGACATGCATAAGATTAGGCTCTCAGTCAGCACTGGCTTCGGGCAACTTGACCAATTTTAGGGGGCCTGCACTGGGGCAATGGGTAGAGCGCCTATGGTCACTGCTGGCACCCTGCTCTGTAGCTAATGCTCCAGCATGCAATGCAATGCTGGAGGGTTGTGAAAAGAGCACAGCAAAGGGAGCATTGCTACTGGACAGCCCTCCGTGGCGGCCCCCTCCCCCCGGAAACAGAAGGCAGTGATGGTGATGCTGGGTACCATGCCTCTGCCACTTATCCTGGTGAGTAGGGTCCCCCCCCCCACCGCAAAAATGCTTTGTATTGGGCCCTGCAGCTCCTAAGGCCAGCCCTGCTCTTAGGCAGGCCTCAGGAAAGAGCACAATCCTTACGCCTGCCCAGGAGTGCCACAAACATGCAAGAAGGCATGTTTGTTCCTTCTTAGGAGTTGGCTGGGCTGACGTGACTGTGCATGCTGGATCATGGAGGCCAAATACAGCCGCCTCCGCCCCACCCCTGGAAGATACGTTGACCCTGGCTGGCAGTGGCTGGTGTGGGTGGCGGTGGTGGTGGGGAGGGCGGATCAGGGGAGGGGGAAGGCAGGCCAGTGCATGGGCCGGGCCTGGGAGGAAGGGTGGGATCAGCCTCTGGCACTTAGGCGAGATCCTAACCCCACTCCCGAGCTGCCTGGTGTTACACTGGGCTACTCTGATCTGCGCAAGCGATTTTGCCAGCGTTGCACCTACTCCAAGTTGCACTGCAGCCACCTCCAGCTCTGCATTGGTTACAGCATGGGCCAGCTGTTCATGGTAAGATTGGGCTGTCCAACATTAACATTTCCTCTATGCAGTCCTATGTGGAGATCCCAGAGGTGTCCCTGGGATCTTCTGCAGGCAAAGCAAATCCAAATGCTTGGCCACTAAGCTACAGTCCCATCCTGTAAATAAAATCCTCATGATCAAAGGCAGCACACCGCACGGTCCCAAACTAGGAATCCTTTGATCGCTGCTCTTCCACTTCATATGGGAAGCCACCAAAAATTGGGAAGCCGAGACATGCCAGTCAAAGCTGGAGGGTTTGGAGGAGAAAGAGGGGAGGCAACACACGTGCACACACACATTTGGAGACATGAAGATGGTCTGGAAGTGGAGAGTGCTTGCTACAAAGCACAAAATGCATCACGTCTCGTTTCAATCTGCATCGTTTCAAAGATTGCAAGGGTGAGCAGAAGTGACAGGAAGGAAGGAGCAGGAATCTGAACAGGAGAGCGACTAGCTTGAAAGAAGACAACAAGGCACCAAGAAGACAACAGGAAATGATTACACGTGGAGTATTGCCTCATGCGCATGTTCACTTTGTCTTTCAAGTATTTTTATTTGAAATCTGAAACGGTAACACACATTTTAAAGCAAGTTTGACTGATATGCAGCCAGAGGCAGATCTAAGGGAGGGCAAATCTCTAAGTTTTGCAAGAAGCCTTACCTTGCAGTGGAAAACACTCTTCTCCTGCACCGTTTTAGCCAATCCTCACAGGGAAAAGCAACATCTTGGCGTTGCTTACTGGCTACAGCAGCAAGGGAGAGGAGGGATTTACATGACAGGGTAAGCCTTCTTGCAACACTTAGAGCTTTGCCCTCCCTTAGATCTGCCTCTGCATGCAGCAAGAAACCTTATTATATTGCTGAAACCGTAAGAAAAAAGGAATAAAACCAAAGAAAAGGGATCAAATCGTGCCAATATAATGAGCAGGTTTTGAATAAAATCTCTATGTGTTGATGCAACAAAAAGAATTTCTAATGCAACATGTGTATCAACAGTGTTCATACGCTGTGGGTGCAATCCTAACCAAGTGTCCAGCACTGGAGTAAGAGCAATGCAACTCCAAGGTAAGGGCGGCCTCCATGACTACTGCTCCACTGCAGGATGCGGCACAGGCTCCATTGGCACAGCTGTGTCAGTGCTGGAAAGTTGGCTAGGGTTGCGCCCTGTGTTAAAGCCAACCATCTTTTGATTAATTTATAGCAAAAAAGAAGAAGTGGGGGTTCCTCTGCAAAATCATCCCTTTCAAAATGGGCGGCAGCAGCCAGACAGCACTGTGCAATGGACCGTGTGGGGAAAGAGGGCCCAGCACATTCAGTGAGAACAGAATGCCCACTGCTGGTGACGGCTCTGCGGCTTCGAAATGCAAAGTGGCTCTGTACTGATTAAAAGTGACTCAGCCCCGGATAGTGCACTGAATGTAAACAGCCATTAGAAAATCCGCCGCTGGAGTCACTGTTAATCAAGCAAACTGTAGTTCAACCTCCTCCAGGATGCATCCTAAATCTGTTTTCTAAATGGGCTGCACATCTGTATTTCACTCGGATATAAAACAGAAGATGGTAATACTCACTTTTGGCAGCCTCTGACCGGGTTCTTCTGTCTGCAGCCCCCAAGTTGAAATTCCAAACCCCCTTTCTGTGTTGGTGTTCCAGCCACGGAGTTTTGGAATGCTCCACTGGCCTCTGTCCTGGCTGGAGGGCAGCCGCGCGCTTTTTACCTGTTTACATGATTATTATTGGCACCTTGTCTCCTGAAATAGATGTGCCTGCAGCCCTGAGAGGAGCAGGAACTGCCCTGGTGCCCTCAAGGGCCTTGCTGGAAAGCGACAAGGGACCGTAACTTGGATACTTTCTTTTGTACTGCTGAATATACAACACAGATCCCTGAGCACAGCAGCTGCTTTTGGCGTGATCTTGCATAGAAAGCATGATCATAACATCTACTCGTCTTGCTACCTTTGACAACAGCTTTCCAGATCAGTTTTAAAAATAGTTTTTGATTTCTACAGTGGACTGGACTGAAGGTAGCTTACAGCTGATGATCAAGTCATGTCAGCCATTGCGGGTGACAGCTCTTCTCTTTCCCACTGTCACTGACTCCTCCTCATTGGCTTGTAAGGCTGCCAATCTTTTTCCTGGCAGAACTTGTGTGTCCTTAAAAGTGTGGCATTCAAAAGTCCAGCAAATAAAACCTTTTTTTTCTCCATGGAGTGGTTTTGAACAAATAGCTCCTCATGTGATATGGAAGTGGAAAGTCACTGGCCCGCTTCAAATATACCAGTAACCCATGGTTTAACATCTTGCGTATAAACCAGCATGACCCTGGTTTGATATTCTGGCTTGTTCACAAACCACCGTTTATAGGATTCAAACTCTGCCACTGTCTGCACCACTTGAGGCACAAAGGGATGCAAATGGTAGGCTGCCTGGTCAGCCTGAAACTCAGTCCTCTCCTGTTCTGACACATCTCCAAAAATAAAAGGAGGTTGGAGGAGGGAGAGACAGTTTCCACAAGAAAAAAGAAAGAGAAAAGCAGGGGAACCCAAGAGGAAGGAGCACCTTCCCTGGTTCTAAGTGGGTGCCTCAGATGAAATAGAAGAGGAGAGGGAGTTAAGGTCTCACCCATAGTCATGGTTGTCTTCATTGTCTCCTCCTCCTTGAGCAGTTTCCTGGGCAGCTCTGACTCCCAACCTCAGGCTCATCCACTGCATCACTGGCCTGGAAATGGGCTTCGAACACCTTTAGAGAAGTTCCTGCTGCCTCTGGCTCTTCCCCTTCCTCCTCTGCATGCTAGACCAGGGTCCTCGATTGCTGGGCCAAGGGAGATGGTACCCCCGGAATTCTTGAACCATGAGCAAGTCCTGCTGTGATTTCTCGCAGGGGTGGGGGCGGCAGCAGTGGCAAAAGCAGCTTCTGATGTAGATCTTGCTGCATGTAGCTTCTGATGTAGCCTCATGGGGTCATCCAAGCCAGGTTGTCTGGGTGTTCTGCCAAATTCTCCCTGCTGGGCCTCCCCAAGGTCCCAAATGCCCACAGTAGGCTAACTAGTTTCCCCTCCAGAGAAGCCTCAGAGGTAGGCAAGAGGGAGAGGGTTCATTCACCCACTGGGCCTCCTCTCTTCCAGCAGCTTTGCTTGGGATCACCGGCTGGCCAGCCTCCTCCAGACTGCCCTTATCACTGGCTTAGCTCCAGATACCCTAACTCTAGCACCAACAAACCCCACCATCAAATGATAGGCAGTCAGCTTGCCTAAGCCACAACTGCCTCCTCCACTTGGTGGCTCCAGGGGCGTGGCTTTCTTCAGTCCTTCAGTCCAGCCAGCACTCCATCAATTCTGTCCAGCACCTACCTGGTGCTAATCACCCTTCCTTTAATAATCCATCCAGCACTTCCCCAGGTGCCTTACTGCAGCTCCTGCCTCCCACTTTATACTGAGGCCAGTCAATCAGTGTCTGTTGTTGGGCAGGCTTTACCATCAGCCACACCCATCTGCACCTGTGCTAACCTCCCTTCATAGCCAGGGGCCTCATCAGCCTGCAGCTGTGCTTCTGAGGTTTACAAAGACCTTGGGGGGTTAACCCAGTAATCCCTGGCTAATCTGGGACAAAGGGCCATTGCTGATATCATTCCCTATCTCCTTGGGGTATCTCCTGCCTTTTCCAATACACTGGGTGCACCTGGACAACCGTGGTTTGTTCTGAACTAGGGAAGGATAGTTTTAAAATCACCATCCCTTTTGTGCACAGAGGAAGGAAAGTGATTGAGTCCAAGCTTCATGCTAGTTTGTGCGCATGATGCTCAACGATGGTCACTGAACCAGGCCACTGCTTGTGGAAATTTACTAGCCCAGAAATGTCCTTTGACAACAGTTGCTTTGAAATTTGTCTCCTGTACCAAGTGAGCAAAAGTGTTGACTATGTACAGACTTTGTTTATAAAACTGATGCACAAGGTTGTCACGAGCAGGGCCATAATCTGAATTGAAAGGCACACTGTGTGCTGAGTGATATTTGCTGTTTTAGAGCAGCTTTCCAACTCCACTAAGCTGGGTTAGAAAGAACTGCACAGCTCCAGGATATCCTCAGTTTTTCAAAACACGAATCAGGCCATTGCCTCTTGACTAAATGCACCACCTGAACCCTTTTGCAACACTTAACCTCGCAAGCACAATCATTTCCATGGCAAGGTTTGCAGCTGTCTGTTGAACGATGGAAGCATTTGCTAAAGCCAGTCACTTGTGCACTTTCGTTCAATGTCCACCCTACCCTGATTGCCACTAAATCAATCCATAGTAGGAAGTCAGCTAACCCACAGAATTTGTGGAAAGCCTTTCAGGCTTAGGCTATGGCTCTGTAAAACCAACAGCTTCAAGTTACAGGCCAGGAGTTGTAAATATTCCAACCACGGGTTTGACACTGATTAGCCAAAACAATCTGCACATTCACATGTGGGCTTTCCTTGCTGACATCTGTGTTTTTTTCCCTTCCTCTCTTTCCTGGGGCTGGCTGGCTTGCTCACTAGGCACAGGGCGGGCAGGCAATGTAGGCCTCAGGCGGAGAGCAGTGGGTTTCAGATGGGATTACCCCCTAGTAATAGCTTGCTCAGCTTGCCAGTTTTGACATTTACTAGGTGAGAGTGAAGGGGCGTGCCCCAAAGCCCTCCAGGAATGTTAATTGGCTAAAGCTGTGGCCAATGCAAAACAGTGAATAGTAAAGCAAGCTGCCTGGCCTGTTTGATATTAGGTGTGTTTGGGGTTTCATTCTGAACAGAGGTTTATGGAAGGCTGCTTGTGGCTTTACTCCTTGGAGCTTCTTTCGAACACGCGAAGGATGGTCAGAATCACACCAGCTTTTGGAAGACAGTGGGGTAACTGAATGTGATGCGTCAGTCTTAAAGTGCGGGTGCTTTGACTTTTCAAGCCTTCTCCCTTCTGCCCTTTCAGCTCAGTGACTTGACTTTTCTGTAGTTTCTCCATTCACAGGATCTCAAAGCACCTGACAAATAGGCAAAAAAGCTTCCCAAGCACCCTGGTAAAGCAGGAAATGGATCCAAGCAAAGCAGGACAACCAAGGTTCATAGGAAATGGCTTTATTCTGAGACTAATGAAGTGTCTACCTAGGTCAGTAGCGTCAACACAGACTGGACAGTCGCTCGCCAAGGTTTGAGACAGGAATTTTGCTCTGCCGTATCTGGAGACGCCAGGAATTAAATTTGCATATAGAATAAGTTCTCTGCCAATGAACTATAGCCCTCTCTTGAGTTCTTACAACCCAACAAGCTGCCTTATTAAAAACGACCGCTTGGGGGCCAAGTCACACCAATGATTTCCTTCTTAGGTTAATAATCCTTTAAATCCTACTGACCAGGTGCTTGTGTCAGTTGCTAGTGGGCTAACACCAAAGCAGAATAGGGGATTCTAATTCTGCAGGTTAGCTCAGGTAACTCAGAATAATGTGATATGGGCAGATTGTGCAACATGGGCAACCGGAACACCAGAAAGAGGAGAGCATCAGATGCAAACACTGCAATAGAAGAAGAGAGGTAAATGTAACAGCTCATACTACAGTACAAAGAAAATAAGTAGTCTGAAACATGCAGGAAAATACAAACATCCTCTGTATTGTCATGAACTAAGAAGACCTAATTGTGGTCCTTTAAGAGCCATATTACATAGCTTCAAATTCCTAATTAGAGAACAGTTGTGGACCCAGCAAATGGCCCGCCCGGGGACAGAGGTGGAGGAGGTCTGCCCGCTCCGTTCGTTCCCCGTCCCTATGCGCCGCTATGCCCCGCCCCTCTGCCAGCAAATGCCCATGCCATGCTAGGTTCCATTTTGGAGTCATACAGAGGCAGGGGCGGGCAGAAGGGCCAAAATGAACCGCACCATCACTGCCTTCCGCCTGGCACAGGAGCTCCAGAGCCCGGGGCTTTGGCCCTCCCTCACCCAATGGTAGGTCCGCGACTGTCAAAGACTGCTCCTTTGTGGGAACTAAGTGGCACAGTCCTAACCAACTCTCCAGCACCAGGGTAAGGTTAATGCAGCTCCGGAACACACATTCCCTTTACCTTGAGGAGGCCTCCGTGACTACTACTCCACTGCAGGATGCAGAATGCGCCCCATTGGCACGGCTATGTCAGTGCAGGAAAGTTGGCTAGAATTGCGCCGCTAATCTAGAATTTAGTCAATCTGAGAATAGTCGATCTGATAATCTGAGAATTTAGTCAATAATTATGTGGCAATCCTAGTTGTGGTGTGTGTGTGTGTGTGTGTGTGTGTGTGTGTGTGTGTGTGTGTGTGTGTGTGTGTGTGT
>JAJKFI010000005.1:12143788-12155950 GCA_029204185.1 Lerista edwardsae
TGTGTGTGTGTGTGTGTGTGTGTGTGTGTGTGTGTGTGTGTGTGTGTTTTTAACGTACTAGGACAGTAGTCTTCAACCTTTTTCATGCCACAACCCCAATAAACAAAAAGTGCAAGACCCACCAGGATCTCCTCTGCCTGCCCCTCATCCCCCCCCCGGTCCCATTTCCCTTACCTCTTGTGTCTTCACAACAACCCTTTGATGCAGCAGTCTGAGCAGGGCCATCCTCAGGAGTGATGGGGCAAGGCTGTAAGAAGAGGCTGTGTAGGATTATATCAAGAACTCATTTTTGAAAAAGCCGATCCATTATTGGATCGGAGCCAAGAAGCCCTCTCTGGCATAGGCCTGGAAAGGTTGCCGCGATCCCCTAAATGAGGCTCTGTGACCCCACTGGAGTCCCAATCTGCAGGTTGAAGCAACTGGACTTGGATGCTGCCTTTGGCTATTGATTCACAGCACATGGGCAACTGGAAACACAATGGCAAATATGCAGATAGGGTTGTAGCAGATATTTATTCATTTAAAGAATTTAAATCCTGCCTTTCTCCTGATGAGGTCAATCAAGGCGACTTACAATATTAAAAACAGTACTAAAATATTAAATCATTAAATAAAACATTAAAAGAGAAAAATGTTTTATTTACATTTTTTTTGTATTTATACACTGCATTGTAACAAGTTTCCCTGGGTTGTTCACAAGAAAGATATGAAACTAATATAAAGTCCTACACAGAAATGCCTTTTGTAAGAATCTGATAATATGGAAAGTGGCACTAAGCTCAGACATGAATTTCCTCTCTATTTGTGGAATCTGAAAATTCAGATTCAGAATCTGAGCTCACACTTAAGACTTTGGTAGGGTGGGTGTAGTGAGGTTCACTTTTCATTGCAGATTAAATTACTGCACTAATTTTTCTTATGGACAATTAGAGCGTGATCCTAACCAACCTTCCAGCACTGGGGTAAGGACAATGCAACTCTAAGGTGCGGGAACAAACATTCCATTACCTTGAGGAGGCCTCTGTGACTACTACTCCACTGCAGGATGTAGCACATGCCCCATTGGCACAGCTGTGTCAGTGGTGGGAAGTTGGTTAAGATTGCGCCCTTAATGTTTTCTGACCTTGCATTTGCTTAATTGGAGTTTTGTTCCGAGCAAAAAAAATGAAACTGGAATTGCAGGTGGATATAGAAGGACTATAGTTCTTAGACTTCCTCGATTGGAAATTGTGACAGCTAGCCATGTCTGAAACGGTCTTCAATATGAATATGTAACGTAGACTGCTCCTACGAATCCCTTATAAAAATTAAAAGTTTTTTTTAAATTGGTAACTGAAATACTGCTCTATACTAAGGTTTCCATGCACAAGCAAAAGAAAGCAAGGTTGACTGTAGAAATAAGCTGCTTGAGTAACTCCTAGGAGTCATCTGACAGCATGGACTAAGGAATTAAGAAGAGATGCCAGATTACTATGTGCAAGATGAAAAATGAAGAGAAATTAACAGTCAAAAGACAGGAACAGCAGTGAACCCCGGGTTAGCAATGAATACGTGGGTGACAGGGCAGAAAATAAGCCATGAGAAAGGTAGATGAATATCACAGATTCCTCTTATTGTGGCAATAAAGGAATGAAATTGTGGGAGCCCAGTAGCATTGTGTGGAAACCCAGAAGCCCAGTGTGGAAGTCCAGTGACATGACAGAAAGCAAGAAGAAAGGGGCAGGCCTGCACCCCTCAGACAGTCTTGCTAGTATAGCAATGGATGAGGATGATGCAGGATGATAGAGTGAGCCTTTGAGCTCCAGTTGCTTTATAAAAAAAATACTGAATTGCATAACGGTAATTTTTCTAGAAGAGAGACAAACTTCAGAGCACAATCCTAACCTGGAGTTAGGCCCACACAGTTAGGCCAGTAAAGTTTGGACAGCACAAGAGCCACCATAAAGCATGTTTGGACCACTCTTGGAGTCAGAGAGGCCAACACAGAGATGTGCGCCATCCTCCCTGACTCTGGGAGTGGTCCAAACGCACTTTACGGTGTCCTTTGTGCCGGCCAAACTTTGCTGGCCTAACTCCAGGTTAGGATTGTGCTCTCATTTTTCCACAACATGCAGAATTTGTGGGTAGCCCCCTTTTGTAGAGAAAACCCATTTTCAAAGGGGGCAATTGTTGGCAGAGAATCCATGAAAACAAGATGTATTTAATCCTTTCCCTGCCTGCTAGTTTTCCTTCAGATCACCCCAAGGAAGTTTTCCCATGTGGGGATTAAAGATATATGTGGTTTATACTCTCACAAATGGACATCTAGAATTCCAGGGGCAATTTGAACAAATGACTGGCAGTGAAAGGATGAGAAACTCCTCCTCCTCTGCTATGTCTCCATTCAAAATGGCCATCCTCAAAGCTGCTTGTCTACAAAAAAGCATATGTGCGTGTGTGTGCGTGTGTGGGGGGGGAGGTTTGCCACAGGCACTTTTCTCACATCTGTCATTAGGGCCTGAGGCAGGGAGCCTTGACTCACTAAGGGTCACACAGCTGAGTCAGTGGCAGAGCTGGAAATAGAGCTGAGGTACCCCATTTCGGAGCTTTGCGTGAGAGGCCAGGTTTGCTGCCTCTCAGCAAAGGGCAGATCAAGAAGAAACAAACAATTGGGATAATTGTTTCCTACTTCATCCCTGCGCATTATGGTTTTCATTTGGGTCATTAGCTCCTCATTGGCCAAGGGCAGCTATTTCTCCTCAACAGGACGCTGAGGGGTTAAAAGGCTCCTAAGTGCCTGCCCAGGTACTAAAGAGTTCTTGTGCTGTTGAAAAATTGAGTGTGCACACAACCACTCAGCAGAGCCCTGCATGGCATTATATTATAATGTGCCATGGCTTGAATTGTGCTGATTAGCACATGAAAAACAATCCTAGCAGTAAGGAATGCCAGTAACTACAACAAAGGAGGAAGCGGAGGGCGGGGGAGGCAGGGAGGGTGGTTATAGAACAGGGAGGCAGAAAGAGAAATATAAAGCTTGCGATTTGTTTGGTGAAAAATTTACAGCCAGCGAGTTCATAAAATCATTTGACTGCTGGGTCTGTCACTGCAGGCTGCCTCTTTTTATAGGGCTTGGTTTCATTTTTATAATTGAGAAGGGCTTCAAAAGAATCGTCGGCAATTAGGGCCTGCTAGGGGGATGGAAACCAGATGCGAAGGCTTGTAGTCTGTATAGGCAGCCATGTGCAGGGCCATAAAATCAAGGCGGGGGAGGGAAGGAGAAAAAAGGCGGGGCCTTGAAACTCCACAGCCAGGCGGTTCTGTCCACAAATGCTCTCCCTGCTCTGGTTCCTCCTGCTCCTGTCCGTGCTGAGGTGAGCAGTTTGCAGGCCTGCCAACTCTGCCTCTTGATGGCTGCTCTCCTAAGGGCTTGGCAGTCTGCTGCCTGAACATGCTCCCTGTTAGGGATGTGGCTCTCAAGGGCTGCCTCTGAAGCCTAACCTGCATTTCAAGGTCACATGGAAAAGTAATATATGGCTGGATCCCTGCTTGCAGCCTAGGAAGGGCTGTACAGGACCACAGTGGTTCTACAATCCACTGCGGTGGAATTTTCTACAGCAGTGGTCCTCAAATGTTTTAGCACTGGCACCCACTTTTCAGAATGACAATCTGTCTGGGACCCACCGGAAATGATGTCATGACTGGAAGTGCCATCATTGTGATGCTTTCCTGAGAACGCAGTAATAAGATGGGTTATTTCTCAGCCATTTTCCAATAGCAAAGTGAATCAGAAAGAAAAAAGCCTATTTACAACATTGACACAAGCAAAACAACCACATAGACCTCCCCCTTTCCAGTATCCCATCTTCCCATATTTTCAGTATGGCTGCTCTAGGTGCTTTGCGACCCGCCTGCAACTGGCTCGCAATCCACTGGTATGTCCTGACCCACAGTTTGGGAACCACTGTTCTAAACATTTCAATTCACTCTAAATGCTCTTGAGGTGTACTAAGGCACTACTTAAATCTCAAAGGCACAATCCCTTTGGGATGTATGTGCTGGGCACAGCTGTTCCTGTCCTGAAGTGAGAAAGAGAAAGCATGATTGCTAAAATGACCAGAGGCAAAGACAAAAGGGCTCCTGTACGTTTATGACTTTAGCACGAAAGAAGAAGTTAGCCGGGTGACTTTTCTGCCCCTTGCATGACAAAATGTCTTTGCCACTATTCCCTCTGCTGCACAATGAATACAGGTACTTTGTGTCCCATTATCCTTCACAACTGCCCTGTGTTTATTATGAAAGCTCACAATATCTCTCTTCAGTCAACATTTACCACCACTAGTGAGAGTCACTAGTTGAGATGGCTTTAAAAGACGATAAAACAAATTTGTGGAAGAGGAGAGATTTGAACAAATGACTGGCAATGAAAGGATGAGAAACTCCTCCTCCTGGCTATGTGGAACCTCCATCTTTGGACACAGTATATCTTTTTTTTTTATAAATTGTTTTTATTAATTTTTAAGAAAAAAGATGGGATAGGGTTACAGAAAACAAAGGAATGGGTTAAACAAAGGTAAACACATTAGGTAAGTACCTTGCAATGTATCATAATATCTTAAAAATATCATCAATCCAATTAAAAATATCATTTCTAAGGTTATCTATTTCATACTCAGTATATCCAAAATCTTCTTTACCTATAAATTATGAAATATCTTAATATCCAACGTTGAACTATGTAATCGGTACTAATCTTTTATTACTTTGCAATTCAACATTGCATATCTATCCAATCATAAAATGTTTTCCAATATTGTTTAATCTTATTGATCTTGCCCTCTCTTAATCTTTCTGTTAAAATGTCCATCTCTGCCACTTCATAAATTTTCCCTATTATTTGTTCCATATTTGGGGTTTTGTCATCTTTCCATTTCTGTGCAAATAGTAATCTAGCCGCCATTGTTACATGAATAACAATATGTTTCATATTTATATCTTGAATTTCTGTTAAAATATTTAATAAAAATATTTCTGGTTTGAGTGGAATATTGAAATTTAATATTTCTTGCAGCATTTCTTGTATTCTCTGCCAAAATTTCTTAGCTTTCTGACAAGTCCACCACATGTGGTAATAGCTTCCTTCAGCTGCTCCACATTTCCAACATTTATTAGAAGTATTCTTATATATTTTTGAAATTTTTTGAGGAGTTATATGCCACCTATAAAACATCTTGTATATATTCTCTTTAAATGATGTTGCTTTAGTCATTTTAATATTCATTTTCCATACTTTTTCCCAGTCTTCCAACAAAATATCATGTCCAACATTTTTAGCCCATTTAATCATTGCTTCTTTTATTACTTCATCTTCCATTCTCCTTTTTAGAAGAAATGTGTATATTCCTTTTATATATTTTTCTTTTTCTTCTAGAAAATATCTATCTAATTCCATAATGTCCTGGTATATTTCTATTTTTCAATCTTCTTTCAATCTTGATCTTATTTGATTTTCTGACCACCAATCAAAAAAAATATTTTTTCTTCTAATTGTTCCTTAGTTAATAAATTATTATCTTTATCTAAAATCTCTGCATATTTTCTATTTTGATCTTCTCTAAACCATTCTGGTTTTGAACCAATCTCTAAAGGTCTGATCCAGTTTGGGATTTTTGTAAATATTTTATATCTTATTTGTTCCCATATCCATAAGAGAGCTCTTCTCAGACAATGTTGTTTAAAGTTGCTATAAAATTTTGCTTTATCCTATATTAAAAATGCATGTAAGCCAATCTGTAAATCATATGTTTCTAATTTAATTGATCTGGTATCTGTTGGTTGAGCCCATTCTCTTATCCAATTTAATGCTGCTGCTTGATAATACAAGAACCAATCTGGAAGTCCAAAACCTGCTCTTTCTCTTGCCTCTTGTAATAGTTTTAATTGTATCCTAGGCTTCTTTCCTTGCAGGACACAGTATATCACTGGATACCAGTTGCTGTGGGCCAGGGGCATAGTTAAAGAAGTGCAGGGGGGTGAAATTGCACCGGGCAACAAGCTTTAGAGGAACAACATGCTGAGCTTGACACTAGTGTATACCACAGAAGTGTATACCACAAAGAAAGAAGGGCTCGACTAGGTCCAGGAGGGTGCCTGCATGGCTGACAAATAAAGTGAGAGAGGCCGTAAAGAGCAAGGAAGCTTCCTTCCGTAAATGGAAGTCTTGCCCAAATGATGAGAACAAAAAGGACATTAAATTTGGCAAAAGACATGGCCTCCCACCGTATGGGAGGCCAAGAAAGACTTTGAGGAACGCATGGCCAGAAACATAAAGGGGAACAATAAAATCTTCTTCAAATACGTTAGAAGCAGGAAACCTGCCAGAGATGCAGTTGGCCCACTGGACACTGAGGGAGGGAGAGAGGAGATAAAAGGGGACCTGGAAATTGCAGATGAATTAAATGAATTCTTTGCGTCCGTCTTCACAGCAGAAGACATTGGGCAGATACCACTGCCTGAAAGGCCTCTCCTAACTAAGGATTTAAGTCAGGGAATAATAAACAAGATGTTTTAGATCAAATTGATAAATTAAATATAAATAAGTCACCAGGCCCAGATGGCATCCACCCAAGAGTTATCAAGGAATTAAAGAACAAAGTTGCCAAACTCTTAACTAGAGTATGCAACTTGTCCCTTCAAACAGCCACGGTGCCAGAGGATTGGAGGATAGCCAATGTCACGCCAATCTTTAAAAAAGGGAGAAAGGGGGACCCTGGAAACAACAGGCCAGTCAGCCTAATGTTTGTTCCGGGTAAGATGGTGGAAAGCCTCATCAAAGATAAAATCCTAAAACACGTAGAGGAACAAGTGTTGCTGAAAGAAAGTCAGCATGGCTTCTGTAAGGGTAAGTCTTGCCTCACAAACCTTTTGGAATTCATTGAAAAGGTCACCAGGCACATGGATGTGGGTGAACCTGTGGATATCATATACCTAGATTTTCAGAAGGCGTTTGACACAGTTCCCCACCAAAGGCTGCTAAAGAAACTTCACAGTCAGGGAATAAGAGGGCAGGTCCTCTTATGGATTCAGAATTGGTTGAGGGCCAGAAAACAGAGGGTGGGGGTCAATGGGAAATTTTCACAATGGAGGGAGGTGAAACGTGGCGTTTCAACTTGTTCATAAATGACCTGGAAACTAGCATAAGTAGTGAGGTGGCCAAGTTTGCAGATGATACAAAACTTTTCTGGGTGGTAAAAACCAGAAGGGATTGTGAAGAGCTCCAGGAATGACCTCTCCAAGTTGGGGGAACGGGCAGCAAAATGTCGGATGCATTTCAGTGTAGACAAGTGTAAAGTGATGCACATAGGAACAAAAAATCAAAACCACCTATAGGCTTATGGGTTCTGAGCTGTCTGTGACAGCTCAGGAGAGAGATCTTGGGGTGCTGGTAGACAACTCAATGAAGGTTTCGACCCAGTGTGCGGCAGCAATTAAGAAGGCCAATTCCATACTTGGGGTAATTAAAAAAGAGGTTGAGAATAAAACAGCCAAAATTATTATACCATTGTACAAATCAATGATAAGGCCACATCTAGAGTATTGTGTACAGTTCTGGTCACCACATCTCAAAAAGGACATAGTGGAGCTGGAAAAGGTGCAGAAGAGAGCAACAAAAATGATTATGGGGCTGGGGCCCATAATCTTTCTTATGTTTTTCTTATGAAGAAAGACTGCAGCGTTTGGAGCTCTTCAGTATGGAAAAAAGGCGCCAGAGAGAGGACATGATTAATACATATAAAATTAGGCATGGGAAGGATAGAGTAGATAGAGGGATCTCTCTCACAATACCAGAACCAAGGGGCAGCCACTGAAATTGAGTGTTGGGAGAGTTAAAACAGATAAAAGGAAATACTGTTTTACCCAGTGATTAATTAAGCTATGGAATTAAGCTATGGTAATTAAGCTATGGAACTCCTTGCCACAGGAGGTGGTGATGGCATCTGGCCTAGATGCCTTTAAAAGGGGACTGGATGGATTTCTGGAGGAAAGGTCCATCGTGGGCTATAGGCCATGATGGGTTGGGCAACCTCCTTACATTAATAGTAGGCTACTTCAGAAAGGACAGGTGCAGGGAGTGACCACAGGATGCAAGCATCTTTTTGTCTACTGAACTCCCTTAGGCATCTGGTGGGCCAATGTGAGATACTGGAAGTTGGACTAGATGGGCCTTTGACCTGATCTAGAGGGGCTCTTCTTATGTTCTTATGTTCATGGCCAAAATCGTGAAAATCTTGGTAGGTAGGTATAATACTATCATATTATATATCATTTGATGCAGAATTTAATGTAGAATGCAATGAAACAAATCAGAGTGTAATAGCTTTACACTATCAAACGTTATTTCAAAAAACAAGAAAAAAATACTGCAATGTCACTTCCTGTTGTGATGTCACTTCCAGGGCATCATTTTGCTGTCTGCACTGGGCTACACTTTCATTAGCTACGCCAGTGCTGTGGGCATACCAGAAGGCAAGGCTGTTGCCCTCATGTTCTGTATGTAATCTTCCCAGAAGTTTTTTTGGTGGTGGGGTGGGGTTTGCTATGGCAAGCAGAATGGTGGGCTTGATGGGCCCTTGGTCTGATCCAGCAGGGCTCTTCTTGAAGTTCTTATTGATTCATTTAATGCATTTCTACCCTGCTTTTCATTAGAACTCAAAGGAGCTTCCAAATAAAGCACCCGAACAGACATTCCGATAACAGATGTCCTTGTGACTTTCAGAGTGGCTTCCATTATTAAAGCAATGCAATCAATACAAAAGCAATAACCAGCACCACACAGCAGACTCAAAATAAAACACTAAAAACCATCTAAAAGTGATTCCAGAATTTCCCAGAACAAAGGTGCTTCCCTGTTAACTGCTGTTAGACAGGCAATTCAACAGGCGCAGTTCACAGCATGTCAGGGAAAGCAGGAGCAACTAAAATACTGCTTGTTATGTTAAAGGCACAGAACCTCTCTGAGGAAAATGAGTGGATTTCTACACCTAAAAATCTTTTCAACAGTGGTTGCCTCCTGTCCAGATTCTCACATCATGATTGGGCTCTGGCAAAGATGGCCCAGTACACACATGCCATGAAGGATGTGAAGTCTGCACAATTCACCACCACTTGTCCTTTCAAATGACACGGAAGTGACGAGGCATCAAGCCTCGGGCCTTTCAAAGGGGCAGTGGCAAATAATCTATGCAGTCACCCTGCAGAAGTGACATGGCACTCATACGTCTTGTACCAGATTCCTCCACCAAAGTGCTTTCCATGTAGGAATGTGGTGGCATCTGAAGCAGGCCTGAATTTTAAGTGGTGGAGATAGCACCATGTGCTTAAGAGCTGAAGATGCTGATCCAACTGCTGCTTCATTCATGCACCTACAGATGGCGCAATTGGCCAGTACTGGCAGTATAGCTTTTTAAAAAATAATGTAGGCTGTCCCGCTGTTACAGTGGGGCAGATAAGTAAAGGCCTATTAAACTACTATTGTGCCTTTATCTCAGGTGCTCTAGAAGGTGTACCCAAAGGTGAGTCTGGACAATTCCTCTCTATAATTCAGAACCTGATGCAATCATAACAAAAATTAGAGAGGCGCCTGCTGTGCAATAGAACAAAGCATATGTGCATTTTATTCTGTAAACTCTGATCCAACATCAATTGCACTTCAGTGGGGGGGGGGGGAGCCCATTGCCTCCATGTCATGAAAAATGATGCTTAAAAATACCTAAAGGTTTACAAAATGATAAAATTGTGAGAAATTCAGTCCAGATGCTTCTTGGTTCCTTAAAAAAGTTGGACAAGCATTTCAGTATGGGCTTTGCAGAATAGAGGAATCCATCATCACAAAAAAGGATAAATATGAAATAAATATATTTTAAAAGCATGAGTTCTTAAAATGAAGCGACATAGGAAATCACAGAACACATAGGAACACAGAACGAAATGTGTCATTTGTCACTAATGATACCACAAACAATGTCCAGTAGGTGAATCTACCCCACAACCACAGTCTGTGCAGCAACCACAATAGGAATTAGATTCAGCAACTAGAGGTTCCCAAGGCCAAATCTGGCCCCGCAAGTAATGAGCTTCCCTGCCCCCAGTTACCAATGCAAATGCAAGCAGGCAGTTGGGGGAAACAAAGGCTGCAACAACAGATTAACTAGCTACCCACCGCAGGGATGGGCTCGCCTGCCAGCATCTTGAAATGGCTCTTGCTCTTACTCTTATTGATTAGGGTTCCCAAACTGTGGGTTGGGATCCATCAGTGGGTCACAAACCAATTACAGGTGGGTCACAAAGCGCCTAGAGCAGCCGTATTGAAAATATGGGGATACTGGAAAGGGTGGTGGTGGCTGTGTGGTTATTTTGCTTGTGTCAAAGTTACAAATAGGGCTTTTTTTATTATTCACTTTGCTATTGGAAAATGGCTGAGAAATACTTACTGCTTATTGCTTATTACTTATTGCTTATTGCCCAACTTATTGCTCCATTCTCAGGAAAGCAGCAGGCTCTGGCATCACAGTAACGGTACTTCTGGCTATGACATCATTTCTGGTGGGTCCTGGACAAATTGTCATTCTAAAAAGTGGGTGCTGGTGTTAAAAAGTTTGAGAAGCACTGGATTAGGGAATACAGTACACTGTCTGGGGGGAAGGACAACCGGTTTTCAGGTGCAAAATATTGTCATCCGAGTGCTGAGAAAAAGCAGTATCCTCACAACAGTTGCTGCAGCCTTGATAGATGTACATTGTGTATGGTACACAAATGTACATATAAAGTTCAATCATATTTATGCTTACCTGGGAAGAGATTCCGCTGAGCTCAATATGATTTACAACTGATACATTAGATTGCATTGTTCATTAAAGTAATGATGTGGAATAACCTTCCGATGGCAGCCGAGAACTGGGATGCTGAGGTAGCACCACAGGGAGGACATAGGATCAAGGGGGTGAAATCAGGACAGGGAACATTTCAGCCTCAGAAATATGGCCAAGCATTTCATCCATCAGTGGCACATACACTAGATGACTAGATTATTTGTGGTATAACATCTTCTCAGCCTAATATCTATGCTCCATTTCAGGTCTGTACATCCTCTCACTTTCTGTATTTATCTATTGAATATATTTTTCTGTTTCATGAATAAAAATACTTGGTAGCAATGAGCAGAACAGAGTTGTAATGCCAAACAGCAGGCCAGGCAATTCAGAGCACAATCCTAACCTGGAGTTAGGCCAGCAAAGTTTGGCCAGAACCAGGGCCACCGTAAAGTGCGTGTGGACCACTCTCAGAGTCAAGGGGGATGGTGCATGTCTGTGTGCTGGCCTCTCTGACTCTGAGAGTAGTTCAAACATACTTTACAGTGTCCCTTGTGCTGGCCAAATAAAACTTTGCTGGCCTAACTGTGACGGCCTAACTCCAGGTGAGGATTGTGCTCTCAATAGGAGAATCCAACACAGTGTGTCGTCCCCCCCGCCCCCCGGCTTCCCCTGTACCATGTTCCCTGCTAGAATTCTTTCTGAAACCAGAATTGTCGCTTCTTCAAAGGAAAACAGCTCAGAGAGGAAAGTCCCTGCAGAAGTTACAAGTTAGGCCAGTGCTGGAATTCCAGGGATACCTGTGGAAAAACGAACAGTGATGGGAAAATGGGAAAAATTGGATTTGGGTCTCAGGCTGTGATCTTAAAATTTGATGAACTTTTGCTCCAATCTTATCCTCTACCAGTTTATGCCTGGCTGCCAATGAGTCTCCTTGGACCTATGCCAGCGATCTGGCATATGCTGCCAAGATCATCCACCCTCGGACTGCCCTTGCCTGCCCACCTTGTTCCCCACCCTGAACTTCCCAATAATATCCCGCCCCCCGCCACCTTACCTACTCTGGCTGGATTTCTGCTTGCCACTGATACAAACTTGGGGCCTTTGGCCATTTCTGCCTGTGGCCCCACAGTGACACACATTTTATGTGGGGCTTAATAGAATTGAGCTGCCCAAGAGCTTCAGAAGGCAGGACTCATCTGAGACGTATGCACCAATCCCATCAGTGCCTCATATATATATATGCCTTGGCCTACCAAATAACAGTTTTGTTTCAGATCAGTGTTAATTTTAAATACAGGCAGGCCCAGTATCT
>JAJKFI010000005.1:12168297-12184717 GCA_029204185.1 Lerista edwardsae
TAATAATAATAATAATAATAATAATAATAATAATAATAATAATAATAATAATAGAGCTGGCACAGGTTCAACGAGACCCATTGGCAACTGGGAGGTTTGTGAGGAGGTCGGGGAAAATATTTCCTCTTGCCTCTCCTAAGCCTCCCAGGCTTGGCTTGGCTGCATGCTATGGTGGGGAAACCATAGAATTGTGCTGTACGGCTACAATCCTAGTATACACATGTACGCGGGAATATGACCTATTGAACTCCATGGGACTTTTTTCTGAGTAGACATGCATAGGACTGGGCTGTAAATGGAAAGGCAAACAGTCACCTGCAAACAGTCACCTACTTAAACTGTTGTTTTTTTCTTTCTGACTTTTTCTTAAAAGGGGATGAGTTCATGAATTTACTCAAGTCTTCCATTCATAAGATGTGGGCCAACTATATTGTTGTTGTTCAGTCGCTAAGTCGTGTCCAACTCTTTTATTTGCAACTCCATGGACAATAGCATGCCAGGCCTCCCTGTCCTCCACTAGCTTCCTGAGTTAGCCCAATTTCATGTTCATTGCTTCGGTGACACTATCTAACCATCTCATCCTCTGCCGCCCCCTTCTCCTTTGGCCTTCAATCTTTCCCAGCATCTTTTCTAAAGAGTCCTCTCTTCTCATAAGATGGCCAAAGTCAGTGGTGTCATCTAAATGATTTAAGAACAGGTACTCAGTTTTGATTGGCACTTGTCGGGACCCGCCCACCAGAAGTGACATCATAAGCTGGAAGTGATGTCGTGGCAGGAAGGGACATGAAAAAAGCCCTTTTTGAGGCCTCAGACAATTTTAAACTGACCCAACAGTTGCAACAGTATTCCACAGCACCCCCACAACATGTTAAGGAGGCCTGGCATCATGTTAAAGTGACCCAACAGTTCCAAAACCCCAGAGCAGCTCATTTTTCAGTGGCAAGGCAAGGCAAGGCAAGGCTCCGCTCGCTGCCTGCCTGCCTGCCTGCCTGGCTCTGAGAACATGCAGGCAACTCAAACGTGCAGGAAATTCAAACGTTGCAGGGGGCAGAGTCGACGAGTGGGCGGGCGAATGGGCGGGGCCAGCCATAATCCTAGAAACCGGTACTCGCGTACCCCCGCGTACCCCCTGCATGACATCACTGGCCAAAGTATTTGAGCTTCAGCTTCAGTATTTGTCCTTCCAGGGCGCAATCAGGCTTGACTTCCTGTAGGATTGCCCGATTGGATCTCCTTGCAGTCCAGGGGACTCTCAAGAGTCTTCTCCAGCACCATAATTCAAAAGCATCTATTCTTCGGCGCTCTGCCTTCCTTATGGTCCAGCTCTCACAGCCATACATGATTACTGGGAAAAACCATAGCTTTGACTATGCGAACCTTTGGAGCCAATTATATAGAAAGTCTTAATTGGTAATAATAATATTAAAATATTTTATATTGTATTTAATATAATAATGTTGTGGTTACCATTTATTTTACTAAGCTTAAATTACCCAGTAAAATAATACTCAATATTCTGATGATAGCTTTCTGGCTGGTTATAGCATATTTAGCTAGTATTTTCAGTGAACAATCTGTAATTATTTCAAAATTTCTTTTTCAGATAGAAACAGCCAAAATACTGTGCTCTATATAATGCAGGGGTGGGACTGTTACTCAGAATTATTACTCAGGCCATTACTGAGCCTCCTCCCTCCTCCTACTCTTGACCAGTTTTCAAGCTTACTGGGGGATAGGAAGCTCCCTAATGCATTTTTGAGGCCAAAGTAAGGGACAGTTGGTTGTTGTGGTTGTCTGGAAGTCGATGTCTTATCAGATGGATAGTTTTAGTTCATGAGGAAGAAGCAGATATCAGGTGAGGAAGGTTTGTTTATCATTGGAACCTTCAAAGGAAGATCCACAGGGGTCCTTATCTGCTGGGGCACCTTCTTGTCTAGAATAACAAATCCAAGATCAGGACATGATTTCGTATAGAAGCCATGTTGGAACATCTACAGTATATTGGTCCAAGCTGATGGTATCAGATTATGACGGATTTTCCCTACATTTTAAGGCAGTGGTTCTCAAATTTTTTAGCACTGGAATCCAATTTTTAGAATCTGGGACCCACCAGAAGTGATGTCATGGCTGGAAGTGCTGTCATTGTGACGCCAGAGCCTGCTGTTTTCCAGAGAATGCAGTAATCAGTTGGGTTATTTCTCAGTCATTTTCCAATAGCAATCAGAATGGAAAAAGCCTGACAATTTTGACACAAGCAAAACAACCACACAGCCTTTCCAGCATACCATCTTCCCATATTTTCAATATGGCTGCCCTTGGTGTTTCACAACCCACCTGAAATTGGCTCATGACTCACTGGTGGATCCTGACCCACAGTTTGGGAACCACTGATTTTAAGGCATAATCCAGCAACAGTTAAGAACATTTGAATCACCAATTATTTCAATAGTAGGTTTAAGCACAGGCGTAACTGACTTCTGAGTTCAATTAGATTTTTAAGTCCCACAGTGCTAACTTTAGCTGTCTTGTGCTTTTACAAATAGAGAGTAAAATCCTCCCTGGATCCAAACACCAACACTGGTTCAGAGAGGCTTTTTTCTTTCTTTCAGTGAATCAAAACTGAGCCCCAATTAGCATTTCTGAGTTGTTTTGATCTGGAACTGAAACCAAATCCCTAAGTGCAAATCTTAGGAACTAATTCCAAATAAGTTAGCCAATATTTGGAACTCAATTTTCAATGGATTAATGTTTTATTTTCCTGTTGTTTTTATCGTGCTGCACCTGCTTTATTGTAAGCACCTTCTAAACATTCAAAAATACAGTTTTCCAAGGAATGAATGTTTTTCTTCTAATGTAGCTACATTTCAAGCAACAAAGCTTGATATTATTCTGTATGAAACATACCTGATTCAAAACAGGTCCAAAGCATCTCTGAACCAGTCTCTGAACTACTTTTTAAAGTTTGTGTCTAGACTGGAACTCAACCAAAGAGTTTAAAAATACTGATGTGCCTGAGCAGGAACTGAGCAACACAACAGGAATGTGTTGCGATTTGATTCTTGATTACAAATGATTAGCCAAATGATTGAAATGAATGTGGAGGGTAAATTAGCGCACAAGTCCCATTGAAATGAACTGGAGCTGTACACAAACACACATTTTCCAAGATCAATTGTGCTGCAGAACTGATCTGGGAAAATGTGCACTAGTGGGTTTGTTCTGGGCTTGTGCACTAGTAGACCATCCACACTGATTGTACTTTTAAGCTATATTCAAATGTTGGATAAGCAGTGCCACCCTAGACATATCTACTCAGAAGGAAGCTCCATTGAGTTCAAAGGGACACATAACCCAGTCCTATCCTTAAGCTACACCAGTGTATCTCCATATATGCTGGTGGAAAGGCAGCCCTATGCAACCCTAACCTACTTTCCACCAACAGAGTAATGGCAATGCAGCTCTGTCCGAGAACAAACATTCCCTTACCTTGAGGAGGCCTCTGTGATTATTGGCCCAACTGCAGGATGCAGCAGGTGTCCCATGGGCACAGATACGTCAGTGCTGGAAAGTTGGTTAGGATTGCACCCCTAATTGCAACTGATGCACCACAGAGGCCGGTACAACATTGGAAAAGCGCTGCACCGTCATAGCTCAGCTGTTACTCAGATTCCAGCGCAATTCTGCTGGTGGAGAGACCAAAGCAGGGAGTGCTACAGGGAAGTCTGAACTGGTGTAGTGTTGCCTGGACAGAATATATATCGGACATTGTGCTGGTATCCATGTGACATCATTGGCATCCGAATAGGCCTTTCCAGGTAAGTGCATATAGGATCTCAGCCTAGATCTCTGCAAGCTTTCTGGATATTTTAGGTATTTTAGAATCTGGCATTTTGGAAAAAGGAGATCATTAGACATTTCCTTTATGTTTCAAAACCACAAGAAGCAGATGATTGTTATAAAAAGAAATGGCCTCCGCTCGGGTTTGAAACTGAATATTTTAAACAGACATGTGGGAATATGCTAATAAATGGAACCACAGGTTCTTCCGTTGTATGAATTTGCAGGAAAATAATTACAAAGCAACAATGGATGGTATTTTAAAACGTAAAGATTGAAAAAAGTTCTTCTCAGAAGTGACTCCTGTAATAGTCAATGGGGCTTACTCCTAGGTAAGTGAGGATTGCAGCCTAAGGAGCAGTAATAGGACAGAGAGATGCTTAGTATTTTTTTTTTTTATCTCCACCCCACCCACCCGCAGGACAAAATACTGTGCACACTCTCTGGGGTGATATGTTTGCTAATAAATCATGGCTCACCATGATTTATACACAGGCTCATGGGCTAGTTAATTGCAGTAAACAGAATAAACAGAACTCACTCAAGCTGGATTTATGGGTAGAAGAGTGGATTCTTTCACCACCAAAGAAAGGCACTTTGTATAGTCCCTCTGCCCACTCCTTACAAAATAATGGCTTAAATATTTATTTCCAAACTAGAGAAAGTAGGAACTTGACCAGTCCTAATTGTTGCCCCAGTAAGCACATCCTTGGAGTGATTTGTCATTAAATTGTAGTTCGGTAAGTTACAATCTCACTTTATCTCCATGGTGAAAAGGGTAGTGTTCCAGTAAATTATCTTATTTATTTGTGATATCCATCCAGAGGTTCTTTAAATCTGATGGCAATATCACTACCTTGAAAGTTCTCTCAATTCAGAGGGAAAGGCAGGGAAAGGGCCATCGATTGATCGATTGATCGATTGATCGATCGAGCCAGCCAGCCAGCCAGAAAGAAAGAACCAGGCAAATTTCCTTCTTCCATATTATGATTTTTGTAAAAAAAATGTTACTTGGTGCCATTTATCAGGATCATGGGGGGAAGGCTTAAAGTCCCCCACTGTGGTCCTCATTCATAAGAACCTTGATGTAGCATCTATTTACTACCCAAAAACATTCACAAAAATGAAGCATGGAAACACAAGCACACACATCTTTTAACATTTGGTTTGAGCCTTAGATCAATAGGTCTAGTACAGTGGTTCCCAACATTTTTAGCACCAGGACCCTCTTTTAAAGTACAACAATCTGTTGAGACCCTCCACCCCCCCCCCAAGACCAGAAGTGATAACTTTAAGTAGGAAGTGACATAATTATGGCTGTAAAAACAAGTATGTAGACTGCCATAGGTTACCAAATGCAGTAGTTGTTTTGTCTGGAAGAAAGACCGATTTCCAAAATACTGTTGTGAACATTATTTCAGGGGGGTTTGTGTATGATAAATGTGACCTTCCAAGGTAGAAACACCTTAAATTTTTTCAAGAACATTTTTCTCTGTTTGGAGGTTCTCTGAAAACGTTGCAAAAATGCAACTTTTAAAATGATGCACAAATGCATCTATGGTAGTAAATGAGGTCTCTGTGACCTCCTGAAAATCAGCTTGCAACCCCCAAGGGGTCATGACCCCCTGGTTGGAAACCACTGGTCTAGTAATACACTATCTCCCCCTTTCATGCTGTGGAGAGGGAGCAAGGGATAACCTTACTGCAAGATACTATTGCAGTAAAAAAAGTTAAAAGTTTCCCCATGACCGAATGGTCTAGTCGTGACCGACTGTAGGGGGTGGTGCTCATCTCTGTTTCTAAGCCTACAGAGCCGATGTTTGTCTGAGGACAAGCTCCCATGGTCATGTGGCCAGCATGACTATATGCCGTAGTGCACAGAACGCCATTACCTTCCCACTGAAGTGGTACCTATTTATCTACTTGCATTTTTATGTGCTTTCGAACTGCTAGGTTGGCAGGAGCTGGGACAAGCGACGGGAACTCACTCCGTCGCGCAGTCTTGAACTCCCAACCTTCCGATCAGAAAGCCCAGCAGCAGCGGATTAACCTGCTGCACCACCACATCCCCTGATTATTGCAGTACTACAGAGGAATCGCCTGCTTGCAGCTCCCTTGCCCTCTTCTTTAAAATAAAATAACAAGCTGAAGTGGGGGAGCAAGCATCTTAAAGCTACATTTATAAAAAGAGAAAAGAAAGAAACAGGGACTGTAAAATGACAGAGCAATGATGACAGACAAAATGACTTTTGTCTAGATCTAGAAGAAAGACCGATTTCCAAAATACTGTTGTGAACATTATTTCAGGGGTTTTTGTGTATAATAATTGTGACCTTTCCAATATACTATATATTCAATGACTTTTTTGAATGACAAAATATTAGATGCATGTTCTAGTTGATCTGGATAATGTATGATTCCTAATAACTGCAGCCACTGTGTCTCAGGGCGCAATCCTAAACTGGAGTTTGGCTGGCACAACTAGGCCAGCAAAGTTTGGCGGGCACAAGGGACACTGTAAAGCGTGTTTGGACCACTCTCAGAGTCCAGGAGGATGGCACACATCTGTTTGCTGGCCTCTCTAACTCTGAGAGTGGTCCAAACATACTTTACCGTGTCCCTTGTGCCGGCCAAACTTTGCTAGCCTACTTGTGCCAGCCTAACTCCAGGTTAGGATTGCACAGTTTGTTCCTCCAGGGCAACTGCATCATACTGGCAGAGGGACTTTTTTGAAAGCTGCTTTCTTGAGTTGAACCACACATTCCAGAGTACAGTTTTAAAGCAAGGGCAATCTGGATTTTCACCAGGTGATTCAATCTACAGTACATTGACACCCCAAGTTTGCTACCCATGAAAAATGGTATTCTGCTTATTGTAGCCCTTTCCACAGGGATGCAACCACAAAAAGAAACTGCAAATTGATCCCAAATGATTGTTTATTGAATGACTGTGTTGTTTGATGGATTCCCATTACGTCAATCCTCTTTATATGTGACCTCACTATCTGCAAGGGGCAGAATTGCTACTTGTCTCATTTTCTGTGTCTTTGCCTTCATTATCCACTGTGCAGAGACCTTCCAGGCTGCAGGGACGTTCAGAATGGCACATGCAACCAGCCCTGACCCCTTTAAAATGGCCAGCAGAAGCATCCATTGGCCATGTTTAAGGGGTCCATTCCAGTCGTAGGTGCCATTCTGAAGATCCCTGCAGCCTCTGGAAGGTCTATGCAGTATTCAGAGATCTTTTGGAACTTCCTGCTGCACTCCGCCAGCTTCCTGAGGGTCTCTGCTGGATTCTTCTGATAGGTACCCCTTGCACCTAATCCCATTGATCCCATAGAATCAATCGTTCATTTTCTGTGAATTCGCTACCTGCAAGGTTTTCCAGGAGCCTAACCCAAGCGGATAATGAGGACTGACTGTATCTAATCTGAGCATGCTTGCCTCTTGCTGCACCCAAACTGGAAAACCTGTTTTCACCCAAGAGCCAGCAATGCTGGATCGGGATGTGAATGTGAAACTACTAAAAGTGAACAACTGAAGGCGAAGCAATAACAATTCAGTGCTCCAGACTCCAAATGGAAGCATATAACTGCTAGCACAAAATGAGAAACAATGATATAACTTCATGGAAAAATTGGCCAGCTTCAAGGTTCTCAAGTGCCATGTGCATCATATATACTTAAGAATTGTTTCCTGAAATTTAATGTTGCTAACATTTCCCATATTAGGAAGCTTTTTTTTGTGGAGGAGGGAAAGAAGTGGAAACAGTCAGCCTTCAAGACACCATGTACATCTTTACTTAATTATATTTGAAGCAAAGCCACATATTTAAAACAACACCATTTAAATTCACAAATTGTTATACGTCCAGAAGAATTGCCAAAATGATTGCTTGTAACATGTTTTAAAATTCCCCTTTCATCCTGTCCCTGAGAGCCAAAATAGTTATTTTTATTACAAGCATAAATTCCCTATTTTTAAAAAAGAAACATTTATAACACAGTAGAAGCCCATTCAAGTTTGCCATTGTCTGAATGAGGCTCTCTAATGAATATTTGTTATAGATGTTTGTGCTTGCCAAGGAAAGTTACTGAGGTTTCGGGGAAATGGGGAAATGTTGATGCTAAAAAAAAAAAATCCATAAACTCTGGGTTCCACAGTAGCATACTAAGCCTTTCAGGACTGAAGGCTGCAGGCCTGGCTTTGTGTCTTAGGAAAAAGAGTGAAGGTAGACTAAGAGAAATTCAGCTCTTGAATATGGATGCCGGCCAAAAACGCTGACCAGAAAAGAGAGAAACTGAGAGCAAAAGATGACAACTTGAGAATCATCATAAACGATCCTAACCGTCATAATTGTTCATGATGCAGCCACACCTCCAGAACATGAACTGGTATGGAGGGCAGCCAGAAGGCCAACAAGACCGTTTCACTGGGTAGTCCTCCTGGTTGCCTAGGGGAATGCTTGAACCCAAGCACGGGGTGTCATGGCCTGGGAGCCTAATGCAGTCTGTGGAAGCTCTTTATCTGCCCCTTGGGCTCTTCTAGCTGGAAGAGCCCAAGGGCCGGATAAAGAGCTTCCATGGACTGCCTCCAGCAGATGTCACTGTGCTGAGGTGTCACTGCTGAGGTGTCAGCTAAAAGGGCAACCCACATGATTTTGGATTCTCCCATATCTTGAAAATATGACCAAGATTTGTGTAACTTTTTTATTTGCAGCTAATGAGTTCCTAAGTGAGAAAAAAGTGCAGATTTCTGGTCATTACCTGCTTAATCACGTCCTGCTTAATTACATCATTTCTGGCCTGCAGCAAGCATCATAAATGCTATTCGGCCCGCTGTACGAAATGACACCTCTGACCTAAGCTATCAATGTAGCTGGCACAAGTCTGAGGAGGGGAAGGAGGTGGGACAGACTGGGAAAGAGGAGATAGGATCCTGGTACAAGTCACTGCTGCTGGGATCCATTCCCTTCCTCTCTTCTCTCCATCCCTAATCTATATCTCCCTACCCACAATGTGCACCATACCTGGGCCTTTTACAACAGCATGTGAGGAGATAGGCTATCATACAAGACCCAGAGGATTGGGCTGTGTGGATGATACTATTGGTGTGGTTTCAGAAAGCAGGAGCTGCCCAATTGTAGTATGCCAGATAGGCAAGTACCTTGCTTGGACTTTTGGAGACTCGGGTACACTCTACTACTTCAATTATATTTTAATGTGCTCAGAATCGAAGCTGTTGATTCAGGAGGACTATCATTCAATTCTGGCAAAGTTTTTGCACTGAAGAATCTTTTCTTTGAATCACAATGAAAAATTCTACCACCTGCCATAGACAGGAATTCTCAAACTATCCTTTTAAGGCTCAACTGTCAGAAAACAAATCTTCCAGGCCCCATACTCAGTTCTTCAGAAAACATGTTGATTCATTTCTGTTGGGGGCAATGTTGGTTCCCATTGCTTACATCTAGCTGCATTTTTAGGAATAACACTGTCATGTTATATACCATTCAATGCAGAATTTCATGAAGAATGCAATGAAACAAAATTGGAGTGTAATATCTTTACTCTATCAAAGGTTATGGCCAAAAAAACAACAACAACCCAGAAAATGAAAATACAACTTAACTGTCACGTAAAAATTGTGGTTTGTTAATAATACTCTCATGTTATATACCATTTGGCACGGAATTTCATGCAAAGTGCAACGAAACAAACCAGAGTATAATATCTTCATTCTATCAAAGCCAAAAAAGCCTGAAAACGAAAATACATCAGTCACGTAAAAAATCTCTGGCTTAGATGGCTTTTAAAGTGAACAAAAGAAAGGAACCTTGCACACCACCCTGAACTACTAGGAAGAAGGGTAGTATAAAAATGTGAAAAATATGAATGAATGAATGAATGAATGAATGAATGAATGAATGAATGAATGATGTCATATGGGGGATCATATGTCAGGTTTGGGGACAGCAGGAAGGGGCACTCTGTTGGGGGGAGGATGCAGATTCTCCCCATTTTTTACCTTCTTTAAAAGTCCAGGTGTGCTGTCACTTCTGGAAGTGACATCACTTCCTGTTGTGACATCACTTCTGGGGCATCATTTTTCCCTTGGCACTGGGCTACACTTACATTAGCTACACCACTGAACAGAGGTGGAGTGCAAGACACAGCCACATTTGCCATTTTCAAAAAACTTTAAGGAGACCCAATGATGGATTTCCCACCATTTCATCTAGCTGTAGCCTAAGTTTAGAAAGGGACCAACTTTAAAAACATTTGGGACACATTGCTTTAGCATAGTGGTTCTCAAACTTTTTAAACTGGACCCACCTTTTAGAATGGCACTCATGTTGGGATTGACTGGAAGTAGTCATTAATCTGGAAGTGATGCCATAGCTGGAAGTGCCATCATCACACAGGAAGAACCATTGTGGTGACATAATAAAATGACGCTCCTGGAATGCAAATTAGTATTCTTGGACTGCAGTAATTGCACAACCATGACACATCCCTGACAGAAAGCAAAATAAGGACAAAAATATTATGTAAAAGCACTGTACTAAAAACAATTTTTTTTAAAAAACACACCTATACCTGAACATTCAAACTGTTAACACTCACAAAAGGACTATAACAAGAGTAAAGTCTGCAGCTTCCAAGATGGCTGCTCTCAGCTTTCCATGGCCCACCTGACATCAGGTCGCAACCCACCAAGTGGGTCCCGACCCACAGTTTGAGAAACACTGCTTTAGACGACTCAAGCAGGAAAGGGACAGGAATGAGCAAGCCAGAGTGTAAGAGTCACAAGAACACAGCTCCACACCAAAATCACCTGAAGTGAGTATGGTGTCTGTTGGTGCTCAAAGACAGCCAGCACATATGGGTACAATTTTAAGAACGCGAGCCAATGTGTGTGGATAACTCTGTGTAGCTTGAAACACTGGGCTTTAGCTCCTTGCCAGCCAATTAAGCTCCCCTGATTCCAGTACATGACAAGCTAAGGGTCTTCCTGCTCCTGTGAGTCTCTCCACACATAGCCTTGCACTCTCTCCAGCTATCAGAAAAAATGATAGCTAGTGCAGGGCCAACACGTCATCACTTTGTGCAACACACCTCTTACCTGTCAGGAGCTTAGACTTTACCAGCATGTCACAGGCAGCAGCTGATGATAGTCCTGGCTCTTACTCATTCCACTACAAGAGACGGGGCATTTAAAGATTTCCAGAGATTCCAAATAAAACAGCTGAAATTTAAGCCCAATGGTTTAGCCCTCCGCCCCTCCCCATCCTACCGCAGCTCCTGCACATCAAAGACAATAGGCAATAAATCATGAGAAATGGACATACCTGACAAATAGCTAGGGGTGGGGTTTTTTTTTTGTTGAAAACTGCTTTTTAGGCGTTAACAGCCTATTGATGGTTAAAATATCTTAATAAAAACACAAAATACCCCATTTTGGTGTTGAAGATATTTTCCAGAAATTAAAATAGACTACTTTTCCAATTAGAAATAATAATGTGGCTGCATCTGCTGATACTATATCCCCTATTCCACCTACCTAGTACACTTTTAAAGCATTTAAAATTAATAAAAATGAGAACGGATTGAGAATTTAGAATAAAAACACAGTACCACTGCAATTTGCTATTCTAATCAAGAAATTTTGGGAAAAAATCACCAACACACACACACACACCCCACACACAAATAGCTTTTTTATTACTAGAAATTACAAGCTACCTTTATTTCCTCTTTGATGTTCTTATTCACTATTTGGGATTTTTTAATAATTATGTTTACTTGTATTTTTATTCTGTTTCTCTTTATTTTGATTAGATCTGTGCTTAAGGAAACACAAAATGGAAAAGTTAGGAGGGGGTGTAAAGATGATCTCAAAGAGTACAATTTCCGCAAGCAGGATGATCCACTCCCCATTTTATCATGTTCAGAGAGGACATTTCAGTGTTTGAAACAGAACATCCAAATAGCATCCTTTTGGTGGCAAAAAATCATAATACATAAATGAAATTGACATCATGTTTCTAAATAATTGGGTGGTTGTACAGTTTATTATACATTGCACAGTTTATTACAATTAGGGTTGAAGGTATAAAATTGAGTTAAACTAAGGTTGAAACAGAAGTGTAAGTCCCTGATCCAGTGAGCTGTTTTATATGAATGCAGACAAAAGCTAGTGATATTATTTTAAAAAATGATAGTTTCATTTTTACCCAGCTGAAGGTGGTTTATTTTGCACCATTTATTCCCATGAACACGTGTTTCAATCTCTCACTGAACTCCGTGAGACTTAAATGACCCAGAATAGCTCTGTTTTCATGAGTTTCTTCAGCAATGAGGCCTGATTGCCTCCTGTGCCCAGATGTAATTATTTCTGCTTTTTAGTAGATTTCTATTTTATATTCATATAGTCGATTTATATTTTAAAGTAGCCTGAGGAGATTTTGTTCAGACAGAAATTATCTCAGATTCAAAGCAGTACTGAATTGCACCATGCTGTAGTTTGAAACAAAACAAAATACGGCCAAGTCATAATCATAGTAAAGACACTGTTAGGCAGGACAGTTGACCAGGAGCAGCATGACCATGCTGAAAGGGAACCTTGTCAACATGTGAGCAAATCATGTCCGTAGAAGGGTGCTGAAATCTGCAATCAGAGTTGGGCTGAGGATCCATCTGGGTTTCGTCTGCAGAGGTGAATAGATGCATCTTTCTACCCCTCCTCCTCCCCCCTCCTTTTGCTGCTGACCAGCTTCTAAACAAGCATTCCAGTGGGCTTTGGAACAGCGAGACTGTCTCAAGCTCCCAGGAAGCCATTGGGCCATAGTGGAGCCAGCCTCCTCCTCATCCATCATCCTTATCAGTGCTCTCTGGCAGCACTGCAGTCCCTGGCAGCAGGGCCTGCTAGGACAGAACGACTAGGTTAGGTTGAGAAGGCAGTCCTCGTGGAGACAAGGAGGGGGCATTGGTGCGATGAGCCACACCACAAAATAAAAACAACTGTCCCCATTGGGAACTTCAAAGCCTGCAGGCTTACATGGAGGGGGGCAGAAATGCATGAGGATGTATCACTAGTTTGACAGGGTGGCACTTGGAGAGACTATTGCAGGTAGGAAGCCTGTTGAAAGAAGGCAAGACAGCTGAAACCTTGCCACTCTGAAAGCAAGAGCATACGCATTGCAGGGTCTCACGGCTTGGAAGATACTTGATTTTTTAAAACAGATTTTGCCTTGTGTGTGGTATATGTGCGCAGCACAAATTGTGACTAAGGCTGCAGTCTTGTAGACATCACTGTTTTGGCAGCAGAGAATATGTGGCATATTTTTTTTCCTGGAGAAATAAATTTCATCTTAACTTAATAGCAGGGTATAAATAGTCCCAAAAAACAACCCAACACCCAAACTTCTTCTCAGTCCCTTTATTTTTTGCAGAAAACTCCATAAGTGCTGGTTCTGCCCCTTTCCATACATTGACAATCTCTTTCAGTCCAACCCTATTCAAATGGGCTGCCTCTGGAATTAGTGTTCAGCTGGCAGAACGTGCTTTAAGGGCATCACAAACAGCCTGCTGGCAGCATGCAAGCTTGTGCACTACCTGCCCACTGGTGGCGAGACCAGAGCAGTCCTACACCCGGTGGTGGAGAAAGGAGTGCTTACCAAACCAGGTAGATCTGTGAGGAGGGCGGAATGGGGGAGAGCAGGAATCATGTTGGGAGTGGAGGGGATGCAGCATGCCCCCTTTATCTCCTTGGACTTGCGCCGACTAAAGAGCTGGTGCAGGTCCAAGGAGACCCATTGGTAGTTGGGCATACAGGGAGGTAAGGGAAATAGAAGCCTCTTTATCTGCTCTACCTGAGAGGATGCTGTGTAAATCTTTTTGGTGTGGTTGCATCAGCAGGGAGGGAAGGATTGGGCTGTTAGGCTGCCATCGGTCATTCAGGATTGTCCCTTTCTTGTGGTCTGATTCAGTGACTGATATTCTAGTGGCATGAGGAGTTTCTCGTATCACCTTAAAGGACAGTGCTTTTCAACCTTCTCAGAAGACTTAAGTCTATAGCTACCAGTAAAAATGTGAGGTTTAACACAAGCAGCTTGTCATCATTCTGTGTGTGTGTGTGTGCGTGCAAGTGTGCGTGTGTGTGCGTGTGTGTGTGCGCGCGCGTGCATCTCTGGATAAATACAAATATTTATTACAATTACATTCATGCAAGTGACTGGCTCTCCTCTGTGGTTTATGTCAGCTCTTTGTTTGTAATTTATCTTGGCGCAGTCTAGACTGGAGCCACTTTGAAACGGTTTCAAACAGAATGAGAACAAACAATTTTTCCAAAGTGGCTGGATTAGGAGAACTGGCCAACCATTCGTCTTCCTGGTAAGAATTGTGCCACTGCGTGGTCCAAGCTGGAACCATCCCAGATTGTTCCTCAACACTCTCTAGTATTGAAAGGGGGGAAATGCAAAACGCTTGTGGTACCAATCAGTGAAATTTTAGAAAAGCATAAATGAGGCAGCAAAATCGCGCGTGTGTGCGCGTGTGCGTGCGTGTGCATGTGCGTATTGTGGTAAACGTTGACATTTCTCAGTAATTTATTTATCCAAGAATTTCTATCCTGTCTTTCTGCCTCCAAAGAGACCCTCAAAGTGACTTACAATATTTTAAAAGTACAGTACAATAGTAGTCTTCTCAGTCCACTGCTGGTTTTTGTAGGAGACGATGTTCCCTTTCATGTAGTCACTTCTCCTTTCTCCCCTTCAAGGCATGCTGTTAGTAATTCTGAACACTTTACGAAACCCAGAGAGAAGTGTCAGAAAATTCCAACATCTGTCAGTACAAAATACTACTAGTAACTATCACTACAACTTTTGTGTTGTATTTTTGAGTGTTCAGAGCACGTCACATGTATTTAATGTAATATGAAAGCCAAATGTGTGCCTAAATATATATTTAGGGGTGGCAAACCCATACTTCATGAACCACACGTGGCTCTTTGACATATAATGCGTGTCTCTCAAAAAGGAGTTACTGAGCTCCTTTGTGCATCCCAATAAGAAATGTTCAAGCTTTATAAATATTTATGAGGTTTAAATTGATATTCCACTGGATTAAAATAATATTCACGGTGTGTGTAAACACACACACACACACACACACACACGTATAGACATAGATATAAGACATCTCTCTTCCAACTCTCAAACCTTTGAAGTGTATGGTATGTGGCTCTTACATTAAGGGTGCAATCCTAACCTAGAGTTAGGCCGGCACAAGGGACATGTCCCTGGGCCGACCTCCCTGACTCTGAGAGTGGTGCAAACGCATTTTACAGTGCAATTGTGGCAGTCCTGGCCGGCACAAGTACCTTGTGCCGGCCTAACTCCATGGTTAGGATTGCATCCTAGGCAAATTTGGCCACCCATATTGTGGTTAGATGCATTAACTATGAGATGGATGTCTTGCTTTAAATCCTAGCTCATTCATTAGGTGGCTTTAGGGTTTTAGCTAAGCCACAGTTTCCAGCCTAAACCTCCCAATTGTACAGGGTGTCCACAAAGTCTCTTTACAATTTCAAACTTGTATTACAAACACAAATGAAGAGATACATGTATGGAAAGTATACAATATTAGGAGTATATATTGAAGTTTATTTTGCATCAATTAATAAACCTCTATATGTGCACCACTGGTTGCACGCAGCACATCAAGGCGATAATTGATTTCCTGCCATGTTTGCTGTTGCATAGTCTCATCAATGGTGGCAACGGCCAGTAATGTCCCGTGTCTTTGTTCTGTACAAGATGTCTTTAACGTTGCCTCACAGAAAGAAATCCAGGGGCGTGATATCATTAACACATCTCATCATTTGCCTTTTTCATGATTTTGTTGTAATTGTAAAGAGACTTTGTGGACACCCTGTACTATGGGGGCAATAATATGGCATACCTCACAGGACTGTTGTAAAGATTTGTGGGCTAATGTCTGTGAAGTGCATTAAGCACTTCAGGAAAATGCTGTATAAATTTCAAGGCATTACAATATACAGAGGGCTCTGGATTATTGCTAATTGTTTACATTTGTTGCTTTACTTCAGAACCCTAAGTGCAAGGTCTGCAAATTAAAAAAATGGAGAGGGGAGCCACCCATGTGATTTACCCGCTGACAATTGTATCCCCAAAGTGGCTATTTAACCTTTAAAGTGTCATTGTAGCAAATGGCAGGTTTCCTTGGTGTAATTTATGGAGCTGCTCCAGGTTGTTCAGGTTTTCTTGCCTTCAGGCCCTCACCAAAGTCATGTGAAAAAAATAGTCTTGCCTTTGCTATATTTGCAGAATGATTTGCTTAATGGATTTTTAAAGAAAATTGTATCTTTTCTTTGGTCCATTTTTATTTAGAAATAAAAATTTAAATATAGCCCATGTACTCAGGATAGCTCAAACTCTAGTGTAGCACCTGGTGTAACATAACTTCTTTGCGCCTGCTCTCAACTTGTTTAAACAATAGATTTGGGGCCCAACCCTATCCAACTTTCCAGGACTGATGCAACCATGCCAATATAGTGTGAGC
>JAJKFI010000005.1:12184727-12210923 GCA_029204185.1 Lerista edwardsae
GCTGAGACTGTTACTACTGAGACTCTTACTCAGAATGAGACTGAGACCACTCTTTCTTGCTATCGCTACTGTAACCAATAAAATGGCTTTGTTATTGAAATGTAGCGATCTCTTCGTTTCTTCGCTCCGGTCGCGCTAGGCAAGCGCTGAATGGGTCCACAAGCCCCCAACTCTGCTACAAACAATCAAAACATACAACACACCTCCTGTGGCAAAGAGTTCCACAGATTAACTACCCGTTTCCATCTGAATGTGACAGAAGCTGTGCCCCAGTCACATCCCGAGGGTATTGTGAGGGCTGGGGAAGCTGTGTGCAACGTCTCCGGGCCTCAGAATACTATCTAAAGGCCTAAAACGTTGCCCTCTTCAGCTTTGGTTGTGTTCAGAGGGTTTAGAGGCCCCCAAATCCATGGATTTTGACATACAAGGGCTTCCTGTACTCTGAATTTAAACAATTCTCTTCAACGCTGGGAGATAAGGTGCACAAGGTGAGGGGAGCTTGTGCATTCTTCCCAAGTGGGTGTGTGCATACTTTCCCTCCCCCTTCCTCCCAGTTACCACAATCTCTCATCTGTTTAGCACTCTAATTGGAGTAGCACATGGAGATGGAATGCTGCGTCTTTACCATCAGATACTGCTATTCTGTGGAGGCTGTCAGTCTGAGCAGCTTGAAGGCTACTTTTACAACAATAGCCTGGAGAGAATTGGGCCATTCGGTGAGCCTGTAAACATCTCAGTCTCTATTTTTGCAAATCAAATGCTAAGGGGGCCATCTGGGAAAACATGTGTTTCCTATATTTTCCACACAAATGCTGCATTTTAAATATTATAGCAGCACCACTTGCCCAATTGAAGCTGCCAGAGTTTACGATCATTCCTTCTTTTTAAGAGTTTGCTATAACCTATAAGCAAGAGCATGCCAGGCTGCAACCAAAATCTGCAAATATATATATATATATAAACGGACGTGGGTATGCGACTGTGTGTGTATGTATGTATGCGGCTGTGTGTGTATGTATGTGTGTATGTATGTTATGCATAAGCTCGGCCACGCCTTGCCCAATCGCCACGAAACTTGGCACACACGTACCTTGCAGCCTGGCAAAGAACACTGCGGGGGTCAGACCCCCCTACAGCCCCCCGTTTCTCGGGGAGGGGGCCCAGATCGTCAGGAACCAAGGGGATTGCATTGGGCTAGAGGTCTGCTGCCACCCTGTGGTCACAGGCGATTCTGCAGGTTATGTGATACACAGGGAAAGCAAAACCAAAAGTACTTTGCACCGCCAGAGTTGCAAAGAGTTGCAAATGATCCAGAGAGTTCCAGCACCCAGTCGGGTCTGAGAGGGACCTATTTCCAGGGAGCTAACTGGCCACCTCTGCCTGTTTCTCATACAGCAGGGCTATCCTGCCACAGGACCTGCAGACAGTAAGTGGGACCTTCATATTGCTCTCTTAGTTTATTGTGTCCCTGTTTCCTCATTCATTTCACAGTGATAGTGTGCATTTTGGGTTCCAGGTCATCAATGCTGTTTTATTTCAGGGACGAGTTCTATATGTCTATATATGGATCTCACTATGTCATGCTTTTGAGGGAGGTTTCTATATTTGTGTGTATGTTCCGCCATTACTCTGGAACGCCTGGAACGATGTGCACCACACGTGGTACACTGATTCCTTACGCTGGGGATAATTTCTCCCCCCGGGCAACGCCGGGTCACAAAAAGCTAGTAAATAAATAAATAAATTGTTTCCCCTCCAAGATCCACTCCCAGTCTCCAATGAACCCGCACAGGCCTCAGTCGCTCAGGTGGGGAAACAAACAGCAGATATTATCCCCAAACAGCAGATATTCTCTATTATTTTGATTAAATTTTAGTTATGTTTTAGGAGATTGCAGAATCTGGATTACTATAGCTGCAAAGATCAGGGGAAAAAAGGAATGGAAAACATCCAGGGTGCAATCCTAACTTGGAGTTAGGCCGGCATAGTTAGGCCTGCAAAGTCTGGCCTGCACAAGGAACACCCATAAAGCATGTTTGGACCACTCTTGGAGTCAGAGAGGCCACCACACAGCCATGCACCATCCTCCCTGACTCCAAGAGTGGACCAAGCACACTTTACGGTGCTGGCCAAACTTAGCTGGCCTGGCCTAACTGTACCACCCTAACTCCAGGTTAGGATTGAGCCCCCAGACAGGTGCCAGCAATTGAAATTCTGCACAGTTTGTGGAAAGCAGCTCTAGAAACAAAAATTGTAGCGGCGGGGGGGGGGTGTAAAAAAAGGAAAAGAAGGTTCTGAGGGACAAGTTTTGCCTTGCACGTGGAAGCCATTAAGGAAGGCATTCTCTACACTGGGTGCTTTTGGAGGGGGAAAGAGTGGTGTTTTGTTTTTTTTAAAGGAGGGTTTGCCCACTCTTACACTCCTTTATCATTATCTGGGTTTACAAGACAGCAAGTTCAGCTGCTAATTTATTAGAAGAAAGTGAGGTCAGTTACTGAGGGGGCCACTTTTTCACAAGTGCAGTGCTGCGTTCAAATGTCTATAGGTCTAGTGCTGATGTTACATGTGACTTTCTTCATTTAAACATCATTTGTACAGCTGAAAGTGCATCTATTGACCTTTTGTGGCGGGCAGCACAATCCTACCTTGAGTGCAGCATCGACGTTGCATCGACGCTACGTCACTAGCGCCAATCGGCACCCCTGCGTCGGTGCTAGTGCTCTCAGGCTGACGGTGAGCCTCTCCTGTGTCGGCCAAAGGCGGCAAGTACAGGGGAGGCTCTGTGCCAAGGTGGCACAGGGATTGGGCGAGGGAGGGAGAGGGTGGGTGGGGGGAAGGCGGGACGTGGGCGGGCTGGGAAGCAGCCATACGGCCACACCCTAAGCCCGTTCTGGAGGCCACACTGCCCCGATTCGGGCCGCACGGTCTCCTCGGATCTGTGCCCGATATTTAGCAGGCTCAGATCTGAGGAGCGCATAGGGGAGGCTGGAGCCTCCCCTCTGGTAAAGGAGCACATGCTCCCTTGCCGCAGGAGGCTCTAGCCACATCCAGCATTGGATATGGTGCTGGCTGGCCAGCCTTGCCATTCCAGCACTGGGTAGGATTGTGCTCCAAGTCTGTGAATTTGCAGATAAGCCTGGGGAACTTAGGGATATGTTCCCAGAAATGGCCTAAATCTCTGATAAGCAGCCTGTGGGCACAATCCTAAACTGAGTTAGGCCGGCATAAACTAAGCCAGCAAAGTTTGGCCAGCACAAGGGACTCCGTAAAGTATGTTTGGACCAGTCTTGGAGTCAGAGAGGCCAGCACACAGATGCGAGCCATCCTCCCTGACTCTGAGAGTCGTCCAGACATGCTTTATGGTGGCCCCTGTGCTAGCTGGCTTACCTTATGCCGGTCTAACTCCAGTTTAGGATTGCACTCTCAGAGACATGGTTTTTCTCTCTTTAAGACTGCAATCCTATATACACACTTTCCTGGGAATAAGCCCCATTGGACACAATGGAACTTACTTCTGGGTCGACATGCGTAGGCTTGTGCTCTAAGGCAGGGGTCTTCAAACCCTGGCCCAGGGGTCAGATGCAGCCCTTGGAGAGAGACTATCTGGCCCATGCCAAGCCTCTTATCGTCTTGTCCTATGAGCCTCTGCCCCTCCTGACCTTGCTGGCATTGTTCTGCACACTCCAAGCTGTGCTCTGGTTGTGTGCGGAGGGTATTCTGAGGGCAGGGAGGCCTCCCTGGTCCTCAGAATGCCTTTGGAAGGCTCTGTGTGCTTCCTTTCCTTTGATCTGCTGGTTCTGAGATATTTACTCCAGTGCATTTAAGTAAACAGTTTGTGAGGCGAGGGAATGGGAGTCCATTAAAATGGGTGCTATATTTCTGTGCTGTGTGTTGGAGCTGGGAGGAATTCTGGAACTTTGAGCCTGTTCATTCATTTATCTAAGTTCTGTCTCTATTTAAATTTTATATTTAAATATATTTATTTACCCTGCCCTTGACACCATGCCAGATATTTGATGTGGCCTTCCAGCTAAAACGTTCGGAGACCCCTGTTCTAAGTTGTGATTCTCATATACATTAGCAGGGGACGAACAACTGACCCTTTTCATCCCAGCATAGCATCTTTTCCAAGGACTATTTGTTCTCTGTTGAGTTTGATTTTTTCCCTCGCAAGGTTGTGAGTCCTTTGGCATAGGAAGCCAGCTTTTCTTTTATTTCGCTATGCAAGCCACTTGCAAATGTCTTTTTGTTGAACATTTGTATATAATGATCTATAAAGTTTAATAATAAAGCAATTATTTTAGCTTCAGAAAAGCACTCTGTAAATTTGATTATTTAAAGTGACCAGGTTCCAGCAAAATAACATGACCCTTTGGAGAAAGTCTAATATTCTTGTGTCTTCTTCACATGTCATATTGGTAATTGTAATCTATTTTCTGATCCTAGATATTCTAGGTGTTAATTGGGCAATTCAGAACTGGCATCATGGATTTGAAACAGATCAAGAAGTGACAGACATGAAACATTAAAATGAGAAAATATATATCGTCATAATCATTGTGCTGCCATTATGCTATTGATAATATGCTAAGTAATGGGGGAAGGAGGTGGCAACATAGCATTTTAATTCTAGGGCAACAGAAAACAAACATTATTGCCTTGTTTCCAGTCTAAAACCTAATAAACTTCCATATTCCCCATTCATTTTTTGACCTGAAACCAATGTGAAGACAAGCACATAAAATGTACTATTTGAAGATTTTGATCCAACTGAATTTAGCTGAGCTTAAGTTCCATTGAATGAACATTCATCATGACAAACTCAAATTCCAGTGATCACAATGGACCTTAAACATAGCTAATGCTAGTGGAAATTGAGCCCTTGAGGAATGCAACATGTCACGTTGTTATCTGGAGGAACAGAAAAAAACGAATTAAAAAACTATGATAAATTTCTTCCCAGAAAATTCCCCTGATCAAAGTATTATAGAATTTAGAGCCCAATCCTATCCTGCCCCCTACCACCAATGCAGGGGCACCAGAATGGCTGGTGCAAGTGGGAAGACTCCGGCCTTTCTGCCAGCATGTTGGCAAAGCGCTACCAAGTGTACTGCCAGAGCGCCATAAAAGACGCTGACTGCTTTACAGCAGTCACTACCAGCGGAAGAGGTAGTTGTGATGACAGCTGGCCTGGTTAGGATTGGGCTATAAATATGAACAATGCCAGGATAGGCAAGAGTGTTGAAGTTGCCCTGGGGCTTCATTTTTAAAACAAGTAAAACACTTGGCTGTTTTAATGTTGTATAATTATATACTTAAATATTGTTTAATACTGTAGAGAGATTAACACTGCAAATAAGATAAATTATTTTATGATGCAATCACACTGTACACAGATAGGAATGCTGGAGAAGATGATCTGCCTAGCTGTCAGCCTTTTAGCTACCTTGGAGTTTTCCTCTCTGATGCCCAATAGCCAATCCCACTCTAAAAAGGTAAAGGTTTCCCCACGACCGAATGGTCTAGTCGTGACCGACTGTAAGGGGCGGTGCTCATCTCTGTTTCTAAGCCTGTAGAGCCAGCGTTTGTCCGAGGACAAGCTTCCATGGTCGTGTGGCCAGCATGACTCTACGCCGTAGTGCATGGAACGCCATTACCTTCCCACCGAAGTGGTCCCTATTTATCTACTTGCATTTTTACATGCTTTCGAACTGCTAGGTTGGCAGGAGCTGGGACAAGCAACGGGAGCTCACTCTGTCACGCCGTCTCAAACTCTCAATCTTCTGGTCAATAGCTCAGCTGTTTAACCTGCAGCACCACCACATCCCTAATCCTACCCTACTCAGTAGTAAAAGATTTTTCAAAGTGTAGAGAGCTGTTTTGGTGGAGGGAGCTACATAAAGAGCTTCCCTGGTGGCAAGGGAGAAGTCCATGAGAGGGGAGGGGCCAGAATATTAAGATATCCCTACCCTCTTTCCCTCTGGATCATAGCGGATCAAGTTACTGCTGGATCGTGAGATATACAGTACATCTGAATGAATTAATATATGCAAGATCACTGGAGCAAGGTACATTCCGCTGCATTTGTGGGGGAGGGTGAACTATCCCGCTTTTCTCATTTGAAGGGTTGTAACTCGTAGTGTTCATTTTTTGTCTGTTTAGTTGACAAATCTGTTAGTGAACTTGCTTTGCTTTTTGGAAACGTAAGAGGAAAAACCAAATAGTTAAAAAAAACTGCAGTGGAAAAATGCATTGCAAATCGTGCTAGAATTTGGGGTGCGATGAGAGAGAACGAAAGGGCTACAATAGCTGTTGCTATCTGTGCACTCAGGTCCAGTTCAAGCCTTAGCTCTATACTAAGCGTCCTCAGAGGCAGTCCTTATCCCAGGAGATGCTATGGGGATGATTAACAGCCAGCAGCCCACCTGTGTGACTCAGGGTTGCCCCCTACAGTGCAGCTCTGTCTCTACAACCCCCTTTGCAGGTCGTTCTGTCAAGCATGGCCTAAGCAGCATGAGTGATCGCCTGGGGTGGGAAGGCCCGGCATTACCTGGTAAGCTAGACAACAATCCCCTTTATGTCCCCTCAGCTATTGCGGCTGGACCCAGTAGCAGCTCTTTGCATCGAGGGGAGCTGTTCAGTGCCCCTGTTCAGGCCGTCACAAAGCCACCTCTCTGCTCATTTGTTCACCTCTGGGCAGCCTGCTGACAGCATTGCACTTTACTACCAGCTGCAAAAACCTGGCAGCTGATTTAGGAGAGCTCCCGAGGACCACAATGTAAACCGTTTTTTCACCAAGAATGTATAAGCAAGCCATAAACTACAAGATTTGGATCTGGTCACATGGGACAGGCCTCCCATAAAATTGAAGCATTGATCTCTATTTTAGTTAACAGCCTCTGAGCTGCCCAGATGATTGAAGACCTGAACGTTAACAAACTTTGTAATCTCCTGCCATACATCTGATGTGGCATGTTTGAAGTCTGAGGACGAGTTATTTATATTATTTATATAATATGCGGTGGAAGGACGTTAGCCAAACATTAAGACCGCAGTGGCTCCCATTGTATGTGAGAGAACTCAAATACACACATGTACCCTGGACTGTCACATTCCTTCTAGGTTAGCATTATCACACCTGTGCGAAAGGACTTTCAGGTATATGTCTTGGATCTTGTATGCCAGATGTACAAATGGACCTTTGGTGGAAAAAGGATTACGGTGGAAAAAAAGCTTTGACAACATAAAATCAATCAACAGGTACTTATATACCGCTTTTCAACACAAAGTTCACAAAGCGGTTTACAGGCAAATAGTAATAATAAAGTTAAATGGCTCCCTGTCCCAAAAGGGCTCACAATCTAAAAAAAGGCAGACCGCCAGCAACAGCCACTAGAAAGACTGCACAGGGGTGAAGAGGGACAGTTACTCTCCCCCTGCTAAATATAAGAGGAACACCACTGGAAAAAGTGCCTCTTGTCTAGTTAGCAGGGGTAGTAAAGCAGTAAAAGCAGTAAAAGCAGCTATCAAACGTTGATAGATTTATATTTCAAAAACAAATGGACAATGAACAGCACAATTCTATGCATATCTACTCAGAAGTAAGTTCCATTGTGTTCAGTTGGGTTTACTCTCAGGAAAGTACATATAGGATTACAGCCAAAGATGCACAACCTTTGAATCTGGAAAAAAATTCCATGGCCAAAAAAGTCTTGTTTGCTTTATCATTTACTTCAAACCAAAAACTCAGTAGAAATTTTGGAGCACATACCCAACCATTGTTTACTCTGCAACATTATAAAGGTTCAATCCAAAGTGAAGCATTTGAAACTCCTGTGATTTCAGAAATGTTGGTCCCCCATTGAAATCAATGGGATTCAAAAATGTTTACTTTGAAAATACCAAAGTCTTGGATCCAAAGGTTCTATGGTCTTACTGATTTACCCTGAATCTTATCCAGATTGCAAGCAGTTGCATACACTGCAGTTGGAAAAAATATATAAGCACTTTTAGATAGTCTTATATTTTACCTGATAAAAACAGTTAGACTTAAAAGTGCCTCTGCTTGTCTAGGTCAAACAAACATAAGAAAAGCCCTGCAGGATCAGGCCAGAGGCCCACCTAGTCCAGCTTCCTGTATCTCACAGTGGCCCACCAGATGCCTCAGGGAGCACATAAGCTGCCTGCATCCTGTTCCATCTCCCTTGCACCTGGCATTCTGAGGGAGCCTACTTCTGACACAAGGAGATCATGCTGCATCCTGTGCAGCTCAGGAGGCAGCTGGTGGTCTCCTTGGGATAGAGGCACAAATATTTCCCCTTACCCCAAGTAAAACCCCAGCCATCACTATGGGGCTCCTTGGATCTGTGCCAGCAAAATCATGGGCACAAATTCAGGAAGCCCCATGTGTCTTGCCAAAGCCCCTGCTCCAAACTTTCCTCCCAACTGCTATGCCCGCTTAGACTACTTAGTCACCCAGATACACACAGTCCTGGCAGTATCTACAAACTACCAGACTCTAGCACCAACAGAGAGCTCGCCCCACCCAGTGGCTCACCTGTAGGCCACAGGTCTCCTCCTGGAGCTTCAGAGCAGCTATCCTTCAATAATGGCCAGTCCTCAGTCCAATAGTCCTTAGTCATTTGTCAATCAGTCAAGCCAGTCCATATATCAGTTCACCACACCAGTCCATTGTCCAGTAAGCCAGTCCGTTGTCCAGTCGATTAGTCAAGCCAGTAGTTCAGTCTGATATGTCAGCAAAACCTCCACTCCTTCCACCGCTCTCTCCACAACTACAACCCACAGCTTCTCCTTCCTCCAGGTGCTCCTTATATCCCTGCTACAAGCTCCTAAGTGGCTGCAGCTGTGCAGCCCAGCCTCTGCTACCCCCCCTGGTGTTAATCCTGCATTTCTTGAACCAAGGGCCACTGTCGCACCATCCGCTGCCACCTTGGGGTGATCTTCCGCGTTTTCCACTACACCATGTCAGGCTGCCTAGCCCAGGAAGAGAGTCTGGATGCAGCATGCACCACCGCGACTGATTCCGCCCCCTCTGGGCCCCAATCCTCTCTTCATTCTGGCCTCCGTACAGAGGAGGATCTAAGGGGGGGCAAATCTGTAAGTTTTGCAAGAAGCCTTACCTTGCAGTGGAAAACACTCCTCTCCTGCATTCTTCTAGCCAATCCTCACAGGGAACAGCAACATCTTGGCGTTGCTTACTGGCTACAGCAGCAAGGGAGAGGAGGGATTTGCATGACAGGGTAAGACTTCTTGCAAAATGTACAGATTTGCCCCCCCCTTTAGATCCGCCTCTGCCGCCGTAGCCTCAAAACACTCCCTCCCTGCCCTGCCTCCAACATGCTCTCCTGCCACCTTCTCCCAGCCTCCATGCTGCCTGGTGTGACCACACCTGTTCCAACAGATACTGGCGTCGGTTGCAGCACTGCCAAGCCAGAGCAGCCTTTCACACTGGCCCAGCCGGCTCACCAGCCCCAGACGTGCCTTACGACACATTTGCAATGCACTGAGCCAGCACAGGAATGGCTGAACCCACTCAGGCTTGAATTTGGTTTGTGCTATAAATTTGTTATTAATTCTGACGGCATCATCACTAGCCCTGGTTTTGTTGAGAAGCTCATATTTTCAGTACCATTTCTAGTTAGTTACTGATGCCAGTACAGTATAACAGTATATACAACATATAATTTCTTCTTCTGATAATTTAGGGACAGTTACAAGTGTTACAGCATAATTCTGACATTACTTACCAAGTTACTGTCCTTACATTTCAAAAATCTCTACAACTAAGGATGTAAATTATCACCATCCAACTATGCAAATCAGGGTGCAATCCTAACCTGGAGTTAGGCTGGCACAGTTAGGCCAGCAAAGGGACAAGGGACACTGTAAAATATGTTTGGACCGCTCTCAGAGTCAGAGAGGCCAGTACACAGACATGCAACATCCTCCTTGACTCAGAGAGTGGCCCAAACGTGCTTTACGGTGGCCCTCGTGCCAGCCGAAGTTTGCTGGCCTAACTGAGCCGGCCTAACTCCAGGTTAGGATTGCGCTTTCAAGCTTTCTTGCAATCAGTTATGCAGATCTGGGCTTTTGGGGTTATGCAAAATCCTGGGCTTATGGGTCAGTTATGCAGATCTATGTGTTCTGCTCCCTTTGCAGAATGATGTACGCATAAGCCCATCTCACACAGTGTTGCATTTATGGCAGTGAAGCCTTGTCAATGTGAGATGGGCTTATGCATACATCATTGTGCATAGGGAGCAGCCACAGTTCTTGTGGTTTTTTAGTCCTGAAACTAACTCCTTAAAAGGGAAGACTTGCAAGGACTGGAAACAACCCTGAATCATTCAAAGGAGAGAGAAAAGACTCAGATTTCTAACCATTTGATCCAAACAATGGCTCAGGGAATGTGGGGCTCGGTAATGGGGTCTTTACATAAAACATGATTGCTTTCTTAAATATGATCCCTTGCTCAGCCACAAGTTTTCAGCTTTGATGGAACATGTGTGGGGGACGGTCACATTGGTGAGTGCTGGATGAAGGTTGGATTAGATGGTCCTATGTTAAATAAATACCTCCTATGTTTCAGAAGTTCACCATTGCTGTTATAAATTGGTCGATGAAGAATGAATCATGAACTAACCATTGTGGTTTAAAGGCTCAGCAAACATGTTCTTAATGTCTTACAGTCCTAACCAACTTTCCAGCACTGGGGTAAGGGCAATGCAGCTCCATGGTAAGGGAAAAAACCTTCCCTTACCTCAAGGAGGCCTCTGTGACGACTACTCCACTGCAGAATGCAGAACATGCCCCATTGGCACGTCAGTGCTGGAACGTTGTTTAGGACTGCGCCCTCTTGCATATGTGCACATACATGAGAGACTAGCAAACAGCTACTGAGCAAAAATTGCTATCCTGGGGTGAATAGAGGCCGTTGCTCTCCCCTGCAAAATATAAGAAAACTACCACTTAAGAGCTGCCTTGTTGCTCAATTAGCAGAGGTGGAGATTCCTAGCAGAGGTGGAGATGGATTTGCTGAAGGGGGAAATTGCACAGGATGGATATGATAGAAGTGCAGTTGACAAATTTACAAAAAAGCAAGCAAAAGCAAAAAGAGCTGGGTTGCATAGTTCCACCTGCCTTCTCTCCCCACCCTATGCAGTCCATTTGATCTGAATTATATCTAGGATGGTTGGCAATTTTTTTCCAAAGGGTTATAAAAATTGTTCAACTTTAATAGCAATATAGTTATATTTATATGATCTTGTCGTATCTAATGTAATTAATAGGTGCATTTGCGACACAGTCCTCTCTCTGTGGGCGCAATCCCAAGTGCCCCGTAGCGGCAACACAACATTGTTGCATCGGCGCTATGTCACTTAGCGCCGATGCGGGGGTGCCAAGCAGCACCTCATGTTGGTGCTACAGAGCTCGCGCCAACACTACTCGTTGCATCAGCCCAAGAGTGCTGATGGGGAGACTCCCGTGTGCCAACCGAACTTGGCTGGCGCAGGGGAGGTTGTGGGAGGAGAGAGGGCAGGAAGGAGGCAGAACTGGGTGGGGGGTTGGGGTGCTGACAGACGTGCTGGTCCGGGGAGGGGGCAGGGCTGGGATTTGACAGGCCGCATCCAAGGCCCCGTCGGGAGGCTGCGCGGCCCCAATTCAGGCCGTGCGGCTTCCCCAGTTCTGCGCCTGCTAAATAGCAGGCACAAGTCGGAGGAATCCCATGGGGTGGCCAGAGTCTCCCCTGGGGCAAGGGAACAAATGTGCCTTTGCCCCGGGGAGGCTTCCCAGTGCACCTAAGTTACGCTGGATTTGGCACAGGCCTGCTGGCCTCGCTAATCCAGCGCAATGTAGGATTGGGCTGCCTGTTATGCTTCCTGTGTAATTAGGAGTGTAGTTTTGCTCCTAATTCCCCTCTACTGGTGCAACACAAAATACACCAGTGTTGTTAATCTATACTGGGATTGCACCATTGTTGTACTGGCAGGAGGCTACTGCCAGCAGAGATCTTACGCTGATGGACACACAAGAGGCAAAACTGGATGGAGTTGAGGATGCAGAAGAGGGGGAGGAGTCTAGATCTTACGTTTGGTGAGGAACATGCTCCCAAACCCTCATCCTCTCTGAGAACCCAGTGATGGGTGTTGCAGCTGCCAGAAATACTACTAGATTCATTGCACTCTGTAGGTAACCTTGTGCTTTCGGCTTTACCTCTGAGAATACAAAGGATTGCAATTATGTCGTCAGCATTAGCACTGGCACAGCAGGACCACAAGACGGGCTGCCTTGATTTATTTTGTACTGTCCATTTTTAGTGTTCAGGTGCTTCACTCACAATACTTACAATGGGACTGTAAAATTAATTTTCCCAGATGATGATGATGATGATGATGATGATGATGATGTAGGTGAGTAGGCTGAGAGTAGCTTGTATGTAATGTGGGAGCACAGCCAAAGTAAGATTGAACCAGCAATTCCTTGGTTTGCTGCTCACGCAATTAGCCACAACATTATAGCAGCTATACATTAATATTGCATCATTTGACACTTAACATTCAATTAATGTTACAGTCACTATGTGGAAGATGCTGAAACACCTTTTCAACATGGCACTTTGGGCCCAGGGCTCAAAGAATTGTTAGGAGTAACACTTCTCCTACAAGATGATCTGCAGTATCTGGGATACTTTTTCATCTGCAGCTACTAAATAGTGTATTTTTGATTCATGAAAAATTGAATTCCATCTTTAAAACAGAGGAAAATCACACAGAAACCTCCACTTACCGGTAATCTCTGTTCAGTCTTTTTGATTTGAACTCTTTTTTGTCAATGGAAAGATCAGCCTTTTCAATATCATGATATATATTTTAAATGCATCGAGATGGCTTCTGATAGCAGCTTCACACTCCAGTTATAAAAACTGGGACCACTATGTATACTAATGTATAAGCTCAAGGGCATGTTTTAAGCCAAAAATCTGCTGAATTTGCTGTAACTCATGGATAAGTCAAGGGTAAAACTTAGGGGGGGGTATGAAATTCTTGGAAAATTACTTACTAGTAATTGTTCTGAGGCAGCAACAGAAAGCAAAAAAAAAAAAAAGCTGTTTCACCTTGTTCAGAACTAGCATACTTTTGTTCGGAACCAGCACAGCACCGTCTTGTTTGTTCTCCAAACAAGAAGAAAAAGGGGTTCATGGGAGTTGCAGGCTTTGTGAGGAATATAGTATAGCACTTCCAGAGCAGCAGCCCTCATAACAACTACAATTTCCATAAGCGCCTTCACCTATCTGCCTGTTTGGAGAAGAAGGCAAAATGGTTGCTGTTTTTTAGCTTGCTGTCTGCTGGTGCCTGAGAACAATTACTGCTAAGTAAAATTGCTCCATTTTTTCTTAAAAAAACAAAACACCACACATTTTGCTTCTCAGCCTAGCCCCCTGCTATCAGAAGCTTTATTTACCATATTGACCAATGTACAAGTCGATGCATGTTTTCAGGATCAATTTTCAGGCATAAATGTTTTGACTTATACATGAGTATACACAGTACTTCACTCAGCTCTGCCTTCCTAGTAAAGTGAGCTTTCAGTGCTTTTGCTGAGCCAGCCAGGCAGATGTGCCTCCTCTAGCAGCTTGTTAGTTCAGAGAGAATTAAAAGAATTCCCACAATGACGTCACCCAACCCAGTTCGAAACCATCCCCAACATGCACAGGTGGGCTGCCTCCATTTGTGTCCAGTCCTTTCCGTTCAGCCCCTTCTGCACCACTTTCACCTTCCATCACTTCCCTAGCAGCAACGTCATTGCCACCCATGGGTCAATGTTCTATGCATCACGTCAGAATCTGACAGTCTCCAACCTTCCAATCTGCTTTTAAGTCTAAAGCTATGTGGTTGGCCTACCAGTTCACGTACTAAGCCTCTCAACCTGGAAATGGGGGTTTCAATGAGGCGCAGTAATGACTTATTTTCATCTGTGCTCCCCTTTCCCTGCAGCAAGCCTCATTTTCTCCAGCCAAGACTGCAGCACGGAGGTCAATGCATGTCACTTTGACAGCAGTTCGCTTTGTAGTAGAAGGCTGGGGGGCGGGGTGGGGTAGGGGATATCTGCTTTTTCTCAATGGTGGAGCTCCGAAGTGAAAGAGACAGGGGAAGGCTGTGGGATGGGGAATGCCGACCAAAACAGCCCAGTGGTTGGTTTCTACCACGTCCCTTGGCAGCGAAGTAGGCCCTGGCACCAGGCTGATGATTAAGAAAAGGGGGAGAGACTGAACAAGCAGTATTTGATAACACTCACACTAGGAATTGCTTTCTCAAACCCTGGTTTAAACAGAGAACTGGAAAGTAAAGGTGCCTCTTAAGAGAACAATCAGGTGTACAAGCCTGATAAGGCCTTGGGGGGTATTCCCCCCCCCCACTTTATGCTCATGTTATTGTCAGGTCAGATATCTTATTATCACAAGCCTTATAGGCTGATTCTGGGAAGTGCTGAACAGAAGACAGGAAGGGATAATTTTTAAATAAGATCCAAACAGAAAAAAAAATGTTTTATATAGAGAACAAAAGTTCTGGAAAATCTTGAAACACAATGTTTCATTATTATTGAAACTGAACACTCTGAATCCACCTAGTAATAAGTATTTTAAAACACATGGGTCAAATTATATATATATATGTATATATAGGTGGAAATTATATATATAGGTGGAAATTATATATTTTGGAAAGACTGGAGCCTTATCCTGTGCACCTGCGGATCAAGGCAACCCACTGGCGGAGGTAAGCATGCACAGGGGGCAGAATGGGATGGAGGAGAATGAGATGGGGAGGGCAGGATGGGTAGAATGGGACGGGGGAATAGCGAGAGGATGAAGCGGGCAGATCGGGCCTGGGATGGGGGAAGGTTCTGCTGCAGCGGTGCAAGCTGAATCTTGACCCCCTTCCAGGGCCAGATCCACCTGTACAGATCAGTGCAAATTTGCACCGGTGATATTTTTGGCGCAGGTCTGAGTGGATCCATTGCAGTTGTTGGGGCTTACCCCAGGGCAAGAAGACAAATGTCCCCTTACCCTGATGGGAATGTCAGCAGCCACAAATTCCTCATGGGTTGCTGTGGAAGTCATACTGGTGCCATTGCGCCGCCACAAGAGGATTTAGGTAGAGTTGGGCTGCCCTTTTTACTTGGCTGTTAATCTTGTGTTGAAGACATAGCGCTTGATTGATTCCCCCCCTTGATATGTCCCCCTTGATATGGAAGATCACCTTTGACTGTGCTGGCCTGAAGATTTCTTTGGAACTAATGAAAGATTTTTTCTTTGCACAATTTTTATTTTAAAAACCTTAATTTTGGTTCAGTCCTATCCAGACCCCATGGCAGCAGGCCTGGTCCACACCAGCGGCTCACCCAGCCCATCCTGGAGCAGTTAAGGTAGTGATGGCTGGGGCAGCAGTATACTGGCAATAGGGTGCAGTGACCTGGCACTCCAACAGAGGTACAACGTTGACAAGGGAAGCAGGAAGTTGCAGAGTGGAGGAGAGATTAGTAGGCAGCAGTAGCTGGAGAAGCTTCTCCCTCACTGCAGGGATAACTGTTGAGCAAATTACCCACTTCTGCGCACAGTGGCCAACACTGGTGGCAGTGGTGGTATCCACATACTGCAGGAAGTAGTTCGAAAAGTGTTACATGCAAGGAAAAATAGTTGACGAGCACTGCTTCAGTAGGCTCACCTCGTCCTGTTCCATGCCACAACCGGTAGAATCCAAGTGCCTCTTATAGGGCACTCACAGCGACGCGTCTTGCAATCAGCTGCAGTAAGTGCTGCTGCTGCATCACAAAGCCACAGTGCCATTCTGCACTTCAGGGCTGCTGGCACAAATGGACGGAGGCCCACATGCATGCCAGTGACTTCCAGACACCGCACTGCTGCAGGAAAGCAGGTGTGGGTGGTTGTGACAGGTCGTGGGTGGTTCGGGGGAGGATCAGGGTGGCAGGGCAGGGATGGTGTAGGGGTGGGAAGGGTGGATCTTGGTGGCAACAGTGCACATTGGGATCCTATTCCCTTTTACTGGTCCAGTCCCACCCCCTGAGGCTCTTACGCCTGGTAAGTGGCTGGTAAAGTTCCAAGGAGACCCATTGGCAGTCAGGTGACCAGGGGGTAAATTTTGGGACTGCCCCCCCCACAGGATACAGTGCATGCTCCGGTGGCACGGCAACATCAGTGGGAGGGGTTTTCAATAGGATTGGGCTTCCCCTTGTGTATTAAATCAAAGTGCATTAAATCGATATGGTAGAAAGTAGAGCACATACTTTGCATACAAAAGACCCCATGTTCAATACCCAGCACCTGAAAGTAGGAAAGAGAGAAATCCCTGTCCAAAATCCTGGCGAACCACCACCAGTCAGTGTGGCTGGTGCTCAGCTGGATGCAGCACTGGTCTGACTCAGTATAAGGGGGCTCCTACGTTCCCCCTGCTGGTTGGTTTGATCCGATGAAGCCAATGGACAGCCACAATGCACAGGTTTGCATAGGTAAGGTGGGAATATAACCCCTTAGAACAGTGGTTCTCAAACTTTTTAACATTGGGACCCACTGTTTAGAATGGCAATCTGTTTGGGACCCATCAGAAATGATGTCAAGGTGGGAAATGCCATCACTGTGATGCCAGATCCTGCTGCTTTCTGAGAGTGCAGCAATAAGTAGGGTTATTTCTCAGCCATTTTCCAATAGCAAAGTGAATCAGGAAAAAAAAAGCCTACTTACAACCTTGTCACAAGCAAAATAACCACACAGCCTCCCTCTTTTTAGCATCCCATTTCCCCATATTTTCAATGATGGCTGCCCTAGGTGCTAGGTGACCCACCTGAAATTGGTTCATGACCTGTCTAGTGGGCCCCAACCCACACCGTTTGAGAAGCACTGCCCTAAAAAACCTCAAGACAAATCTAAATGTCGGGTTCCCTGTTTGGCACTGAAACACACAACTGTGAATGCAAAAAGTCACCTTGGCAAAAGTAGGCACTTGTTTCCCCCCATGTGATACCCCTGAGTTACTTGTTCCCAGAACCCAGGTATGTGAACAGCACAGTTTGCACTGCTTGTCCACAGGAGCTATGTGGAGGAACCATCAGCCAGTCCTGCAGGGTGAGACTTGCAGGTCTGGACTGCATTCCCTACATAGAGCTGACCTTAGGCTTTGCAGTCACCAAAGAAGATGTGGGATGATTGATCATTTTGCTGCAACATAGAGGTGGGAGCAGATAACAGCTAAAATACTGAAACCAAAGGTTAAAGGCAAAAAGCAAGAATTCTGTCCTTTTCTTTTAATGGGATTGTGCAACGACTGAATCCTTGTCAAAGTCACCTGATAGGCTCTCTCTGTGTGTTATAGATGATAGCATGGCTCATATAAATCAGTTCCGAAACCATTCCGAATGCTGGGCATCCCAAGGTTTGCTTTAAAAATGTTGATTCTTGCAGTAAAAGAAAACAAAAGAATCACTCACTGTACCAGCAAAATGAGTAGCTAGCATATGTGTGCACTGGGCACCAAAGCAGGCTAAGGGGAAGTAAAGAACAAGAATGGGGGAGCAATCCTAACCAACTTTCCAGCACCGACATAGCTTTGCCAATAGGGCATGTGCTGCATCCTGCAGTGGAGTAATAGTCACAGAGGCCTCCTCAAGGTAAGGGAATGTTTGCTTTCTTATCTCAAAGCTGCACTGCTCTTACCCCTGTGCTGGAAAGTTGTTAGGATGGTGCCCTGGGTCTCTGTTGATGCGGAGGACAGTAATCCAGAATGATACAGAAAAGGCTTGGGTGTTTAATTGACCCCTTCATACACAAATAATGCAAATATTTTGTTCTATGTTGGTCCTTAATAGATGTTTCTCAAATGATTTCTTCCTTTCTCCACAACCATGATGTCTAGATTTAAAAAAAAATGGGTGGATGTAAATGGGCGTTAAGCATAGGATGTTCCTGAAGTTGCTCTGTGCAATTATTTCCATACAGAATGCGATAACTTCTTTTGGAGGGTTCAGGATGGCAATTACACCGAGGAGCTTGGCAAGTTATGACAAAATGATTAGTACTTCAAAAAATGATTAGTGTTTTAATAACTCATCACTCTTATAACATTGTAATTCAGGAGAATTCACATGACTACCCTGCAGTTTGCTGGGATTTCCTCAAGCCATAAATTGCCATTGCCGAGAAGTTATTCTTCCCAATGCTGGTACCAGGTTGGTGGAGACAGAACACTGCACTGGGCCCCTTCCACGGCACCCACCAAATCTCCCCATTACGTTGAAAAGGACAACTCAAGGAAACTGTAAAGGGACCATAAGGAGAAGGAGTGAGGTGGGTGTAGTGGCTCAGCGCTGTCCACATGGTTTTGGGGGGAGCAGGCAGAGACAATCTGCTTCCCCACTGGCTCATGAACCATGTTAAACTTCTATGGATAGATCTACTGGTCCAAGTTTGAGTCATGACATAATTTGATAAATCTCTTTCTTGGGAGATTTACCTCCACGTCATTATGGGTAGGGTTGGCCTTGGCAATTGGTGCAGTATGAAAAAGGACTACAGTTGGAATGAGAATGTATAGGGCCACAACAAGCACCATTCTAATAACCATTTCTCTAAGAGTGCAATCCTCACCTGGAGTTAGGCTGGCACAGTTAGGCCAGCAAAGTTTGGCCAGCACAAGGGAGACTGTAAAATATGTTTGGACCACTCTCGGAGCCGCCATTGCCACTTGCCCATCTGCTCACGCCACCACAGTTGCAAAGGTGAGTGGCATTGGGCCCTCCTGTCCGCCCTTGTGCTCGGAGCATTCTGAAATGGAGCGTGGAGTGGCAGGGGGCATGGCGTGGCAGCACCAGGGGTGGCAATCATTGACCTGGCTGGATCAGAGCCTCAGCTGGGTCTGCCACTATGGAAATACCTTGAAATTTATTCAAAAACACATTTGTTTGGAGGTTTCATGAAAACACAACTTTGTAAATGGTGTGCAAATACATCTATGGTAGAAAATGTGACCCCCTGTAACCCCCTGTACCCCCCTGAAAATCAGCTTGCAACCCCCAGGTGTGGGGAGGCTCTGCTCCTGGGCTCTGCCCAGTGGAGGCTCTGTAAAATGTAAAGGCTACATTTTACAATCCTGACCGAATAAAATACAACAACTGTGATCCTATTTTCCCGAACGAATTAGTGTATGGACCATATACCACACTGGGCCATCTGCTGCCCCTATCATCATCTTGAGTTGCAGTAGATTAAAGATCTGAAGCCCCCACAGTGACACATTTCCATTTGTTTACATCTCTTTCAATTTCAGTGCAACAGGGAGATCCTATTAGCAGTGGAGGGTAATGCACTCTCCGTTCACTGGCCTTTTCTGCATGTCTGGCCATAGCAGAAAGTGGCTTAGGTCAGCAGCCTTATCAGTAGCAGATCCCTAATTACAGTACTGAAGTATAATACTCCAGACTTGGGTGGTACCTTTGGGGAATTATTCCACAGCTCTTCGACAGAGCCTGTTATTATCCAGATCAACACATTTTTTTCTCTCTCAAAGGGAATGTCTTTCTCTGAAGATTTCTTAGACAAAGCAACTATTTTGTGAATGTGTGCAGAGAAGATGAAGGCAGCATCGAAAGGAAAACGACTTTCAGCTGTTCTTCACCACTCAAATGAGACAGGCTGGAATACTAAAAATAAATATGAGCTTATCCGCATGGGAAGCGAGATGACAGAACTATTTTTTTTTTAAAAAAAATTCTGCGTTCAATATAGCTTCCTTGGGCTTTTTAGATTGCAGAAATGCTTTTAATAGCATTCTGAGCAATAATGATAGAGCCAGGATGGTGTAGTGGTTCTGGTGTTGGGCTTAGAGCTGGAAGATCCAGGTTCAAATCCCTGAGCAGCCATGAAGCTTCCTGGGTGACCTTAAGACCACTTTGTCTCAGCCTCACCTACCTCACAGGGTTGTTGTGAGGACAAAAGGAGAGGAGGACCCATGTTCAGCAGCCTGAGCTCCTTGGAGGAAGGGTGATGTAAAACTGTGAAAAATAAAATAGCACCAGTACTTTTAACCCCATTAGTGTGCATGGTGTTTTACAGCATAACGTAAGCAAAAAACAAATCCTTGATCCAACATGCTTGCCTGGGTGACACTGCTCAGCCATTGCTCTGCCTCAATGGTACTTGACAAGTTGAGACTTGCATAGCGTTTCCTCCCTTTGGCCAGTGGGCTTTCCTCCTGCAACCCTGTGTTATCCCAGAAACTTGGGAGGAAAGCCCACGGGCTGCTGTATGTGTCACAGCAATACAGAACTATGATATGAACAGTGGTTCCCAAACTGTGGGTTGGGACCCACCAGTTGAGCCAATTTCAGGTGGGCTGCGAAGGACCTAGAGTAGCGATATTGAAAAGATGAGAAGATAGGATGCTAGAAAGCGGGAGGGCTGTGAAGGCTGCTGAAGAAACTTCACAGTCAGGGAATAAGAGGGCAGGTCCTCTTATGGATCCAGAATTGGTTGAGGGCCAGGAAACAGAGGGTGGGGGTCAAAGGGAAATTTTCACAATGGAGAGAGGTGAAAAGCGGAGTGCCCCTGGGATCTGTCTTGGGGCTCGTGCTTTTCAACTTTTTCATAAATGACCTGGAGACAGGGATAAGCAGCGAGGTGGCCAAGTTTTGCGGATGACACAAAACTTTTCCAGGTGGTGAAAACCAGAAAGGACTGTGAAGAGCTCCAGAAGGATCTCTCCAAGTTGGGGGAATGGGCAGCCAAATGGCAGATGTGTTTCAATGTAGACAAATGTAAAGTGATGCAAAAACCCAAAACTTCACCTATAGGCTTATGGGTTCTGAGCTGTCTGTGACAGCTCAAGAGAGAGATCTTGGGGTGCTGGTGGACAATTCAATGAAGGTATCGACCCAGTGTGTGTCAGCAATTAAGAAGGCCAATTCCATGCATGGGGTAATTAAAAAAGGGGTTGAGAATAAAACAGCCAATATTATCATGCCGTTGTACAAATCAATGGTAAGTCCACACCTGGAACATTGTGTCCAGTTCTGGTCGCCGCACCTCAAAAAGGACATAGTGGAGCTGGAAAAGGTGCAGAAGAGAGCGACAAAAATGATTACGGGGCTGGGGCACCTCCCTTATGAAGAAAGACTGCTATGCAGCGTTTGGGGCTCTTCAGTCTGGAAAAAAGGCGCCTGAGAGGGGACATGATTGAGACATACAAAATTATGCATGGAAGGGATAGAGTTGATAGAAGGATGTTCTTTTCCCTCTCAAAACACCAGAACCAGGGGGCATTCGCTAAAACTTAGGGTTGGGAGAGTTAAAACAGATAAAAGGAAGTACTTTTTTACCCAGCGGGTAGTTAATTTGTGGAACTCTTTGCCACAGGAGGTGGTGATGGCATCTGGCCTAGATGCTTTTAAGAGGGGATTGGACAGATTTCTGGAAGAAAAGTCCATTGTGGGCTATAGGCAATGATGGATTGTGCAACCTCCTTACATTGGTAGTAGGCTACACAGGATGCAAGCATCTTGTTGTCTCGTGTCTCCCTGGGGCATCTGGTGGGCCGCTGTGAGATACAGGAAGCTGGACTAGATGGGCCTTTGGCCTGATCCAGCAGGGCTCTTCTAATGTTCTTATGTTGTTTTGCTTGTGTCAAGGTTGTAAATTGGCTTTTTTTCTTTCTGATTCACTTTGCTGTTGGCTTGGTGATAACCCAGCTTATTGCTGCATTCTCAGGAAAGCAGCGGGTTCTGTCTTCACAATGACAGCACTTCCAGCCATGGCATCAATTCAGGTGGGTCCCAGACAGATTGGTATTCTAAAAAGTGGGTCCCAATGCTAAAACGTTTGAGAACCACTAAACTAGTATGAGAGTTAGGCAGTAGTTACTTTGTCCTATCTCTATATTGTTGCATATGCAGATATGAATACAGTGAGATGCCATGCCACTCTATGTTCCCTGATACTACTTTCACATCGCCATAACTTGTGCAGCAGCTCCTGTTGGGAAAGATCCATCCTGGGTGGGCTCTTACATGGGTGTGGGCCCTCAAGCAATGCAGCTGGCCCTGCTTGGACTAGTGAGTCCCTTTCCCAGAAAGCTGTCTGGGTGGCTGTCATCTCCATGCCTGGTCTCGGGGTGCTGGGGGCCTGGAGTGACCGCAATTGAGGGGTACTGCGTGAGGTACCTGTGAGTCGGGTAGAGGTTCGACACAACCAATTTATTCGCTTCAGTGATTTGACATTCATAGGGCCTGTTACGTCACGGTAGTCCATACAAATTGCGGTGCCTGCCGGGGCGCAGTTTCCAGTCCAAGGGGCTCATTCCTTCACGAAGACCCCTCCTCCTCAGTAGGAGCGGTGGTGATGTCAGCGGATTGAGCCTGGTCGGAGTCTACTGCCTGTGGGGTCCCAACTGGTTGCAAGTCTCTTGGGTGGCTGGTGGGGGGGCCGGATTAGCTGCTGGCGGGGTAAGTGGTTGGCGCTGGCCGATGTCGGGCCTGAGGACCTCAGGCTGCCTTTTTGGGGGGGGCACTGGACCTGCTAGAGCAAGGACGGCTGTCTGCCCGGAACTCCAGGACCGCCGGGGCCAGTGGAGCCCCCAAGGAGTGGGGCTCAGGTTGCTTCCTCAAGGCCGAGGTAAGGTGAGGGCCCGAGTGGGGCAACCTCCCACTCGGGCCTGGTCCACTCCTCCTTCTCCCTTCTCCAGCCCTCAGTGGTGCGACCTCTCCCTCTGCTGTCTGAGCTCCTTATGAGCTCCTCACCACCCTCCCCAGGCTCCTCCCCATCCTGTCTTGTTGACTGGCCCAGTTCTCATGATACTGGGCTGGTCCTTTGCAGGATCTCACCCCTACTCAGATAGTCACTCCAGGCTGACTACAGTTTCCCTGAACTCAACCAGGCTTCCTCGTGCCAGGCGTGCTGCCTTCGGCTCCTCTGGGGCTCAACACCAGGCTTCTTTGCAGCCAGCACGTGGCTCCCTGCAGCCAAGTAAGCCCCCCGTCCCCGGTCCAAGGCAATGGGGCAGTCGTGGGGGTGACAGTGGCACAAAGAGTAAAGCACCTGAGCACTGCTGCCAGAGTTCCTGGTTCAAGAATCTTGGCAGCTTCCTTGCAAAGGCATATGACATTGGCAAGAGCAGGCCCAAGGTCACTTTTTCAAATAAGTTAGGCAAATTCATGGTAGTTGAGAATGGCAAAGTTGTAAACAGAACGGACCAGAGTGCATCCCATGCTGAAATGTCCTCAAATATTGGAGCCCTATCAATGTTATGGCATTAATGAGAATGGGCAGCCCATTTCCATTCAGGGCTATTACATTTTTGCTTGAGCACAAAGCTCTTTGCCATGATTTCAGGCTGCGTCCTCCGCCAGATTAGTGGACAGTTTTATACTGCATTACACTACATTTTAAACAGTGGAGTTTTACGAGTTTGGGCAAGTGACGTTTTGACTAGACTACTACTAATGCACTGCACAGGGATCATTACTGGAAGACTGGCTTCCTGTAAATTAACAACAGAAATGACACTGTACTCTTCAGGAGTCTTGTTCAAATTGTGTAGGGCTTCCCAATGAGGTGTGGAGACAGGGTGGTATAGGTTAATTCACTTGCAAGAAGTGCTTCCCTTGTCTTTGCATCTCCGCCGGTTAAGATACCTTTGCTCAGATGCCAGGTGGGAGAGCCAAGAAAAGCAAAGGGGAGGAAAGCATTTTCCTTCTTGGCTTGGACTGTAAGCCTTGTTCATCATATGTTTTTTTTCCTCAAGAGAGCGTAAACCTCATTGAAGCAAATAGGAAAACTCCCATTCACTATTATGACAGCAAGTTCAGGCCCTACCCTGACCCATTAGTTCAATAAGTAATTTGATCATATGTAACTGGTTATTATAATGGAATCAGTGACTTTAACAAGCTCCTGCAAATACTGGATTACTGTGCCCACTCAACCATAGTTCATTAGTGTGTTAGAAGTGGGATCCAGGAGAGGCCATGAAATATGATCTCCTAATCTCTCCTAAGTAGGGAAAGACTGGTTGGAAGGCAAGTGCCTTTTAAAAAGACCTGTGAAGCGAATAAATCTTGGGCATGCTAAAAAGTAATGAAAAGTCACCTGTTAAGGACATTGGCTTGCCAAAAGGATACAGCGAGCATGTACATAGGCTGTCTGTGAATCTCACCGGGAAACAGGATTCTTGAATGAGCAGGCTTAAAGAAACACAGATGACTTAGTTTATATAATGGAGAATAGACTTCTCGGTTTGGATGCTTGTCAGGTTTCTGGGACCGAAATAAACAGTATGAAAGTTATGGAAGTTATGAGAGGGACAAATAAAGGGCACACCACAAACCTGCAATCACAGTGCTTGTGGCACCTTAAAGATAAACTTTACTACAGCCAGGAGTGCAGCTAAAGAAGTGCAAGAGGGTGCAATTGGGCCAGGCAACAAGCTTTAGGGGGGCAACAAGCTGAGCTTGACACTAGTGGCCAAAATTGTGAAAACATTGGTAATTATGAATAATACCATCATGTTATACAGGCCTGCCCCGGTATCCACTGGGGTTCCGTTCTGGACCCTCCCATGGATACCTGAAATTGTGGACATGGAGATGCCTTTTTTAAAGATAGGGGGGCATCAGTGGTTTTGCTGCAACAAGGTAAAAAAAGAGATTTCTTTAATGTTCCCCTGTCTTTTTAATGGGCGTCTCGGTATCCATGGTATCTGTGGATAACTGAAACCGTGGATACCAAATCAGTGGATACCACAGCACTCCTGTATATCATTGAAAAGGTAATTTAATGCAAAATCCAATAAAACAAACCAGAGTGTAATATCTTTTCTCAATCAAACGTTATGGCCAAGAAAACAGAAAATGAAAATACAAATTGCATTTAGTTAAAATCGTGTTCACCGGTGCCTCAAAGCAGGGCCAGTCCTTCCATCTGGGAATCGCCTCCTCCTCAGGCAGGCAGGGAGGTAACAAGTCTTCCTGAGGGGAGGGGCTCCCCGAACACCCCAGACTGGCCTTGTCTTGATCAGGCACTGGTCGAGTCTTCCTATGGCTCTAAAGAGCTGAAGAAAGAGGGAAATTCTTTTCAGCGTGATTGCACGTTTTTTCCTCAGCAACACTATCTATGGAGTTCAGAAGGGCTGTATAGAGTTTTTAGGAATCATACTGTCATGTTATATACCATTCCATGTGGAATTTCATGGAGAATGCAGTGAAAGAAACCAGAGTGTAATATCTTCGTTCTATCAAAGGTTATGGCAAAAAAAAAAAAAAAACTGAAACCAAAAATACAATTTCCATGTAAAAATTGCGGGCTTAGCTAACTTTTAAAGTGGACAAAAGAAAGGAAGGAACTATTCACACCACCCTGAGCTCCTTGGAATAACAGTTAATATAAAAATGTGAAAAATAGAATTAATGATTTTGTCATATGGGGGGATTTTAAAAATTTATGGGCCCCGAATGTCAAATGACCTAGCTATGCCATTGTTGGGGGAATGCTGTGGGCTTGGGGACAGCAGGAGGGGGCACACCATGAGGGGAGGATGCAGGTTCCCCCCTCCATTTTACACCTTTTTTAAAAAAGCCCAGGAATACTGTCACTTCCGGAAATGATGTCACTTCCTGTGTGACATCACTTCAGAGCCATTATTTTGCCCTCAGGACCAGGCTACACTTTCATTAGCTACGCCACTTACTGCATCAAATATTTTCATACAGTACAGTTCATATTATCAGGTGCACAAAGTGATCGTCAGATGCACACGAAATGCAAAATGTGTGCAAAGTAATTCATGAAAGCTCAGGCTGAAATAAATTTGTTGGCCTGATGCTACAAGACATTATGTGTTTCATTTTGTTTCAACAGACTAACATAGCTACCCTTCTAGAAGTTGACACCAGGTACTGAAATATATGCCGGGCTGTGAATATTTTGTTTAAAAAAATAAAAATCAAAATTTTGTGTTTTGGTAACTCAAATTTGTTGCACATTGCTGAATTCTGCAACCTGTATAAATTATGCAAGCTAAGCAAATGTGCCATTGCCAGTATAGCGTTATAGTTTTGCTCTTCAGATTGATGTGTGTGTGTGTGTGTGTGTGTGTGTGTGTGTGTGTGTGTGTGTGT
>JAJKFI010000005.1:12210933-12228240 GCA_029204185.1 Lerista edwardsae
TGTGTGTGTGTGTGTGTGTGTGTGTGTGTGTGTGTGTGTGTGTGTGTGTTTTACTCCTATTCAATAGGAGTAATAAAGGAAGAACATTTAAAATTGAAAAGAGATGGTGGTGGTGGTGGTGGTGGTGGTGGTGGTGGTGGTGTCAGGCAGACCTAAAATCTTTTATTCCAAATATAGAGCAGAGTCCAGGGCGTATTGGTTCTCATGGATGGCATAGTCCAAGTGAGGAACTACCATTGGTCTACCTAGCTCAGTTCTGCATTCTTTGACTGGCAGTGAATCTCCAGCGTTCCAGGCAGGGGACTCTCCCAGCCCTGCTTAGAGATGCCAGAAAATCATCTCTAGAGATGCTGGTGCTCCACCACTAAGCTTTAGCCCTTACCTATGTTTCTTTTACCACCCAGTCCTACAGGGATGATCACAATGTTATAATGCTAAACATCACAAAGACCCCAGATGGTGTGGCAAAGAACAGGCTGCTGGCAGCCGTTTCAGACTCATCATCCAAAGTGGTGGCGTTAGCAGCTGAACCCCGCGCCGGCACATAGCCTCACAGGGGAGCACAGGTAAGCTGGCAGTAGGAGTGAAATGGGGCAGGGGGGTGAAATAGGGTGTGTAGGAGACAGTAAGCAGCGTATCTTGGCAACCTGCACCTGAATGCTTTCCTGCCTGCTGACATACCCCTTCCTCAGATTTGCACCAGCCAAAATGCTGGTGTGTCAATGGCAGCTCTGGCAGTGTCGACGGCCCATAGGATTTGGCCATAAGGTAAGTAGGTTTGACAGCCAGTATTGATTGGCCTGAAGCCATTTTTTGAACAATAGGACTGAGACTGGTCCTTCCTCATCTAAACGGTCCTTCCCCGTTTATAGTTCTCAGGTTTTTAGTCAACGATCTCCTGCAGCTTTTCCAAATACGTCTTGTTTATAGCTCAATCTTATGCATATTTACTTAAAAGTAAGCCACACTGAATTCAGTGGGAATTACTCCCAGGGAACTATGCAGAGGATTGCAGCCTTAAAACGTAATGTTTCAAAAAATGAGCAGTGAGCTCTTGCCGAAGCCACTTCGAATCCAACTTTTGATTTCAAGATGTTAAAAATAATGTTGCAGCCTGTGTGATGCATCTTCTTTGTATATACCAGGGTCTAAGGAAGTAACTATCATGCAAATCCTGTACATATACATTTACACAGAGCATCCTATCAATGCTCTCTCAGCTTTACCATGAAGATAGCCATGCAGAACAGATGATGGTCCAGGAGAATAATCACTTTTGATCTGGACTTCACCATGCAGGCCTTCATACCTCGGGAGAAACAGGCTAGCGGCAGACTCCAGACTAAGAGAAATGTTTGACAGAGAAGCATACATATTCCAAACATTGTTTGATTCATGTTTTAAAGTCTCACTTGCAAACATACTTCCGCAGCTCCAACATTAATCACCGGAAATATGTTCTTATAAACAAAGGAATACTGGCTGTCTCTTCCACCGATACCATGCACAGGTCACTGGGTAGCACCCCCGCCTCAGAAAAGGAGCTTTCTAGAATTATATGTGAATGAAGCCCTCAGAAATATTAAGCTATACTGCTGAACATGGACAAAAAAGTTAAGGTCTGAAAATTTATTCTTAAAAAGGCAATGCTCCACTTTTGTTGAGGAGCATTGACAACTACCTTTTTGATGTTATCAAAATTCCATCACTGGAACAGCTCTCATAAGTAAGCCCAGTCCACCATAACTCTCCACATGGCTATACAGCAGTGCCAATATAATGCCCGCTGCATCCCAAGGGGGAGTTTTGGCCTCCAGAGCCCCTGCCAGCCTAGTAAGTGTAGTCAGACCTGCACCAGTGATATTGCTGATGTAGGTCCATGTGGATCTGTGAAGGCTGTTAAAGCCCAGGAAAGTTCTGGCACATTCCACTGCTGTCAAAACTGCCCTTTCCTGGTTCTGATCTGCTCTCCTTTCCACGCCATTGCTGTCCTGCTAGTAACACTGTCCCAAAATAAAATAACACTGTCCCACTGTACTCATAAAGCTAAATCATCAGTATTTTTCAAAGTACTATGGATATTGTAATCTTCCTTTCTGCTTCACATAACACCAGAAGAACAACCGAAATGGAAACGGCAGGCATGGCAAACTGCTGGATTCAAGACTCCCAATCATGAATATATGCTTGTTTTTCTTCTCCCTTTTATTGGTGAATAATAAAAATAACAATATGATGACAATGAAATCCAACTACAGATCCAGACTAGATTTCAGAATTTACAACGCTAGGATATGTATTCAGATCCAATATGGACTGACTGAAAAAAGTTCTGTTGCAATAAACATGGTCATATATCTCCATCTTTATGCAGGCTGAATGGTTATAAAGCCCTGCTTTTTCTGAGGTGAGGCTTATCTTGGATATTCTAAACAACATAGGAACCTTTATCACTATTTTTACACTTTATAATTTTTGGTACCCCGACATATTATTATATTGGTCAACAAAACAGCAAGAGACTCAGGGAATAATCCTAACCTGGAGTTAGGCTGGCACATTTAGGCCAGCAAAGTTTGGCTGACACAAGGGCCACCATAAAGTCTGTTTGGACCACTCTCGGAGTCAGGAAGGATGGTATACATCTGTGCCGTTGCCACCAAATCCACCCATCCCACCTCCTCTCTGCCCCTGGTTCCTCTCCCCGTATATTGTCACACTGTAGGTTGGGCAGCACTACCAGAACGCACATTCCAGCAATGCAGCCCAATCATTGGATTGGGCTGTTATGCATTGAGTCTAAGGCTGCTGGACATCAGGACACTTGCATTCAGGATCATGTGAATGATGTCTGGTGTTCACAAGGTGAATCTACACAAAGCTTGCCAGTAGGGGTGGATCTAGTCAAAATGGCGCCCGGGGCACCCAATAGAAGTGCGCCCCCATGGGAGCCCAGGTCTACCCACCAGAAGCAGCCTCGGGTAGACCTGGGCTCCACGGAGCGCAGGTCTACCCATTAGAAACGGCCGCGGGTAGACCTGGGATCCCCTCGAGGGAGCCCAGGTCTACTCGCGGCTGGTCCCAATGGGTAGACCTAGGCTCTGGAGCCCAGGTCTACCCGTGCAATGTTGTGGGGGGCACTGGCGCCCCCCTAGATGGCCCCAAGATGGTGCCCAGGGCTCGTGCCCCCCCTGCCCCCTAGATCGGCCACTGCTTGCCAGGTATGCCTTCTGATTGGATCACACTGATTGGTTGAATCAGGCATACACAGTGTACAAGATTTGCCTGGTGACTCATGATGGCATTCACATGCACTTATGAGGCCTAATCCCAACTATCAACCCACAAAGGATGTTAATACAGGTCTGAATGTCTAAGGGACAGCCCAATCCTAAAATGCCCTGCTCCCCTAGGAGAAGTGGTGCCAAAACGGCTACCACTGCATCCAACGGGAGCCACTGCAGTTGTGAGAAGCTCCTCAGGGGAAGAGGACATTCGTTCCCTTCCCTTGTGTCAGGCACTGGCCCCCACAATGGGCCTCCTCAAATCTTTGCTGGCTATTTTGCCGGCACAGACTTGAGCACCTCCATGTCGGGCCACACAGCCCAACATGGAGAATAGGGTTTGGCAGTGGAGGCCACCACTGGTCTCACCTCCAGCCCTCTCCAGCCCAGTTCTGCCTTCCCCACACCTTCCCCTGCACCAAAATTGCATACCACCTGTTATGTAGGCAGGAGGATAGCGAGGGGTTAAACCTCAGCTAGAGGGCTGGAGGGCTGGAGATAATAACCCCTCCAATCAGCAGACTGGTGCTAGATGAATCCTGCAGGGGGATTGGGCCTGTTGCCCTTGTTCAGTCAGTGTTTGTTCTGTTGCTGTTACAAGAAAGTGCTCGAGCTGCACCTGCGTTGTCTGAGTTGAGTCTGCAAATATCCCAGTATTTTACACCACCACACCAGCAGCAGTCGCACTTACCACCAGGTGGCTCCATGCCAGGTCCTCCTGGGGCTATGGCCAAGCCCCTACTGGTGCTGGCCCAGCACCTGTGGTATGCTCATACCACTGGCACTAGAAGTGCCATCATATACCTGGATATCATATACCTGGATTTTCAGAAGGCGTTTGACACGGTCCCCCACCAAAGACTGCTGAAGAAACTTCACAGTCAGGGAATAAGAGGGCAGGTCCTCTTATGGATCCAGAATTGGTGAGGGCCAGGAAACAGAGAGTGGGGGTCAATGGGCAATTTTCACAATGGAGAGAGGTGAAAAGTGGAGTGCCCCAGGGATCTGTCTTGGGGCCGGTGCTTTTCAACTTATTCATAAATGACCTGGAGATAGGGATAAGCAGCGAGGTGGCCAAGTTTGCAGATGACACAAAACTTTTCCGGGTGGTGAAAACCAGAAAGGATTGTGAAGAGCTCCAGAAGGATCTCTCCAAGTTGGGGGAATGGGCAGCCAAATGGCAGATGCGTTTCAACATAGATAAATGTAAAGTGATGCACATTGGGGCCAAAAACCAAAACTTCGCCTATAGGCTAATGGGTTCTGAGCTGTCTGTGACAGCTCAAGAGAGAGATCTTGGGGTGCTGGTGGACAATTCAATGAAGGTATCGACCCAGTGTGCGTCAGCAATTAAGAAGGCCAATTCCATGCTTGGGGTAATTAAAAAAGGGGTTGAGAATAAAAACAGCCAATATTATCATGCCATTGTACAAATCGATGGTAAGGCCACACCTGGAATATTGTGTCCAGTTCTGGTCACCGCATCTCAAAAAGGACATAGTGGAGCTGGAAAAGGTGCAGAAGAGAGCGACAAAAATGATTACGGGGCTGGGGCACCTCCCTTATGAAGAAAGACTGCAGCGTTTGGGGCTCTTCAGTCTAGAAAAAAGGCGCCTGAGGGGGGACATGATTGAAACATACAAAATTATGCATGGAAAGGATAGAGTCGATAGAGGGATATTCTTTTCCCTCTCTCAAAACACCAGAACCAGGGGGCATCCGCTAAAACTGAGGGTTGGGAGAGTTAAAACAGATAAAAGGAAGTACTTTTTTACCCAGCGGGTAGTTAATCTGTGGAACCCTTTGCCACAGGAGGTGGTGATGGCATCTGGTATTGATGCCTTTAAGAGGGGATTGGACAGATTTCTGGAGGAAAGGTCCATCGTGGGCTATAGGCAATGATGGATTGTGCCATCAATGGTGGTGGTGGGCTACTGGTACCGGGTGCAAGGGAGTGGCAACAGGATGCCAGCATCTTGTTTTCTCATGCCTCCCTGGGGCACCTGGTGGGCTGCTGTGAGATACAGGAAGCTGGACTAGATGGGCCTTTGGCCTGATCTGGCAGGGCTCTTCTTATGTTCTTAAGTGCCTCAGCACTTTTGCAACACATGGGCCAGTGGTACGAGCATACCGCGAGCACCATGTGATATAGGATTGGGCTCTTAGTCCTCAGTCTTCTGGTTCAGGATGATTTCATCACAGAAGAGTTGTAAGGCCTGCACCTCCCAAAGGAGTCCCACCTCACACTTCACAACCCTGGCTTCAAAGTTTTGGATAAATAAAACAAAATCTTACGTGTTCCTCTCTTTGGGAAAGGCTAAATGGAAGGAATTGCATTTGGGAAGGATATCCCTTGCTGCTGTAGATGGATCAGCTTTCAAGTCCATAGAGAAATTGTTTGATGTGATTGAACCCAGGAGGTTGTCCTGAAACACTCTGACTCATGTAAGTAAATAACTCCTTTCAAACGCTGTGACACTCTCCAGTCCTGGATTCATGACACTGGCCGACATAATCACACAATAAGGCTTAACGGGGATGTGGCACTGAGCAGGGCTGAACACAGGCATTTTCTATTCACATTCACAGTTCATTACGGAGCTTTGGCTCTGCCAGTTTGAAACTCAAGGAAGCCCCAACAAACCTGTAGCCCAGGACCTCAGCCAAGAGGTCCTGAAAATGGAACACAACAGCCTCAATCTTGGCCATGCCATGGTCATGAATTAGTCCTCGTCCATGACAGTTTGCTACTGAAGTGGAGAACAAAATGGTAGACCTCCCTTTCCTCCTTGCTCTCGCTAAAACCACTCCTCTTCACGTCCTTCTTTCAGATCCCTCCCCTTCCTTTCCCATTAGGAAAGAAAGAAGAAAAGCAAAATGGTGCCATATTGCAATTTTGGCTGATTTTCACTGTAGCTGTCATATGCAACTGCACCTAAAAGCCAGCCTAAACACATAACACATTCTGTACAAATGAATAGTGTCTTGCTGAACTACAGTAAATCTTTCAGGCTCCAGATGGGCAATAGCCTGTTTGAAAGGTTCTTCCATGCTGTCTATTGTTTGTTTATTTATTTGAAGAATTTTTACCCCGCCTTTCCCATGCCAAAACAAATGCCCGGAGGCAGACTGTGGGTATAGCCCGGGGTGGCGCGAGCCATGGGCGCCGGCAGCGGTGGGGCGCCATTGCACTGAGTAACCCGCGTGCTAACCCCATGCTGTTTGGCCTGCCAGCCTGCCCGGTGTCCGTTTCGCTCCAAAATGGAACTATTCCAGGCGCAGGGAGGCGTGGCAGGGCGACGCATGGGGGTGGGGCGACATGCTGGGGGCGCGGTTTCGTCGCCCTGCCATGGCGCACTCGGCACTCGGTTCGTCTCTGCAAATGCCCAAGGCGGCTTACAGAGAATAAAAAAGTACAATGTAACCACAATAAGTAAAACAATAAGTAAAAGAAAAGAAGAGGGGAAAATTAAACATTTAACGGGAACACAGAGAATGTTCAAGAAAGAAGCTAGACCCAATTCAGGCCCTCTGGCGGGTGGGAAAACAATTGACCAGGGAAGTAAACGAACTACGACAGTATTCCAGAGGGACAGACAGCCATCATCCAAAGGCCAATTGCCCCCCCCCATAGCATGCAATCCGTGCTCCATTACCATTAATGCAGCTGCATGGTGGAAGATAGTGGGAGATAGAATTGGGCTATTAACCAGATTCAGTGCACAGTCCTATCTGGGCCTTATGCTACATTGTGGCAGTGCAAGGCCCTTTACGGTGGCTGGAAAGCAGAGCTGCCATTGAGCTCTTCTGGGCCAATGCTGCAAATGGGCAGCAGTGCAGCATGCTTAGCAGCAGCTCCCAAAGCCTTCACCAGTGAATCCTATTCAAGTTAATGGGATGCAGGCAGATCACTGCATGCAGGCTTGCAGCCATGAGAACCTATCTTAAGATCACCCATTGAGAAACAGCTTTGTACTCATTTGACTCTGACTTATTTGGCTTCGCTCTGATAAGAATAATAACAGACTACCTGAGCAGCCTCAATTGCCCCTTAAGATATTTGCCTTTGTTTTGGTAACCAGAAAGGCATCTTACACAGTGGACTATAATAGGCTGTATTTACTAACACAATCCATTAGGTTTGTGCCTAGAGGAGACGGCTCAGACTCCCAAGTTTTGGGAACCTACATAACTTTTCTGCTTGTGACATTATGTAAATAATTGCTTGCTCCCGAGTATAGGAAAATGCCAGTTGTTCATAATTGCTGGCAAGTAATTCGAGTTATCTCCACTGCAAGACTCATGAATACAGCCCTTTGATGCACTTTCAAGAGGTTCATTGTCTAATAGGACCTGGCCTGCAACACACTTATGCCTGGCTTGGTTTTTATGATCCATTCAATTTTTGACCTTTCTGGGAACCCAGGAAAAAACCTGGCACCGGTCACCAGTTGTGGTGCTTTGTTTCATGATAGGACAAGCTTGTTTCAGAATCATTTCAGAAGTGCATTTATAATCTTTATGAGGGAAGAAACAGAATACAGGCATGCCCCAGTATCCACTGATTTGGTATCCACTGTTTCAGTTATCCACGGCTACCATGAATAATGGGACTCCTATTAAAAGATAGGGGAACATTAAACAAATCTTTTCTTTACCTTGCTGCAGCAAAACCACTGATGTTCCCCTATCTTTAAACAGGCATCCCCAGTATCCACTGTTTCAGGTATCCACAGTGGGGTCTGGAACAGAACCTCAGTGGATACTGGGGCATGCCTGTAGTTGATTTTTTCAGAGTTGAAGATGATTTGAAAGAATTGTGCTTGGTGATGTGCATATGTATATTCATCCTACTTTCACCTCTGGCAAGCAGAGTTTGCAGGTTTTTGAGTTCTTGACCAGAGTTGGCTGTGGAATATAAGAAGAATTTGCATTCACCATGAGTAGTGAACCATCTCTGCTTAGAGACTATTGTTAATTCAATTTAAAATATATAGTTGCCAGGCTTTGTTCAGTTGTGGCTTTGTAAAATAACCATTGTTAAAAACATTTAGATACTACTTTTCATTATCACAAATTCACAAACTAGTTTTCAGGACAAAATAAGGCAGATGGTTCCCTGTACCAAAAAGTTTCATAATTAAAGCAAAAAGACACAAAGGAGACGCCAACAAAAAGACACTGGAAATGATGCTATGCCAGGATGAGACAGTTGATCTCCCACTACTAAATATAAGAGAACCACAGCTAAAAAATGCTTCTTAGCAGGGACATCAGTAAACTGATAGTCTTTGAGTTCTATGTAGTGTTTTGAATACAGTAACTCAGTATTATGATATTGAACAGACAACGTCCATCAATGCCAAGCAACAACGGTAGTTAACCTGGAGAAAGAGAGGAGCTCTTGGGCCCAAGTTAGCTTGGAAGCTATCACAAGGCTAAAATAAACTGAGACTGCCTTGTCTCCAGCTCTCAATGTGCAAGATTGTCAATGTGCAACAATGTGTCACAATGTGCACAGAGCTGTGAAGTTAGTTCCATCTCCTTTTTTTCTATCTCCTCCTTCCTCACTTTCTTATCACTACCCTATTGCTATGCAAAAAGAAGTAATTAGTGACCAAGCTGCTTCTCATTTCTGAGTCATCCAGAAAATGCAAAAATGTGGCACCATTGACTAATGTTATCCCATGAACTAGCCAGAGGGCCAGATGAGAGGGACCAGACAGGAGGAAGATGCTATCTCCATTTCCATACCACTGGAATGCCTGTTAATAAGAACAACAGGTGTGGGGCAAATCCACATAGAACTCTGAACCAGTGTTCAGCCTTGGGGGTTGTGAAGCCTCCTTGTGGGTTCGCAGCAATTTACAAGACTAGAGCCTCACCAGGTAAAGGTGGAGGCATCTGGAGTACCCCTTCAGGTACCAGGAGATAATGTCCCAGTCCTCCACAGGTTCTTAGGAATTGTGCTAAAATAGCTTTTCACTAGTGCCAGGCTTCATGGTAATCTTTTCTTCTCTCTCTAACAAGAATATTTGGCTACAGCGAACAGTGCTGGGAGAGGCTTACCCCCAACTAAGGGAAGATTGTTCCCCAGGGGAGACTTCCTGAACTCCTCCCTGCAATACAATGCAGTGGTAGCCAATTTGGCACCACTGAATCATCAGGAGGAAATGGTAAGATAGGGCCATATGCTGCTTAGGAACATTCTTCTGGAATTTTCCCCATGAAATTTCACAGGAGTATGTTTCATATAGTGGTTTCTTTCACTGAGGCCTGTCCTGTGGGCTTCTCAAACACTATCAATCAATCACTAGTATTTATATACCGCTTTTCAACAGAAAGTTCACAAAGTGGTTTACAGGCAAATAATAACATCAAAATTAAATGGCTCCCTGTCCCAAAAGGGCTCACAATCTAAAAGAATGGAGAACACCACCAGCAAAAGCCACGAGAAAGACACTGTGCTGGGGTGAAGAGGGACAATTGCTCTCCCCCTGCTAAATATAAGAGGACACCACTTGAAAAAGTGCCTCTTGCCAAGTTAGCAGGGGACCCCTGCTTCTCCAGACAGTAACAGAAAGTGTGCCTGCTCAATCACCGTTTAGCCTGCTGTCCTTCCTCCCTTCCGAAGACAGCAGTGATGTTCCACCAGGAGGGCAGGGCAGTGATGTCATGCAGGGGGTACGCGGGGGTACGCGAGTACCGGTTTCTAGGATTACAGCTGGCCCCGCCCATTTGCCCGCCCACTTGTCGACTCCGCCCTCTGCAACGTTTGAATTTCCGGCATGTTTGAGTTGCCGGCATGTTCTCAGAGCCAGGCAGGCAGGCAGGCAGCGAGGGGAGCCTTTCCTTTCCTTGCCACTGAAAAATGAGTTGCTCTGGGGTTTTAACATGATGCCAGGCCTCCTTAACATGTTCTGGGGGTGCTGTGGAATACTGTTGCAACTGTTGGGTCAGTTTAAAATCATCTGAGGCCTCAAAAAGGGCTTTTTTCATGTCACTTCCTGCCACGACATCACTTCTGGCTTATGATGTCACTTCCGGTGGGCGGGTCCCGACACGTGCCAATCAAAAGTGAGTACCTGTTCTTAAATCATTTAGATGACACCACTGGGGCAGGGTCAACCTAACTGCTTAATGCCGGCCATTCTGCCCAAGACTCGTGGAGAAGAATTATATTAATTCCCATGAAATACTATAAAAGCAATGTAAAAATTGCTTTGAGAGCTCATTCAGCTGAAAAGCAATAAATGAATAAAATATTCAGTCCATATGTGATGAATTGGGGAGAGTGGGAAGAGTTGACAGGCAGTGGGGTGGAGCCAACTTACTTCAATCTAGGACTCCTCCTATAGCAGGCGCAATGATGTCATTGTTAGGCCACATCCAAGCCTTCGTCTCCAGGTCACGTGGCCTGCATTTGGGCCATGTGGTGTCCTTGGCTCTGCACCTGCTATACAGCAAGTGTAGAGCTTAGGAGCCCCTAGGTGAGGCTAGAGTCTCCCCTGGGGCCAGGGCGCGAATGTGCCCTTGCCCTAGGGAGGTTTCTGAGCGCCCCCAAGCTGCACTGGATACAGCGCAGGTCCACCAGCCTCACTATTCCAGCACAGTTTAGGATTGCACTCTGAAATGTGCTAATTTTCAAAACAGGAACAAGTGGCAGGAGAAGGAAATACTAATGAAGAAATTTAAAGTTTATTTTTGTTGCTATTATAATTCAATGGGATGTGGCTCTGGGACCTCTGAACTATGGGGTGTGTGTCATGATGTTTCTGCACCTCAAAATTTTCCACGGCACTACTGGAAAGATCAGTGTACTGCTAGCTACAGAGAGGAGGGTGGAAGGGAAAATAGTTGGCTACAGAGGTTTATCCATCACAAAATATATCTAGATAAATACTGCTGCTGATTTCAATGAGAGAGTTAACCACTTTCTCTCCAGTTTCTCTCACTGAAATCTATGGGACTTAAGAACTAGATGAGTTGAAGGAGATGCATGAGATTGAACATAAGAACATAAGAAGAGCCCCACTGGATCAGGCCAAAGGCCCATCTAGTCCAGCTTCCTGCATCTCGCAGCGACCCACCAGATGCCTCAGGGAGCACGCAAGACAACTAGATCAGCGATGGGATCTACAAATGACTTGAGGGAACGGAGGGCGGGACTTAGATGGGACTACCGTTTGATTGGCAGCCCGTCCTTGCACTTCCGCTTTCGTTCCGCTCGCCCCGCAGCCATCCCTGGCCTCGGAGGGGGCGCCTGCTCCCGTCCCCCCCAGGCGAGCAAGCGCCCTCTCCGAGGCCAGAGAAGGCCGCAGGGCAAGCGGAACGAAAGCGGAAGTGCACGGATGGGCTGCCAATCAAACCGTAGTCCCGCCTAAGTCCCGCCCTCCATTCCCCCAGGTTGTTTGTAGATCCCATTGCTGAACTAGATATGTGCATCTCATTGCCATTCCCCTGCATCTGGCACTCCGAGGTAGCCTGACTCTTAAAGTAAGGAGGTTGCACTAACCATCATGGCCTATAGTATGCAATGGACTTTTCCTCCAGAAATCTGTCCAGTCCCCTTTTAAAAGCATCTAGGCCAGATGCCATCACTCCTGTGGCAAGGAGTTCCACAGCTAAATTACCCGCTGCGTAAAAAAGTATTTCCTTTTATCTGTTCTCACTGTCCCAACATTCAATTTTAGTGGATGTCCCCTGGTTCTGGTATTGTGAGAGAGGGCAAAGAACCTCCCTCTATCCACTTTATCCATCCCGTGTATAATTTTGTGTGTCTCAATCAAGTCCCCCCTCAGGCGCCTTTTTTCTAGGCTGAAGAGCCCCAAATGCTGTAGCCTTTCCTCATATGGGAGGTGCCCCAGCCCCGTAATCATTTTGGTTGCTCTCCTCTGCACCTTCTGTAGTTTCCCTATATCTTTTTTAAAGTGTGGCGACCAGCACTGTACACAGTACTCTGGATGTGGCCTTACCATCAAATTGTAATTTGATAATTACAATTGATAATATTGGCCGTTTTATTCTCAACCCCTTTTTTAATTATCCCAAGCATGGAATTGGACTTCTTTATTGCTGCCGCACATTGGGTCGACACTTTCATTGAGTTGTCTACTAGCACTCCAAGATCTCTCTCCTGTTTTGTCACTGAAAGCTCAGAACCCATTAGCTGATAGTTGAAGTTTTGATTTGCCCACTTTACACTTGTCTACATTGAAATGCATCTGCCATTTGGCTGCCCATTCCCCCAGTTTGGAGAGATCCCTCTGGAGCTCTTCACAATCCCTTCTGGTTTTCACCACCTGGAAAAGTTTTATGTCATCTGCAAACTTGGCCACCTCGCTGCTTATCCCTGTCTCCAGGTCATTTTTGAACAAGTTGAAAATCATGGGTCCCAAGACGGATCCTTGGGGTACTCGCCATTGTGAAAATTGTCCATTGACTCCCACTCTTTGCTTCCTGCTCCCCAACCAGTTTTTAATCCATAAGAGGACCTGCCCTCTTATTCCCTGACTGTGAAGTTTAACCAGTAGCCTTTGGTGAAGGACCGTGTCAAACGCTTTCTGAAAATCTACAGGTTCATATATATATTATCCACAGGTTCGCCAGCATCCACAAGAATTCTAAAAGGTTTGTGAGCCAAGATGTACCCTTACAGAAGCCATGCTGACTTTCCTTCAGCAGCGCTTTTTGTTCTACGTGCTTTAAGATTTTATCTTTGATGAGGCTTTCTACCATCTTACCTGGAACAGACGTTAGGCTGACTAGCCTGTAGTTTCCCAGGTCCCCTCTCCTTCCTTTTTTAAAGATTGGCATAACATTCGCTATCCTCCAGTCCTCCGGCACCATGGCAGTTTTAAGGGACAAGTTGCATACTATAGTTAAGTGATCGGCATTTTCGTTTTTCAGTTCCTTAATAACTCTTGGGTGGATGCTATCTGGGCCCGGTGACTTATTGACCTTTAATTTGTCAATTAGGTCTAAACCCCATTCTCTTTTAACCTCTGTGTGACTTAATTCCTTAGTCAGAAGGGACCATTCAGGCAGCAGTACCTGTCTGATGTCTTCTGCCATGAAGACAGATGCAAAGAACTCATTTAATTTCTCTGCAATCTTTGAGTCCTCTCTTATTTCCCCTTTTCTGCCCTCCCCACCCAGTGGGCCGACCGCCTCTCTGGCAGGTTTCTACTTCTAACGTATTTGAAGAAGCTTTTATTATTCCTTTGTATGTTGTTGGCCATGCGTTCCTCAAAGTCTTTCTTGGCCTCCCAGATCACCTTCTTACATTTCTTTTGCCTGAGTTTGTGTTCTTTTTTATTTTCCTCTCTGGGGCAAGACTTCCATTTACGGAAGGAAGCTTCCTTGCCTTTTACAGCTTCTCTAACTTTACCCGTTAGCCATGGAGGCACCCTCCTAGACCTAATCGAGCCCTTCTTTCTATGTGATATACATTCCCGCTGGGCCTCTACTATGGTTGTTTTAAACAGCCTCCATGCAGCCTGGAGAGATTGGACTGTTTTTACCTTCCCTTTCCATTTCTAACTAATTGCTCTCTTATCTCTTTACTTTTTAGTGAATAGCTGCCATTTAGATTGGGTCTGAGGGACTGAAGTTAACCCTTTCCCTCACCAATGAAATACCAATGAAAATTCTTCCCAAAAGTGTTTGTCCTATGAAGTGAGACTTCAGTGTACTATATAGCCTGCTGTAGGCTTTATGTTGACTGAATCAGGTCAAGGATAGATACAAGTGAGGTCTGGCTTTAAGGAACTGCTATGCACCACTGTGAAATAAAAGCAAAAATAAAAGTGAATAGCTCCCCAAATATCCTTTTTGGGGGTTAGGATATTGTTGAAGACATTGGGGGGGGGGTGGCATAACCTTGAAGTGTCTGGCACTTTTTTTTTCTGCTCCCATGAGTAGTACAGCAGAGACTGCTATCAGTCTCTGGACTAAATGGCTTTGAGTCTAACACTAAAACAAAAATAAATAAATAATAAGACTAAAAATAAAATAGCTCAGGCACGTAAGGCTTTGTGTCACTGCTTTAGGAATCAATCACTTGGAGAGGACATTGGACATTTTGATGGCTATCACCAAAATTAAAATGTAAATGCTATAAGCTAAAATGTGAATACAGGAGGACAGTGCGTTCTTCAGGGGAAAAAAAAAATGTTCATGGAAAATGGCCGGCGTGAACTCACCGGTGCAGGATCCGGATTCAGTTTCCAGCAGCCAGCAGCAGCCTCCGCACCAGCCTCTGCACCGCCCTAAGTTGGCATGAGCACGCTTCATAGCATGTGCTCTGCACTCAGGAGCTGGCACAGGGTGCCTGTGCTGGCTCAACTGCATGTTAAGGTGCATGTTAAGGTGCATGCTCAACTGCATGTTAAGGTGGCTCTGCCTGCCACTGTGCTACACCAGCTTCCAAATGTGGTTGTGCTTATAAGTAAGTGGGGATCCAGCCAGTGGAGATGGGCATCATGGAATGTTATGGGGAATTCAGCACCGTATTACAGGGCGTGCCATGTAGGTGACCAATGCCTCACGAATACTGTCCTAGTGTGGAAAGGAGCACTGGCATTTTTAAGCTCAGAGGACTGGACCATACAAATCTCTCTCTCTCCCTCTCCCTCTCTTTAATAACAAAGTTATTAAAATAGCATTTTAAGAGACGCTCTCTCTCTCTCTGTGACAGAGAGAGAAAGAGAGAGAGAGAGAGAGAGTCTCTTAAAATGCTATTTTAATAACTTTGTACTTTAATACATTGTATAACCCCACATCCATGCAAAGGATTAAGCAAACTATTAATTCATACTTTGTTCATTTTGGAGTGAGGAACAGCTGCAGTGCCAAACTGTAGAATCCATATGAAGAACACAGCGAGAGAAGCAGATCCACAAAGGCCTTTATCTGCTACAATCAGGGAAACATCAGCTGCACAGCAAGGGGAATGCGGTTTACACAGGAGACGCCGCCTGTGTAGGGTTTCAGTTCTGGTTAATGACACTGTAAATCAAGCCTGTCATCTTTTCAAATGATTGTTCTTTCAGCTTGGACTTAAGAAAACAACCACCACCACCTTCCAGAGCTGAGATTCCACAGGAACCAAATTCACTCCCCACCTCTCACCCTTAATATAAGGAGAGAGACACTGTGACTGGGTTGGAACCCTGAGGAATAATCTGGGTGCTACAATTTTCTTTTCAGTGTCCACCATTTCCACAGCCAGAAAAAAGCAGCCTGAACACCAGGGGACAAAGATCATTTCTCTGCCGTCCAGGAGGTCAATGGAAGATGCTTGTCTCCACTGTTCCTCCTTCCCCTTCCCCCTTCTGGATTGGAACAGGAAGGGGAGGAAGGAAAGGACAGAAAGGAAGTGGAAATCTGGAGAATGCTAAGCAGAAACATTGGAAAATTAGGGGCAGCAGAGGCTGGCACACCATTGGTTAAGGGGAGCAACGTTTGACATGTGGCCTCAATGCCAGGATACCGTGGTCTGGCCCTGGCTCCACACATCTCACATCACTACATGGCAAGGCCAGCCCTGGCTACCACTTTTCAAGGGTAAAAACATGCCAACATCAACTTTCTCCCTGAGCTCAGTTTCACTTTAATGCAGCCACAAACGGCCAGCCCAAAGGAATGATCATAATGTAGAAGATAAGCTTGATGATGATGATGATGATGAAAAAGAAGAAAATAAGCAGAAGATGATAAGCAGAATAAGCTAGTTTGCAATTAGAAATTCCACTACTGTGGGACAGATACTAAAAAATGGCTCTCTGCGTGCCTTCATTAGACTGGCACACAATCAGGAAAGAGTTGCTACATCAGTTTTTGGAATTGCAGTGGTCCACTGTGGTAAAGCAGGCTAAAGGTGCTCTAGGGTCACACATAGCAAGTAAAGCAAGTAGAAAACAAGAGGTAGTCATTACAATCCAGCAGCAGTATTGCAGTCTGAAACATGTTGCAGGTCGGGACCAGCAAGCTCCAAACCCAGTGGTGAACTAGGTATCCCAGGGCATAATCCTAACCTGGAGTTAGGCTGGCACAGGTAGGCCAGCAAGGTCTGGCTGGCACAAGAGACACTGTAAAGTGTGTTTGAACCACTCTTGGCGTCAGAGAGCACAGCACACAGACAGGCACCATCTCTCCTGACTCCGAGAGTGGTCCAAATGCTCTTTATGGTGCCCCTTGTGCTGGCCAAATTTTGCTGGCCTAACTCCAGGTTAGGATTGTGCTCCCAGAATCTTAAGAACCCACTCTTTGGAAGTCCTCATAATGTCCCACCTCCCATCAAGGCATCACCCACACAGTTTGCCAACTGCTTCTTCAGAGGACTGATACACATCAGTCTATCTGTGTTGAAGTAAGAGTGTTCCCAAAAGTCCCATTTGGGACAGTGCCAGGGACTCTGGGGAGTCCTGTTCATTTCCACGACCCACAGTCATCACTATCTCTCTCCTCCCCACTACTTTTGGTACCCTCCTAGGCAGTAGTGCCTAAATTATTTAGGAACAGGAACTCACTTTTGATTGGCACTTGTCGGGAACCCAGAACCAGCCACAGAGCCGTTAGGATCCGGAATGCCCGTTCTGGTCTGTTCCCCCTGAATGACATCACTGCCTTCGCCCCCCTAGGAATCCGGAGTCGCTCCCTCTGAGTGCCGGCCAACCAAGAAGAAAAGCTCTTTGCAGAGGAATTGGGAGGGGGGAGGAGGGAGAGTGAAGTGGGCGGAGTCAGCCCTAATTTTAACTAGTGGAACTGAGTTCCCCCGCGTTCTCCCTCAATCCCACCACTGCTCCTAGGCCACAAGACCAGAAGTTCCCAAGAATTTGGGGGTGAGGTGAGCATGCCTCTCCCTTTCACTTCCTGAACTGTTTCAAGATTTTCTTTGATATTCTGTTTCCTTTGCAAGTTTCCCTAGAGGAGAACTAAAAAAAAAAGGCCCTGCCTTTTTGATATCTAATCAAGATGACTTTTTTTTTTTGCCAAACCAACAACATTGGGACACTTTTCT
>JAJKFI010000005.1:12231372-12347273 GCA_029204185.1 Lerista edwardsae
TGTGTGTGTGTGTGTGTGTGTGTGTGTGTGTGTGTGTGTGTGTGTGTTCCACATAGGCTCCGCAACGCCTGGACCGACTCATGCCAAACTTGGCACGCGGGTGCCTTGGCCCCCCGAGACCGACGCTGCACAGTTTTGGAATGGCTCGCGCCCCCATGGGCAGGGGTACAAGCGAATTTGTGGTTCTCTATGGGTGGCTATGGGCTGAGCCACTGCATTCGGAGGCTCTGATGATGTCATGATGAGATGCAAATGACATGCGGAATCTTCAGGCAGCAACTGAACTCTTTACAGTTGAAGACAAACAGCAGCAAATAGGTTTCCCACAGGCAAACCGATACAGGGCCATCTGTATGGCTGGTGAGTGGGGGGGTCAGTGATGGGACATATAAACACCTGGGCACACATGTGAGTGGGGGGGTCAGGGATGGGACATATAAACGGGCCATCTGTATGGCTGGTGACTGGGGGGGGTCAGTGATGGGACATACAAACACCCGGGCGCAAATAGGTTTCCCACAGGGAAACCTATACAGGGCCATCTGTATGCCTGGTGAGTGGGGGGGGGTCAGGGATGGCACATATAAACACCCGGGCGAAGCCGGGTATATAAAAGCTAGTTTTCAATACAAATTTGGATAAAAACACATAGCACCACAATTTGCTATTTTAATCAAGAAATTCTGGAAGAAATATCACCAACCAACCCCCACCCCTAGGCATTGTTCTTGTTAGACTGTGTGGCCACACAGCTCAAGGCAAAGCTCCATGCAGCTCAGAGCTCAGTTGAACTGGAAGTCGGCTATGATGTATGACATCATTGCTGGACACCGGAAGGTGCTCCGCCCCACCACACAACAAGTGGTGCAAAGAGGGAATACTGCTAACAGGAATGGACCTGCTGAGCTTCTGCTGTAGAATAACAAAGCAGATTCTTTAACACGGCCATTGTGTGATCTTTTGCCCTCATGAATTGGGGATTGAAGAGGGTCCTGCAGGGAAAGCTGCTGTATATTAGTGTTTAATTCCTAAAATGAAAATAACCAGAAGTTAGTTGTGAAATTGGTCTTGAACTCCTTCATCTTAATATCATTTATGTGTAATGATAAGGGAACTACGCATTGGTGAGGGATGACAAGCATATTTTGGATACAGTCAGAAGCCCTCTTATTATTGCTTCGCTTCTAAAGCTGAGCACCAGCATTTAAATGGTTTCTGGGGCTTAAGCTTGATGTTTCTTGATGCCAGAAACCAGAAAAAAGCACACACAAAAAATGCCGACATAAATGCATACATTGCTGTGCCTTAAAGATAGGTCTCTTAGAATGAGGTACCTATGTAAAAGAACCCCTGTGAGACCTAGCAGCACATTCTGTAATGGGATGATCTCTCTCTCTCTCTCTCTCTCTCTCTCTCTCTCTCTCTGTGTGTGTGTGTGTGTGTGTGTGTGTGTGTGTGAGAGAGAGAGAGAGAGAGAGAGAGAGAGAGAGAGAGAGAGAGAGAGTATAAATGATGAATTCCAGATTTGGCCTTCAGGTTGTGTTGAAGGTGGACAAACCATAGGGAATGTTTTATAGAATTCCAGGAAAAGAATAATCTCACCTAAATGTTATTGTTGTATACATACTACTTTTCAACTAAAAACTTCACAAGATAGTTTACATAGCAGAATACAGTACATAAATGAATAATTCCCTATCCCAAAAGGGCTTACAGTCTAAAAAGATGCAGGATGTTTTTGTTAATCTGAGAACATAAGGAAAGCTCCAGAAATCACACCATCCACGTTCATAACTGTTTCCAGCGAGCAGACTGCAGACATGTCCACAATATTCTTCAGTATAGAGGTGATTGGGAACTTAAACTGCGCTGGGTGCCATACACCTCTCTGACCTGAGAGCCCTGTCATTTAATTCTAGAGGACTTCCCACAGTGGTGGGGAAATCTACTCTGCACGTGCTCAGAGGTGCAGCGTCCGGAGCTGAGATCCGGCGAGCCCTTGCGCCCTATACTAGTAATCATGCATACCGAGTTTACCAGTAATTCGCATTCCAGCAAATTTCCGTTTTGGATTGATGCTGCTGCTACGTTATACGGGATTGTGTTGCTCAACGCTAGGTATTATAATCTGTCTCTCAGCCCGCCTCTTCCCTTCACTTGCAGCAGCACAATGGAAACCAATTGACATTATTTATGCCTCCAAAAATATGTAAGGGGTTCAGCCATTCCTCACGCTGAAGGGTCGTGATTTACGGGATGTTACAGTGAGACGCTAATACAAAAGACAGCGGGAATATTTTACGGGGCTGCAATGTAAACAGCGCCGCCGCAGAGCCCCTTTTTATGGAGCCCCTGTAATGACACACCATCAGACAAGGGCCTGATTTACAGCCCTATTTAGATAACGGTGTCCGGAGAAGGGATCGGCAATGGCGTCAAGGTCACAGGACGTGCCAGGGTTGACGTTTCCCCGGACTGGCTGCAGCTACGGAGAAGCCGTACGGGCTGTCCAAGAATGCAGCCCGCGGCGGAAAAACAACAACACCAACCTTCGAAGTGCTTTGCCGGGAGAAGAGGCGGCGTTGCTGGAAAACCCGGGAGTGTTCCACTCCCAACAGCCACGAGAGGCGCTGCTGAGCGGCGTTAAAAAGAAACGCACAAAGCAAAAGGCAGCTCGGGAATCACGGCTCAGACTGAGATTGGCTGCGATGGGAAGTCGGGCGCTCCCTCAGGGCCAATCAAGAACGGCGTCAACTCAGCGTGAGATCAGAAACCACGCAAGGAAGCCACTGGCCTCTCCTCCCTTGCTCGCCCGAAGGGAAAAGCAGGTGACGCCTTTTGCGGCAGACGCGATTGCGATGTGCACGAGGTGTCAGGGCGGGGGCTGCTTGTTTTTAACATGTTGCTGAGCGGGGGATTTAAGCTATAAGTTTTCCCCAGCCAAGCCAAACTCTGTGCCCACAGTATCACGATAGCCTCGGTGCTTCTGCGACGGAGTGGCTCTGTTTTATGTCTGGAGGGGGAAAGAGGAGAAAGGCTTGCTGACGAAGGAACCTGTGGGCAGTGGCGATCCTAAGGAGGAGCAAAACGCTAAGTTTTGCAGGAGCCTGAGCTCCTGTGTAGCGCAGCCCCGTCCTCTCGCCTCCAGCCATTCGCGGTTTGGAGAGCTGGCTTTGCTCTCCGAGCCGCGAATGGCTCTGAAGGCGAGGGGGCGGGGCCGTATTACACAGGAGCTCAGACTCATGCAAAACTTAACGGTTTGTTCCCACTATTGGAACGCCATTGCCTGTCCACAGTTGTAAGGCGACCGTAGAATTACTGTTGTTAGAAGCGTGTTTCCAGGATTTTTTTTTGGTGAGCTAGTCGGATGTTAAACCCCAATTTTTATTTGTTTCTGATTGTGCCTCTATTTATGTTAATAATAATAATAAAAAATAATCTACTTTTCTTGTTTGTGTCCCCGTTTCCAAGAACTTGCTATATGAATTTTGAGTTCATAGTATGAATGTGCACTGAGCATTTTGTCTCCATCACTTCATAATTACTCTCTCAGATGTGCACAGATGTGTACTGCCATTATAGGTCAAAAACACAATCCTTTTGGGCGAATTTGGGCTCACACATTGAGCTACCAGGCGATGTACATACAGGGAAATGTGTGCATTGATGTGTGCATTCAGTTTAAACTTTATTTAAAGCATAACAGATGGTGTGGATACTGGAGCCTGTGCATGTTATTTTTATCACCAGATTCAAAAACATTGGGACCTAGCTTGCCTGTGATTTATTTATGAAAGGGTAGCAAGAGACAGGTTATAAATGTCTGAAATTAATAGTGAGTTAAGTAAATGTATATTAATTACTGCTTATTGCTAGAATGAATCATTAATTTTTTTAAAAAAATTACATTTGACAATATTGCATAATCCATGCTCAAATAGCATACCACTGCAGGCACAGCTGTGCTTAAAAAGATGAGGCAATAGCACTGCAGTGAATATGGGCAACTTTATTAACTAAGGCTGCATCAGCTCTTACCTGGGAGTAAGCCTCGTTGACCATAATGGGACTTCTGAGTAGACATGCATAGGATTTGGGTTCTAACTTGATCTACAACAAAATGTATCCTGCCTAAATAGCTGTCAGTGCAGGTGCCCCTAGATGGCAGATCACCGTGCCAAAGAGCTGTATTCTCCCTCTCTGGGCAAGTTCTGTCCTGGCTCTGAACCAGGAAGAGTTAACTACAGCTCCCATTTCCTCCCCATCTTACACCTGGATACCATTACCTGGATAGTGCTATGACTGAGGCCAAACCTGAGCCAACTAGCTCCGAGGAGGTGAGTCAATCATGCCCCAAGGTCACATGTCCTAACTCTCAAGGTGTCCAAGGAACCACGTTCATTTGATGCTTCAGTGTGCTCACCAAACTTTCTCGACTGATGTCATCACCCACACTGCCACAGCCAGTTGCGACTATAAAGTGGGGGGGGCACCTATTTAAAGGACACCCACCACCTAAGTGCCCTCTACACTCTGAAGGAAGTGCATGGAGCAGTATGGTGGCTGTGCGGGGACAGCTCTAGATGATTTGCCATCACCAAGCTCCAAAGCACCAACAAGGAAAGCGTGTGAGACTCAGACTCCAGCTGTGTGGCTGCACAGCCAGCCAGCTTAGACAGAACATTGCCCATCTACATTCTACTTCTCCTAGATCTGCAGTGCAGAGCACACAGAACAACAACCATAACTAACAACCTCAGAGCAGGTTAGGAGGGGAAAGGGACCACAGAACCTGCACTGGAATTCCTTTTAAGCCTTAGGAAGTGGGCTGTCCAGTATGAATGCCAGTCTGGTGCTACCAGCTATTTGCTCAGAAAGTCTCAAAATCAGAGGTAGTTAGGAGGAGCTTGTCTTGCTCCTACCTGTTTGCCCACAAATCTGTCCTCCAGGTCAGCTGCTAAGCAACAGCTGGGAAGAGATTGCAAAATGAAAGGTGTTCAATGTTTTTGTAGCTGCAAGTGTGTATAGAAATAGGCTTGGTGCAGCCTGAGTTAAGCATCTTTCTGGCTCCTTGATTTAAATCAGTTTAATATTGATTTAAGGGCACAATCCTAACCAATTTCCCAGCACCATGGTAATGCAACAATGCAGCTCTGCAGTAAGGGAACAAACATTCCCTTACCTTGAGGAGGCCTCATGACTGACCCCACAACAATTATAATAAATGTCACATCAATGGAAAGTTCTCTGAACCAGTTCATATGTGCAGCTGCCAGTCAGCAAGGATGTAAGAATTGAGTACAGAAAATGAAAGTGATATACGTACACACACTATGTGTCAAGGTGGCCACAGTTGCATGGAACAGTTATAAAAAGCTCTTCCTATAAAGGGTTTAGAAAGAAAGCAGGTGTTAGCAGTGTGACCCCTCCCAAAGCGCTCAAGCCCATAAATTTGCAGGGAGAGACCTTTCCAAAGGAATTTGAACAAAAGCAAGCCTGCTGCATGAATTTAGAAGGTGTTGGACAAAAGGAACTTTTTTTTGTTACAAAGTGCAAGTTGAAAAACATGGTTTTCCCTTGTATTTATTCAGGTGATGGTCTCCATGTTCACAGACTGGGATACGATTAAGTAATAGTAGTATGAAATTCTCTTGCTGGTGGAGACCACGTGCATATTAGAAGCAAATAAAATGAATGAAAGCTGTTGTTATTAGTCACAGTGGTAGTTTCATGTGCAGTTACTTTCATCTAATGCTTATGGTGGGTTAAAGAATGTAGTGGGCAGAATGTTTCCTTTTCTCTGCTGAAAAAAAAATACACTCTGTACTACTGATTTTTTAAATCAAAACAATCTGACATCCCAGTTTTGCTTTGCAGCAGTTAATACCAGAAGGCACCCAAGATGTGCCATTGAAAATGAATATATTAAGACATGATGTTTAGTTAAAAGCATAGGATGCCACTTTACCATTGAGTCCAGTGGGTCCATTTGCTCAACATAGTCTACAGTGACTGGCAGTCAGTGGAGTTTCAGAGGAGGATTTTTCCCAGTCTTCTCTGGATTTATCAGGGACCGAAGCAGAGGTTTCCTGTATACAAAGCAGGTGCTTGACCAGTGAGCTATAGTGCTGTGGCTGTGGTTGTGTAAGGGCCAGCTATGAAATATAATCTATACCATTAACATCTGATGGACCGCATGTGTGCCTGTGTGGTTTGGCAAATTGTACTATCCCTTGTATGAATAGGCTTCTGCAGGCAGTCTAAGCCTGCTATTGCAACAAGCATGCAGGTTATGGTAGAGCACCTATTTTGCATGCAGAAGGCTCCAGGTCCCCTCTCCAGCATCTCCAGTAGTTCCTGGGGAACTACTGGCAGGCAGGCTGGCAGTACTGAGCCAGCTGTAGCAGTGGTCGGACTCAGGGTAAAGAGGCTTTCTATTCAATATTCCTCCTATTATATATATATGGCTTCTTCCCACCCAGTGACTTGTTCCTAACTAAATTCAGAAGGTCTCTTCGACTACAGTTTATGCGCCTATTTGGAAGTAAGTCACATTAAAATCACCGAGATTTACTCTGGAGTAAACGTGGCCAGAATTGGGCCCTAGTGATTCAGTGTACGGATTCGAGGCTGTGTAAACCGCACTGAACTCAGTGGGAGTCACTTCCCAGCGCTGCACGTCAGTTTCGGATCTGCTCTTAATTTGTATTCCTCCGATCGATGTCAAGTAAAAAAGAAGATGGCCATGAACAGAGTGCCTTTCTTCTACACCTGAGGTTTTAGTGATACCGCTCTTAGGCTTCCAGGATTTGCTCACTAGCATCTCTCTCATTCTAGAAAGGAAGCGCTGCCTTTTGACGAAGCCTCTCGCAATCAGCAGCTGTGGCGCTGGCTAAAGGGTTAACGCGGCCGCGGGTTCCTCCTTCGCAACCGCGGTGGCCCTTTAAGAGCTCCCCCACTCCAAGCCTCCGCGCAACAGACTGTAGCTTCCTTATCAATGAGATTCCTTCGGCACCGACTCACCGCGGCTTGGCTAGGTCTGGGGCCAGCAGCTGCGATTAGATAAATGCAGCTGATTTCAAAGCCTGCGGCTGACCATTTGCTGAGGGTGGAGGGATGGAAAGATGTGGAAATCTCCCAAACAGATTTGCAGCAGCGATTAGAGCTCCGTTGAAACAGCGGAATTCGCCACAGAAGACAAAGAGGGAGCTGAAGGTGTGCGTGTGCGAGTGTGTGTGCGAGTGGGTCCTTCCACAGGCAGAATCGTTCGCAAAGAACAACATCCTCAGGCAGGGCAAACATTTCGGTTCCAGCAGCAGCTCCACGCGAACATCGAACCCGTTAGTTCAGGCTATTTTACAGTCTATTCCAGGGGTTCTCAAACTTTTCAGCACCGGGACCCACTTTTTAGAATGACAACCTGTCCAGGACCCACCAGAAATTATTTCATGGCAGGAAGTGCCATCATTGTGACGCCAGAGCCTGCTGCTTCCCTGAGAATGCAGCAATAAATTGGATTGTTTCTCAGCCATTTTCCAATAGCAAAGTGAATCAGAAAGGAAAAAAAGCCTAACTGCAACCTTGACACAAGCAAAACAATCGCACAGCCCTCCCCCTTTCCAACTGCCTCTACCTGCTTTGCCGACTTTTCAGTACGGCTGCCATAGGTGCTCTGCCACTCACCTGAAATTGGCGTGCAACCCACTTGTGGGTCCCAACCCACAGTTTGGGAACCACTGGTCTATTTGATTGTAAGCTGCTTGGGTGACCTTTTCTCTCACATCTGACACACGCTGGGGGGGCGTGGCTGAGACAATGCTGCAAGAAAAAAACATGAGGGGTGGGGGAGCACCTTAGTTACCAGTAGGGAGGGAGCAAGTCCCAGAACTGCACACTCTGCACACTTACGTAGGGAGTGAGGACCTTTGAGCTCAGGAGAACTTTCTTCTGAGTAAAGGTAACAAATAGTTGCAAGCCTAGGTAAGGGGCATAGCAGCAATCCCAAGGATACTGAGAAGGAAGTCCCATTGAAATCAATCTACTTCAGTTTTTTACCCAGCTGGTAATTAATCTGTGGAACTCCTTGCCACAGGAGGTGGTGATGGCATCTGGCCTAGATGCTTTTAAAAGGGGACTGGACAGATTTCTGGAGGAAAAGTCCATCGCAGGCTACAGGCCATGATGGTAAGGGCAACCTCCTTACTTTAGAGTTAGGCTACCTTGAAGTGCCAGATGCAGGGGAGTGGCAATGAGATGCACATATCTAGTTGTCTTGTGTATTCTCTGAGGAATCTGGTGGACCACTGCGAGATGCAGGAAGCTGGACTAGATGGGCCTTTGCCCTGATCCAGTGGGGCTCTTCTATTCTTAATGGGGCATGGAATACTTGCAGCGCAACCCTATGCATGTCTATTCAGCAGTAAGGGCCAAATCCTATCCAACTTTCCAGTGCTGAAATAGCCATGCCAATGGGATGTGCACTGTATTCTGCTGTGGGGTGGGGGCAATCATGGAGACCACCTCAAGGTAAGGGAATGTTTGTTCCCTGGTCTTAGGGTTTGATTGCAGCAGCACCAACGATGGAAGGTTTGTTAGTATTGGGCCCTAAGTCCCATTGTGTTCAATAGAGCTTACTCCCAAGAGCATATATTGACTCAAAAATAACTCTTGTATTCAATTGTTTTAGGGTACCATCCTAACCAATTTTCCAGCACCGGGGTAAGGGCAATGTACATCTGTGATAAGGGAACAAACATTCCCTTACCTTGAGGGTGGCCTCCGTGACTGCCCCTCCCAACTGCAGGATGCATCACATGCCCCATTGGCACAGCTATGTCAATGCTGGAAAGTTGGTTAGGATTGCATCGTTTGTCCCAAATAAGTGTGCATAGGGATGTAGCTTTAGGCTGTGGCTGCCTGTCCTAAGCCGGTGTCTACGGTCTTCATACAGGAACAGGCATCTTTACTCAGCAGGGAGCACAGCTAGTGCCAGAATCATGTTATTTGCCAGTAAAAAGCAGATTTCCCTGGAAAAGAAGGAAGTTGGTTCCAGTTGCCTGCTTTTCTCCGTGGTATATTAAATTGTGTACTATGAAAGAATCTTACAGAGTTAGAGTTCAGGTTCTTCTGATGTATGCCCCCCCTCCCCAGAATATGAAGAAAAAATATTTTTAACCCCTTCCAATAGTCACATATGAAGAACAACAACTGCTAGTCACTGTCAGTGGAGATCCGGAGCTGTGGATCTGAGGAGCAAATTTCCAGGTTCTCTGCCTTCAATCAAGTAATGTTGGAATTGGTTTAAATCCTCTTGCAAAGGAAGGAACTGAGTGGGAGCTTTGGCAATGGCGATCGATCGTGGGACGAGGCTATTGTAAACCCTGGCTGGGAAGCCTTAATGTGGAAGGTTGGCTTTGCTAAGGAAAAGCCTTGCGATGGGCGACTGTACATTTTAGGAAGGTGGAGCGCTGATGAGTCAATACAGATCCGTACTAAATACTTTACGAGGACATTTCTGGCATACCTCGGCATCGCCATCCTCTGAGAAATTTGCCTTCGTCATGTCGGATTGGTACCCTGCATTTTTTTTTTCAACATGGGTTTAAAAAATTCATTAGCGGGCCACAAAAAAAGGTCTGAGGGCCCCTCTACGGCCCTAGAAGGCTGTCTAGGGGCCAAATCCTATCCAATGTTCCAGCCAGGGAGTAGCCGCCAGATGGGGTGTGTAATGCATTCTGTGTGGGGAGGGGGAATCAGGGAGCCCTCCTCAAGGTAAGGGAACCTTTGTTCACTTCCCTCAGGGCTGCATTGCAGCTGCATCAGTACCAGAAAGGTGGACAGGATTGGGCCCTGGGTGTGCCACTATCCCAGCTAAACAGATGGGGATCTGTTTCCCTCCCATAGATTTCAGTGGAAGATCCCCGCAGAATGAACTCCATTGAGGTAAAATAAAAGCGAACTGCAGAATGGATGGTTTTAAAAAGTGGAAAGAAACAAAGAACCCGGAATGTGCAACATTCTACTTTTCTAGATTATTTCTTTTTTCTTTCTTTCTTCCCCCACCCCCAGTTACCAAATGGAAAGGGGCAAATAATGAACAACAAATGTTTCCACCTCGTTCGTTTAAGGGGGTCGTAATGGGGTGCGGTGGGGAGACTTTACCACGGTGGAAGAACAAAGGCAGGCGGCGGGGGCGGGGCGGGGGCGGGCGAGCCCTGTAATCCAAGCCGGATCCTTTGGCCTCTCCCCATTCAAAGGCCGGGCGGGCGAGAGCGAGGGAAGGAGGGAGACGGCGGAGGCAGCCCGCAAGTCGTTCCTGTCGACGTTTAACGGCCTTTGCGACCGGGAAAATGGGATTGTTCGCGATCAGCTGTAGAGGAAGGTTTAGCCCCGCGTCTTAGTGGCTTTTAAGCGCCTCTGCTAACAAATAAGGAGGCCGCGCTCCCGACCTCTAAGTGGCTACCGAATCCGCCAGAGACTTCTCGGGGAACTGTGACTGAAATAAGTCACATAAAATTTGTCATCTTCAAAATGTAAATGGACATTAATGGTCTGTTAGGCCGGATGATTAATAGCCTCGCCTCAAAACAACCTTAAGACATTTCCACCCTGGACTACAAGATTAATCCTTTGAAAACGATTTAATCGTTAACATACCGGGCTGTTGGGCTGATTTAATAAGGGGTTTGTGTGTGTTACAGGCAACCTAACGGAGCTTTCTCGGGGTTTTGTTTTCCCCCTCTTGGCCTATTTTTGATTCCAAAAGTCAAAATCCATAAACGCGTTAAAGAAAGCCAGGCAAGATTCGACTCAGTTTGGAAACGCCGTTTTGGGCATTCCTCACGAGCGCTTCATGTCTCTCTCTCTCCCCCCCCCCCCGCTCCGCAAATAAACCCACACGTCAAATACACCTGGAAGTCCACAAAATACAGAGCCAGCTCTCCTGACACACGCAGGAATGCGCGCAGTTAGAAGCATTGCTTACAGTGGGTTCGCGATCAACGACCATGTGGAAATAAAACACAACCGCCCCCTGTGTATGTGTGTGTAGCTGTATCAGCGTCTGTGACATTTTATAGCGATAATCCCGATCCCACAGAACCATCAACTGTGATTGTGCGAATGCTTATAATAACTGTTGTATGGTTTTAAAGAAGACATATTAAGAAGTGCAGGCATATATCAAAAAACCAATGGGCAGGGGAATGTATTTATCTCCCTGTTAAAATACCCTCTTTCTACCATATTGCGATTTATTTTTATTGTTTAAAACGATATGGACAATTGCAGAAACACTGGCTGGGCTGTAGCAACAATATTTGTGTACACACCCACAGAACACGTCCGTGTGTGTGCGGGCGAGCGCTCACGCATGCATTCCTTGATTAATATTAAGCCGATCCCTCAAATTTGTAACTTGGAAATAAATCCTGTTGATTTTCTTTTCGAGCACAGATGAGCCCAGTAACCAGATCATTAGTGGAACAAATGATTCCCCAGCCAAATTCAATCCAATTAACGTTTACATTACATCTTAAAGAACATTTAATTTGGAAGTAAGTTCCATTGATAAGGTCAATGGCACTTATTTCGATTGCAAGCAAAGGTTTTAAGCGTCTTTTCTAAATACTCGGCGTGGGAATAATTCACCTGTAGTTCGTGTGACTTTATTCCGAATGAATATAGTTTTGATCAGGCTGTTACTAAAATGACCACAACAGCAGTTACTATATTCGTGTAATTACAGGATGCTTTAAAGCAAGTGGGAAAGCTCAGCAAATTGTCGGTATAAATTATACTAATTAATAGCCATGTTCACCTTCTGCAGTTTTTGTACGAATTTTGGAAAACAAAAGCATTCTAGGAAAAGATCTGTTCAGACTCTCCGTTCACTACCGCTGCGATCTGGAGTGACTCCGAAATGCAAGTCTGGAGATTAGGAGACATTTTTAAAACGTCAGATCCTTTTGCGCGCGCTCTCTCTCTCTCTCTCTCTCTCTCTCTCTCTCTCTCTCTCTCTCTCTCTCTCTCTCTCTCTCTCTCTCTAGGATTTATCGAAATGCATCCGGGAAATATGATTTACATAGTCAAATTCTCCTGGCTAGCCCAGCCGCTTTATCCCTTCTCCTCCGAATTTAGTCCAGATTTAGTTCAGATTCAAGCCAGGGCGTTGAGCTAGCCTTTGGTTTAGCGCGTTGAGGTTCGACGGCTTTCATCCTCTCCCTTCCCATTCCCACTTCGGAACCGCCAAGCAAAGCGATTATTTCAGGGTCTCCGGTCACGATCGCGCCCCAGCTTTAGAAGAGCCGCGTCAAACGGCAAGATCTAACCCCTTCTCGGTGTTGCAAAGCCAGGCAGGCTGCCAGCCAGAGAGACTCCTTCTGACGCGGCCAGCGGGAGCCTTCCGACTCCCACCGGCAGCCAGAATTGCACTCCCTGTCTTGTGTCCCCCGACTAAGCAGAGAAGGCTAGCAGCAGGTGGGTAATTTCATTGGCAAACAATTGGCTTCTCGTCGCAGGTGATGGCAAAATGGAGAGATTCACGGATAGCGGCGGAGGAATGAATGAACGAATGAAATTGAAGTTAATAGTGACAGTAGCAGTAATGATAATGATAATGATAATGATACAATGACGAAATAATCACACCTAAGTAAAATAAACGGCCTTTCAGCACGACTAACTTCATACCGATTATACCATACTTCATACCACATACCAGCCTCGCAGAGTGGAAGAGACCTATTACAGGAGACAGGGCGCAATCCTAACCAACTTTCCAGGATCAGGGTAAGGGCAACGCAGCCCTGAGAAAAGGGAACAAACATTTCCGTAGCTTGAGGAAGCCACCTATTCCGTGACTACAACTCCAGGGCAGGCTGCAGCACACGCCCCCTTGGCATAGCGATGTCACTGCTGGAAAGTGGGTTAGAATTGTGCCCACAAATTGTTCGTAGCAATTCGATTCCAAACAGGCCACATATCATAGGAAACAACTCAGAATCGAATGCATATCTGATTGCTTAATTCCATCGGATGACACATGGTCAACCGTAAACTCTTTACTGATCCTGGATTGCGTCACGATTACCAGGTTACGCGAAAACGGACGTGTTTGTCCGAAGCCTACATGCTAAGCTAACAGTTTCGGGTGTGACGCAAAATGCGCTCCCGTTGCATTTCTGCAGCCATTGACTTAGTTGTCCGTTGGTTAAAACACAGATCAAGGCGACCTATAACAATAGCATCAAGTATAATCGTTAACCCACCCTCACCCCGGTTTAAAATCAATCTGAGTCTGAGTCCATGGATCCACGACGGAGCCAGTCCCATACGACAAGGGCCAGCCCGCAGGCTGTGATCCTATCCAACTTTCCAGGAACTGGGTCTAGCACTGGGGAGATCACAGTGTTGGGCTGGGGGTGTTACTGAAGGATAAAGGCTTATTTTGAGATTGAGGCTGCAATCCTATTCACACTTACCTGGGAGTAAGCCCCATTAACTACAATAGGACTTACTTCTGAGTAGACATGCATAGGCTTTGGACTCTTGACTCGGGCCACTACAACATGACAATAATGCTTTGTATTGCGCGCCCGTGTGTAGCGATTTTACATCCCTGACCTGCAAACGCCTTTTAACAAGGTCGGTAACCTGGGAGAGCATCTTATTTTGGAGTTCAGGACAGAGAACAGACTCTAACCTGATTCACAGCTCAGTCTTTTGGATATACACGTTCACAGCCCAAGCCTATGTGTATGCATACGCAGAAATAGGCTCCGCATAATTCAACGGGACTGACTCCCCCAGTATGCAAATACAGCCTACTAGGTAGCAGTGAGTTAGGGACGAGGTGACGTTGCTTGTCCCAGCTCCTGCCAACTTATCAGTTCGAAAGCCCCCCAAAATGCGAGTAGATAAATAGGTACTACTTCCGTGGGAAGGTAACGGTACCGGCCACATGACCACGGAAGCTTGTCCTAGGTCTAGAACAAACGCCAGATCTTGGGCTTAGAAATGGAGATGACCACCGCTCCCTACAGTCGGTCACGACTAGACCATTCGGTGGCGGGGAAACCTTTACCGTTAGGTAGTAGTGACGGGCGGTGGGTGTGTGGCAGAATTGGCCTACCATAGTGCTTTGAAAAGTGCCTCCACTGCTACTGCAGTGGCTGGGATCCTGCAAACACTTACAACCCATGGGCTCCAGCTGCTCAGAACTTGTGGGCTGTAAGTGTTCGCGTGATCACAGCAGTGGGGCACCTTTCAAAGAACTCTGGTCTGCCTCACCAGACACACCCTCATCGCCCGTCGCTGCTGCGTAGATATTGATTGAGAGTATAAGAACGCCTTATTAGAGAAGCTTATATTGGAAACTTTCCTGCCCCAGGATCGATCTGATCTTCCCGTCTAGCAACTTCTTCAGCATCAGGTTGTGTGAGCAAGACTTCAGGCTTGCGGGATTCACTTTGTTATTTATGTACTTTAAATTCACCAATCCGAATATGGTACAAAAGAGTGGCTGGGGGCGGAGCCAGGCTCACATTGCTCAAGGGGGTGGAGCCAATAAGCTTTTGTACCTCGTGATGAGCCACATTTATGGCTCCTGATATTTGGGATGATCTGCCTCTGTAAGGACGAATATGCTTCTGAGTTACGACAAGACTTTTAACAGCTTGAGGAGGGGAGGGGGGGAGTAAAGATTGCGGCTGCTTTTGGTAACCAATTGAGTCAGGAACCTTTGCAAACTCTTCAGCCATTCACCTTCCGATCACTCCACTCTAACTTTGAATTGCAAATACTGTGTATACAGTACGTCCCCCTAGCGTGAGAATCTTGCGCTGTACGAGTCCCTGCCCGCGCCACACGTTGACCAGAACTATCGATCGCCCTCAGCTGAGCCGTGTAATTTTGCAACGTGAGCGAAAATAGGACGCGCCTTTCATTCTCAGCCTAGTGCGTCTTCCTGCGGCTCCCGCAGCAGAAGCTCACCCAGACAGCCTGTCTTTCCCAGCCGCCCTCTTGAGCCACGCGTGGACGCCCCCACAGCCACGATACTGTTTCTACGCTCCCGGCTCTTGGAGGCCCCGAAGGCACGCTGTCTCCTGCCCGGGTCAAGGAGCAGCTGAGACGCCTTGCTCGAAGGAAGGCTGGAGGGACTGGCATCTAACCTCCTTGTTTCAGGCTGGCCTAGAAGGAAGTTGGCAGCCTTGGGGTGGGACCGACTGAGCGGGAGCGCTGGGAGCGCTGTCGGCGGATGTTCCAAACTGGAGACGAAAACGTATCTTTGCGCGCAAAGTCTTCCCGGTGACTTGGTGCTGGGATGCTGAAAAGCCAAAAAGAACGCCCGACGCCTGCCTCGGGGTTGTGGCTTGTTCTCCCTGGAAATCTAACAGGGAGTGGTGTAGGGTGGGTGGGGGCTGCTCTTGACTGCTCAGAGGCCGGCAGTGAATGGGGAAGCCGGAGGAGCGTCTCAAGAGACCCATTCTTGAGCCACGCCCCACCAAGTCTTTACAGCAAAAAGAAGCCACTCTAAAATTTCTTCATGAGGGGATTTTCTTGTCCTGCCACTTGTTCCTGCTGTGAACGTTATGACACTTCATTTAAAAATCTGGCTCATTCCACCTTCCTGGAGGGGACTGCACTGTTTTAAAACAAATTCATTTTTTTTTAAATGAACAATTGAATTTAAGAATACTCCACAAAAAATATTTTAAAAACTATATTAGAGTGCTAGTCTCGGCAGGTTTACTCAGGAGTAAATTCCACTGATCAGTAGAACTAACTCCCAGTGCATAGGACTGCAGCCCTAACGTGACATGAACAACATATTTTCTTTCATGCAATCCTCCTGGAAGATAAGCGCCTAAATCAGGGGTGTGAAACTCATTTGAAAGAGGGCCAAAGTTAGCTTTCATGGTTTCTGCTGGGGGCAGGAAGTGACATCACTGAGCAGATGATGGCCGGAAATAAGCACTTTATTCGTACATAGAAACTCATTAGCTGCCAATGACAGAAGAGAAAATGTGAAAATCTTGTTCCTTTTTTCAAGATATGAGAGAGAGCCCAATTATACTGGGGCCGCATTCTGCCTGTGGGCCTTATGTTTTACACCCTTGGCCTAAATATTAATATATTTCCCTAGACACATTTCTCAGTTTGCCTTCTACTGAACCTTTGCTCAGGTGCTTTGGGGAAAAAAGCTTTTCAAAGACAAGCTGAACCTTCTGCTGATGAGAGTAGGCTCCTGCACCTGGAGAAGTCTCAGAGCTCACTCTCCAGGCCATGTCCCTCCACTGCAACTCTGTGAGAGCCACTCTTGCCTTTACAAGGTGTCCCACTGTTCTAAGGCTGAGGGCGCAATCCTAACCCTTTCCTGCATTGGGGTCAGGGCAATGCAGCTCCGGGGTAAGGGAACAAACATCCCCTTACCTTGAGGAGGCCTCCATGACCCCCCCCACCGCAGGATGCAGCACATGCCCCATTGGCACAGCTGTGTCAGTGCTGGGAAGTTGGTTAGGATTTGGGCCCGAGTCTTTAACTGCCATCTCAGCTGCTGCTCCATTTATTTAGTGCAATATTTATACACTGCCTTTCTCATTGACTCCAGGCTGCTTACTTGTGTAAACCGGTATCTCCAGAATGTTATCCGTTCTTTCCAGCTGACTCCTCCAGGCAGCTGATCCTGCTCAGCGTTTTTAGGCAAGGCTCAACCTCCAGACCAGACTAGACCTCCTGTTTCTGACCTCCTCCACACTGAGTTCTTATAGTTGGAAGTTTAGCTGGGTCATACAACCGGGAGGGCTGTGGCTCTCAGCCTCTGGTTCACCAGTGTTGCAGACAGAGCACTGCCCCTGCTGAGGTGACCCAGCTGGTCCCCTTCCCTTGCTATGCTAAGCATCAGCTTCAAGCAGCTGCATGCACAAATCCATGGCATGGAGGCTGCTGTTTGTATGGTGCCACCTAATGGACTGGCCTGAAAGTTAAGCCAGGGGTCAGGGTTACACATCCTTAATGGCATGTTATGCACTGGGACTCCTCCCCCCTTTGGTCCCCAGTGGCCCAACTTGGGATTGCTAGCCAAAGCCCACAAAACCGTGCTTGCTAGACAAGGGCAGTGTGATCAAGGCAGCTCAGAATTTCTCGAAGGGCAGCCTTCATCTGGGAGAAGCCTTCAGTCGTCTTGGTAGGAGGTGCAGCGGCAGCCACGTGGCCCACCTTGTTCTTCAGTCTTTCTCACATCCACTCGGATCTAGTGGTGTTCTTATGGGGGGTTCTCCGAGCAGCAAATGGCTCTGGAGGGGAGGGGGAGGGGGAGGGAGCGCGTTAGGAACTCAGGCTCCTGCTGCAATAGCGTTTCCCTCCCCACCGCCACTACCCTTTAGTCGAGACAGGTTCCATTGAAACAAATAGAACTGATCCTCAATTTCATGCATTCGCTTTCCGCTGAGGACAGCGATCTGGAACAGTTTGCGACAGGGAATTAGTGCGCATGTGGGCGCCTAAGCGAAAGCTTGCTCAGATCTAAGGGCGGTGCAGTGTACGCCCGCCCGCCCCCGTTTCTGTCAAGAAATAGACTCACTTCTTTTTTGATACCCTCTTTCTTTCATGGTCATCTCCCTCACGGGAATTCCTTCATCATAAAAGCATGCTTCCCCCCCCCTTCAAATGCCCTGAGGAACGTGGCAAAGGTGTGGCTGAGCTCCTGAACAGGCAGGCACCGAGGGAGGTGATGAGGGCATGTTAGAGGTATGTTCATGTCACATTATAGGAATTAGGGATTTTTTTTTCTCGCTCTCAGTACCAGAACTCCAGGGCGGACAACGTTGTTCGATTAATATAAGGGCTGACCAGAGGAAGGACTTCTTTACAGAGTGCATGAAGTAATTCGCTAGCACAAGAAGTGGCAGTGTGTGGTGGCCACGATTTAGATCCCTCCCCTTCAACAAATGGTGCAAATTCACGGAGAACAAGATCTTCGCCGGCGCCCCCCCCCCCGCTCAATGGAACCTCCATGAACAGAAAGTGCCTACCTCTGGCTCTGAATACCAGGTGATCGTGTGGGACAAATCACAGAAGTCCGTGAACTTCGATCCCTGTTTGTGAGGTTTCCCTTGGTCTGACCCTTCAGGACCATTCTTTTGACCTGACATTTCTTGACCATCTAGAACAGGGGTGTCACTCATTTCATGCAGCGGGCGAATACCATTTATACTAGGGACCGGAAGTGATGTCATTAAGCAGGCCATGACCAGAAATCAACATTTTTTTCTCACTCATTAGCTGCAAATGACAGAAGAGAAAATATGCAAACCTTGATCGTGTTTTCAAGATATGGGAAAGCCTAATTATCTTGCTTGTGGGCTGCTCTTTCAGCAGTGGCTGGGCAGCGCAGCAGCTCAGAGCAGATAAAGAGCTTCCGCTGACCGAGCCTTCTCTGTCCCGAGCCTTACGTGTGGCATCCTTGATTCAGAAAATGTGGTTTTCGTGGCGCATCATATTGTCTACAATGGCCAGAACACGATAGGATTATTTTAGAGAAAGATTAATTGTCATGCGTTGCCTTGGAAGACGTTTAGTTCGAGAAAGACTGTAATGTGGCTCGGACAGCCCTAAATTATTGTTGAATGTGGAGAATAAAAATAGCTTCGATTTCCAGTTTTCCTGCTTTTCCTGTCCCCCCCTTTTAAAGATACGATCCTCAATCAGGAAGACAAACTTACACATGCAAACGATGCTGGCATCTGTGTTTGAACTGATTGGGTTCCATCTGATTGTTTCCTTTATGCCTTCCTGGTGTGCCCCCCCCTTTTTTCCCTTTTACCTCTTTGCGGTGTTTTTAATGGAAAACATCAGACAAGCAAAGCCACTACAGTGTATTATTTTGGAAACATCCAGGAATAACAGGCGTGTCGAGAGACCGAAGTAAAGCACACATGAATGTGATTTAACCTACACACAAGAGAAATGCAGAGAAGTATACAATTCAGTGCCAGACAGTTTAGCATAAAATAGATATAAAGAAGGCCCCCTCTAATACCCCCCCTCCCCGCCAGTTAAAAAAATGTTACCCTTCACTTCTCATTAAATCACGCTGGAGTCTCACGGCTGTTCTTCTGCCTTCTGAGCTCTCTTAATTGGAATGCTATACATGGGCACGATCCAGCCACAGCGAATCACTTGGGCTGCCCAATCCTTAGCGAGTGTAGCAGGAAGTAAACCTCGCTAGATTTAGGATTCAAGCTGGCGCGTGGTGCAAATCCTGTCTTTGACTCCGAAGTAAGCCGAGTCTGGTTCTGTGGAACCTGTCTCCACCTACGTGTGCAAGCATCGGAATGCAACCTTAATCGTGGTTGATTTTCCTTGGATCGTTGTTTTATCTGTTCCTATCAAGCCCTCAGCTTGAAGTGGACATACCTAACAACGTGGCAGCAGAAACAGCCAGGAAGGGGGTGCAGAGGGAGCGAGGTGCCTTTCGGGATGGGGGGGGGAGAACGGCGTCTCACGTGGTAAATTTCTGAAAGAAAAGGTGTATTTGGCACTCTTCTTCACATCTTAAACATGATTGAAAGCAGCCAACGGTTGTATGTGCCTTTATGAGTACAGTATATGCTCTACTGTATATGCACTGCTGCTTTTTAGTGTCTCTGGTTGATAAAGCAAAGTACTCTAAATGAAAAGTGCCTTTCCTTCACGTTACTCCTGGGCACCAAGGAATTAAAGGATTGCAGCTGCTGGTGGTGGGGGAATACTTTTGTAGGCTGCCTAAGATACCTAAACAACCAGCAAATACTGTAAAAATAAGTGTTCAAACCCTCCCCCCCCCTGCTTCTACAGCTGGATCATGGCCAGGGACAAAGTCACATCGGATGGAGTCGCTTTCTGCTTGAGGTGGACATATTTACATACTACATTTTAAGGTGGGTGTGGCTTGTAAATGCGGGAAGGAGGGGAATGGAGAGCACACAATCTATTTTGAGATTACTCTGAAGCCCTGAAGGCATAGCGAGACCGTGCGGCTCCCAAGATGTCCCTCTTTTTTTTTTTTTTTTTTTGATACCCCTTTCTTGTGGTATCTTTTCTTGTGGAATGTGACACCCACGTTCCCCCCCAAAAATGTTTACATTTTTTTGAAGCGAGCCCCATTCATTTCAGACGATTCGCTTTTTGATTGCAAGCTGAAGCACACCATAGAACTCCGCGAGACTTCCCAGTAAACGTGCATAGGATCGGGCTGCCCACTGTATTAAGAGCACAAATCCCCCAGTAAATTATGCTGGGGGTGGGGAGCCCCGTATAAGAACAGACACTGCGCAAGACAAACTGCCTATACGCCTTTTCATTACAACTCTCATATATTGAAAGAAGCAGGCTAAAATGTAGCGAGGTGTGGTGCGGATGTGACAGGTGAGGCAGAACTGCCCTACCATAGTTCTTTGAAAAGTGCCTTCACTGCTGCTGCTGTGGCTGTGATCCTGCAAACTCTTACTTCTCCTGGGCTTCAGATGTTCAAAGACCGTGGTTGCGTATGCGGGAAAAGAGGCTGCGAGGCTGAAAATGCGCACACTTAACAGGAGGCAAATTCCCTTGAACTCAGTGGACCTTCCTTCTGACTTCGGATAGCTTCTGTGTAGGATCTTTCAAAGCCCTCTTCCTTTCTGTTCCAGGCCTTATTCAGTCATTGTCCCCACTGCCTTTCCAGCAGGAAAGCAGGAGCGGAGCGGAGCGCAGTTTGGTTTTTGTTGGCCTGTCCGAGGTTGCAGTGTATACACCGCTTGTGGACCGGACTTCGACTGACCAAAACAAAGCAACCAGGATTCTTTCCTGTGTATTGCAGTCCTTCTGAACCATTCTTATTGGATGTTATAATTTGTTATTATTTGCCGGTAAACCGCTTTGTGAACTTTGTGTTGAAAAGCGGTATATAAATACTAGTGACTGATTGATTGATTATTGGATGAAGATGATAATGCTGGAGACCAAATGTGGAACACTATCCTTTGATAGTGAACACTATCCACTATTATATCCGTTTATTAGGAAGTTAGTCCCACCCATTAAAATGAACGGCAGTCCCATCGGCGGGCACAGGCCCAGCAGCCAGGGAGATTCACAGCACGATCCTATGCAGGTCTACTCATAGTGATATGTTGAATGGGGCATCCTCCCAGGATATGTGCCTAGGATTGTAGTCTCAGGCTGAATCCTATATACACACTTTCCTGGGAGTAAGTCCCTCCAGACACAATGGGACTTACTTCTGAGTAGACATGCATAGGCTTGTATTGTCAGTCGGTGTTTTCTTGGAAGTAAGTCGTAGTGCGGTCAATACGTACTGCCAACGAACTTTGCTTGAGAGGCAGTCGAACGCCATGGGACTTACTTCCGAGTAAACATGTAAAATATGTGCCTGCAAAAAGGGGTTGCTTTGGTGAACCCAGTGCGCCACACGAGGAGGTCCAAAATTCATAGCCTGGAAATACCTTTATTAGGACCACCAAATCATGCACTGAGTTTTTAGGTGCTTCAGAATGTTTAATCAGACTGGAATTGGAGGGGGGGAGGGGGAGATGCTGGGAATGCTTCAGGAGCCCCAGAACGTGCATTTCGTCACAGTCTTAACTGGAGTGCAGGGCGAGTTCTGCAGACTCACGCGGGCGTCTCCTGGATCTGGAACGAGCCCCGGTCTCCTCTCCACCGCCTCCTCTCCACCGCCGCACAAGGATGCTGTCAGTTACGAGCCGCGCACCAACATTAACAGAAAGGTGGATGAAGATGCGCCGCGTCAACGTGCTGCGCCCGTTTGCCACGAATCCGCGCTCCTGAACGCAATCGGAGAGACCGCAGATTCGACAGGAGGAAGCGCGTTGGGGGCCTGTCGGTGTTCCGCGCCTGCCTCTCCTGTTCCTCGCGGAACGCCGCTGCGAGGCTCGTTGCCGTCACATGGGGCGGGGGTGGGGCGCCACAGCCAACCTCCTCGACCGCCGGTCCAGGCGCCCAGCTCAAAGCCTGCTCGCTCTCCCCTTTCCTCTCCTCCCCTCCCCTTCGCAGCGTGACATCAAAGGGCCCACCGCTGTATAAAGGCTCTCAGAGGGTCTCGGAGCGGAGAAGGGGAGAGGCGAGCGAGGCGGCACTGGAGGGCGCTTGGCGGGCGCGAGTGGGCGTGCATCGGGGCCGAGCCCTCTGGCCGCCGATGGCTTCGTAGCGCGGAAGGTCGGGGGCGCCGCCGCCATGAACGTGGTCGGGGGCTACCAGGGCCACCCCCATCACCACCACCACCACCACCACCCGCACAACGCGCTGCTCCACGAGCCTTTCCTCTTCGGGCCGCCGCCGCCGCCGCCGCCTCCAGCCCGCTGCTTCCCGGCGACGGAGCGGCCCTTCGCGCAGGGCTGGCTGCTGAGTGCGGCCGCCGAGCTATCCCCGCCGCCGCCCCCCCCTCCCGAGCTGGTGTGCGCGGCGGCGGCGGCAGCGGCTGCCGCGGCCGGGCTGGGCTCGACGGCGTCTCCCGCCTCGTCGTACGGCAGCAGCCCGTCGGAGCTGGGAGGGCGTCTAGGGCGGCGGCGGGCGGCGGCCGCGGCGGCGGCTCCGGGCGCCCCCCGGAAGGAGCGCCGCCGCACCGAGAGCCTGAACAGCGCCTTCGCCGAGCTGCGCGAGTGCATCCCCAACGTGCCGGCCGACACGAAGCTCTCCAAGATCAAGACGCTGCGCCTGGCCACCAGCTACATCGCCTACCTCATGGAGGTGCTCGCCAAGGACGGCCCCGCCGCCGAGGGCTTCAAGGCCGAGCTCAAGAAGGCCGAGCCCCGCGACGCCAAGAGGAAGCGCGAGCCGGTAAGAGCCCCGCGTCTCGGGATTCCGTGGGGGTGGCGGCGGGGTTCCCAGGCGGGCTGCTTGCTTCGGAGTCCTAGGGAAGAAGGGCAATCGGCACGCGCTCAAGGACGCCTTCGCCTTTAGAAGGGTGCCAAAACCTGAAAATGTCGACATATGTGAGACTGCGTTGTGGTCTCCTAGGGGGGTTGGAATGCACTCTTTACTAGCTCAGAGACATCGCTGTCTGTAGCAAGAAACTCACCCCGGTATCCCATCCCTGCTTTGTTTTTATTGTAGTAGATAGTTAGGAGTTTATTAAATGATTGCAAACTCCTTCGAGATCCCATTGTAGGATTATTACAGTGATGATGATGATGATGATGATGATGATGATGATGATGATGGTATGTGTGGGAGCTAGACTTTTGGGAAAGGGCATTTGGCTCAAGTCCGTTGGATAGTTACATTCCCTTGTGCTGGGCAAGAAGGGAAGGGAACTCTGCACATAATTAGGGTACTCTTGCCTTTGAGAGGGCTTGACAAGTTCCAGGTCTTAGTGGGCTATTGCCAGGGACTCGAACCTAATTCCCGTGACCTTGTCTCATTACTGGGGCCCAGACTCAATTTGTCAAACTCTGCATCCCAAAAATGACCTGCGTCATTCCCAGGACTTTTTCCCAATTTGACTTTCCCACCAGACTTTGGGGGGGGGGGGGAGGGGACAGTGCTCACTCTCAAGTGACCATCTGCTCCTCCAAACAAGCAGAAAACAGAAGAGAGTAGGACATGTCAGGGAGGAGTCCCAGCTAGCACCAAGCCTTGACCTCTGGTTTTCTGCTTGGAATGTTTGAGCTACAGAAGAGCACTGTTGCCTGTGAGCTCCCAACCCATCACTCAGTGCAGCTCCCAACCCATCACTCAGTGCATCATACAGGTTTACCACCACAATGAGAGCTGGACACTAGGGGTGCACCTGTGTGGTAGTGCTAATGGTGGCTGGCCTAAATTGGGGCGCTTGGATGTTACAGAATTTGTACATAGCTGAAGACTTTTGTGACCAGTGCATTGCACCATGCATGACTGATGCATCACTCCGGAGTCAGGGCTTCTGGTTTCAGTTCTCTTCCAGGGTCCGTACCCTTAATGATAACTGTTTCTAAGCTGGGAGTCATTTGAATGATATCTCCTCTGAAGAGATGCTCAGGAAGAGATGCTCTGCCAGGTATCTGGTCCAGGGATCTTCGAAGCTGTTCTGTGTTGGCTTGGTTTTGCCACTGGGCCTGCATGCTGCATACTGTGGTTGCAGTTCCAATGGCTAAACCAAACCAACCCAAATTCCCTGATACAAAATAATGGAATACAACGGGATGGATGGAGAAGGAAACCAGCCAGCTAGCTGGCTTCACTGCCATCCTAGGCGGGCGTCTAGGTTGGTGGCTATCTTCGTGCCCATCCTCCCCATTAAATGTTAATGGGATTTAACGCACCCACTAACTGGCTTGTGGACTGAGATAGATGCTAGAATGGAGAGAGCTGCACAAACCAAGTGAAAGTGAATCAGAATGGGGCGGGGGAAGAGTTCAGAGCTATGGTGGCTGTCTGGCAGACAAGACTGCAGCCCTTTTGCCAGATCAAAGCTAGGGGTGCTGGCCTTTGGATTTTGAGGCATCTGAAAAGGGTGCTGCCCCAGGAGAGTGCTGCATGTTTTTAAAGCAACATTATTTGATCCTGTTTTTACATCATTCCTTGGTTATTTATTTTGTAATAGTTCACGGCAAAACTGTAACACAAACCAGAAGCGTTGGGCACTGGATGTCCACCACCAATATTCCTTGGACCTTTAGACCCTCCCCCTTGTCCCACAAACACAGTCCTCACATCCATTGGTGGGCTCTGACCAATCATTCTGGAATTCCGCTCAGTGGAAGTCGGTGCTTGAATTTCCATGGATTCCATGGAACACCAGTTCTTGTGGGTACCAATTCTCCTGTGCAGCTGAGCTTATAACTGTATGATCTTATAGAGATGATCTTATAACTGTAATAAATGCTGGTGTGATGCATGCAAGCTGTGTACGTATAAAATAGCACTGTGCAGAATTAGCATTGCCTGCAACATTTAACAAAAGCTTGATTGGAAAGCAACTGTAGGTTAAGATGGATCAGACCCTGCAGTGAGGCGTGCCAGCCAGCTGCCTGGGGAGCTCCATCACCCTTGCAAAGAATGGCGATTATCGGGCACTTCCAGCCCAGGCCCGTGACAGGGAGGTGCAGGGGGTAAATTGTACCAGCGGACAAAAAGGAGGCCTGGAAGCTGAAGAAGAGGAACTGGAAATTTCCTGGGATCTCAGAAAATGTTTGCATATATTGTGTGAAGACTAGCATTCACATTTTGTGTAAGGATAGATAGATAGATATTTGTACAAATTATGATCCAATGGAGAAGGGAAAGGGCCCAAAATAAACTTTGTATCCCTTGGTAAAATTCCACGCCCTTCTCCACTCCTTAGCGGATTTACTGAGAGGCAAGTTCCATCCGGACTGATAGATTCCATCCGACCTGTGTGTGTGTGTGTGTGTGTGTGTGTGTGTGTGAGAGAGAGAGAGAGAGAGAGAGAGAGCTTTCCCTGTTGCAGACCACACGTGCATATCCTTTGTCAGCTGCCCGTAAGAGATGCGAGATAGCAAGAAGTACCCCCCATCCCAACTCTGAAAATGCACAGCCCGTCATTGCCGCTGCTTTGCCGCTCCCCCACCCAGCTCGCTGCTTTGCAGAGTCCCGAGAATGGCTGCCGGATGCCACGGCGCTTAGGCCTCAGTCCCGCGGTGTGCACCGCCCGGGCAGCCAGCCCTGTCCTGGGACTCCGGCCTCGGCTCTCCCTGCACGCGTGTGGCTCGAGGAGGGCTGCGTTCTGCCCCGGAGTCTCCCAGCCTGCCGGGTGCGCGGGGCGGGGGGAGGCTCAGGCGTGCCTGCCTTGCCGCGGTCCTGACCCCTGCCTGCCTGGGACGAGCGTGCTTCCTTCCACGCGGGCGCCTCCTTGCGCGGAGCGGCAGCGGCAGGCAGGCGCCCGGGGCTGAGCAGAGCTTCTAGCCTCGGAAGGAGCCGTTCCGAGGCCGGCTTGCGCCACACCGAGCCTCCCTCCCTCCGTGCAGCACCTCGGAGCACCTCTCGGCTCCTTACGGCGCGGCCAGACAGGCGTGGCCAACCCGGAAAGGAAGCCGGACAAGAAGCGGCCGCGTTTCTGGCGGCGTGTGAGTCGGGGATCGAGCGATCGCCCGCAGCCGCCTCCGCAGCCCCAAACGGCCGGGCTTTGCACGCAGATCAGCCCCGTCCCGTGAAAGCGCTGCAGGTTATCTAGGAACAGGCCTTGCTGCGAGCAACGCGGTTCAACCTCGTGGGGTCTTCCGGGAGGGTCGTCTCAGGGGACGGATGGACGGGAAGGTCAAGGACGTTCCTCCTGTTCTGTAGAGGGGTAGATCCAATCCAAAGCCGCTCAGCACGTCCCTGTAATTTCCATTCTCGCCCGCGGCAGATTATTGCGCAGATTCAGCTCTCTGCGTGCCTGCCTTGTGTTTGAATTGGGGGGGGGGGGTTTTGAACGCCAGCGCCCTTCCTCTTCTTGTTGGACACGCAGCGAGCTCTCATCCAGGACTGCGGCCAAGATTCAGCTGATGAAAGATGTTGTGATGCAAGCGACGCCATTCGACCTTTTCCTGTCCACTCCACTGACGGCAATAGGCAGTCGATGAGTTTATGGCGGGAGGGAGCCCTGAAGAGTCCTCGAGGCACACTTACTTGGGAGTCAGGCCCGTTGAAATCGGTGGGACTTGCTGCCCTGCCCAGCTCGGCTTGCACAGCCGGTAAAGGCCCCGCCGTGTTGTGTAAGGAAGGGGGATCGAATTTTAAAAGTCAGCTTTCACGGCCTCCTCCCCGGGAATAGGTTTTTTCTGGAACTGCGGGCGGACCAAAGATCAACGCGAGCTTGTGGTCCCCGCGCAGCTCCAGAGCCCAATTGGCTGTGGAGGGTGGAATGGAGAGTCACGTTGAGAACGTCACGTCCAGCCCTGTTTCGGATGGTCGCTGCCTCTGACCCGGCGACCCTTTCTGAGCCGCTTTTCTGGGCGTCCGATCCTCACACAGCCCTTCTGCGTCCCAGGGCCTCTGCGAGGAATTGTATCGTTTTCGTGTGGGGCGGCACACAGTTTCTTTGGGGCCCCTTCCCGTCTCCATCGGATCATAATTTCATACGATCACTGGGTCATAATTTCGAAGGGTTACGATATCTAAAACTATGCATCTTGTGCCAATCTTCACACACTATATGCAAACCTGTTCTGAGATTCCAGGAAACTTCTGGCTCCCCCTCTGGCTCCTGGGCCCCCTTTAGACCCTGGTCTTGAGTACAATTTCCCCCCTGCACATACCCCTCTCGTGGGCCCTGCTGTGTCCCCGAAGAGGCCACAGGACCCCCTGCCCCCCCCTCTGGGCGGGGGGAGCCAAGAGTTCAAATTCTCGGAAACCGCTGAAATGGCTTCCCCCATTTATTTCTGCCGCTCCCCTTTTACGCGGCGGCTTTTACGGAGTTGGGTTCCTCGTCGTGACCGGACCGCGTTTAAAACGGCGAAGTCCATTTGTGCGCTTGTGAAACAGAGAAGGTTTATGGAGAGGCCGCTTCCCGACTTTCCCATCCATTTAATATTTAAGAGAAATAAGAGTCCCGTTACTTTACTGCTCCTGGTTAGAAATTTTCTGGGAGGAAGAATTTTTATATACCTCGCAGACGCAGACCGAGAAATGAAGCTCAATGGGGAGTTTCCAAAGACACGCTGGAAGAATTGCCAAGCGCCCTTCTTCGCTGGCCTTTGGAATGGTCTTGCCAATAAGACATGTCTGCATGTCGCAGACATTCTCCAGCAGACATCATGTTCCTACGAAGAAGGTAATTCTGTGAGGCTCTAATCCTAGACACACTTTCTTGGGAGTAAGTTTCCTGAACTCAATAGGGCTAAGTAGACATGCATAGGATTGTGCTGTAAGACACATCGGCCCGATCCGCATCCCTTTTAAATCCAGCTGGAAGGAAGCCGACGAGGTTTCGTTCTACTTCCTTCAGTGTTAAGGTTGCTGCTGGAACTGCGAAATTGCGGCGGGAAGGCAGATTGACCGGGGAGCTAAACTCATCGTCCGGTGTCCCCTTATTTGACTATAATCGATTTTAGATGACTAAACACTGCTTCTATCTTTCTCTAAAATGACGTTTAGATGATAGTTTTGGAAAGTTATTTTCTACTTTGGGAAAATCAAACATCCGATCTGCAATTCGTGTCAGTTGTTAAGTCCGGAAAGATCATTCTATTCCTCTCAAGGTCGATTTCCTCCATTCTCCGACTTCCCCCAATCTTTCATAGTTAAAAGACAACGGAAACCGTTAATCGGGATAGAGGGAAATCATATTCCATTTTCTCTCTTAGGTGTGAGCGAAGACCGTAGAGATCGCTTTGAAATTTGCTCCGAAATTCTCTTTACATTATTGGAGGTGTGTGGGGAGAAACAGAAAAGAAAAATAGAATTTAAAAATAAAAATATATGTTGTGATATTTAACAAAAAAAAAATCCCCAAGGGAATAAAAATGTGCTTTTGGAAAGTTGGACTTCTGAGTTTATACTTTTCCAGCGGCTGTGTAAACCATGTGTTATTTATTCATTCCTTTTGGTGAAACTTCATAGAATCTCCTTGGCAATTAAGAGGCTCATAACGAGCGTAATTTAGGAGAGCGCTTGGTTGTATTTACCAAAACACGGCCTTGGATATTTATAAAAGCCAGGGGAATAAAAGTCACAAATTTATTGCCTTCCGCTTGATAATCTAATACTCATAAACAGATGAACAATTCGAGGTTCTTATTTACAACCGTCCGGGGGAAATTTACAAACAGTGGCGTCACGTACCGCAGGGCTGACAAGTCCATGTGCCTCTCCTGGCTGGTCTAATCGCTTTCCTCGGCTCCGCGGCGCACTAGTGTGTGGACCCAAAACAGTTTGTTTCCTTTGCCGCTCGGTTTGTTTGTTATGACTAGGCACGATCCAAGCGTCAGGAACCACTTAAAAGGGCTGCCGATATCAGGAGGGGAATTCACGCGCTGAAATCACTGCCACTAAAATCAGTGGAATTTAAAGACAGCAACAAGAATCTTGCTCTTGTTGTATCACGAAGACGTCCACATTTATTGTCAGCTACGTTTTCCGTGGACACAAGCCCAGGTCATCATCGGATACATGCACTTAGTATGATGAATGAATATGGACTTGCATTTCTTAATAGACAACGTGGGCGAGGGGAGAGGAAGAAATTGGTAAAAGGTGGAACCATTCCTAAACAGTTTCAAATCGATTTGTCAGCGACCCTTCTTATACAGTTTCAAATCGATTTGTAGCAGGCAAAAGGGGTTTTTCTAAAGTAAAGCAGTTTTTCCGGCTTCACTTAATTAATCGAGGGATTGATAGGAATTTATAGGCGAGATTTTGACTGGTGGCTATGAATGGTCATGCGTACACGTTTGAAGACTTTTCTGTTGAATGTCGACTCGCTCCTGACCTTCGTGTTCTTCTTCCTCCCCTTCTCCCCCCGCAGCCCACCGAGGTCTACTCGCACGCTTTAGGCCACGGAGAAAAAAGGCTCAAGGGCAGGACTGGCTGGCCTCAGCAGGTCTGGGCGCTGGAATTAAATCAATGAAACCGGAGTTTCAAGGCTAGACAACGAACTCGATTGTTGCTGGTGGCGTTTGGACTTCCCGATCTCTCCCCCCCGCCCCCGCGCTTCAAAATGGACAAACAAAACAGAAAAACAAAACCCCGCGACGCTCGCGATGGAGAGTTTGGTCGCCCAGCCGCCCGCCCAGCCGCCCGTCCCTCCTGCAGCCTCGGAGTGGGTGAGCCTCGGCGGCGATGTGCAATGTGGAGGCTGCAGAGAGGGGTTGGGGGGCTGGAGGCTACTCGCCTTTCCGTGGCGAAGGGGCAAGGAAGAGGGCAGGACGGACTCCCCCCCCCCCCCCGCTTGATCTGTCGTGAAGCCCGGGAAGGATTGGACTGAAACACGCCTTACAATCCACCCCTGATCAGGAGCCATCGGAAGGCAGGCAGGCAACTCCTTGGAAAGCGATGGGATGTTGAATGGGTGTGATGGAACCAGGGTGACCATCTCTCTCTCTCTCTCTCTCTCTCTCTCTCTCTCTCTCTCTCTCTCTTATCCTGGGATTGCCGACCGCCTGAAATCTTGTATTGCACAAAGAGTGATTTCGATGGTAAGAATTAAGGCCCCGATCCTGAAAGCGCCAGGGCTTGGAAGTGAGGCCACTGTCGACAGGGGATCGGAGCTCGTTTCTGCAGGAACTCAGCAGTCCTCTGCAGGCCTGCATCCAGGCTGTAACGCCTTGCCCCCTGTGGCCCCGATCCAAAGGGTCCCCTGTTATTTTACAAGAGGAAAACAATGAACAAACAACAGTATTTATATACTGCTTTTCAACACGAAGTTCACAAAGCGGTTTACAGGCAAATAATATAATAAAGTCAAATGGTTCCCTGTCCCAAAAGGGCTCACAATCTGAAAAATGCAGAACACCACCCGCCACAGCCACTAGAAAAGACACTGTGCAGGGGTGAAGAGGGACAATTATGGATGAATGCCCATCATTGCTGCCTGTTGGTTTGGTAGGTTCCCTTCAAGCGCTGGGTTCAGAGTGCGTGGAGGAGTTGATCCATCCCTAGTCACATTCTTCAGTCCAAGCCCTTTTTACTACCGTGCTTCCCTTTTAAGCTAAGGGGATTTACGCCCCCACCCTTGCTGAATACACATGTTGAGATGCTGGTATGTTACCATTGGAATCCTGTCCTAAAACCAGTTACTCAAAAGGAAGTCCCACTAAGAGCAATGGGATTACAGAAAGCCTGAGGGTTACAGCCTTAGAGTTATCTGGGGAAGTTAAAAATCCCACTTTGGGACATGATCTCCAGCCCACATTTGATACTACTTTCCCCGTTTAAACAAATGGGAGAGTGCACAGTTGAAATCAATGGCATTTTAGACGCCACTGAGCTTGGACTAGAAGATTCATATCAGCGGAACCAGCTCTGCAGTCCTCGGGCTGTTTACTCCAAAACAGTCGGATTTATGTTAATGAGGCCCTTTCGATGTAAACCTCCTGAAGAGCATGGGATGCCCTGGCTCAGAGTCAAATGCTTTGGGTTAATAGAGTGATAGGTTGGGGCTGTGGAAAAGGGAGGCTGTGTGCACGTGCATCAATTGCATGCAATTGATTGATCGTTCTGCCTGACCTATGACTTTCTTGCCACCTTTCCTTTTGCTTTGGTGTGTGCATGTACTCATGTATGAGTATGCACGCACATGCATGTGTGCATGCCCTGCTCTGATTTCTGCCTCCCTTTAGAAGGAACCACAAAAACAAAAGTGTAAAGAGCAGGAGTGTGAATCAGCAGCAAAGCAGGACTAGCAGGTCCACTTCTTATCAGCTGGTCAGAATTGGCCTTGATGTAAGTATTCCCATCTCGGATCTGGTTGGGATTCAGATTTGTCAATGTGGTGTGCTGAAAATGTATGGAGGGGGGAACAATTACAGATGAAGAGGTTGGACACCACGTATTTTCTTCAGCAGATTTGTGATTGGCTTTTCTTGGAGAGAGGGAAAAGAAAATGACCAGCCCAATCCAGCTAAATATAAGCACTATTTAGAAATCCGATTGATTTCAATGAGTTAAGCACATTCTTCTATCCATTGAAATGAATGGTATGTAAATATGCTCTCCTTTGTCTGAATTGTGCCCAGCGTTATTGTTTTGATGTAAATAAATACACAGTTTCCAGGTTGTCCTCCTCCTCTACCACCACCTATTCCTCTGCTCCCTTACCCCTTTTCTTCCAATCGTGTTGAAATGCTGTTTTTTTTTTAATGTATTTAAACTACCTAAATGGGTACATTTGATACATTTCCTGTACCGGGTTTTCTACCTCAAATCTGTATGACCACTTGCTAAGAGAATAGATTTGCCAAGCCAAATATTTATACGGATTAAAAATATAAATATATATATATAAATAAATGTGTTATAAAAAAATAACCCTCTTCACCCCTTCCCTCAACTTCAAAGTCTTCATATAATGAACCTAGAAATGGAGTGTGTTCTAGAACCTAGAATTTCCAGCTGCTGCTTGGAACTGGAAATGTTTAGCGGTGTTGTGCTTATTATCAGGAGCAGAAACAACAAAGAGTCCACTGGCACCTTAAAGACTCCCCACTTGCGTAAGCTTTGAGGACTGCAGTCCACTCCATCAGATTCATCATTGCTACAGGATACTTGGTTGCTCTTGCGGGGCAATAGATTAGCATGGCGGCTCCTCTGGAAATTATGAGGAGCAGAAACGAGTGAGGAAGGCTGAACTTTACAAGAACCAAATCCAGAGAGCTGAACAGCAGGAAAGTAAACACGAAGCACAGGATCCAGCCCAAGTTAAAGCATAATAATGGGACTTTAAAGATCTTAGGTTTATCTAGCTGATGCTCAATCCATTTGCCTCCTGGGTGACAGTGGCACATCTGTACAATTCTCTTAACCACCCTGCAAGCAGGGCACACAGCACAGAGCATACATTTAAATTGATGTGGTGCTGATTTACAACCACAGGTTTATGTTAAATATACGTTACATCCGGAGAGACCTCCATATCAGCTGAAATACAGTAGGACTATGTTAGGACTACGTCCTAAATATATAGTACTGCAAAAAAGTACTTTTGTTCCTCATAGATGCTTACGGTTTTGCAGACCCACCCAATAGTTTTCCTAGCCACACAGACACGTGTAGCCCTATCAGCATGCATGCACATGAACACATACATACACACTGATTTGCGCTCCTTTGAAATGGTACTACTTGGATTAAAAACAGATTTAGCCTGATGCTAAGCACCCTTATTTGGACATAAATCCCACTGAAATCAACACAACTTCCTTTCAGATAAACATGGAACGTGATCCAGCTGAAGCGAAACACTTTGGCATCCTGCTGATTTCAATGAGAGATTCAAGCATGTGCTTAAATAATTCCCATTAACATGACTGGGATCTGGAAGCATTTCTCTCTCTCTCTCTCTCTCTCTCTCTCTCTCTCTCTCTCTCTGTGTGTGTGTGTGTGTGTGTGTGTGTGTGTGTGTAGTGGAGGTATTAATGGGACTAAAATATTTATAATGGGCTCAGTTTTATTATTAAATATTAAATTAATAAAATTTGATACGTTTATAAAATTTTATTGCAATTTTCAGCTCCTGTGCCAGAGGTAGTGAAGGTTTTTACATAGAAGGAAGTGTGTGTGTGTGTGTGTGTGTGTGTGTGTGTGTGTGTGCATTTATATTTACATATATACACGCATATATTTATACATATAAATACACACACACACACACACAGAGAAGTATACACACACGCACGCGCACTCGCATACACACACACTTCTTTCCCTGTGTGAATATGTATGTATATATATACAGTATTTAAAAACATTTTTATATACATCTCTTTTTAAGATGTGCTTCTGGTAACTGAAATAGATGGGATTTCAAAAATGCTTAAACCATCCCTGATATGTTTACTCAGTCTTTATACTCACTGAGAAAGCTCAGCTGCTGCCTGGTAGTGTTTACTGTAAAATCAGCTCACATATTACGGGTAGTTAGAAGCACGTCTCTGTAGCATTTATGGGGTATGCAATCCACATAGCAGCAATTGTATATTAATTTAAATGCAGGCATCTAAGGCTATATTAATACACATGCACAGCGGTTTGTAGAACAAGAGACCTTTTAGAGCCCAAGGAGTTAATTCTCTCCTCATTTTAACTGATGGAAACTCCATTAGTGCTAATGTGGCAAGTCAAAGGAGACTGTTCTTTTGGTTTCAGAAGGTAGGTCAGCCCAGTAGAGTTGCTTGCTGCTGCTTCATAAGAGTTATATTAAACTTTTTTTTTTATTCCACCAAGGCTTAGATAAAAAGAGCAAGCCAGATATTAATGATGAACACCTCAAAAATAACTGTTTCATTGGAACTATGGAGGATCCAACATCTCTGGGGCTTTGTAACACCCCTCCCCCCCCCAGAAAGCAATGCTAGACTTCAAAATAAGCAATTGCTAGGGAAAATGCAACAGGAACTCAAGATTAGGATGAAAGTGGCTTCCATTGGGCTCCTTTGACTTGGTAAATTGGTGGGCACAAGCTGTAGCTTTTTTTGTAATAGAAGCCTTAGACGAGGTCCCCCTTTCCTCCTGTAGCAAATCACTCCTGCAAACCCTTCTCCTTTCCCAGCTGATCCTCAGGAAGATGCAACCAACGCAATAGGTAACTAACATGTGCATCACTGACCTTGACGCAGCACTGATATTGGCAGATCTGGTTGTGTCAAGCTCATCTTCTGCTTCTCATGGCTTAAGCAGGGCAGTGGTAGACATGATTGATGTACATCAAGCCATATAGAGACTAAATATTTCAGGTCTGATTCATTTCACAGTGCAACACATCAGGGACATGCAACAAAACTGGGCTTACTTCAGAGTATTGTAAGTACAGAGCAACCCGCAACCCTGCTGCTTAGCCAAGACAGACACCCTTCCTTTGATTGGCATTGCTGGGTAAGTGGGCTGTGCTGCGAGCCCAATAAAGACAACTTGGCAAATCATTTTCACAAAGTCTCCAGGGAAAGCCACTAGAGAAAGCTACTTGACAGACAGCAACAATGACTCAATCAAACTAATTCTATGTCATGACAAGGAGAGAGCCAGAGGGACATGGGTCACATGCATGCATACACAAATAAGACTTTTAAGTGATAATAGATGCCTTTCCTGGGTGCTGAATTATTCAAGCATCTGGGTTTGGGGTGTGTGATTTGGCGGGTGAAATCTTTGTGGTGCCCAGCAACATGGTCCTTTATCCAGGCAGGAATCCTAGTGAAACCAATGGAGGTTGTTTTGCTAAAGTAAGGGAATTTGCAAGGTACATAAGAAACCATGTGCTTGTAGCATATGTTTTTTATTGAATGCATCCCAAACTATTTTCTCTGGATTTGTTGATCATGGAGATATTTAGACTGCAGTGGTTCCATTGCTGGTTCCATTGGGGGAATTCCCTCTGGTGATGGAAGTAAATGATCACCAATGACACAAGGTCTTCCTATAGATGCTGGCTGCACTCTGATGATAAAATAGATTACTGCAGTGGTCCTCAAAATTTTTAGACAGGGACTCACTTTTTAGAATGGCACTTGTATCAGGACCCACTGGAAGTGATGTCATTAACTTAGAAGTGATGTCATGGCAGGAAGTGACATAACCAAGCAGGAAGTGCTGTCACTGCACCATAATAAAACGACACTCTTGAAATGCAAATTGGTATTATTGGACAGCAGCAATTGTACTACCATGAAACATCCCTGACAGAAAGTAGGATTAGGACAAAGTATTATGTAAAAACACTGAACTGAAAACAATTTTTTTAAAAAAAACAACAACCCTCACTTGAAAATTCAAACTGTTAACACTCACAAAAGGAATACAGCAAGAGTAAGGTATGCTGCTTCCAAGATGACTGCTCCCAGCTCTCTGTGACCCATCTGACATCATTTCACGACCCACCAAATGGGTCCCGACCCACAGTTTGAATAACTCTGGATTACTGGGTTTTAACCTAATGAAAACAGGGCAGGGACAACCTCATACATTTATAGTCATGGGAGTCCTACTTGAGATGCGACCCTAAGGTCCAAGTGCAGGTGGGAATAGCAAAAAAAGAAACCAGGTGACAATCCAGTGGAGAATCTGCAAGGTCTGCTTATGCCTGACAACCTGTATGCTGTTTCACTTGCACATTATTTGAACAGGATATCAATGTCGTATTAGACTACTTTGGAACTATTTTGTCCAAGCATCCACACAGCATTTATGTGAACACCTACACATGGAAATTTCTTGCCTTAGAACTTAAGCTCTTTTTTTTTTTTTTTAAATGAAGACATTAACCATGGGAAATATTGAGAATCAGAGAAGCATGTTTGGGGCTGTGGGCAGTTCCACATTTGACATAACATGACAAATCAACAATTGATTGAAGTACTTGTACACCAATGTCATGCTGTTGCTTTCCCCAGCTAATGTGTAATACAGATATGTACATTTTCAAACACTTGTGGAAAACTGGGAACCCAAGTCATCATGGAAATTACGTTCTCTCATACTAGATCAGAAATGCACAATGGAACTGCACAGAAAGTAAAGACTTGTAACGTTATCACAGATAGTTTAAAAAAATCCAGTGTGTGTAGAAGGGGGAGAGGAGAACACTGTTGGGTGCTGCTGCTATTAACTGAGGGCTCAGTGCAGCAGTGCAAAAAGATGCGCTGTGGCAGAAACCCTATACAGTGTAGTGTCCTGTTTCCAGCGGTTTCTTTGCTGTGATGATGCATTGTTCCACCCTGACACGTTTCCAACAAATGTGGCAAGAAAAAGATGCAGGTAACCATACAGCACACAGATAGCAGCTCCAACATGGCACACTGCAAACATGACTGTGGATCTGTGGCATAAGGCACAGAGGCACTGCATAAGCAAAATATTGCTGATATGTCCCGTTTTCTTCCTTACACTGCAGAAGAAGCCATGCTGTAACACAGAGAGACCTGCAGGATCAAAAATGGCCTTGCTGTCTCTGCTTTTGTTTAATACAACAGTGAGCACTGCATTGCAATCTTTAGTTGCACTTTTTCTGAGTCTTATTGAACATTTTTATTGGACAGGAAAGAAAAATTACCTCCTGCTCTCTGTTACCCAGCCCAGGAAAGGGACACAGGAGAATGAGGTGTGCCTCTTTGATCCTAGCAGCTAACCCTTGCCTTATATCATGTCAACACTTATCCCCATACAGCTTTAACCCTTGACAAAGCATTTTTCAAAATCTTAGCAACCCTTCTCCACCCACTGTAGCTTAATTATCCCTTGAGTAATCTGAGAGGGTTTTTTTGCCCCTCTTCCCTGAATCCCCTCCCCAGCTCATAGAAATGCAGGTTTTATTTTTGCACAGTTTAGGGCTAGAACCAGGGGTGTAGCTAATGAAACTGTAACTCAGTGCAGAGGGCAAAATGTTGCCCCAGAAGTGACATCACAACAGGAAGTGACGCCACAGTTGTATTTTCGTTTTCTCAGAGTTTTGGGCCATAGCTTATGATAGAATTAAGATATTATACTCTGCCTCATTGCATTCTGCACGAAATTCCGCATTGAATGATATATAACATTACAGTGTTATTCCTACAAATTGCTATTTTAACAAACTACAACTTTTATATGACAGTCATATTTCCGTGGTTTTTTTTTTTGACATAACTTTTTATAAAGTAAAGATATTACACTTTGGTTTGTTTCATTGCATTCTGCATTAAATTAGCTTTCCAATAATATATAACATGATGGTATTTTTCATACGTACCAAGGTTTTCATCATTTTGGCTGCTAATGTCAAGCTCAGCTTGTTCCCCCCCCCTAAAGCTTGTTGCCCGGTGCAATTGCGCCCCCTGCACTTCCTTAGCTATGCCCCTGCCTGGAACGTTTGAAGTGGCCACTCAGCCCTCACTGGAATCCTGGGGCTGCAGGGACTTGCTTAAAAAGGCAAGCAGGCAGGACATGGTCACAGCAGATAAAATTCTAGGTTTCTTTATCACCCTGAGCCACTTGCCACACCCTCCCATTTCTCTTGCACTCTTACAGGCAAGCACAAAGAGAGCTTAAATTGTGAGATAACTGTAGCAATGCTGCTAGGCCAGGAATTTGTCCATCAGTTAAGTGTGTGTTTGCCTGCAAAACACACACACACACACACACACACACACACACACTGGTTGCTTACTCCATCAGCCTCATAAACATAACATAAATTCATTTCTTCTGCTCTTCCTGATACTCAAGCCTGCAATAATTTCATCTCCCACACCTAGGAACTACTACTTCCCTCTCACAGCAACAGTTCCCACAGAGATGTTGGCAGATAATGATGTTCTCGTTTTGGTGGCGCCCTACTCTATAGCACACAGATGTCATTAACCTCCATTGCGTTGAAGACCACAATTTTGGTTGGCTTATTCTTTGCAGACGCTTAAGGCTACCATGTGGAAGGTGCTTGAAGGGCTTGATCTGACGACTCAATATGTGCTTCTTATTGCCCGGGCTTCTGATTTTTTTTCAGATTTTAGAACATACAATACGTCAAGTGCAACTACATATTTATGGAGCTGTTTTTTTTTAAAGCATTCTGGAGTTTTAACATGCATTTGCAGTAATTCTCACAACGCTGTAAAGTCAGCCAGTGTTGTTAACCCCGCAGGACAGAGAGATGAGCTGAAAGGGAGCAGCTGGCTGAAGGCCATTCAGTTCATATCTGATGTAAAATTTCACCTGGGATCTTCCAATGCATGACCCATGCTATGAAGAAACATATTGATCTCCCGTAAGCCTATTCCACAGCAACAGCTGTCACATGGTCAGGTTTTCCCTGAAACCCTGAGGGCCAGAAACTTAATTATGTTTAATAGAAGCCAAAAGTCTTCCATCTAGCTTGCCCCCTGCATGGCCAATCAGTCATTCTTGCTGCAGTGACAGTCTATAGACTAGTACAGTGAAAGGTAAGCAGTCAGCCCTGCAGGGGATCACCCACTCACAGTGACTCATCTCTGCACTTACTTATGTGTTTGGCCTTTTGGCACATTATCTTGTCTTTTCTCCCCTTGTCCCAGCATACAGTTTCCTTCAGAAAGCCACAGTGCCTGCTTGTTTTTTTTTTCCGGTATTTATGAGAGTGTTTATCTGATTTCAAAGGAGCCAATTCTTATCTCTGAAGCAGCAAGAGAAGGGTTAAGCGGGACAGCCCCGTAGACAGCATGGAGCCAAATAAAATACCAATCTGACAAAGGGGGGGGGGAAATAGAAAGGAAAACAGAAGTGGAAAAGGCACGTGGAAGCAAAACTGAATAGAAATTAAAGGAGAACTGTCCCAGGTCTCTGAGAACATTCCTGTTTCCACTGGCTGGCCTGGGCTTGAGAAGGCTTGCAATGAAACACGTGGGGTTCTTTCAGCCTTTTTCCCCTGACCTGCCTTAAAAGGCAGAGCTGCAGTTGTCCTGCCAATGTGAGAGGCAAGAATGTGACACCCACCAGCAGGAGCTACAGGCCCAGGCCTTCTTCAAGGCCTACTCCAGGCCTTTTGCATGAAGGCATCAACACCACACTATACATGCTCAAGGGAGAGATGCGTTGTGCCTCACAGCAGTTATCCAGGACACTGCAAGCCCCACGTTAGAGCTAGGGAGAGGTACGCACAAATGGTGAGAAGTGAGAAACAGGGCTTTTTTTGTGAAAAGGCAGTGTAGTATTACCTCATAGTGCCTTTTCTGGAGTTTGTATGTACAACTTGGGGCTGGGTACAGTTAAGGCTGTTCCTGAACCAATCTTGACTATATGGCCAGGAAAAAGAGTGGCAGGTTCACTTCTCACAACTACTGCAGTACCTCGATGCTGTACCCCTGTTAGCTTATTCAGCTGCCCAATGGGAAGCCCACATGTCGTTCTGAGCAGAGGAGGGCAATCTGCTCTTCTGGCCATCTGCAGGGGGTCATGTGCAAGGTGGAAAGGCTCTGTAGCACTCTATAGTATGGCTTGGATGCAGTTGCTGCTGAGGCACTCCCACTGGAATCTTTTCCTTTCCTTCATCCCTGTGTAGTTTATCCTATGTAGTTTTCCTTCATCCTATGCAGTTTTTCCTACTTTCCTCTGTTTCAAAAGAGGTTTGCTATTTAGCAAGGTGTGGGCTGCTGTTCAAGACACATGTGTCAAAGCTTTCCTTGGGAGCATGGAACTAACCATGTGTGTCTTTGCATTCTATGAGACAAAGAGACAAATATATTAGTGAAGAAAGGGCCAAACTTTAAAGGCCACGAAATGGCCTGATGCAGAAGATCTGTGATTGGGATTTCTCACTTATAAAAGGTAATTAGCAGCCCCATGTGACTGATTTGAAGATCAGAGAGGTGGTGATGAGGGAGGAAGGGGTTTTAAACTTTTTTTCTCAGTTCCCTCAGTGTATATCTCCGTTTGCCGAGCTCTGTGAGGGGAAACAAGCAGATAACATAAACATAATAGTACAGTATGCTTTACAGTATGTAAAAGAGCATATAGCAGTTTTGGGGTGGGGAGTGGAGAATTAGATGCAAGAAATGACATGGTAAGAAAAGAGTTTTAAAATATTGCTTTTGGGACTGAACAAAAAACTCTTTGGAGATGAGTTTACAAAATTAAAGGATGTGCAAGATGTTTGTGTCACATGACAAAGATGACAAAACTAACAGTATTCTTCTGTGGAAAGTTACTACAGCAGTGGCGTTCCAAGGGGGGTGCAAAATGCTAAGTGTTGCAGGAGCCTGAGCTCCTGTGTAATGTGGCCCCTCCCCCTCATCTTCCAAGCCATTCCTAGCTGAGACAGAAAAGTCTCTGAGGTGGTTCTCAGAGTATCAAATGGCTCTGAAGACAAGGGGGAGGGCTCCTGCAACACTGTCCCCCCCAGGAATGCCACTGAATTATTCCATTCAGAGAGGAAGCATTTCTACTCAAAGCCTGACATTTTTTAAAAAATGGCTAGTTAATTCAAATCCATGCGTGGTTGATGTCCCATCAGCTTGGCTTCTTGGCCCTTACTGTCCCCTTAAGTTTGTCAAGTCACAATGTGGCTTGATATTGATATACAGTAAGTAGAAGCCAAAACTTGCAGAATCCTTTTAAAGCTTCTTTTTCCTCTCTGGTTTCAGTTTCTCATGCTTTAGCCTACTCTGCACTTTTTCTGCAATCTTGGCCCTCGACTCCCCTACACCTCAGGGTCTTTTTCTAGCTCTCTCTTAGCTCCACAAAGTTATTTCTGTCTCTGAGCCCTAGAGATTTAATCCCAGTCAAACTGATAACTTTTCCTTCCTTTGTAAGAAAGAAGACCGCAGGCACTCTGACAGCTTGCTTCCCTATGCAACTGGAATGTTTGTGGACATCCCATAACATGTCATCAACCTGACCAATGGACCACAGAGACTTTGCTTCCACAGGTGTAATGCAACATAGACGTAGCCCTGAATTTTATAGGTGTACTCCATTTAGTGTCTTAGGGCCCAATCCTGTGGACTTTAGCATGGGCGGTACAGACTAATGGCACTCTACGTTGGGGGGGGGAGACAGTGAGGGGGTGGAACTGGGCAGGAAGAGGGGAGGAGCAGGCCTGGTCAGGGGATGGGGACATCAATGGCTTTCACCACCAGATCCTCAACCCTGCATTGGCCTGGGAAGCCTGATACGGGGCTACTTGAGTCTCTACCAGCAAAATTGCCAGCAGAGACACAAGGACTCTCATTGCGGGGCCTGTGACTTTTCTTGGGGAATGGGATGAATGTCCACTTTCCCCAAGGAGATCCTGGTGGCTGCTGTGGATCTTGCAGGATGCAGCTGTAGCCCTTTTGCTACCACTGCTCCTACAGGAGCCAGGCAGCTTGGGGTTGGGCTGCCCATGACTGTCAAACCACTGCAGTGCCAATCAGGTGAGAGATATTGGGGCTGATTTCTCACTATACAATAGTATTGAATAGACGAATTTGGAAAAAGTTCCCACAAAGTGTTACAGCATAAAAATATCTACATAAAATTAATCATTCATTTGCACTTTCTGGGAAGGAATGGTGAGCAAGACTAGATTCCTGTCATATCCCTTGAACTGTGCCACTGAAAAGCCCAGCTCTCATTAAAAGGCTTCAGTATTAGAGGAGGGGAAATGATCAGGAAGAGTGCGAAGTCTCTATCCTAATCAAATGCATCCAAATTCACGTTTCTTTAAATTTATTTTAAAATAACAATATTTGGGGGAAGGGCACGGCTCAGTGTTTTTTCATGCTTTTCATGCAGATTCACGTCCTAGTGACCACCAGTCACTAGGGACAATACAGAGCTAGATGCTTTTACTCAGGGTGCAATCTTAACCTGGAGTTAGGCCAGCACAGTTAAGCCAGCAAAATTTGGCCGGCACAAGGGACACCGTAAAGTATGTTTGGACCACTCTTGGAGTCAGAGAGGCCGGCACACAGACGTGCGGCATCCTCCCTGACTCCAAGACTGGTCCAAACATGCTTTACAGTGGGTGGCCTTTGTGCAGCCAAACTTGACTGGTTAGGACTGTGCCCTCAGTTGAAGGCAATTTTTTCTGTTTCCATGCATTCAGTTTAAAACTGTTGCACACACTGCTCTACTGCAGTTTGTAATGTAATTGTTTAAAAACAAAACTATAATATGGCTTATAGCCCTTCCAGTAAATCTTAGATGAAACAAAACAATTGTGCAATGGCACTCACAACTTGAAATTAGTGAGAGGAGTCAGGGAGGATGGTGCACGTCTATGTGCTGGCCTCTCTGACTCCGAGTGGTCCAAACATACTTTATGGTGTCCTTTGTGCTGGCCAAATTTTACACTCCAAAGGCCCAACTTTGTCATCTCAGGGTGACAAAGAATACCAACTTGGGAATTCAAAGGAAGGCTGTTCAAATTTTATCAGACAACGGGCTATTGCAATTAACTATATTTCCAAATGTTCTCAGAATTCAAATTGGGATTCTCTCCTGTTTCCTGAGTCATTAAATAAGCCATATTCTAACAGCACAATCCTATGCATGATTGGGCAAGAGGCACTTTTTCAAGTGATGTTCCTCTTATATTTAGCAGGGGGAGAGTAATTGTTCCTCTTCACCCCAGCACAGTGTCTTTTCTAGAGGCTGTTGCTAGTAGCGGTTTTTTTTTTTTCTTCCAGATTGTGAGCCCTTTGGGACAGGGAGCCATTTAACTTTATTATCACTATTTGCCTGGAAACCTCTTTGTGAACTTTGTATTGAAAAGCAGTATATAAATACTGTTGATTGATTGATTGATTGATTGATTGAATATTCAGAAGCAAGCCTCACTGAGTTTGATGGAACTTACTCCCAGTTATGTGTGCATAGGACTGCAGACCAAAGTCATTAAAATATTGGCAAGTGACTTTTTTAATGCCAAGATGGGCAGTAATGATGACTATCTAGCAATACCAATTGGGATTGAAGTGGATGACTAGTTTTCAGTCCCATCAAAAGATCTAGGCAGGGCTATATGGGTGATATTGCCTTGAAAACAAGTCTTTATAAAGTCAATTACATTTTTTTTAAAAGACATACATCATTGCTGATCTCTGATCTGCATGACACATAGCTCCAAGCTGCACAATTTAGGGGGAACAGTAGAAATGGGCACCCCACAGTTTCCCCCTCCTCCTTTTCTCACTTTTTGTTTTTGCCAGTTAAGGCACTCCTATTCTGCACATGTATGTGTTAATGATCTGGTTTTATTATCCAAATTATTTTTTTTTAAAGCTGTCTTATGTTGTATTTAATTTTTATTGATTGGATTTTTATTGTTTTTGGTTCTAATGATTTTTTTTTTTGAAAAATTACACACCATGCATTCATTTGTTGAGGATGTGCAGGGTATTATTTCTTAAAGTTACAAAACAATAACTAGCGACCCCCTCATAGCCCAATCTAAACATTCCTGCTCAGAAGTAAGGTCCATTGTGTTTTATGGGACCCAGGAAACTGTGTTCCATGTCTAATGTATGTATTAAAATTTTCTATTTAAATTTATTTTCTCAGCCCTCGACACCGTGTCGGACATATGATGTGTTCCTCATGCCGAAATGTTTGGAGACCCCTGGTGTATAGGATTGCAGCCTCACTCTCCTGTCTCTGCACAGATCAAGGGGCTTATACCTCATAGCATGTAAATATGGAAACAAGGCTTTGATGAAATGGTTCCCAAGCTTATTAGCATCAGGATCCATCTAAAAAATGTTTCATTCTGCCAGCTACTCAAGCCTCTGGTGATTGGGGTGCAGTGCTTCGCCTCCCCGAAGTAGCAGCTCGTTTAACCCTTCATGTGCAGAGCATAATTTGTCCTGTCAATTTTGCAAATCACCAAAAATTGGGTTGTGGCCCACTGGTGGACCACAGACCCACAGTTTGGGAACCTCTGCTTTAATGTACAGTATTTCACACAAACCTGTTCATTGCAGATTGTAAAATCGAGTAAGGACTTAAATGTGTGCCTGGCCCGTCACATACCCAGCAGCCTGGGTAGAACGCTCACATCCACACACCATGGTTTTCAAAGTCCATTCACACTTTCCGCTGCAGGTACGTGATGCAACCTACACACCAAGCCAGTTTTTTTTCCTCTCTGAGGAACTGGCAGGCTCCAAAGCAGAGAGTTAGATCTAGGCAATAAAAAAAATAAAATAAAATGACATCAGTGAAACTTTATTCCTGCTGTTTTATGAAGACCAATGATACTGTATGAATTTGTTCTTTGGGATGGAAAGGATTCTTAATGATTTTGACTTGAACTCAAGGAGGTGGTCAGGCTGCCAACACAAAGAGGAGGGTTTTGGCTGGGCCATTGTACCAAGATGGTGTGCTGCCCTGGCACCTCTCCCCTTTTCCTTCTATAGTCCTTTGCTGACATTTTCTTAAGGAAGCACCTGACAATTCTTGTCCTTTAAGGTGGTCCCTCCAGTTCTAGATGGCTCCTTCAGGGAGGGTAATTGGGCTATAATTTGTTTTTTGTGTCAAGATGGCGTCAAAGATAAGGTGGATGGTTCTAAGTTTGGGGACTAAAAAGACAGGAGAAATCCTGACCTGGGCCCGACCTCAGAGTAATGGCCACAAGCCCCAGTAAGCAACCGTTGCAGGTGAAAGATTTACAACCACGGAGGCCTTTGATCCTGGGCCAGGCTTCCAGTCAATCAGATCCTCGGTTAGCTTTCAAATAAAATCACTGCAATGTCTTCCTTGTACTTTTTTCTTACAGCCTTTTCCATACAGAGGAACAGCACTCGAAGAATCCTACCAGCCTCCCCGACTAGATTTGCCTATACTAAGGCTGCAATCCTAATCTGGAGTTAGGCTGGCACATGTCACTTGTGCCAGCCCAGGGGTGTAACAAACGTGATTTATGGTGCTTCTGCAAAACTCCTATACCTGCACAAGTGACTTGTGCCAGCCTAACTCCACGTTTGGCTTGCGCCCCTAAATGATTTTAGAAATTTCCCTTTCGTAGTTGCTGTAAGCTGATACAATGGCTGTAAGCTGATACAATGGCAGGAGAAAATCCTGCAGAATACTTTTTCCTACAGAAACCACAGATCAGACACACACTCTTGGCCTGAAGATTGTGTTTCAGTCTTGATAAAGTCACCTGTGAGCAGGTTTCGTACCAAGATAGACAGACTGGTCACTTTTGTATGGCCCAGGAAATGACAGAAGTTGTGCCACTGCGGTTTCCGCTTTGGGGCTACTGCTGGAGAAGATGTGGCTATTCTCCCCACCCCACCCCGCTGTTCAAGAGGCAAACCAAGTGGTTGCAATGGGCTCAGTGCCGACCAGTTGACTTCTATCCTGCTAAGTTCACTATAACTAGCCAACTCTACTCAATGTTAATACAAGTATTTCTGCAACAAATCACTCATGTATCAATGCCATTGTGGGCGCAATCCTAACCAACTTTCCAGCACTGACCTAGCTGTGCCAGTGGGGCACGTGCTGCATCCTGTAGTGGAGTAGTACTCACAGAGGCCTCCTCAAGGTATGGGAATGTTTGTTTCCTTACCTTGAGTTCAGAGACGTCATTCAGCCGGAACGGTCCGGAACTCCGTTCCGCTACTTCCGCGGAGGTCCCGGGCCACTCCGCTGCCTCGGAGGACGGGCGAGCTGCTGCTGGGCCTGCCCGCCCTCCCTTGCGTCTGGAATCGCTCTAAAATGGAGCGATTCCGGTGCAGTGAGGCTTGGGGAGGCGTGGCAGCCCTCCGCCATTGGGGCGGAGGGCTGTCAATCATCCGAGCGTTCCGGTAGTTCGGGCGCTCGGATGACGTCACTGCTTGAGTTGCCCTTATCCCGGTGCTGGAAAGTTGGTTAGGATTGTGCCCTGGGATTGATTCAGCTCCCAGACAGAAGCAAAGTGTATTGCTAGCCAGGGAAGGCTCTAGGAGCGGCGGGGCCCAATGCGGGGAATTCCTACAGGGGCCCCACCCTCCCTGCAGGGCCCCCCACTCACAAAGAAAAGTGCTTGTGGTGCCACACACTGCATCTGGAAATAGTTGGTGGTGATATGATGATGTTACTGCTAGCTGCTTCCCAGAGGCCCATTTCAGAGGCGGGGGCAGGTGGGAGGGCCCAAGATAAAGCTGCTCTGCTATCCTCACTGACCTACAGCCCATAGAGATCCCACTGCTGCAATATGCGTTATGCAGGCTGTGCTGATGTGGGAGCCCCCAAAGCGTGGGGTGCAATGTGACGACATTGGTCACATTGGCTTAAGGCTGGCCCTGTTGCTAGCACCCTTGTCCTTAGTAGACCTGACAAAGCATCATTGCTGTGCTACTTGGTTAGGTCTTATAAGACAGGAGTGTCAAACTCATTTCATATAGCAGGCTGAATAGCATTCATGGTGCTTACTAGGTGCTGGAAGTGACATCATTAAGAGGAAGTGAGATCATTAAGCAGATGATAGCCAAAAATAAGCACTTTGTTCTCACATACAACAAAGATTGACTTCAATCATTAGCTGCAAATGACAGAAGAGAAAATATGCTAATGTTGATCTTATTTTCAAAATCTGAGCTGAATTGTCACATGGGCTGCCCTTTCAGTAGCACCACTTCTGTGGAGGCATCATTTTACAGCTCAGTGATGCCTTGGCAGAAAGGGTGGCCCATGTGATAATTAGCCCATGCGATCTCCTTGTGCCTTGGCAGTGTCTCCCTCTCTCACCCTCATTGGTCTGCTCCTTATCCAACAGCATTCATTGCCTTCCGTCTCCCTCCCAGAGCCTCAGCAAATGTGAAGCTGCTGAAGGAGTAGTGCTGGGAGAGATCCAATTATCAGGAACCCAGATAAAGAGCTTCCAAGGGCCACATCCAGCCCACAGGCCTTATGTTTGACACCATAAGGGAATCTGACAGAGTAAACAAATCACCATAATGTAATCAGATGTTAACATAAAACATTTGTAAGATCAATTTGGGCATAATTTATTTTACTTCTGTACTTTATGTACTATATGACATTTTCAGCCTTAATATTTTGATTCTATGATTTTTTTAAAAAAAGACTTGATAAAGACAGAGAGAAGCAAATAAGTGCTTAGATGGAGACTATTTCTTCTGCTTTAGTCATACAATGTTGATGACATCCAATAATTCAAAACAAAGCTTACAGGCAAGTTTGTTAAAAGCATCATGGTTTTGACTCACACGTCACATGTCTACAGCCCTTAAGTGGCACATTTGTTTATTGGAGAACATGCTCTGGCTTAAGTGACCTTCGCCAGGCAGAGACTGCCACCATCCCATTTGTGAATGCCTTTGTGGTATGAGAGTGCATTATTTTGCCTGATAACAGGGTCCCTGACAAAGAAATGTTTTGTCTCAGCAACAAAAATATATCAACTATCTTTATGATGCAAACTGATAGTTTGCATAGTTATACAGGATTTATATTAAGCAGAGAGAGAGAGAGAGAGAGAGAGAGAGAGAGAGAGAGAGAGAGAGCGCAATCCTAACCAACTTTCCAGTGCTGATGTAGCTGTGCCAATGGGCCATGCACTGTATTCTGCAGTGGAGTAGTAGTCATGGAGGCCTCCTAGACTTGCCAGGTTTTCAAAATGACAATAAGGGACACAGTAAATAAATAAATAAATAAAATGACAGTATCGGGATACAGCTTTCTAGTGACTGGGATACAGCTTTCTAATATTTAATGCCCCGCCCCCACTTTCAGCGCACTGTCACCTTTCTGAGAGCAATCTCCATCCTTAGTATTCTTGAAGCTACAATCCTACGCAGACTTTCCTGGGAGTAAGCCCTACTGAACACAGTGGGGCTGACTTCTGAGTAGACATGCATAGAACTTTGCTGTGGAACTGTCACCTTGGCTTCCAGTGCCTGGTCTTTAAATCATCTATCTGTGTTAGAGCGCAATCCTAACCTGGAATTAGGCTTGTGCTGGCCTAACGCCAGGTTAGGATTGCACCCTCAGTCAGGGAAGGTGGAAGTGGAAACACTTAACTAATGATAAACCTGGATCTCGTCAATTGTTCATTTTTACACACATCCACACCCTCTTACTTTTCACAATTTCAGCTGGTTAATTGTCAAAAGAGCAACCTTGAATCAAGACTGAGAATGGGTCAGTCCTCAGCAACAGCAACGTTGATGGCGATTCTGACAGACCACCTGCTTGTAGCTGGCTTGAGCGTCCATGGCAAACCAGCACACTGCACACACGAAGCGGGTCAACACGCTTTTGTAAGCAGACCCCTAGTAGGGACGAAGCTCCCGCCCTGGAAAACAGCCAGGGTGAAGCGAGGAATAGGTGTTGAAAGAGTTGCGGGGGGATGTCGGTAGTTGGTATGTCCCAGGATGGCTCGACGGAAGGGGCGGGGGCGGGGGGAGAGGCGTTGCATGAGCAGCAAGTGCTCTGGTGGCTCCTGTCAGTTGGCCTGAGTGGCGGAGGCCGGGGAGTGCTGCCTGCGCCTGTCAGTCCCCGCGCTCGCCTTCTTACCAAGGACCAATCTCCCCCACCCCCCGCAAGCCTCCGACTAACCAAAAGGCGGGTTGTAGAAGGAATGCGAATGATAGGCTGGGGGAGGGGACCTTGCATTGCTGGAGCCAATGGAGTGATAGGAAGGACAAGGAGGGAGTGGGAGAGTTTGAGGCGAGCCAATGGAGACAAGTTAAGGTCTGCTCACAAGAGAATGGCTGCGACTGCTGCCACTTAACTCTTGTCCAGCCCAGCCCTGGCGAGGGAGCAGCAGCTGCAGCATTTTAAAACGGGATTTTTAACGTCCCGTTCAAGATCAATACGGGACACAATTTTTACATCTCAAATACCCAAGCAAATACCGGATGTCCCTTATAATAAGGGACACCTGGCAAGTCTAAGGCCTCCTCAAACGAAGGAAATATTTGTTCCCTTACATTGCCCTTAGCCAGGTGCTGGAAAGTTGGTTAGGGTTATGTCTAAGATTGTATAATCAACTGTTTCTGATTGAGCATTTTTCATACTCTTCCCATATGTTTTTGAACCTTTTTCTTAGAAACGTTGCTATTTTAAAAATGAAATTGATATTCTCAGCAATACTTGGTGGAATGTACCCCTGAAGACCTAGCTACATCATCAGGGAAATGTTTTTATTAATGAAATATTTACTGTATATCTTGCCTTTCTTTCAGATATTATCATGGTGGCTTATATACAATGGGTTGTATCCTATCCTATACGCATGTGAACAGAATCACTACCAGCTGTACAAGGGATTTTTGCTGATTCTACCATCCTACAGCAGTCTGCACAATTGTTCCCGTCTTGATCCATAAGGGTCCTCTGACACTACTAAATTTTGGGGCAGGGGTAGCAAACTTGCCATATGCGAACTTGCCTCCACATATGGTAGGGTTAGGGTATAACATCAGCTATTAATATAATAGCAGCCACAAAAACTTTTTTATCACTGCCAAAAACAAACTTACAACAGCAGCAAACTAAATTGTATCGCATCAAAAGTTATCTTTCAAAGCCATGTTTTAGCGGCTCATTTAAAGGGAATTAGCAAGGCATTTCTACAGGACTCTAGGTGCTGCTGCAGTTGAAAAAAAATTCTAAAGTCCCTTTCTACTGAATTTCAGATTTGGGGAGGACAATCAATGCACTGAATGGCTTGGCACATACAGAAGGAGGTAATCCTAAAGATATCCTGAACCCAGACTGCTAGATCTTTAAAGATGAAGACCAGCATTTTGAACTGAGCCCCAAGGCAAACTGGGCTTTACATCAGCACAAAAGCAACAGCACTGATGTAAAGACCATCTTCGACTAGACCAGCAGCCTCCAAACTGGAGACCGCTGCAGCGCTGAAAAGGTTCCCCAGCGTGACAGGTGCTTTTCATTCAACCAGGGAACATTGGGAGAGCCACGACTACTGCCCTAAGTGTGTCACCATGGCCATCTGTGCCTGCCCAGAACGCTGTAGATGTAGTCTTACTATTGATTTGTACAATGGCATTAAAGTATTGGCCATTTTATTCTCAAGCCTTTAAAAATGATTTCAGTCATGGAATTGGCCTTCTTCCCAGCCACCACACACTGGTTCACACTTTCATGGAACTGTCCACCACCACCCCAGGATCTGATTCTCACTGCAGCTGTTTACGTGAAATGTTGGTTTCTTCCCCAATGTACATCAAAGTGAAGTGCATCTGCCATTTTGCCTCCCACTCCCTCACTTTGAAGAGTCCATTTACACCCATTCCGTTCCCTGTTCTTCAATCAGTTCCTAATCCATAAGAACCTGCCCTCTTATTCTCTGACTGTGGTGATTTCTCAGCAGTCTTTGGTGAGGAACTGTGTCAAATGCCTTCTGAAAGTACAGGTACCTCACTATCTGCTGGGGTTCTGTTCTGGACACCCCTTATGGATACCTGAAACCGTGGATACTGGGGAGACCTTTTGAAAGATAGGAAACATCAGTGTTTTTGCTTCAACAAGGTAGAAAAAGCAGATGTTTAATGTTCCCTTATCTTTTTAATAGGTGTCCCAGTACCCATGGTATCAGTGAATAACTGAATCAGTGGATACTGGGGCATACTTGATATAGTTTATGAACAGGTTCACCCACATCTACATACCTGTTGACCTTTTCAAAGAACTCTAAAGGATTTGTGAGGTCAGACTTACCTTTAGATAAGTCATGTTGACTCTCCTTCAGCAAAGCTTGTTCTTCTATAAGCCTCAATATTTTACTTGTGATTAGGTTTTCCAACATCTTATCTGGAACAGATGTTAGGCTGACTGGCCTGCAATTTCCTGGGTCCTCTCTCTCTCTCCTTTTTCAAGGATTGGAATATTAACAATCCTCCAGTCCTTTTGGCACACTGGCTGTTTTAAGGAATACAGGCATGCCACAGTATCCACTGATTTAGTATCCATGGTTTTAGTTATCCACGGATAACTTGGATACTGGGAAGCCTAATAAAAATATCTTTTTTTACCTTGTTGCAGCAAAAACACTGATGTTCCCTCATCCTTAAAAAGGTGTCCCCAGTATCTATGGTTTCAGGTATCCACAGGGGTGTCTGGAATGGAATGGAACCCCAGCAGAAAGGTGTAACTAAGGTGAAGCCTGAGGAGCACCTGCCCTGGGCGCTATGCCAAGGGTGGTGCAAGGCAGTCACTTCCAGGTTGTCCCTGGAGAAGGCATTGCTGGTTTTGGACTTCCCATTTCTTCCCCTTTGGATGTTCCCCTTTGAAGGGGCACCCCCTTCAAATGTGAACCTTCACAGGAGAAGGAATGGGGCATGAAGATGCCAGCACCTCCTCCTCTGGTGAAAACCCAGACATGATGTCACAATGTTACATTGTGGGGTGGGGCGGTGGGGTGGCCATCAATATCAAAGAAGGGATAGAATCCAGTAGAGTAGAAACTGAAGGTGGGCTGGACTCCACCATAGAGTCACTGTGGGTTAAACTCCCAGGCCATAAGAGCGATGTAATAGTGGGGGGGTGGTATCGTCCTCCAGATCAAAAAATTGAAGGTGACCTTGAAATGAGGAAACAAATCAGGGCGTTGATCAAGAGAGACAGGATTGTAATCATGGGGGACTTCAATTATCCTCATATCGACTGGGTCAACTGGTGCTCTGGTCAAGAAAGAGAGACTGGATTCCTTGATGTGCTGAATGACTGTGCCTTAGAGCAGCTAGTCATGGACCCCATCAGAGGACAAGTGACTCTGGATTTAATATTGTGTGGTACTCAGGACCTAGTTAGGGATGTCAATGTTACTGAGCCATTGGGGAACAGTGACCATGCTGTGATTGGTTTTGCCATGCATGTCCAGGAAAGAGTGCAGAGCAAATCTGACACAAGAACCCTTGACTTTCGAAGGGCAGATATCCCTCAGATGAGGAGGCTAGTTAGGAGGAAATTGAAGGGAAGGTAAAAAGAGTCCAGCTTCTCCAGGCTGCGTGGAGGCTGTTTAAAATAATAGTAGAGGCCCAGCGGAAGTGTATACCGCAAAGAAAGAAGGGCACTACAAGGTCCAGGAGGGTGCCTGCATGGCTGACAAAGTTAGAGAAGCTGTAAAGAGCAAGGAAGCGTCTTTCTGTAAATGGAAGTCTTGCCCCAGTGAGAATAAAAAAACAACATAAACTCTGGCAAAAGACAAGTAAGAAGGTGATACGGGAGGCCAAGAAAGCGTTTGAGGAACGCATGGCTAGCAACATAAAAGGGAATAATAAATAATGTTAGAATAATAATAATAATAATGTTAGAAGCAGGAAACCTACCAGAGAGGCGGTTGGCCCGCTGGATGATGAGGGAGGGAAAGAGGAGATAAAAGGGGACTTGGAGATTGCAGAGAAATTAAGTGAATTCTTGGCGTCTGTCTTCACGGCAGAAGAACTTCGGCAGATACCGCAGCCCAAACAGCCCCTTCTAACTAAGGAATTAAATCAGATAATGGCTAATAAAGAAGATGTTTTAGATCAAATTGATAAACTACATATAAATAAGTCACCAGGCCCAGATGGTATACACCCAAGAGTTATTAAGGAACTAAAGAACCAAGTTGCTGACCTCTTAACTAGAGGATGCAATTTGTCCCTTCAAACGGCCACAGTGCCGGAGGATTGGAGGATAGCCAATGTCACGCCAATCTTTAAAAAAAGGAGAAGGGGGGACCCTGGAAACTACAGGCCGGTCAGCCTAACGTCTGTTCCAGGTAAGATGGTGGAAAGCCTCATCAAAGATAAAATTCTAAAACACGTAGAGGAACAAGTACTGCTGAAGGAAAGTCAGCATGGCTTCTGTAAGGGCAAGTCTTGCTTCATGAACCTTTTGGAATTCTTTGAAAAGGTCAACAGGCACATGGATGTGGGTGAACCTGTGGATATCATATACCTGGATTTCCAGAAGGCATTTGACACAGTCCCCCACCAAAGGCTGCTGAAGAAACTTCACAGTCAGGGAATAAGAGGGCAGGTCCTCTTATGGATTCAGAATTGGTTGAGGGCCAGGAAACAGAGAGTGGGGATTAATGGGCAATTTTCACAGTGGAGAGAGGTGAAAAGCGGAGTGCCCCAGGGGCCGGTGCTTTTCAACTTGTTCATAAATGACCTGGAGACAGGGACAAACAGCGAGGTGGCCAAGTTTGCAGATGACACAAAACTTTTCCCGGCGGTGAAGACCAGAAGGGATTGTGAAGAGCTCCAGAAGGATCTCTCCATGTTGGGGGAATGGGCAGCAAAATGGCAGATGCGTTTCAACATAGACAAGTGTAAAGTGATGCACATTGGGGCAAAAAACCAAAACTTCACCTACAGGCTTATGGGTTCTGAGCTGTCTGTGACAGTTCAAGAGAGAGATCTTGGGGTGCTGGTGGACAATTCAATGAAGGTATCGACCCAGAGTGCAGCAGCAATTAAGAAGTCCAATTCCATGCTTGGGGTCATTAAAAAAGGGGTTGAGAATAAAACAGCCAATATTATCATGCCATTGTACAAATCGATGGTAAGACCGCACTTGGAATATTGTGTACAGTTCTGGTCGCCGCACCTCAAAAAGGACATAGTGGAGCTGGAAAAGGTGCAGAAGAGAGCGACAAAAATGATTACGGGGCTGGGGCACGTCCCTTATGAAGAAAGACTGCAGCGTTTGGGGCTCTTCAGCCTAGAAAAAAGGCACCTGAGGGAGGACATGATTGAGACATACAAAATTATGCATGGAAGGGATAGAGTCGATAGAGGGATGTTCTTTTCCCTCTCTCAAAACACCAGAACCAGGGGGGAATCTGCTAAAACTGAGGGTTGGGAATGTTAAAACAGATAAAAGGAAGTACTTTTTTACCCGGTGGGTAGTTAATCTTTGGAACTCTTTGCCACAGGAGGTGGTGATGGCATCTGGTCTTGATTCCTTTAAGAGGGGATTGGACGGATTTCTGGAAGAAAAGTCCATCGTGGGCTATAGGCCATGATGGATTGTGCAACCTCCTTACATTAGTAGTAGGCTACTTCAGAGTACCGGGTGCAAGGGAGTGGCAACAGGATGCAAGCATCTTGTTGTCTCATGCCTCCCTGGGGCACCTGGTGGGCCACTGTGAATTACAGGAAGCTGGACTAGATGGGCCTTTTGCCTGATCCAACAGGGCTCTTCTTATGTTCTCACATGATGCTGCAATGTTGCTGCCCCAGGCAGTGGGGCTTCTAGTTACACCTCTGCCAGCAGATAACAGGGAATGCCTGTACGTTGCATATTTTAGTCAAAGTTTCACACTTAACTTCCTTAAAAACTCTTGGGCAGATGCCATCTCTGTCTGGTGGCTTGTTAGTCTTTAGTTTATCAATACGTTCTAAAATGTCCTCTCCCTTAAACTCTGTTTTTCTCCAGTGGCACTAAAAGCTAGAAAAAAAGCCCAACCCTATCTTTAAAGACAATAGAGATGTGAAATCAACTCCAGCTCTTGAAACAACGTGCTTGAAAAGCTCATTAGTCATCCATCATACACACAGGACAAAAATAAAATAAGCCTCCGTTATTACTAAAGGCTCAAGCATATTTGATAACAGATTGTCTATAAAAAGCATGCTATTAAATCCCCATTTACATTTTTCTCTATCCTCCAATCTGCCCTTTATAAGAGGGATGCTGAGAAAAACCAAAGCCTGGTTTTTATCAAACATTATGGAGAGGGTGGAGAAAAGTCTCTTTCAGGAATCCCGCTCATTGTGCATGCTCCATTTCATTCTCAACCAGGCTATTAAAAAATAGTCAATCCCTTTTTATGATCTCCACATCCCTTAATACTGTATAATCCCACTTCCGGTATCTGACAACCACTTGTATTAGAAGAGCCCTGTTTGTGACAGGAAAATGGCTGTGGTCCCTCTAACAGCTGTACAAAATGTTCCTCACTCAAGCAACAAAGGATAGCTCTGTAGTTGAGGGGGGACTTGTTAAATACACCACCAGTCAGGTTGGTTGGAGGATACTGCCCTCATATGGTCAAAAAGCAGACACACAGGAACATAGTCCTATTCTACTGAAAATTATAATACTTTAGAACAGATATGTAGAAATAAAACAAAGTTACCTCAACTAAGGTTTGACAACTACATGTTCAGCCTGTACAACTTTCATTCAAGGAACCACAAAACTTAAGCTATAGAGTTTACACTCTCACTCTCTCTCTCCAAGGCAAATCACATAACCCCCCATATAATACTATATTGTATAATACAATACAGATAAACTACTAATCTCAGTCTTAAATCCAGACACTTTTCAGATAGCATATAAACCTTTAAATTAATCCTGTAGTTGTATCTAAGATCTTCATGTTGCTAACCAGAAGTACAATAGTCTTATACCATAGTTACAGTTTTACACCTGTGTTAACACAAAATATTTAGCATTTTTTAAAACGGCAACTTGTTTCTTCAATAATTTTTGTAATTTATCCCACTCTTTTAAAGAGACATTGAATAAGAGTTAGCTTTTTAATTTTCCAACCTGTTTGAAATTAGTCTGCTGTGATCTCTTGCAATAAAGCAAGAACAACAATAGTACCAAAATACCTGGGTAGTTCAGAACAAGGATTTATTGCTGCTGCCAGAGCCCCTTGGGGGGGGGGGAAATGTATTTTTATGCTATGTTTAAATTAAGTGTATTCTGCAATGAACTGTTTAATTGTAGTGCTATAGTTTGATATTGCTGACATGTACTGCAAGCTGTTTTAGACATAATTAGGTAGGATTTTTTTTTTAGTTAAACACTGCATAAAAACACAAAACACTGCCTTTGAGGGTTAAAATTATCGAATCCAAATACAAAACACCGCATTTGGGTGTTGAAGATATTTTCCAGAAATTAGATTACTTTTCCAATTAGAAATAAAACTGTGGCTGCATCTGCTGATACTATATCACCTATGTCATCTCCCTAATACACCTTTAAAGCACTTAAAATAAATACAAATGAGAACATAGAGTGAGAATGTAGAATAAAAACACACCACCACAATTTGCTATTTTAATCAAGAATTTTTGGAAACAATATCACAATAAATATTTTATGATCCACAGGGCTTGTTTTTAAATTTTGTTGTTTTGTTTTAATTTTTGTTTTATTGTATTATTTTAATATTGTTTTTAAATTGTTTTTATGTTAAGTTTTTATATTTTACTGTATTGTTGTAATGCCGCCTTGAGTGCCTTCGGGCAAAAAGGCAGGGTACAAATTCAATAAATAAATAAATAAATAAATAAATAAATAAATAAATAAATAAATAATAAACCCACACCCCTAGTCAAGATCCACTGTGGAAAAGCATCATATGAATACTGTGAGTGAAACGTTTCCTTTTAGCTTTTACCTTCTGGTTACATCTTTCCCTAAGACACACTAAATCCAGTCACAGCTTAAATTCAGCCAACCTCTTACCACCATTCATCTAGTACAGTGTTATTCAAACTGTGGGTTCACGGAACGTTGGGAGCAGCCATCTTGGAAGCTGCAGACCTTACAATTGCTATATTTCTGTTGTAACGGTTCATGGTTTGAATTTTCAAATGAGGATTTTTTAAAATTATTTTTAGTTCAGTGCTTTTACATAATATTTTGACCAAATTTTGCTTTCTGCCAGGGATGTTTCATGACTGTGCAATTGTTGCAGTTTGCATTTGATTACGTTACAATGATGGCACTTCCTGCTTGATGATGTCACTTCCAGGTTAATGACATCACTTCCAGTGGGACTCAACACGAGTGCCATTCTAAAAAGTGGGTCCTGGTCTGAAAGGTTTGAGAACCACTGATCTAGGTTTTTGTGCATATTATTTATACAAAGTTTTATAGAAAATATTGGGTTGCATGAGTTTAGTTGGTTGTCATTAATCAATGGTACTAGGCCTGCAATCCACACATATGTGGGATTAAATCTCTTTGAATTTTACTGGTCCTACCTCCAAGATACATAGGACTACCCTGGAAGTCATGATTAACTCAATGATATACCCCATTGGAATCCTCATTTTAACCATCATAATCAGCAGGAGTTGCAATAGGATTGAAAATATCAAGTACACAATCTGAAAAATACTCTAAGGAGGCTGTAACTGAAATGAGTATTGATTCTATACAATTGTTAGTTAAACTGTATTGCTTTACCTGCTGTTTAAGAGTGTAGCAGATCCATCTACATAAGTAGAAACAGACTAAAGAGAAATTGTTTGGATAACTCATTTCATAAATGTATGACATACAGGGATAATAGTCTCCTATTATTTAAAAAATAGGGAATGAGAGTTGATTTCTGTACAATATACAGAATGTTTGGACTTTCTTGCAACTGATATATAAACCATTCTGAAAATATAGCTACAGCCAAATTCAGACATTCCCTCATTGCACTTCTTCGGCCAAGGCTAAATTTAAACTTCAGTGTTGGTTTCAGATGATGCAACAAGTACATTGATAGAAGATGCAAATTCTGCTAATGAAATTGTTTAATTTCTCCCTGAGGCATCTGGTAGGCCACTGTGAGATACAGGAAGCTGGACTAGATGGGCCTTTGGCCTGATCCTGCGGGGCTCTTCTTATGTTCTTAAATGCATCATTTAATCTAAATTGCACCTTTTATACTTTGCACATTGAGAACAAGAATAGTAAATACAAAACCTCAGTTCTGTAAACTGTATTCAAGTTGGATGTCCTGCACAGTTTAAAAAACACAGAAGAAAAATGAGTGTGGCTGATTTATCAATTGATCATTTATTAAAAAATGAATCTCAGGCATTTATATCCCCAATAGTCCAGAATTTAATTCTCATACATAGTGGAAGGAGGGAAGACTATACATCTCAGAGAAAAGAACTCTAACAGTTTCACTATAAGTTACTAGATTGTTTTAAGCGTACAGTTATGTTTCACAATTAAAAATACAAGCTTACCCAAAACATTTGGCATAAAAATCAGTACAACACATGAAGGCCCGCCAGAAAGAATGAAGGGGAAGGGATGTTGTTTTCCACCAATAAACCTGTCATAATCTGAAGGGGCTTAAGTACACATTAGTCAATACATTTGCATGTTTTTCCCAAGCTTTGCAGCAGATCAAGAAAGGAAGGATGTAGACAACAGAGGCAAACTCCATAAACCTAAGTGCATGAAAGGTGTAAAAAACCAAACACAAACTACAGAGAAAACTATTGCTAAACATTTCATTATCTGATTTCATTGAAATTCCGAATTTAAGGCATAAGCCCCTTCCCCTTCACAAACATTTAAAACATAATTTTTAAAAATGTATAATTAATGAATGGGTAAAAGCTACCAAAGAGTAAGAATTATCCTGCACATACAGCTACCAACCTCCCTGCACCCCCAATTTTAATACCCAAAGAACAGCCACCAAGCATGTCGGTTACCCACAAGTGAGGGAGTAACAAGTGTGCTTAGTCATAGTAGGCCTCTTTAATCAATTTTGTGGGCAGTGAAATATTTGCCATAGCATTGCGGACCTGTACCTTTGCCAGCCTCATTTCAACCACTGGATGAAGTAATGCTAGTGCACTATACATGACAGTTTGCCATTTAAGACAAAACACCTTTATTGAGATGTTTCTTCCAAATCACATTAAGAGTTTTCATCTTATTTACATTAGGATTTATCAATACAGGATAAAGTGCAAGGCTCCCAATCCCACCCACCCACCCACCCCCATATCAGCATTTGGCTAATCTGCTCATTGCAAAATTTAGAATACTGCTCATATCAGTAATTTTTCTCTCAGACAAGGCCAAGAACTGCATTGGGAGGAGCATTCTGCTCCACAACGTTTTAGTCTACTTTCCGATATGCACTCTTACCATTACATGGGCTACTTGGGCTTTCAGATTTTTTGCTTGCTTGCATGGGAAATCCTCTTACCGACAAATCTTTAAGGTGGCAGGAAAAAAAGGTTGGTTCGGTTTAGCTTTGTGAAGCTATGACTCACTAGTTCTGCAAAAACAGTGGCAAGACCACCTCTTCTGAATAATTACAAGATTCTTTGAAAGACAAAATTTGAAATGGAATGCAGGGATTTGATATAATATGCAATCTTTATACTGCAGCAATATATTTGAAAGCTGAATTGCAGGGTGAAATTCTTCCCAGTAAGGGCTTAACAGCTTTGTCAACTGCACTGTATATGCCATTCTGGTACTATAATTGTCATTGCACATTCCCCTTCCCTTTGCTCTTTCCTTCATTCAACTCAAGGGATACACAAAAACTGTTGCACTACTACAACAACAAATAATGCACTGAGGACCACCATCGTTGATGAAGTTAACCTCATTATAGAAGATGTGCCACATTAAGGTCTTCGGCTCTGATGCAAAGCCCATTAAAAACAATGATGGCCCTTCTAGCTTTAAGTGGGTTCTTAAAATGAGTTTGAAGGTGTCAAATATGTCTTTTGGCTTGGAATAAGTTTCCTTTAATATAGACTTGTCCAGAAAAATGATGTTCCACTACTACTCTGCGAGGAAGCCAGAACTTCCAGGTCAAGGTTAATTGTTGAACAGCATAAACCCCAGTAAAATTTACATTTGACACAAGAATCAAGATAATGCAACCCACCAGCTTGTATCAATGAACAAACATGTCAATGTGACTCTATTCCCATATATTCTATTTTAGCCATTTGTTAAGGATTCAAAACCCTTCAAGTCAAAAATGCTGATGAAGGTTTTATTAAAACCACAAGGAATTGGAAAGTTTCCTTAAATGGCATGCAGCATAATCTGCCATTATATTAAACAACTGTATTGTGGTGCTTTTGGCAGTTCAACCCTATGGATTGTATCCTAAGTTTAGGATGCTAGTAATTACTGATTTCAAGACGAACTTGGTCATGACTACCTAAACTTAGAATACAATCCTAGATGTTCAAGAACCACAGGTTTTCCCTGAATGTATATATTGCTGTTAACAAGATTTTAATATCTAGCATTTGAATCCATGGACATGGCCCATCTAATTCATCAAGACATTTACTCAATACCTGTTGATATTGAGTAGCAGAGAATAAGGCATGTAGATTTCCCTAAAAGACAACAGTATTCAAGGATTATGACATCAGCAATTCCTTTGATTCAATGGTGAGATTCCACAGCTTCCTTGCCTACTAAAATCCTTGGGTATCTTCCTTCTTTTGAATGTGCTTGTATAATGAAACAGGCAATCTAGTTTTATACCAATTGATTCATTTAGGAAAAAATGTTTCCTTAATTTGATCTGAAAAGCTACTCCTGAAGATACAGCACGTGCCAATATGTTTTTCTGAAAAAGTTATTTTCATGCTGGCTGTTGAAATGCTGCTGTTTTGTATTATAAAATTAAGCCCTAAGGTTTGTATTTTTGGTCTAGACATGAGGCATATGGTGCTTATCTCTCAGAGGAATATGCAAAAAAGGATATTCTGAAGCCCCCAAAGGTCCAAAGGCTGTTCTTTCAAGCCTTAGTTGATAGTTGGTTAAATTCATTATTTCAGCAAAGGGGCAAGTGGTGCCATACAGCTTTAACACAAAGTAGCAATTTGAAGTCATTCAGTGCAGTTTCCATTTACAGATGCATAAATGTGTTAATACATGTACTCAATGTACATAATTGTGAGGCTGCCTAAAAAACTACAATTAAAAACGGCATCCTATTAATTGAGATACTATGTGCAGCAGCGACACATTGTCATGTTTCTTGAATATCTATTTGCAACAGAAACAATTATACAATACATTCTTATAAACTTTGTACAGTATTGGCTGACCGACAGATTCTAGGTTTTCATATGCTTGGCTAAACCTAAAAATTGGAAAGACTACTGCTGAATTTTTATTTTCTTGCAGAAGCAAATGTACTGTTGTACCAAATTAAGCACCTTAAAAAAAAAATCACCCCCCAAATTGGGAAAATTTCCACATAGTCCACTGAGTACCATGGAGTGGCTTGAATAGCACTGTAATCTGAGAAACAGCCTTTGAAGCAGACACTTTGCAAACACCTCTCACCTCTTTTATTCAGACACAAGATCAACTGATTTCAGTGACCTTTGGCTCCAGTTCATGGTGCTTAGGATTATAGTTTTCTTATCCAAAGGCAAGGACTAGAGCTGAAAGACAGAATTAATACTAACAGTCTCAAAATTTACGATGAATTAAATGTGAAGAGCCTAAAAAGAGAATTACAACTTATTTTGGAACAGACTGGCATAACTTCTGACTAGCTAATGTAATACAGTCCACCAGAGACTCAAACCAATTTCTGAGATTGTAGAAATGGGACCGAAGCAGCGGATGGGTCACGGGTTCCGTTTTCAGACAATAATACTGCCTTCCTCACTGAAGCAAATGGGGAACCTGCATGCATGCAGGTTGTATTGCACATGGAATTCTGAATTTGGGCAAGGCAGGCACCAGCACATAATTTTAAATTACAATGGTAACTATATTGGTTTGTCCTAGCACATTGCATGAAGGTGCATCTAGGAAAGGCAAATGGCTTAGCACCCATTGCCATTACCAAAAATAGGGCAAATGGAAGATGCCAACCAACACCAACCAATGTTAATATCTATTAGAACCATTAGTTCTACACTGTGTAAGTTCAGATAGACAGTGGAAAATGCATAATGGAATTTGCCTTGTAAATATAAGATAGATAAATGACTTGAGAAGTACCCAATTTGAACCTTATGTTGTAGACTCTGTTGGGATATGTGCAACTCCGTCTGCTGTCCAGAGGGGGCAGTCTATAGAAACAATAAGGAAATGAATAACCTGTGTGTTTTTTCCTCTCTATATGTTCCTCTCTGTGATTTCTAAGCAGAAGGCGTGGCCCTAACCAAAAGAATCTAAATTCAATTCTAGAACAGAAAGAAACAGAATTGAAAAGTGTGCATACCGAGCTTTCTTTGCTAAAGAGTTCTGTGGAGCAATTGTCTGCTAATAGTGACCAGTCATCAGAAGCACAAAGAATAGTGGACTTGGAAATGCAGTTGAAAGAAAAGGAAGAAAAGTTAACTAAGTTTAAAGCTGTTGCTCTGAAATTAAGAAAAGAACTGGATTCTAGCAGAAAAGAGGTGCAGTCGCTTAGAGAAAAGCTGCTCAAGAAGAGATAGATGCACTACACAAAAATAAAACATGGACATTGACACAATTGCCTACAGGGAAAAAGGCAATAGATTGTAAGTGGGTATTTAAAGCTAAGACGGGTGCAAAAGGAGAAGTAGAGCGCTACAAAGCCAGACTCGTAGCAAAGGTTTTTCTCAGAAATATGGAGAAGACTTTGATGAAGTTTTCGCGCCAGTAGTGAAGCACACCACTATTAGACTACTACTGAGCATAGCAGCTTCAAAGAAACTACATGTAAAACATCTAGATGTGAAAACTGCTTTTCTTCATGGAGAAATTAAAGAAGAGCTGTACATGAAGCAACCACCAGGGTTTACAAATTAAATAGTAAAAAGGCTCACCTGGTGTGTAAACTCCAAAAAGGACTGTATGGTTTAAAACAAGCAGCTAGATCTTGGAATGAAAAACTGCACCAGTTGTTAACACAACAACACTATACACAAGGAACAGGAGATCAGTGTGTCTACACAAAGTTCAAAGATGGAAATTGGACATTTGTTCTAACATACGTGGATGATTTATTGTGTGTTTATGGAAAAGAAAAAGATTACCAAGAGCTAGTGAAGAATCTGAATAAAGAAGTAGAGATAAAGGAACTAGGAGAAGCGAGTTATTACCTGGGTATGCAGATTGACAGAGAAAAAGATGGAAGTTTTCTACTGAGTCAGAAGACAAAGATTTGTGACTTAATAGAATCACCAGGACTCAGAGAAGCACACCCAAAGGCAACACCGATGGAAACCAATTTTCTTAAACAAAAAGAGGAAAGTATACTTTTACCAGATAATGCTAAATACCGAGAAGCAATAGGAAAGTTACTTTATTTATCAAATACAACCAGACCAGATATTGCCACCGCTGTAGGTATATTAAGTAGAAAAACTAATGCTCCCACAGAATGGGACTGGCTTGGGGTTAAAAGAGTCGTAAGATACTTAAAGGGAACTATAGACTTTAAGTTAAAATTACCAGCCAGTGAAAAACCGTATATACTGATGCAGATTGGGGAGAAGATCGATCAGATCCTAAGTCCACCAGTGGATACTTGATCTTGTATGGAGGTGGGGCAATATGCTGGGCAAGTAGGAAACAATCTACTGTTGCTCTTTCCTCTACCGAGGCAGAGTACATTTCTGCATCTGAAACATGTAGAGAGATAATGTGGATTTCTCAATTATTAAGTGATTTGGGAATAGAAGAACAGAAGCCAATTCAAATATTTGAGGATAACCAAAGTTTCATGAAATTGGCATATTCAGAGAACTGCAATGCACGCACAAAGCATATAGATATACAAAATCATTTCGTGCGTGACATGATTAGGAAAGGAATTGTCAGGATGGACTACTGTCCAATGCAAGAGATGCTGGCTGACATTCTAACAAAACCATTAACGAGAGACAGATTCCAAAATTTACGTGAAGGTATGAATCTGTTGGACCAATGCATCCGGAGTTGAGAAGGGGTGTTGGGATATGTGCAACTCCGTCTGCTGTCCAGAGGGGGCAGTCTATAGAAACAATAAGGAAATGAATAACCTGTGTGTTTTTTCCTCTCTATATGTTCCTCTCTGTGATTTCTAAGCAGAAGGCGTGGCCTTAACCAACAGCTTATTTCCCTGTTGTCCTGGATACACTGTTGTTCTCTTTCCAGCTTGTTCTTGTAGCAGTGGGATGTGCCAACTAAGAAGCTCTGAGAGAGAGCGGCCATTTTGAACCACATACTGGCATGCAAGATCATGCAGCTATCTAGGGCATGATCTATACAAAGTTACAGGCATACCTCTGACCGGTTGTCAGAAGCTGTAAATATGTTTCAAGATATATATTGTGAGTAAACTGTTACAGTTTGAAACAAAGCTTTACTTTTGCCAGCGTATTTATTTTTCTAGCAAGCAGCCTGTGAGTGAGAGTGAGAGAGAGACATCCTGAGTTAATCTCTGAGGGGAACCTGCTGTACCAAAGACTCTGCTTTCCCCCATTACCAGTCAGGATTTAATAAACCCCATTAGACTCAACCTAGTTTCGTATATCAATCTGAATGGCTGACAAACTTAAAAATGAAACTCTTTTAACATCATGATTAAGACATGACTATAAGGCAATGAATTAACCATGTGTAACGTCCAAATGCTGCTTTGTCAAATGATGTCCAAATGCTACTTTGTCAAACATTGCTATAAGAAATGGTATACCATAAGGTACCATAAGGAAATTACCATAAGGTAATGTTGAAAAACAAATATTTAACCATTTTGCTTCTGTGAATGAGTTTCAAATAGAGATTAAAAAATAAAGCCAACCAATTTTAGCATTCCTCTAGCATGGGTAGGCATGGGGGCATCTAACACCCTTGAGAATGTAAGATATTTGAGCAGGCTCAATACAAAGTAATTTTGTGTGTTTAAAAAAGCACGTTTACGTTACAGGAGCCACAGATCAAGATATTTAATTAGAATTCCTGTGCTATATCTGACCTATGCCAATGTGCACTAAATGAGGTGATATAAACCAGATCAAAGATGCCAAATTCATATCATGCATGTGCTGTATCGAAGATGTATTTGAATCCTCTGGGTAGTCATCTAACTTCTTTATTTCTGCTGCGATCTATCCCTTCCATCAAATGTTAGGGCTTTGAAATGGCAGAAGTCTTCACACACATTCTGGAAACATGTTTTCTAAAATTCTGGACCAAAGTTGTCTATATTATTTTCTAGTTTACACTTTAATTTAAAAAGTGTTTCTATAATGCACCTGATGCTTCTTTAATATTACACCTATGTGTCCAAAGGCTGGCTAGTCTTCATTCTAGTTTGCTGCTTTCCGACTTCTGATCCAACCTGCTCTTGTTACTTTTCACCATGTAGATAAAGTAAGCGAGAGTCTCTTTCTCATTCACTGGGATGTTCCTGAAGTGACGACTGACAGTCTGAAAAGGCAAGTTAAAAAGCCTGAAATACACATCACCAGTATTAAGGAATATATTTTAAAAAACTCTGAATACATGTCATTATGTTTTGTTCATCAGTGCTTTAAGATATCATACTTGCTATACACATGTAAACAGTATCATTATACAGAAATTCTAACAGCTAGGCAATCAGAAAAGTGTCTAGCCAAAAGAACATGCATTGGACTACTTTTGAACTACAAGTTCTCCTAGACCAGTGGTTCCCAAACTGTGGGTCGGGAGCAAATTTCAGGTGGGTCACGAAGCACCTAGAGCACCCATACTGAAAATATGGGAAGCTGAAAAGTGGGAGAGGTGTGTGGTTGTTTTCCTTTTGCCAAGGTTGTAAATAGGCTTTGTTTCCCCTTTCTGATTTTCCACTGTACAATTGAAAAATGGCTGAGAAGTAGCTCAACTTATTATTGTATTCCCGAAGAAAGCAGCAGGCTCTGGCATCACAATGATGGCACTTCCGGCCCCAACATCACTTCTGGTGAGTCCCGGACAGACTGTCATTCTAAAAAGTGGATCCCTGTGCTAAAATGTTTGCGAAGCACTGTCCTAGACTGAATTCATATTGTTGATATGCTTGGAGATTGACAAGCTCAAATGTGTACCCATCACTAAGATTTCCTAAATGATCCAGTAGGGCAGAGGTTCCCAAACCTATTGCAATGCCCTAGCCAGGGAAATCCTGTCTCCATCCCTTTATGGGGCAGGGCAACATTTAAGGCAGTGATGCAATCACTACAATTGTGCCACTGCCAGGGAAAAAAAGAATTTTTTTAAACTTACCTGGGGCAGCGCCAGCCCTCTAGAGGGTCCAGGAAGCCTGTGGACCCCTCTGTAGGCTCCCTGCAACATCATACTGCTGTAAAACGGCCACTTTCTGTTTTGTGACCTTAAGTTGCCATTTTTCACAATTTACAGAAATTTAAAGGCTTGGGAGCACTGCCGAGAGGTCCGCAGGCTCCCTGGACCCTCCAGAGGGCTGGCACTGCCACCTCTGTATTGCAGTAGCACAATTGTAGTGATTGCGTTGCTATTTTTGCCCCTCCCCCACAGGAACGTACAGCAGTTCCCAAACTCCTGGAGAGTTTGGGAATTGCTGCTGAGATCTGGAAAGATTTGGTAGACAATGTACCAAATAAATCAGCCTGTTTTGGCCACATAAAGAGATAACAGAACACTATAATCTAATCTCCTTGATTGACATTATAAACTTAAAAAAAAAAGATTGCCCACTTTAAGATCCAGCTGCATAAATTTACTTTAGGCTTGTTTAATCAGATCAGAATTAAGATATGATCTCTCAACTCAAACTCCTCCAGATTATTTTTTAAATAAAAGATTACTGGTAATATGAATAACCCAAAACTATGGAAGTTTGAATTCTCTTTACACTGGTTAAGAAGCAGATATTGAAGATAAAATTGATTCAAGAATGAGACAGACATAAACCCTGTGTAGGGCCAAAGCTGCTCAGACTTCATATAAGATCCGAGAAGTGTGTCAGAAACAGATCTCTGCTTGCGTATGCATTCTGAGAGGAATACAGTATAGAGGGAACGGATAGATAGGCTACCTTGAATGCAGACTGCAAGGTGAACATTTGGCCACCATAACATGAGACATTGCATGAGACAGGAACAAGATGCAAAATCCAAGAAGCATCACATAAAGCTGCTAGACATTGTTATTTGGTAGTGGTAAGGCAGTAAGAAGAGCAGGTGCTATTGTCCAGATGCTTCCCCATTAGTCCCTTGGAACAATGAGACTGTAGTTTTTGCCCTTAGCCCATCTTTTAGAACCAGAATCAACTCCTCAATTCACAAACTGTCACAAAATTCTTATGACACTTACTCTTTATACTTAGAGTGCTCAATAGTAGGGCTCAATAAATTTTGGACCCCAGATCAATTCAAAATTTCTGTGAGGTTCCCAGGGAAGGGTGCAAGGATGAGAAGTGCAGCAGTCACTGCCTCAGCTATGGAAATGTTTGGGCTCATCTCAACAGGGAAGCAGCAGTGAGAGCTGCTGGACTGGGAAAGGTGAATGAGAAACCATTTCCTGGAAGAGGAGGATGGCTTCTTAGGCAAGGAGACACTATCTCCCATTTGGGTAGGAAAAGGATGTCACATGAAGCACATCCACTTTCACTGCAGCAACTCCTGTGCAAGCCTGGAAAAGTGTTAGGGAGGAGAGAGAGCAACCTTGTTTTACAGCACATGTCTATTCAGAAGCCCACTAAGTTTACTCCAGGTAAATGTGCATGGGATTTCAGCCTTAGTAATTAATTTTAACTTCTTTGATGATTGACTTTTTAAATCAAAGTCTTTTAGAATCTAGAATTCTAAATGATTTTCGGGTAAATTTAAGGGGTGCAAACAGGTGGCAGGGGAGCACTGGGGGTGGTGGGATTATGGCACCATGATGGCAAATGGCACTGCCAGTTTCGGTCTCTGCATAGTGCTGAAAGCAGGTTGGTGGTTAGGAAGCTCCTTGTTGCATTTCCAACATCTCATTTGGTCGAATGTGGTTTTAGTGTGGTCATCCAACTTCACTCCAAGCAAGGAAATCGACTCCAGATTATAAGTGTAGTGACTACGGGTGGGCAAAGAAGAGAGGGACTTACTTAAATAAACAATTGTGAGAAACCTTTTGCTATTTATTATGGGGCGAGAATCTTCAGTTAACATGAGAAATGCTTATGCAAAAAGGAAGCCCGCAAAACCCAGTAATGCTCGGAAACTCTGTTCTAGCCCCCATTGGCACTGTGCAATGAGCCACCTGTGGAGGAGGAAGAGAAGCTTAGCTGTTCAGGCAGCTTTTTCACTTTTCTCCTGCCTTTGCTGAAGAGCTTGGAATTCGACCAACCAGCCAATTAGGAAGTTTCAAGTCCTTGTGGTTATTGGGCTCGCAATCCTTTTGTCTCCAACTACTCTCCCTTCCATCTGCGATCATAGTACTTGCCTCCTTTCTCAACAAACAACTCGAAAAAGCTTTGCTTGGTGCTGGACAGGGCTCCAGTCAGAGTGTCCAAAAAATGTCAGGCTGCATAAAGGAAATTAGGAAGGTTGCTGCGTGCACAGTAATGGCAAATATCAGTGCTTGGTCATTTGGAGAGCTGGCTAGGGACTTCCCTTGCCCTACAGGTCACTGAGCAAACTTGTTTTGTGCCCATGCATCAAAGCCTGCAGCCTGAGGGAAACATGGTAAAAAGGTGGGGGTGGGGAGAGAACCAGGGATTGTAGGCTCTGGCCATGAGAAAGTCTCTTGAGAATGTGCCATTTGGAACTCTTGATTTTTTTAGGCAGTTTGCTTTTAATTGTGCTTTCACGGAAGGGTCATGATTTCATGCTTGGAAATGATGCAAAGTACAAAGTAGGTATTTTCAGGCAGATGTTTGCTTTTGCTACTGTACATGGCAAATGTGGCAAGACAGTATACTGTAGCAGTCTTCAAAGTCCTACTCAGACATTGAGGCCACTACAAGTATGGCAGAGGCGGGGACTGGGAAGGGTGTCCCAATGGTGCCGCTGTGATCACGGTACCCTCAAGGGGAAATAGCCCAGTTTTGGATCTCAATGGTAGGTCGTGACCCACCAGTTTGATAGCCACTGGCATACTGGATTTTGCTTTACTAGCTTCGTATTTTATGGGTACCCAGGACAGAACAGAGTTATGCATACCTTACTATTGCACCAGCCCATGAGGGGTATGGGGAACCCAGGGGAAGCCTCCATGGGGCTCCCCAAGCCTCTCTAGTAATAAAAATTGCATTGCAAACCACTTCCAGCTTTCGAATGCAAAGCCGGAAGTGGCTTATGATGCAATTTTTACTAACAGAAAGGTTTGGGGAGCCCTGCACCCCCCCCCAGGCTGGCACAATTGTAAGGTATGCGTAGGACCCCCCTGCCCCCCCCCAACAGCAGTAGGATCCGCAGGAATTGTGTCGCTGATTTCTCCCTCTCCCCACCCCTTAAAGGGAAGCGGGGCAATGTTTGAGGAACACTGTAGTAAAACATAGATATTTTTGAAAGCAAGTAGCTCACAACATGCGCCATGGATCTATCTGCTGTATGAATGAGTTTGGCACACTTGCTCTAAGGTGTTATACAAATGCTTATTTGATGCCATCTAGTGTAGCAGATTCTCAGATGAAACAGGGAAGAAAACAGAACTTAGTGGATATTAAAAGAAAAGAGTAAATTCTATGAAATGAACATAGAGAAGATATAATATAAATATTTGTTCATGTGTCATCCACAGCTAAGCTGCATGGTTATTTCTAGTAATTAACAGTACATACAACAGGAAAATGATTAGTTTTGCTGTTTGTACTTAATCTTTCAATAGCAGTAAGTTTTTAAGTGAATGAACAGGAGAGGAAAGAAAGAAAAACTGCTTCATTTATATGCTGAAGCTGCATTCAAAATCTGTTCATATTTCTCCCTGCTGGAAAAATATACAGTTGAAGACAGAGATAATGTAGTAGATGCTTTTGGACACAAGTAGTTAGAACTGGAAGAAAGCATTCGCTGCAAAGATGAGTCAACATCGCTGGTGGAGAACACACACACCACAATCATTTTATGCAGAAATCACAGAAACCCCCAAGCCTACTTACTTCTGCCAGTTGAGCTTTATTGAGGCCAGGTTTGGTTTGCAATTTGTAATGCCGTTTATAACGGCGCAGCGTGTTTACCTGAAGCTGAAACAAATCAACCTGCAGAAGAGAGAGCATGATAATGGCAAAAAGGTAGTCATCTTTAAAACACATCTTTACCTTTGCAAGTAATCTACAAGGGACTGCGCCTTTCTATTTTAAAGCAAGTCCAGCTCAGGATCTCTGTGTAACATTAACAATACAACACTAGGAGCACATTATTCTCTATCTTCTACCAACCGAACAATACAAAAACAAAACAATACAGAAGTTTCTCACTGGATTGCAGCCAACATAGATGCAGTGATGGCAGCACATTATCCTAACCACTTCTTGTGACACAGCAAGTTAAAATTGAACTATAAGCCTGTTCTTTAGAAGGGCACTCTTTATTCTACTTATACACAAAGTTACATGACACAAACACCTCAAAAAATTCCACCACTGTTTTAATGAAAGTGTTTTTTCAGTATGAAATCCACATTCAAATTTTCTTTGAAGGTCACGTTTTTAAAAAAAGGCTCCATGGCTGAATTTCTCAGAATGAATTAAGCTTTATCCAGCTACGTAATGCAGAACTATTCCAGAAAACTTGAAAATCACGCTACAAGGCTACCTCTGTATGAGCAGAGATAAAACATTTACAGTGCAAAAATTAAATGCAAACACAAATCAGGTAGCAACAATACTGTGCATGACTAAGGAATCATTTGCCTTTTCTTAGCTAAGAACTATGGAAACACATGGTTAAAGAAAATGAATCTATTACTTGACAAGATTGCTGAGTGGGCGGTGGCATTTCAGATACAAGGGGGCCTTGGATAAAACAGATTATTTGGATACCTTCTAATCTGGCCTCAAGCTAGGCTTTGCTTGAGACAAGAGACAAGACACCAAGGCCTAAACAAGGGGAATGCATCCCTGCTGGACTTCTCAGCAGCTTTTGACACCACTGATTACAAATATAATTATGGAATAACAGCCCAATCCTACCCAGTGTTCCAGTGCCAAGGCAGCCACAAGGTAAGGGAACAACTGTTCCCTTGCCTTGAGGAGGCCTCCATGACTCCCTCCCCGACAAAGGATGCAGCACATGCGCCATTGGCATGGTGGCATCAGTGCTGGAAAGCTGGATAAGATTGGGCCCTAAATCACTCACACAATCAAAAGAAAACTCTAAGATGCTGCTCCTCTGACAATTAGATAACACTACACAATTGAAAGAAAGCTTCTCCAAATGACAGTCAAGTCATCTTGTGCCAAGCAGTCCCCAGTTTATATTGATATATCTATCAATATAGAAGCTGAGAAGATAAGATTCTCAAGATACTAGTCAGTACCCTTCAAGTGCAGATTCCTACACACCTGACCCAATTCTGAAGTAATCTGGTATTCAATACTCTTCCTGCTATGAAGGCAAGCTGCTGCTATTACTAGTCCTCCTACCTGTGGACAGAACAGAGAAAAGCTATGTTCTGCTAGGCTGGCAGTGAACGTCTTTCATGACTACTCCGGTTGATCCCCAATCTAAGCTGATTGTGCAGCATGAGACAGAGAAAAAATAAATCCATGCATGGCCAACACACAAACCTAGCAGGAAACAGCTTTTTTCCTCTCCTCCCCAGCTCCATTCCAGCAGACAGGCTGAGTGAGCGTATTAAACACAAATGGCATGTTACAGGCCATTCTTGTTTCCTTTCCAACTATGACCCTTCCTTGAGTAGCAGATCTGATGTCAGGGAGCTACTTCTCTAGGCTTTCCTCTTCCGGCATGGGAACCCCAGCCCAGTGAGACCTTGAAGAACACACTGGAGCTAAACATTCTAGCACTGAAAGTTTATATATTGTGCCCTTCTACCTGATGGATTAAGCAAGGCAAAACTACCTTGTAAGTTCTAAGCAGTGTGTCTACTACGCTAGCTTTGCGCTAGACCCCAAAAATATCACAGATCTGAAGAACACAAAGTTGGGTCATAGTTCATGAAAATGCAATCAGGGCAAAAACAGAAAGAGCTGCCCATTTCATCATATTGGATACCTCTGGAACATCTACTTCATGCTCTGGAGAGTCTCCCCCATCATCACTTGTCTTCCTCTTCCTTTTATTTCGAACACTTTGAATGAAGTTCTTGTGGAAGTCACATATATATAGGTGTCTAACCTACGAGTGAAAAAAGCAAAAATGAGAGGAAAGGCACAATGGTCACTGCACAATATAGTAGGATATACTGAGTTGCAAAACAAATGAGAAATCACCAAATTTTACCAATGCAGGGCTGGACTCCCCCCCCCCCCAAGTACCACCTGTGTGTTCAGTTATGGGCTGCTGAGCACAAAGCAGCTTTGTGATTCCATCAGGACGCCATTAAATATCATAGGACCTGATTTACTCCTCTCTGTAAGAGTCAAAGAAAACTTTTAAAAATGTATCATCTTCTACATCTGACTGTTTCAGTTCTGCAGACCTAACAGGGTAAGCTAATAAACCGTCTCAACTACCACTTCTATCAGCATGTTTTTTTTTAGGTCCCAAAGAGAAGGGATTCTTCAAATATGAACCTGCAAAGGGAAAAAGCTGGAGGCTGGGAAACTGAGACTGAATTTGGAACTGGACGCTATGTATAGAGCATCCACTTTAAAGAAAATTGCTTCCCTTCTGTAGTTATGCTATGTGATTTTATATTCTGGAAAATTATAGGCAACTATTTGTTCAACAGCCCACTGTGCAATTAACAAACTTGTGAATAAGACTTCAAATGATGACACAAGAATCAAGCAGAGGCGAATCTACAGGGAGGGCAAAGCTCTAAGTGTTGCAAGAAGCCTTACCCTGTCATGTAAATCCCTCTTCTCCCTTGCTGCTGTAGCCAGTAAGCAACGCCAAGATGTTGCTTTTCCCTGTGAGGATTGGCTAAAACGGTGCAGGAGAGGAGTGATTTCCACTGCAAGGGAAGGCTTCTTGCAAAACTTAGAGCTTTGCCCTCCCTTAGATCTGCCTCTGGAGTCAAGAAGTTGCAGATTTACTTCTTACTAATCTACCGGTCTTTAAAGGTACCCCAAGACTCACACCTTTTCTATGTGATGAAATGGTATTTGAATCAGTTGCAAACAGCATAAAGAACCTGCCTTATACAACATCAGACCATTAGTTCATCTAGGCTAGTATTGTCATCAGACTGGCAGTGGTTCACTTGGGTTTCAGACAAGAATTTTTATCTGACCTACCTGGAGATGTCATGGAGTGAACATGGGACTTTCTGAATGGAAAACATGGACTCCATCACTGATCCATATCCTTCTCTTTCTTTAAAGCCAAACAGCAAACAAGCAATATCAACTTGGTGTTTTCAAGCCCAGAGCAGGTGGTTTCCATCAGCCTGAGTGTACTTTTACTACCCCCTTTCTTTCCTCATTTTGTTAAGACTTTTAATAAGCTAGATACATTTTGACCTTTGGTTTGCCTAGTCCTTGTTAGCAGATAATTCAGTGGATTATTATGTTTCTTCAGTCTACAGATGCTAATGTGAGTTTGTTTTTTGGAACTCCTGAGATTCAAAGCTTTCCTAGGAAGGTTCCCCCTCCCCCCAGGTGTCATCCTTGCCTGGGCTCTGTAGCCTGGAATAATGAAAGCAGATACCTACTACGAAGGCTCCCCCCCACACACATTCAGCTGCTGGTTTTATGAAAGGAGAGAGCAAGAAGAGATATGTGCTAACCACTAGGCACTACTCCCTTTGCTTAACCAACCTTCTCCTGGTAGACCCTTTCACTGTCAGGCTGCCTATCAAAACAGTCTGGAAGTTTCAATTGGTACAGAACACTGATCTAGGTACTCTCTGGAGTGCAATAAATGGAGAATATCATGTACATATTTTACAATCTACACTGCAGACCTTATTCTTGTTATATTCCTTTTATGAGTGTTAATAGTTTGAATTTTCAAGTGAGGGTTTTTTCGCATTTTGTTTTTAGTTCAGTGCTTTTACATAATATTTTGTCCTAATCTTGTTTTCTGTCAGGGATATTTCATGATTGTACAATTGCTGCAGTCCAAGAACGCCAATTTGCATTTCAGGAGTTAAGTGTCATTTTATTATGTTACAATGAAAGTACGGCCTGCTTGATTATGTCACTTCCTGCCACATCACTGCCAAGTTAATGACATCACTTCCAGTGGGTTCCGACATGAGTACCATTCTAAAAAGTAGGTCCCAGTCTAAAAAGGGAGAGAGTAACCTTCCCTATTCATGCCATACAGCATCTTCTAGTGCAGTAGTTTCCAAAGTGGTGGGTTGTGACCTAACAGCCTGGGAGGCACTGGGCTATGCCCCTTCAAGGGGCAGGGAGGGGGGAAATGAATTTAAAACGTGCTGGCGAACCACTTTCGGTTTGCAATCGCTAAGCCGGAAGTGGGTCATGATTGTGTTGTAAAGGCATTCTGCATCTTGGGGAGCTCTGCAGGGAGATCCCCCGCCCCCCCCCTCAGCACCAGCACCCCGCTGCCAGGGGTAAGTAAAAATCAAGCCCCTCTGGCCAAGGCAGCAGGGTGATCCTGGGGATTGTGCTGCTGCCTTTGCCCCGTCCCCACAGCCATTTACGTAGCTCCCAACTCTCTCAAAAGAGTTTAAGAACCACTATTCTACTGGCTATTGCTGGTGTTCTTTACTGCATCCTTTTAGATATGAACCCTTTTGGAATAGGGAACCATTTAGTTATTTGATTTTCTTTGTAGACCACTTTGTGAACTTTTTTGTTGAAAAGTGGTTTGAGGGGAAAAAAAAATCGATTCCTGACCAGGGCCACAATCTCCCTGTGGAATTTATATATTATGTCTGGGCAGGTTTTTTCCAGCCCAGAAAGCTCACATTTATTTCAATGTTTAATATTAGAATCGTTCGGGGTCTTTATTTAGTAGCTTGGTGATGTTTTGATGACCAGAAATATGCTGTAGAAACATAACATATCAATTAGCCTCCAGTAAAATTTTTTGTTTTGCTTATAATTGAAGTCCCAAGAACCAATTGACAACTTTTACCTGAGGACTTGCTGTATTATTATTGAGTTCCAGTCATTCAGTCTGGATGAACTTCATCCTAGGGTAATAAAATAATTTGTTGATGTACTTTGAGAAATTCTGGAAGATGGGCTAAGTTTGTCCCAGTCTTCAAAAGGGGAAAAAAAAGAGGACCCAGAAGTTATAGACCCCTCAGTCTGATTTCAATATGAAACAAGTTATAAAGCAGTCTGTATGCATAATGATATCAACACACTGATTGCCAGAAGCCAATATGGATTGTCAAATAAAAAAATCTTGCCAGTGAAATCTCATTTCCTTTTTGATTAGGTTATTAATTTAGTGGACGGTGAGAATGCTACCATCTTCTCAATCCTTCAGATTACTTTGCTCAGTAAACATGAGAAATGAACAAAGAAACCAAACAGGAACATTCTGGAATCCTGTGCCAGCAGAGCATTCCACAACTTGGAATAAAGTTCTCAATTTAGGGTGCAATACTAAACAACTTCCCAGCACTGGCATGGCTGTGCCAATGGGGCATGTCCTGTATTCTGCAATGTAGGGAGTAGTAGTCACAGAGGCCCTCTCAAGGTAAGGGAAAGTTTATTCCCTTACTTCAGAGCTTCATCACAATTACCCCGGTGCTGGAAAGTTGGTTAGGATTTTATCCTAAGGAACCCAGACTGTTTATCTTGGAGAAGGCTGAGAAGGGACAGGATAGTACTCTTCACAGATGTGAAGGGCTATCACACGGAAGATGGCACAGCATTCTTTGCTGTCCTAGGGAATAGGACCAGATCTAATGAGCTTCAAGATGGTTGAGGATCAGGAAACATAGTGTAAGAGCAGTTTAACAGAACCAATTACCAAGCGACATGGTGACTTCTCCCTTTCTAGAACTTTCAAATGGGCTCGACAGGAACCTTTTGGAGATGCACTACCTGTTTCCACCTGTTTCCCAAGGTGGTGACTGATTGCACACATGGGACCCCCAGACACCCACTGTCTAGAAGCAAGATGACAAACTCAATACAACAAGTAATGGTAGGAGGCTCAGCTCAGCAGGCAGAGCTCCAGCATGCACTTTTTGCATACTCAAAAACACCTTCCCATCTACTTTGACCCTCTTATCAGTGTTGTGTCACACCTGGCCTCCCATTCAAGAAGTAACTGGTGATGACATCATTGCCTGTTACTTCCAGTAGGACTTCCAATAGGTGGAGCATGCAAAGTGTTATAGCGGGGAACAAGCATTGAGAAATGCTGCTCTAGAGAGAATTTCCCCCCTTCATGCAGGGTGTTGGTCTAGATCAGTGATAGCAAATCTTTTGGGCTTGATGTGTCAAAAAAATCAGAAAATGCCTGACTCTGCAGCATGTCAACCCACCCACCCCCAGCAAAATAGAAACAATACAAATTTATTTATTTATTTATTTTTTAAATACAGTCCAATCATGTGCAGTGCTCTATAATATAAATAAATGTCAAGTCAAATAATTACAATATAAAAATGGAATACTAGTAAAGCAAACTGCTGGTTTCCTGCAGTTTTACATTTTCCATCTTGTTCACTGCTCTGTTAGAATTGTATATTGGGGGTTATTTATTCTTAAATCATTTGTTTTTATTGTTTGGGTTGTCTTTATTCCCTTAATAGGGTGGAAAAGTAGAAAACAGATATTGACTGAGCCATTTCTTCCTTTATTTGCTACTACACACCTATGTCAGCTTGGTAGTTAAGTACAAACTATTTCATACACACCAATCCCCTAGTAAATGTCATGGTAGGGAGCTACCTATGCTACTAGTCTGCGCGAAGTGTTACTGCAAGGCTGATTTAGAACAAGAACATAACAAACAGAAGAGTCATAGCTTATGCTTTGCATTCAGAAGGTCCCAAGTTCAGTCCCTACAGTCTCCAGGTACGGCTGAGAAAGACCCTGTACTGTCAGAATACCGAGGAAGATGGTCCAATACTTTAATTCGGCATATGGCAGCTTCTTATGTTCATATGCAATCTATTATTTACTTCTATACCCTTGGGCTTATGATTCAACACATTGTAAGACAATACTAATTTACCACTATAGTGAATGAAAGCAAACCTTATGACCATTTGTAATGATAAGCCAATCAAGAAGCTTGATGAGACATCTGTTACTTAATACCAATCGGTTAATCAAGAAACATACCCTTGCTGTTTTCTTGCTTATAAAGAATTATCAAATGCAGTTCAAAGCTGGAGATTTGAAAGCTTTTAAACAAACTGTTTCAAGGCTGCGGTCTCAACTCTACAGATGCACATTAGTCAGTCAGACATGTCAATTTGCATCAGCAAGTACTAAAGCCTGTACTAACGCCAACATTCACCTTGTCAAGTAGCAGCCACACAATTTTTTGGCCTCTGACAAGGAAGTAAACGATTTCCCCACAAAGTGATAGAAAACATTCCTTTATATTTGTGCTAGTATTTACACAGTATTACATTTATGTAGCCCCACCCAGAACTCACTGGTTACAGCCTCATTTTAACTAGGTAAGGCAAGTGCGCCCTACTTACGTTGTTAACTGTCTTACCCATTACATACACTACATGCAATTGTCCCCATACACTACATACTTACCCATACACTACATGCAATTGCCACACTACGTATTCTAAACCAACTGGTATCGGTTTCTTGCACTCTATCTCTCAAGCAATCAAAAAGCACTTTTTCAGTCAGCTAACTTTTCCCCTTGCCCACATCTCCATGTACTCTCACTTGTTAGATTTGTATCTAACTTGTTTTACTCAGTGTAGAACTATGCTCAGCATATCTTGTATAAAAGAATCCAAACAGAATATTCTTGAGATCACATATGCCATACTTGCCACCCACACTTGATTAAGGAAAGCAAATCTGCATTTGCAAAGGCCTCTATACTAGAGTCACTACAAATACTGAAGCAATATTTAGGGTGCATTGGTAGTATTAGTCTTTTAAAACATTCAATTCATGAAACTTATGGATTACTCCTATTGTTTTAGGCAGGGAATTTTGTTGAGCACCGCTTAACAGTTTCCCACTAAGGGATGGTCTTAAATTAACAACAAATAGACCCTGAAAAGCTTTATAAATCTTTAAGGCAGTACATTAACCAACAAATAAACCACAGAGAAGGCAATGGATTCGCAAGGAACAGCTCACAATGTCAGATGCCAGGAATGCTGTAGGACAAAGCAAGTTCCTGGATTGGAAGTGACTATAACTCACACTTTTGTCAATATCTAGTTTCAGCTTCTTCTGGGAGATGCTCTTCTGGATCCTCTTGCTGAAGGAGGCATTGCCAGCCGGTCGGACACAGCGGTCCCCGTCGTCGATGAGGCAGCAGCTCTGTCCGTAAAAGGGGGTGGTGGGAGGCCCATCCCGGCTGTCTTCCTCAGTGCTGAAACCATTCATCGCAGCCTCCCACCAGCCCTGGGGGGGCAGGCGACGAAAGAGGCAGCGCCCCTCCCTGCCCTCACCCACTTCGCTGGGCTTTCCAGGAGCCCCTTCCACTTCGAGGCACACCCTCGAGCCTCCTCCTCCGGGCCTTTTCACTCCCGCCTGCCTTAAGGGAGCATCAAGCGACCCTTGGAAGGCAGCCCGTCAACAGGGCTGCTTGTTGTTGAGTTCAGGCGGGCCTCCCAACATCCACTCTACGCGCTTCCAGGGGCCCCTAGAAACTCTCGGCTCTTCCACAGCACCGGCACACCGCTAGGGGCCCCCAGAAACTACTTTTCGTGGCAGCTTCGCTTTCCTCGTCTCCCCCGGGAAACTCACTTTCCACCCTCAGCGCATGAACCTCTCCCAGCCCTCCCCAGCCAGCGTTGCCCCGCCAAGCTTCCTCGCCCCCTCCCCTGCCACCATCAGAGGCGGCAGGAACCCTCCTCCGCCCCCACGCCCCTCAAGGGACGCCTCCGGGAAGCGCCTGCCTGCCTCCCGCCCCACCACCGACAACGGACACTCGGCCGAGGGGGTGCACCTCCAGCGCCAGCACCGCCACCCCCCCGGGCTGCCCAGCTCTGCGCCTCCAGAGCCGGCAGCCCGGTCCCTGCCTCTGCGCCCGGCGGCCGCCGGCACCCGAGCAGAGCCCGCCAGGCGTTGCTGCCTGCAGCAGCCCTTCCGAGGAGGAGAGCGGGGGTCGCCTGGCCAGGGAGCCGAAACCCCCCCGCCAGCCCGGCGCGAGCCTCCTTTCCCCTTGCGCTCTTCTACACCCACAACCTGCCCGCTGCTTCTCCTCCTCCCGTAGCGGAAGTCCCGTCTCCGAGCAGCCATTGGTTACTGGAACACGGAAGGCGGGGGTAGCGCCGCCGCTCATACAACGTATTGGCGAAAATGGCTGCCTGTCTATCGCGATAGGCTTCTTCCTGCAAAGGGGGTGGCCGCTGCACAATGTTTGAAGTCGGCTCATGGAACGAGAGAAAAGGCGAAGCGGGCGCAAGGCGGCCCGGAGAGGGAGTTTAAAAGGCGGGCAAGCCTGCCCTGGGCACGCTGGCATGGGAGCAGCAGACCCCATTGGGTGCACGCTGTGGCGCTTCGGAGTAAACAGCGCAGGGTGACGCTGCTCAAGAGACCTGCAACGAACAAGGAGCCTGGCGGTGTCTTACAAATGAACACGTTTGTCGGGGCAGCATTGGCCCGCCGAGGCTCCGGCCACAAACAGCTCGCTTGGCCTTAGAGTGCCATGAGGCTTCTTGCTGCTTTTGGTGTAGCTGCTGAACAATGCACGTCTCCCTCCCTCCCGGACGCAGCCACCACCTCCAGTGTCCAGCGAAGGCGAGCGTGCAGGAGGGACCGTCGAGGCAGGGGATCGGCTTGGGGTCTAGGCAGGGACTTGAGAGGCCCCAGCGAGAGAAGAGAGGTAACGCGGGACACGAGAGTGGATGGCGAGGCGGCAACGGGGAAGGAAGGCAGAGGCTCTCTATGGGAACAAGGAGCAACGACAGGCGACCTCAGTAGGGGTTAGGGCCTGGGAGAGGCTGAGGCTTTGGGCACACTCGCGAAACAGGGCTCAGTAGCCAAGAGTGTCTCCGGGGCAGGACCTCGACCAGTAGGCAGCGCAGGCAAAGGCTGCAACCCGAGGCACGGTGCAAGGAAATACAAGAAAGATTGACCTGAGACAAGTTTAATTGGTACTGGTCACTGCCCCGGGCAATGCCGCAACAGGCTAGTTCCTTCCTCTGCGAACGGGAAGGAACGTGTTCCCCGCAGCGCCGGCTTTGGTTGCAGGACACGTCACACGGGGAGTCCAGAGCTTTACAAGAAGGAACACAGCGCGGAAAAGAAATGGGTGATCAGCGCAATTCTTGCAGTATTGGCGTTATACTACATACAGTATTATTGGCAGTGCTTCCAAGCGGCCTTAAAGGACAATGACACGGACCGCACATTACAATCTAACCGAAGATAGATCAGGGCATACGGGACATTGGCCCTCTTTTCTTTCATCTGAGCACCTAGGAATACACCGTAAAGAGGTACCTGCTCCAACTAGAGTGTGGTCCCAGTGGCGTCGTGAGGGGGGGCGGGCCGCACAAGGTGCCGGGCATGGGGTGATGGTGGTGGTGACACCACCAGGGACCAAAATGGCTAAAATCGCGGTTTTAAAAAGATAATACCATCATGCTATATACCGTTTGGGTGTGGAATTTCACCCTAAATTCAATGAAAAATACCGGAGCGTACTATCTTAACTCTATCAAAAGTTATGGCCAAAAAACTAAAAAAATAAAACTTTTAATGTAAAAATCGCGATTTGTTTTTTTAAATCATGGTTTTACGGAAAAATAACCTCATGCTATATACTGTTTGGATGTGCGATTTCACCCAGAATTCAATATAATAAAAAACCCATCTTCATTCTATCAAAAGTTATGGCCAAAAAACTAAAATAAAAAATAAAAAATCATGAGTTCTCATTTCCATGTATCAGAGCTAATACTAGAACTTTAATTGTGTGTGTGTCATCAAATTGGCCACAGGTTTTTTGTTGGTTACTAATTTGTTGGGTGACCTTACTATAGTTAAATAAATAAAAAAATAAAGTTGATGTGGGGGGGGGAACACCAACCCTAGCAATAACACTGCATTTAGGTTATGCATATAGTATTGTAATTTGTTCTGTATGGTTTGGGTGGAGGAGTGACACGCATCATGGGGGGGTGATGTGCTGACCTCCCGCTCCGGGTGACGCAAACTCTAGTGACACCACTGTGTGGCCCCAATCCTATCCAGCTTTCCAGCACTGATGCAGCCATGCCAACGGTGTGTGCTGCATCCTGTGATGGGGAGGCACTAACGGAGGCTTCCTCTAGGTAAGGGACGTTTGTTCCGGTACTTTGGGGCTGCATTGCGGTGCTGGAAAGTTGTTTAGGATTTCACCCTGTGTGCCCTTCTTGACACAGAGAAACCTATTCTTTGCTCTGTGGTCATTCTCTCCAAGGAAAATAAAGCTTAACAGCCCAATACTGTGGGTTTCTACTGGGTTCAATGGGGACTTGCTCCCCAGGCAATGTGGGTAGAATGACAGTCCATGTGGGTCTTCATTCTAGCCTGGTTATCTTTCTTTCTCCCCTCTCCATCTATTATAGGAATTTAGGGCAGCCGTATAGGGCTTTGTGCAACACAGGATTGCTGTGAGTATAGCAGTGCTTCTTGCAGCAAACCTATAGTGTGACTGCTAATAGTAAACTGTGCTATGGAGAGCTTGCCATGACATCTCTCATATAGCAGTGCCTCTCTGGAATGATACAAAATCAACCAAAAATCTCATCTTCACAGTGTTTTCTATTTCTGCCATTACTCCTACTTTGAAACTTAATAAAATTCATGCAAAGCTCATGTCATCCCAACCTCTTGGAATGAGTTGCAATACAGGTTTGCCCTAGTATGCAGATCAGTATCAATGGTTTTAGTTATCCACAGATACCATGGGTACTGGGATGTCTATTAAAAAGATAGGGAAATATTAAATCTTTTTTTTTACCTTGTTGCAGCAAAACCACTGAGGTTCCCCTATTTTTAAAAAGTCATCCCCAGTTTCCACAGTTTCAGTTTCATGGGGGTGGGGTAGAATCTGGAACAGAACCCCAGCAGATACCAGTACATGCCTTCAGTTTAAAACAAATGTATAAAAAATATTCCAGATAAGTTGGGCATAGCTATAGCCTTCAATCGCATGAGGGATATGTACCTCGCAAGTTGAATGCTGTGTGAAGCAGGACTATAGCAGACAGCATTGACAATGAGGCAGGAAACTGGTGCCAACTGAGTCTATATTATTCAAAATGCACTGCTCTCATTGGCTACAATAGCTGTCAATCATACCCAGAGCACTTTGGTAAGGTAGTGCTAAAGACAGTGGCACTGTAGGTGGTATTATTGTATATTAGGTAGTCAATGCATGTTTACTCAGTAGTCCCACTGTGCTCAGTAGGTCTTACTCCCAGGTAAAGTTGCACAGGTTTGCGACCTTTAATGCAAACATAGGCCTCAGAAGTCCACCCTCTCCATGAAGGTGGGGTCACTACTGGTTGTTGCTTGTGGGCCTTGGGCAGGTAGACCTCAGAGTTAACCATTCACCTTCTGATGGCCCTGGTCACTGCCTGATATGGCTGACCTTTTACATATTGTGATCCTATACCCCTTAAGAAGCTAGGAAGGTTAAGTAAGTGGCCAAGAGGACTGGGTGGAGCAGTTACACCATATTTCCCCAAGGATAAGACACACCCTTTTTCAAAAAATTTGGGCTCTAAAAACTGGGTGCATCTTATACAAGGGGTGTGCATCAGGGTGCTGAGCCTAACCGTGCATGTAGAGCTAAAATGCACTGCTCTCATTGGCTACAATAGCTGTCAATCATACCCAGAGCCCCCCCCCCCCCAGTGTTCAATACCTCTCTCTCCTGTTCAATCGCGGGACTGTGGCCGGTCTTCGTACCTTACAGGCTCTCTTCTCTGATTGCGGGACTGCGGCTTGACTAGGAAGTACCGCGGTGGCCGAGAATGGGATTTCATTTCCAAGTCTTGGCCACCACAGTACTTCCTAGTCAAGCCGCAGTCCTGCGATCAGAGAAGAGAGCCTGTAAGGTAAGAAGACCATAGGGGGCTGGAGGCATATTATGGGACTACTGAGGGGGGTGGAGGCATATGATGGGACTACTGAGGGGGGGCTGGAGGCCAATAATGGGAGTACTGAGGGAGGCTAGAGGCACATGATGGGAGTACTGAGGGGGGGCTGGAGGCACATGATGGGAGAACCAGGGGGGGCAGTGATGAGTAGTTTTATGAATAAAACTTGAGTTTAGTAACTTTATGTGTAGTGGTACATTTTCCCCCCTCAAATTTCTGGCCCCAAAATTAAGGTGCGTCTTATACATGGGTGCATCTTATACATGGGAAATATTATTTAGTCACTTATTTAGCTGTACAGTTCAAATCTAATGAGAGAAAACTGTTTTGTTCCAACTTTAAGCAGTCCTCTGAGCTGGAGCACAATCTCTGCCTCTGAATGGTATCTGTTACTCAGATACAAAAGGGGGCATTTGTTCCATAAGAACACACTTTAGTCTTTCTCCCATTTTTATTGTAGCAGATGTTGAGCATGGAACTACACAACTCAACATGGCCTTTAGTGCATATGTGAAGACTGATTTAATGCAACTGTAATCTTTTATGTCTATGTAACCGTTGAGATAAAGAGTAGTTACCATGTCCCATTTTAACAAATTGCAAATGCTCTTACATAGAACATGATTACTTCCATGACAGAACTTTCTCCAAAACCAAGGTTGTCCTGCATTATGAAAATACATTTTACATTAGTAATGTATGCAAAGAAAAAGTCATAAGCCTTAAATTGGGCAACGTTTGCTTTAAGCGAACGAGGCCCATATGGAAATGGAACATTTTGTTTTATTTTCATTGACAGGACAAAATTTACAACAAATTTTCCTTTTTATAGTATATAGCAAAGGAAAACAGATACACTGCAGCAAAAAGGAATCTTCATAGATACCAAAGGTTTTAAAATGAACTTCTGTAGGCACTTGGCTGAAGAAATTTTCTTTATAGAGTGCCAGCTTCATTTGCCAGTATTGTGTTAAATCTTTTGATAAATTATTGACCGTGAGCAAGAAAATGCCTTCGTCTCTAGTATGGTTTTCTCTCACTTGTGTTTTTCTCTCTCATGTTTTTCAGAGTAAACCCTCTGAGTCACATAAAGCCTACAAAATCTTAAAACAGCATCTGGAGGCTAGAAATGACCCTGCCATAATTATCAGTACTTTTGTAACATCCAGTTAAAAAAAATCAATTAACTAATGCAATGCTCTATGATAGGCATGATGGGTTATTGCAATAAATATGAATGTGATGAGTAGATGAGCAACCATACCAGAGTTGAGTGATAATTTTTATTAAATGAAGTTTCAATATTGCTTATCGAATGTTTATTAATCTCAAATACAAACAAGCCAAGCTTTTTAACAATAACCAGTCCACCACTCTCCCCTCTACACTTCTTCCACTCTATTCCCCTCTTCCTTTTCCAGTCCACACAGCAATAGAATGAGCAATGAAGGCGAGTGGTGGTTGGAGGTGCCCAATCAACCTCAGGAGTGTACTGGCCCTGCTAGTTCAGAACACAGCAACCAAGCTGTAGCCAGGGGTTTGCTGGTGTGAGGATGTTCTACCTATATCAGAGGAACTTCACAGGCCCACCAGTTGATTTTCTGCATAGGATTTAAAGTATGGATTTGAACTTGAAGCCTCTAAACTAGTGGTTCCCAAACTGTTTTGACTGGGGGCTCCCTTGACTTACTGGGTCATTGGCCATAGCTCCCCATTAGGTCTACAATCGTATGCATTTTATAATTTTTTTTTTTTGCAAGGATTCTGTTGTTTCATGGGGAGCCACTGCTCACAGTTTGAGAATTACTGCCCTAAGCCGTCTGGAAGATCACCTTCTCCTGTGGTTGGTAGCATAGATCATTACCTATATGGATCAGTCAGCTGGTTACAAGAGAGAGGCCCCTTTTCTGTTTGTAAACCCAAGGAAGAGCCACTTGGCATTTTTATCACCTTCAGGCAAATATACCCTATCCGGATTTTTGATGGCATAAAATTAATGTCACAGGTTGGTTTTAAATTTGCCAGAATATATGGAATTGGTTTTTAGTGGATGAATTATTTAACTTGTGCTGTTTAGGTATATACCTAAACATATGTAATGGTTTGTTTTCTATTCTGCTGCTGCTTTGTGCTGGTTCCCCCCCCCCCCTGAACTAGTTCATATTGATGAAATTTGATTAAAAGCTGCCTTGAACGCTAGCTGGCAAAGAGTATACTATACCCCCAAATTGATTCTTGCAGTTGGATATTAAAACTTGCCTTCCCAGCATGTACTTAGAATGGAGGAAACTGACAAGTTATACTGGCATAAAGCTTGAAAACATGTCACGACAGCACTGAAGGCAGCCAGCTATCACGGTCTCCTGAGTCCTCCCTGTCAGTAATAAGTGCTTCCCACTACATCAGTCACACTGGATTGCAGGATAGTGGTAGGCCAGCCTAATTCAGTTTTGCATTTCCCACCTTCTGTCACACCACATTTAGCTTTTCTTGTGTCCTTAACCAACTGATATTCCTAGCTAATGTACCCGACTACTCAGCATTCTTGCCTCCTCCACCCATTTGCAAGTAGCATATAGCTTCTATTGCTCCTTGCTCAGTTTGTCTTTACCATCTTCCCCACCAGTTCCCATTTCTTAATCTATCTCCTCCTTCAATGCCCTGGGGTCCATGTGGTCCTTAACCCTTCCTCCTTGAGTTTCTTTTCATTGAAGTTTGCATTTCTCTGCTTCCCAGCTTGTTTACAGACTAAGGCCCCAATCCTATCCAACTGTCTAGGGCTGATGCAGCCGCAATACAGCCCTGTGGTAAGGGAACAAACATCCCCTTACCTTGAGGAGGCCTCTGTGACTGCCCCCTAACTACCTTGGCATGACTGCATCAGCACTGGAAAACTGGATAGGATTGGGCTCTATGTCTCTAAAGCTTGTACATTTTAGCTAAACTGCTCTTTAATTCACAAAGAGGATTATTGTTAACAACTTGCTTTGCAGACATGCTTGCAAACTTTCCATGGCATCACAAATGCCCAAGGTTTCATCAGTCACAGACCCTCTTAGAATATTACAACAGAGATAGCATGGTGCTGCTCAATAGGGGATTAGCATCACCAAAAAGTCCTGTTTTTGAGCTGCTCAGTGGCATCTGACTGGCCACTGTTATGGAGCAGACCTGTAAAAATAAATGCTGATTCAGGGTAAACAAACCAAAATAAGAAATCCCAAAGTTGATAGGTATAATACTTCCCAACATGTAACTTTCATCTATGGTCTACGTGCTGGAAGTGATAAAAAGCAATGATATTAGGTGACCCACCATCCAATAATCAAATGATATTTTTTGTGTTCAGGATTTCCAAATGTAATCAACATTTTCACAGAAATAATGAATGTTTGGCAACCTTTTTCACAATAATGATGTGAGCAGCAGGTCAACGTTGCTGCCCCAGAGGCAGTTTAGAAGGCAACATGAAAGCATATATCTGCTTCAGCCCGGTATATTTGATTTGTTCTTTCAAAGAAACAAAATCCACCCTCTCCCTCCAGGAACACATTTGGTTGTGAACAGGCAGGACACTTGCACATGTCTTCAGAAAAAAACACAATAAAAATTTATTTTAAATATATTAAAAAAGGAAGTCCATTCAGTTCTTAGAAACACTACACCTTACATCCAAATGATTTCCAGTTTATCAAAGCTACTACATTAAAGTGCTAGACATTCTTTATCTCCCCCAACACATTAAGATCTTGTCCCAAGATGCACAAGATAAATACATGGGTTTATGTAGCAACATCCAATTTCAAGGAAACTGTTGAGCATGGTTTACAAGGTGTGAAACCTAAGAGTCCCTGAAGGTTGCTTCTATTGTCTTCTCTCCTCTCCTCAAAGCAGATTAGGCCATGATACTATTGTTGGGAGGGCTAATGTTTTAGTCCACTAGCTTGATTAGATACAATGTAATATCTTGTACCCCATTTAGATCATTCTGTTTGCATTCCGGAATTACCCTCAGTGACAATGTAATGGGCCTGCATAGTTCCAGCTGAATCGCTGGGTAGATTAGAGAAGCATCAGAAAGGTTGAATGTGAATAGCTCAGACAAAACCTATCTAAATGGTTGTCCTGTTCCATACAGTATATGATCTTCGAATGTGATTTGTGACAAAAACATGGTTAGTCAATTTGTACACAATCCAGGGCCAAACTAGCTATTATGGACAAATGTGGCTCTGCCCTGAACATAAATAAAACAGATTGTATGTTTGCATTTTTTGAGTGAAGGTTCCCAAACTTTTTTGACTGGCGGTTCCCTTGACCTACAATCCTATACACTGTACAGGATGGTGGTTTTCCATGGCTCCTCTGGCTGGTTTCCATGGCTCCCAGGAGAGCCATGGCTCACAGTCTGGGAACCAGTGGGCTAAACCCTTACCCTGCCTTTGATGCCACTGTTTTCACTGGAGCTCCAAAACAGGGAGCTAACTTGGCTGAGAGATGAGCACCCTTGCAGGGGCTGCAGGAAGGTAGATGATGTAAGATTTACTATCCTTCATTCACATTTTCCTTTTGTTCTGAAAAAAACACCAGACGCTTCATTCTGTATGCTGTACAGACATTTAGGACAGGCCTACTTTTATAGAATAGGTCTGCCACGATCACATGCAATTTCTCCTAGTAACTTCTGTTTTTCTTGGTGATATTTCCTTGCCTGTACTTCAAAAAAAATTTAACAGGAACATTAAAGAATATGTGAAAATGTCAATATTTATAGCATGTTAAGGAACTTTGTAGAAATCTTCATAGGAGATTGAAAAGCAATTTACAAGGAAAAGTATCTGTGTAATCCAGTCTCATAGCTGGCCAAACTGTGAAGTATCAGGGAAGAGCACTGAATCTAAACAACAGGTGTTAGTAGAAAACTAGTAAATGGGACCCATCACAAAGAAAATTTTATCCTCATATTGCTATGTTAATCAAGCGCTATTAACTGTCTACAAGAAGTGATGCTTTGCAAAATTGACTATGATTTTGTTAGCCTGGAAAACAAAACAAAACAAAAAATTGGAATTCTTGTCAATTAAGGCGTTCGTTGGTGGTATGAGTGTTGGGTAAATTACTTTGGGTCTCTTTAATATCATTTGCCAAATCTCACTAAGCCTGTTCATAACTGAACTACTCCTCAATAGTTTAAAGATCTCAAGTGTTTAAAAGTCTACTCGGAAGAATTGTAGATAGCTAGGCTGCATGGATAGAAGTTGTAGTTGTGTCTTGAATAACTAAAGCTTCAATTTTGTGCACAGTTTCTGGGGAGTAAGTCCAGCTGAAATCAGAGACACTTCTGAGTAAATAGGTTCAAGATTAGGCTGTACTACAGGTCAGCCATGACAGAAAGCATATGCAGCTCTTCTGCCAGCTATCTTTGATAAGAATAATTTAACATTGAGAGGATAGTCATTAACTCATTGCACTGCTTTAGATTCTCTCAAGCCAGTAGCGGTATAATAAATGTCAGGACTCAGTAAGTGGTAAGCCAGGGGTTCCCAAAGTGTGCATCACAGTGCACTCATAGGGGTGCCACAGAGTGTCCCTGGTGGCCCCTCCTACCTGTTCTCCTGGGTGCCATCATTTTGGATCTTGCAACATTCTGTGACTTTGGACACCATCATCTTGGACCTCACAAAATTTCACACGATCCAAAATGCAGTGTCTGGCTGAACCAGGAAGAAGCTGCAGGGTGCTGCAACCCAGGTAGGCACATTGCTGCTGAACCAGAAGTAGTGTAAAATTATGACGACCAGTAGCCTGCATTCCGTTAACTTTGCACAAACTTCAACTGAAAGCCCCAAATATGAGACTTTCCTCTAAGGAAGTTGTTCTAGACATCTGATCATTTGGTTGCCTTCTGTTGCACTTTTTTCCAGCTCTACAATATCTGTCCTGAGAAGTGACAACAAGAACTACAGATGTCTATTGATCCTTATAATGATAAATTAATCTCTACTATAATACCTTATGACAGTGTTTTTCAAACTGTGGGTAGGGACCCACTTGGTGGGTCACAACCTGATTTCAGGTGGGTTGTGGAAAGCTGGGAGCAGCCATCTTGGAAGCTGCAGACCTTATATTCCTTTTGTGCGTTTAGTTTGAATTTTCAAGTGAGGGTTTTAAAATTTTGTTTTAAATTCAGTGCTCTGACAATTGTTTTCTCCAAATCTGCTTTCTGTCAGGGATGTGCTATTGCTGCAGTCCAAGAATGCTCGTTTGCACTGCAGGAGTGTCATTTTATTATGTCACAATGACAGCACTTTCTGCATGATGTCATCACTTCTGGCTATGCCATCATTTCCAGGTTAATGACATCACTTCCTGTGGGTTCTGAAACAAGTGCCATTCTAAGCAGTGGGTACCGGTCTAAAAAGTTTGAGAACCACTGCCTTATAGCCTACAGAACAAGCTATTCCTTTGTGATGATACTCAGTTACCTTTTAACACTTCAAGGACAGGATTTCAGATCCCAAAATGTTGAGAAACTGAAATAAACAGAGGTAGCTGAAATAAATAGAGATACTATGTATTCAAGCAGGTATGAGGATGGAACATTTTCTTCATTCCTTCTCAATGAAGACACTAACTAGATGTTGGTAAATATGCCAAGGGACCCATAGACCTGATGGAAACCACACTGTTAATTTTGATACATCTTAGAGACCATGTCAGTGCAGAACACTGCACAGATATTCTGGTATATCTGTGTGCCAAAATCTGCAATCCGCAGCCATTCAGGAAGTTCACTCTCAGCATTATCCCACATTTTGTATGTAGGAATATTTGCTTAGTTCCTCCACCAAGTTTTTGTTTTGCATGATAAAGTGAAATATAGAAACTCAGGAATGTCTTGGTCTTCTAAATCAGGATCAGCATCATCTCATTCTACAATGTGAACCTGAAATTAAACATTTAAAAACAAAAATCCCCCCACAAGACATCACTAATTGCACACTGTACTAACTCTTGTACATCCCACCCCACTTCCCCCTTCACTCTTGTCCAGCAAGGCACTAGGAAATTGTTCAAGTGTAGGCATTTGCTGTACATTTGCATTTTAAAAGGCACTTCTTTATTTTAATGATGCTGTTTAATGTGATTTTAATGACACTGGATTATCCTCTGAGATTCCACTGAAGGGTATGTTTGCATGCATGTGTTTTCTAAAGCAGTTAGGAAACTTCACTGCAGCTACCAAGAATGCAGCTACCAAGAATGCAGATACCATCGCTGCTAGCAGCAGCCATATTTCGGTTCACACATTTCAACTGCACCATGTCAAACATTTAAAAAGGAGTTTGACTCACAGCTGCCGTGTGGAGAGCCACTCCACACAAACTGCTTGTCCTCCAGGTCGGCAGTTCACAGTTGTATTGCAAGCAGTTCATTTGATCATTTGATCCTAATTATCAAATTTACAAATTTGGTCCAACTGAAAGCCAGAAAAAGTTTCTGCCACTTGATATGTAAATTAACATTGGAGTAGTGTAACTGTAGGGTGTACGAAGTCCTAGTATTGGCACCGTGAACACCTTTTTTCACAAGAAAGCTGCTTACAACATTAAGATGCTAAGCTAATACAGTGTTGCTAGGCATCTCGTAGTTTAAAAAGGGGAAGAAACACTTATTTTCAATTAGGGTAATTGATGCCACTTTCAGAGGGAACACTGATGTGCATGCAAATATACTATGTTTATAGACTCAACGCTTTGCATGTTATGCTTATAAATAAAACAGGAATTAAGCAATGACTGAATTAAAGATGAAAGTGGTGAAATGCAGCTTCATTTTTCAGCCAGCAGGTGGCCCACTGTGACAACATTTTCCACTCATCAGTTATGCCCTCTCAGGCACGAAGTGCATCAGTACTGTGGAGAGCTTAAGGAATGCTGCGCAGATTAGCATGAAAGGTATTTAAAAATCTTGATAAAAAGAAAAATATTTAAATTGCTACAGAGAGGAAGCGCTTAAGACCAGACTTTTCATGGTCTGTCTAATTTGGGGGCTTCTGTATTTGGTTACAGCTTACTAAAAAACAAAACTCCGTGTTACAAACACTTAAAAGCCAAGCCAATGTAGTATAGTGGCTAAGAATGCAAGCTACCATCTCAATATGGTGCCAAAATTGAGCCTATCTTGCAGCTTTGTTGTGAAAAATTACTACTGTATGTGAAGAAAAAACTGAAGTATGAATATAAACTCTGAATATTATTAATGGACAGTGTCTTGGGGAAAACCCCCATCATATATTGAGGCCAAATGGAACTTGGTCTAGTAATTACTGCAATTTCTTCCATAATACTTCTCTATCTTGCAACAATAATAGTAAAGGGATTCTTGGCTCTAACATGTGAACTGTGGCAATAGATGCATAATATGATGAATGCAAGATTAGATTTTGCACAGAGAACACTGAATTTCATGCCATATGTCCTGTCTCTGCAGCAAGGTAATTGAGAACTGGAAAGAAGTATGGTGCCAGAGAAATCAACTGCATCTTGAAAGTGGTTTGGCAAAATCGCTAACAATTTAGTAGGCTTCAAATGGGCAACAATAGTTGAAATTCTAGACCACAACACAAGTGTAGACGTTATTCCTATGCTACCAAGGAGACCACATGGAAGAATCTTCTATCTCTGCCAACAGAGCTTGTCACTTTCTCCACATAACTGAATCAACTGCTTCCTTGAATATTTCTGTTGGAGGATTAGAGGGGATTCTAAAGTGAAAAATAGCTGGATTTATGATCTAATATCTGAAGAGAACAAGTAAGAATAAAATAAGGATAAGCCCAATAGATTAGACACCTTACCAGAGCATAAAGTTAGACTGACAAAGATGGGGAGGCTGCTGCTGGTAAGATAGAGCAGTGTGGTCTTTCCTGATTAACTTGTTTATTTTGAGATATGGTTTTGTGGAGGACACTCCAAGAATCAGGGCAGAGGCACACAACTGTCAAAAATGACTTGCCACCAGAAATAATTAGGAGGGCCACTTATACCATCCCAAATCCTGGATTTTGCAAGAAAACCTGTGGGTAGAAAAACGGTTTCCTGCCAAATCCATACAGTTTCAATATTTTCTAATGTGTTTTTTTTTTCATGTGTATTTCTCAATGGATATTCTTTCATGCCATCAGCCTTTGGAAACAATGAGATTTTGCTAGGGAACTGGAATAACCTGAGATTTCATTGCTAAATAGAATATGAAATATGAATGAACTAACCGCCCTACTGATGTTTAGATTCCGGTTACTTGATCATTGCAAACAGCATGTTCCCAGCTGAAAGCCATTAACTTCTTTAATGTTTACTTAAAAATCAAGACTTGGGCACAGTGTAGGCAGGTGATAATCATGTATATGAGAAGCTGAAAAGTTGCAATTAGCATAGGAAGGTCAGAAAACTAGAATGCATGACGAAGCCTTTGCAATGAGCGCTTTCCTCCTATTTCTTCTATGATCAAGAGACTACACTGCATGGTCAATGGGAAATCACTATGTGGGCATGCAGCATTTCCCTTTATTGAATATGGCAACAAAAACTGAGCATGCAATGAGCTTTTAAATGCACCACGAGAAACTATTTTGATACCCGGTAATGGACTGAGAGGGATAAAAAACTGGAAAGGAAAACTGCCTATCCCAAAGAGGAAAAAGAAGAGTACTGGATAAAAACTGACCAGCTTATATCTATACACTTGATAAGCTGTAAAAGTGTAATTTTTCTATTCCCCCCCCCAAAAAAAAAACATTTCCAAATAGGAAATGTAAGTATATGGAAAAAATGTACACCACCACAAAAAATGAGGCACTGTCAAGGATAATAAACCTTACAGTATCAAAAATATGGAGGTAGAAGAGTCTACCATCAGATGAGGAAAACATGGTTAATAGCCATACCCGGAGTAAAAAATACCAGAACAAGAAAAGATATTATGCTTTCTTCTGATGATTTTGTCCAACTTACAAAGCACCAAACAGCAGCATATACTGGGTAAGATTGTAAAGGCAGTAAAATAGTCTTTCAAGTCTGCTAACCTAGTAAGCTATTAAAAACAACAGAGCACAACTCAAACTAGAAGATCTCCTGGCGCAGGTGTGCCTGTGCCGACGGAGGGTGTTGCAAATATGCCGAAAGGCAGGTTTGTGCACCTGGAGAGTAAGAAGAAGGCTTGTGCGCTGGAAGGAAGGCCTGTGCCACCCTGCAAACACTGCATTCAAGCCTTCCACCCAGTGGAGCAAGTCAGGTCATGCAGGGTGGTGGGAGGGTGGATCAGAGGTGGGACTTGGGGCAGGGAAGGGTGGAATAGGGAGTGGATCAGGCCTGGGAGGGTGACAGAACACAGCAGGCCTCTGCCATATCCTGATCACTTTCCCATCTCTGCTGGCATTGCATGGGGCTGCTTGGACTGGCACCTGCTATTTTGTCCCCCACCACAAGGCAGGCTGGGGCATTACTTGGCCTAAGGGGAAAAAATATCACCTTACTCCAAGGAGACCTTCAGCCTGCTCCAAAGCTGCACTGGATAAATGTTGCTCTTCTCTGCAGCTTAGGACTGGGCTGTCAGCCACTCAGCAGACTTGGTGGAAGATTCTGAAGTTTAAATTGCAATATGGAACAAATTAGATATAGGAAAGCCTGATCTGACATCCTAAATTCTTTTTCAGTTTCTATGTAGGTCCTCAGCCAAAGTTTTATTATAGGGCAATCTATAGAAAAGAGTGCTGTGCATTTTAGATGTGACTGGATGTCTTCTCAAGATTTGTTTCTACATGGAATGGAATTGTATTTATGGGGACAGATCACCAAACAGAATTACATTACATTCTTAAACAATTATTTGGAAGCAGGTTTCACAGGAAGCCACGGAGAATTAAATTTCATGGACTGATTTTAGAATTTAGCAAGATTGCCTAAATTGAATCCTTTAGGATGACAACTTTAGAGGACAGTGAACTAAACAAATAATTACACATGACACAGTTGATTTGCCTAACTAGCATTCACTATAAAAAGTATGTAATGAATAATATTGTAAGTGCAGTTTACTGCTGAATATGGGACTAAATTCAACCAGCCATTTGTAAGTACAATTCGCTGAATAGAGTGAACTTGCAATTGTCTTAACAGGGCATTTCAGGTTCCATCTCTTGCCCAAAAGGAAATGTTCACAAAGAGATGCCTTGGGATGCCGCTACTATAGTACTATTGAAAGTTGCACAATTATTGTAACAGCAGGGTGTCACAGCAGTATATCTTACACTCTCTCTAGTTCATAATATGCAGACAGCAGGGTGCATGGATCTGAAAAGGCTGTTTCTCACAACTGCAAAAAATTTATGATATTGGAGAATCATGTGTTGTTCAGCTTCCAATTATACACGATTAGATGGGGCAATACTTTTGTTAAGAGGCTTACCTGCTGATATTTATATACAGCAGTGGCCACCAAAGTGAAGCCTGCTGTGTCCTAAAAATCTGGTGCCAGGGATGCTCTGGGAAGTTGTGCCTATCGCCCAGTGTCCCAGAAGGCTGTGCAACAGGGCAGATGGGCGACTGCCCAGAGTGTCCCTGGCACCAGATCAGCTTGAAAATGCTGCTCACAGTGGGGGAGGGCTTTTCTCAAACCCTGGATCCAGACTGTGGGCCCGGGCTTGGCAAGCCCTGGTGGACAGGATTACTGCAAAGATCACATTTTGCCATTTTTTCCTTTAATATTTTGCTTGTCGTCCAGAAGCCATACTATTTTTTATGTATTCAGTAGTACTGATACCAAATAAAAATCCTTCTTAATAAAGAGGTGGCACCTATTTGTATATAAGTTACAAATTTATGTTCTGAACATGAAGTTGTTAAGCAATACTAGTCACTGCATGGACTTATGTACAATATATTCAAACTGCTAAGCAAATTTTGTTAAGTATTTTCTATGAAAATACTATGTTAAGTATTTTCTATGAAAAAATTCTGGACAGGCATTACAATGCAACCCTGGAAGCCATTGGGGGGGGGGTCCATTCTCGAACTTGTCCCCCACGGATAGATACTGAAATCCAGATACCAAGGTCACCATTTAAATGCTCTTAAAAAAGTACGAACATTGCATTTCTTACCATCAGGCAGTCAAACACACACTTCTCAAGCTTTCCCAAGACGCACCTTTGGATTTGACAGCTTCAATATATACCACACTCGGCCATTAGGTGTTGAATGTAATGGAATCATTCCATTCCATTGCATTCAGCACCTCTAGTGGCTGAATGTGGTATATACTGAAGCTAAGAAACCTAGAAGTGCATCTTTTGAGCTATTTTCAGCTTGGAAAGGCTATGAAAACACGTATTTGACCACATGAAGGTAAGAAACGCAATTTTTGCACTTTTTTCTTTTTAAGGGCATTTAAATGGCATCCCAAGTACCCATTGTGAGTTAAATACACAGATGCCGGATCCGTGGATACTGAGGTCGCACCTGTACTTGTTTTCATAATGCTTACCAGAACTTAAAAGTATGAGTGTGAAATACACAGAATAAAGAGCTTGTATGAAGCTTGTATTTAAATTTTCTAGATTTTATTCACATTGTAAAGTGCTGTAGTTTTGAAATGTTAGGATGTTTCTATGGGACGGCTGGTAGAAAGGAAAACTGAAATGTTAGAAACACATGCAGAAGGAAAAGAGACAGGCTCTATGGGGACCTGTCCCTTAATCATCAATAGCTAGATACAGAAAATCCAACATTGTGCTGATCTGTTTTTCATTCTCACTTCCTATCATGCAACAAAGTCAGAAGAAAACTTCATGCCATCAAAACAAAGGGCAGCACAGTATGGACTAACTCAGTATCAGCACTGCCCTTAAAAGCACTGATATGGAGTACGTGCAATTGTTGTTCTCACCCTTGTTTAAACTATGGATCCTTGGGCTTAGCTTTGAGACATGGCGAGACAGAACTCACAACAGTTGTGCATCATCCCATTAAAAATGATACTTTGAACGCTACTTTAATAACAGAAAGTCACAAGAAAATGAAGTGTACACTGCCTTAGAGAATCAGGCTTCAAGATCTTATGGCAAAGGAGATTCCTAGACTTCTGGCTTATGGTATTATTTGACTATCCAAAAGGAAAAGATGCAGCATCATCAAAGTAAAGACTGGCCTGATAGTCTCACCCTCTCCTGAGATTCTCCCTTTTACCTTAATATTTTTAAAAAAATTATTTTTTTAAAAAAATGTGTCATTTCCCCTGTAAAAACTAGAACTGTAGTATATACATATGTAGATAGTCTTTAAAGATCAAGGTTCCTATTAAAATTTTCCAAGACTGTTGAGTTTGTGTGTTCAAATACCCACTGCTGAGTTGGAGATGAAGGATTACAAATGTTCGTGATGATTTTCCGGTCACTCTCACTACAGTCCATGCAGCTGCCACTTACTGGATGGAAAAGGGTTTTGTCCTGAGGAGGAGAACTAAAAGTTAACTTGCTGGACTGAAGGACAGGGCATTTAGAAAATACCTGCAAGGAAAAAGATCTCAGCCATTCTGCCAATTGCTACCACTGAACAGCTATTTTTTTTATTATTGCCTCATGCACAGAATACTTTACAATTCTGGCCACATTCATTGTTAGCGCTTTTGTAAGTCATCTTGAACAACCAGCCTAAGTAAATAAAGCTTCACAACTGACATATAGCTGGTGATGACATATAGCAGGTGACATATAGCAGGTGATGAACATAGGCTTCCCACACTCCTACCCAAACATATTGGACACTAGTCCTCACTTGGGATCATGGTCCATCGAAGAAATGTATTGCTAAACGTAGTGATAGCCTTTCATGCTTTCTTGCTCTTTCTTGTTCTCTTAAACAGATGCTAAACTGTCTATGACTCTATATCCTACTTAACCCAGCTGCACCCTCAGATATATTAAGAATGCTAGAAATATCACTTGACACTATGGGCTAGGCTAGGCTAGGCTTTCACGATCAGACCAAGTGATTCCTTGGGGACGTGGCGCACCCAGTTCACTCATCTCTGCTTTTGGTTTCTGCACTCTACCTTGTGGACTTAAACTCTACTGGCATTAAAGGAATACTTTCTGAATATTGTCGCCACCTATGTTAGCAGCTCTGATGCCTCATTCATTCTGAGCATTTAAAGAACAGAGGCAAAAATAATAATTTAACGATTTCTTGGGAGAAAAGCAGTATGAAGGTAGCATAATGTTGTATGTGGCTCATAGCCAGTTGAAGACATTTTTTGGTGCCCAAGGCATAGGACAAGATGGGGTCCTTACCCAGCCAGAGCCAGGTTACTGGGGCCCCCCGCAGTGGGTCCCCACAGCACTCAATCTCCCCCACTCCAACAAAACATTTTAGTAGTATTTTAATCCATCAACAGTATTTATGTACCACTTCTCTGCACAAAATCCACATTTTAATCTAGTACCAAAGTTCATAGGTAGTGAGGTTAGTGAACAGGTGGAAAGGCTAGGGGATAGCAACAAAATGATCTTGAAGAGTAAAATGCAACAGAGGGGAAGAAAATAAGACTCTCTTTTATTTAAAAGTGTGGCAAGGGAAGATCCAAGTAAGTGGGCTGCTTCCCCACCCTGTTCCCTTGCTTGTTCCTCATGAAGTGACAAATGAGTGAGGTGAGTGAAGCAGTGCACTGCTGTCCTTGTGGGCAATGGTGACCTGCTTCCCTACCCACTCAATCTTGTTCTTCCTTGAATGGTCCCTTGAGATTGAATGGGTAAGGAAGCCGATCGATGCAGTTCAGAACAGAGTAGGCTGCAGGGAGTTGGCAGGCTCAGGGTGAAGGGCGCCCCAAATCCACCGCTCCCCCCATCCTGATGTGTGATGCATCATTCGCTTCATGAATAGACCAGCACAGGTGCTGCTCTTATCATGGAACAACCGAGAATTTCACAGCACAAGTTATTTTAGCCATCTCCGCTAGAAATATTAATATGCCCTGTTTTATCCATGGATAATAGCAAGCATGCCCTTAACAGCACTCCTTTTATTAATTGACAATGAGGCTTTGAAGCTTTATGGCCAAAATAATAAAGTATGAATCGACACCTAAGGTTTCCACAGAGGGTCTATAATGAATTGAAATGCTCTAAGTAAGAAATGCATATACTCACCTTTCTATACTTCCAAAGCTGGTTCCCCTTCATTCCATGACAATCATACAGAGTCACTGGGCTGTTGTGAGAAATGGCATCAAAGCAGAATTTCTTTGTATGCTGAGGGTCTCCTGGACGGATATCTTCTCGCCAACTAAATGTGAATACCTGCTATGACAGACATTGAATTCTCAGTAAAAGAGAGGACAAAACCTCAACATTCTTCTGTGTCTCCTCCTCTCTTTCACACCATTGCTCCATGTGAAGAATCAACATTACATCTTTAAATTACATTACATCAGCAGGAAACCAAGTCTATACCTAAACTTCAAGAAGCTGTCATCAGTTTCATGTATTGGTTACAGAAATAAGCATATCAATATTCTTATGAATGGTCCTATAATCAATAACAAAATATTAGCAGATCAGAGTTATTTGTCAATTAATACTGAGGTCATGCTCTGCAGGTGAACATCATAGGAGAAGCATATTGGTCCAATGTTCAGGAGAAGCAAAACTCTTAGTACATCACTAAACAGGGAATTAAGCAAAGGAACTGATTCTTCATCTGGGCTGGTGATTTGAAGATGGGAAGAAAGAAGGATTTAGTCAGTGAAAGAGAGCATGGGAGCAGAAGTACAATGCCAGAACTGACAACTATGTTCAACGAGGAAAATCCAGATGACACAATGCATAAAACAGTGCCTGTTTTCTTGGGCAAAGAACATTAATGGAAAGATGAGACAAGTTTTCAGTCGGATACTACCATTTCTCTAAGGTGAAGCTTACTGATCCTAAAAATTGGAATGTGTAAAAATAGGTGAAATCTTTGTGGGGTGAAATATTCCAAGGATGAGGAATCAATGAGGCAAGAGATCAACTGCAACAAGAGCTAGTTTGCATGTGGGACTGTTGGGAGCTCTCTTGAAGCATAGCAGGAAGAACAATTCCTTATATTCATAAGGAATATAATTCATAACAATTCATAGCACTGGCTTAGTAGTAAGATGACCTAACATAGCATGTTCAGGACAAAAATAACTGGATATACCACTTTTAGCGTGAATAAATAGCAAAAGAAATTGTTCTCTCTTTATGGAGACGTTAGATAAAAATAAATTAATATAACCTGAGTTTTGAAATAAACAATGCAACATGACAAGTCCAAGGCTTGTTTTTGAAGATGGGTTTTAATGGAGATTGGTTTACAGCTCGAGTCCGGGGTATTTGAGGGACCACCTCCTTCCATACAATCCTACCTGTACTCTTAGGTCATCGGGGGGGGGCGTTCTGACTGTGCTGCCACCAGGAGAGGGGGGTGGCGGCCAAAAATAGGGCCTTCTCAGTGGTGGCCCCACAACTGTGGAATACCCTCCCCTTAGAATTAAGAACCCTCTGGCAATATTTCGGCGGGTCCTGAAGACTTTTATTTAAACAAGCCTTCAATTTATTTAAACAAGACTTCAGGCTGGCTGGCTGGCATTTTAAATTTCAAATTGCAATTATGGGATCCACGGGGCTTGCTTATTTTAAATTTTTAACTGTTTTAATATTGTTTTTTTAACATTGTTTTAATTTGTGATTTTTTAATGTGATCATTTTAATACTGTAAGCAGCCTTGGGTGCCCATGGGGCAGAAAGGCAGGATAAAAATTAAATAAGCAACCAAACTGATATGTAAGCCTCTCTTTTTAGCAAACTGATTCCTTGTGCAGGAAGAATTATGTAGTCTTTTCCAGCAGATACTGTGTTTTAAACTGAACTTCCTTTCAATTCTATGCTTAAAGTAACATTTTCATATAAAGCTGACATCTCTGGCACCTCATGCATCAAGAGGGTAGAAATACTGCCCAACCAGTTTCATCTCTCTCCAGCATCTACTAGGATGTTAATCACGCAGAAACAAGTCACTGAATGTGCTGGCAGTTCCATTAATATAATCCGCGATCATTTGTTTCAGAAGGTGCTTAGAAATGAATCTTTCTGAGTTGGGTACAGCTTTGCTGGTTTGTTTTTAACATTCCTCTCTGCAGTTTCCTCAATCTGTTCACCCCAAGATTTAACTCCCAATAATTATTTTTATACTGCCTTTCTGCCAAAGCACTCAAGACAGTTTATTTAAAAAAATAATCTCCTTTACCCACAATGTATTGTCATACCATACCAAGAACATCTATCTGAAAAAAAAAAAAACACCACCACCACCAGTATCTGTTCTGGCCTGTTTGGGCCAGAAAACAGATTACGTTTCACAAAGCCCCTCTAATTAGTATCATCACTAAAGCCACTATAGTATTTAATACACAAGTATTTCTATTTGTGTAAAACATCTGTTTATACAACTCTAGAAACAACATTCAGTTCATTCCAATAAATGCAAATACCTGCACATTATTCCAGGCTGCTTCTCCTCTGCCTGTCACACAGGGTTCAAGTCTTAGCGGTGAACCCAGGGCTCCATGTTTGGTATCTACACAGAGACCAGTCCCTACATTACGGATCTGCAAGAATAAATCACCGATTAGTTCTTCAGCTAACTTTTAGACCTGCTGACTGACAAAAAGAAACAGAAGCACGTAAGCAGCTATCACTGAGCAGAAGCTGGCATTAACAGTGGCCAAAAGGTGCGGTGCCTTTTTAAAATAAAGTTACTTTTGTCACTGTCACAAGGGAAAAGGAATGTTCAAGGGTTGCATTGTCAAGAATATGGAATCCAGAACATGCTGCTCGGAGTGGCTTTAAACATTAATATGTTGAGCACATGGGTTTGAGAGCCATTAACAAATTGTTTCACTGTATCTGGGGTTAGTCTCCAAATGAGTTACTTTTGTTGCTATTGTCTTTAAAAAGAGATGGTCAAACTTTTAAGTTACTAGCATGTTCTTATTTCTGAGGAAACTTGACAGTGAGCTGTCTGAAAAAAGCTAAACCTAAGCAGTATGCATTAGGTATTCACAGAAGGTACTGAACTTTTTCAATAAGAGGCATAAAACAAAGCCTCAATGGCCCAAAACACTGCTAGTGACTTGTTCTGCATTTTTAAGCTAGGACTGGCAAGATTTCTGTATTTAACAGCATCTACATGACAATCTCCACTTTATTAAAAACCACTTTCTACCAATGATGCATTAGAGCAACACCGGTAGAAATGCAATCTCTAGCACATAATTGGTGGAAAATGGGTTTTAAGAGCTACAAAATAATGGCTTTTCATGCCACTGTTCCCTTCTCTTGAGCAAGGCGGAAGTGCAGAGTTTAGATACAAACAAGTGCCATTTCCTATTCCAAATGTGACATCTTACTCATTTCCCTTTGAAAGCAAAATAGAAACAATGGAACTGGAAAGCTATGCGATACGCAGACTGACATTTTCAGTCACATAACATGTTTGCTTAGTTCCTGTAAGAACCCCTGCACATTCAAGTGTAAATGAAACTGCATGAATCATGGTGTGTTATTTACACTGAGGGATGAGAGCAACAGGTCCTGGAAGTCTTTTTGTTTGATCTGGAACCCAACAGCATGGCATGATTTAATGAAACTTCTAAATCTTTTGATGATATGACTGAGATTTTTGAATGGACCAACCTCTCCCCAGGCAGCTGCTGGAGGCTCCACTGGTGGGTAAAACTTTGGCAAGTCCCAAGCAACTTCACTCATGAACCACTTGAAGCTTTTGCAGTTGAGATTACTCCGAAGTTCCTTTTGGGAAGTTACATCCCCTGCAGAGAGATGCCGATATTCGGGTCTCCTCTGATATATGTACTCTGCATACTCATCCATCCACACTTCAGCTACACGCTTCAGGTTCTATATAGATACCCACATTTTTGAAACAAGTGAAGAGAAAGTAGATTCATGAAGTGTATTTGCACTAGGCATAAAAGATAAGGTCACAAAGATTTCCACTTGACTGCCACCTTACTTATGAGCAAGTGAAATCTCTACTATTTTACTCTTGGTGCATGAACATAATAGGCAAAGTAATTGCATAAAGTTTAAAATCAAGTTTAAAATCTTAAAAGTTTAAAATCTTAAAATAGTAAGATTAGAAATACCATGTAGATCAGTGTTATTCAAACTGTGGGTTGGGACCCACTTGATGGGTCGTGACCTGATGTCAGGTGGGTGGCGGAAACCTGGGAGCAGCCATCTTGGAAACTGCAGACCTTACTATTGTTATATTCCTTTTGTGAGTGTTATCAGTTTGACTTTTCAAGTGATGGTTTTAAAAAAAAAACACTTTATTTTTAGTTCAGTGCTTTTACATAATATTTTGTCCTAATCTTGCTTTCTGTCAGGGATGTTTCCTGACTGTACAATTGCTGCAGTCCAAGAATGCCCATTTGCATTTCAGGAGTGTCATTTGAATAGGTTACAACGACAGCACTTCCTTCCACACCATCACTTCCAGTGGGTCCCCGACTGAAAGTGGGTCCCGGTCTAAAAAGTTTGATTACCACTGATGTAGATAAAACAAAGAATCAAGTGAAAATCCTTAAAGACTAACAATTACATAAGTTTATATATATATAAAAAAAGATATATATATATATATATATATATATATGTATATGTATATATGTGTATGTATGTATGTATGTATGTATGTATGTATGTATGTATGTATGTATGTGTAAAGGTAGGATACAGATCTTTAAAATACTGTAAATATACTTAATTTATAGATTTACAGTGGTATAGTATTTTTTAGGCCAGAGTCTACTTAGACTTTGGCCTATGAACATTTAAAATGCAAAAAATCTTTAGGTGGCACAGGTCTCTTGGTTTTTGCTTCAACATTTATCATTAACTGTACAGTCTATTAATACAGTAAACATTCAAAGGCAAACTTGTCAACACACAAATGAATTTTCTGGAAATCAAGGTAAAGGCCCTACTAAGTTCCCTCTTCCCTATTGTAGACCCAAGAACAGGCTAGAGAATCTAGCTCATATATGGTAGTCATTATGTGTCTACTATAGACATTTTGAGAATAGTTACAGGTAACGAACTCTTTCTGTCATTTTATAAAACCAGCCTATAAAACCAACAGAGAGAGGCAAGCATAAAGGGCTAATCGCTATCATAGGTCTTGAAGGAGGATTCATCTCATTGTAGCATCCGATTGGGTGCACATCCCATCACACAACACAAGCCAGATAACTGGAAGTTTGGACAAAGGAAGCCAAGCCATCAGCACCAAATGCACTGATGGGGGAAGTCATCATAAAGGCAGACACAATTCAGATAACCAAGAGGGAAGGAAAAGCTTAATTTTGATGTAACCAGTTTTTTGCTCTTCTGTTACTGCCTTTTCCCACCAGAGGGAGCATTGATACATTAAAAAAAATCTGATTAAGAAAGGCTTTATTAAGTGAGGGAGCAAACCATTACATGGATTTCTAGGTAGTAGCATCCAAGTTCCTAATGTGTTCTTATATCAGTAATCATCCTAAAACTGCCAATTTCTTCCTTCTACACAATATGGATAATACTGAGATTTTCAAGCTTTGCAATTGACCCACAGTGGAACATCTAGCTTCAAAAACTCTGGCAATTATAGAAAGATCTAATCACCTTATTTGCCTTTAACAGAATGATCATGCCGCTGCTGGGGAGATAGGGGCTTTTTGCACTTATTCCTGTCTGCAGCGACCACTGGGGTTGTGGGAAGCCCCACGGAAGGCTCCCCACACCACTAACATTAAAAAATTGCAATCATGACTCACTTCTAGGTTGCAATTGCAAAACTGGAAGTGGGTGCTCCCTGCAAGCTAGCTCCCTCCCTCCCACCCTTCTGTGGTGCTCCCTGCAAGCTCCAGTTGCAGCTGCAGACAGGAGTAAGTACAAAAACGTCCATCTCCCCAGCAGTGACACAACTTTTCCGATCACAGCATCGCCCTTTCCCTTGTCTCTACCATGACTTACTGTGCTTCCCAAACTCCCTGTGAGTTTGAGAAATGCTCAACTAGGCTGATTTCATCCTTTTTCATAGCTTCCACCTGTTGGCATGACAAGCCTGATCCTGTGTTACTACAAAATTCATCCCCTCTGTTAAAGGCAAGGCAATTAGATCTTTGTATAATTGCCAGGGTTTCTGAGGTTAGATTTTCCACTTGTGGGTCTATTGCAAAGCTTGAAAATCCCAGTCTTATCCCCAGTCTCGTTCCCAATCACATCGTTGCCCCGCCCTGCCCTTAAGCGGGCAGAGGCAGGAGTTCTCAGGTTGGTGGATCACAAACCACCATTTTGAGAACCCCTGTTCTAGATTTCATTCTTTATATTCTGTGAAGAAGCGTAACAGGAAGCATTACACAGGAAGGGTTCTTACCCTTGCCAGACTAACTCCTGTTGGGACTTTGTAAGGGACATACTTCCTGTAGATATGGCCTACTCGGGAACAAGGGATGTCTTCCATGCGACCACCACACATCCAAACCTGTAGGACAGACAGGGAGAATAAAGACAAGAATTTGCTGAATATGATGGAAATCAAAACTTTTCAATCCAGAAGCTAATACAAACTTTGTACTCCAATGACTTAGCATCTTTACCATAAATTTATTCCAATCTCAGCAGCATTTAGTTGGTTTTTGACTTTCATAATTGTAGATACCTGAAGTTATCTGTATCAGCATTTCTCGAACTGTGGGTCACATAACTAAGCCCCTCAAGCCTTGAAGCTATTCATTAGGGCTGCTCATTATGAGAAAGGGATCTAGCTTTTTTGCCAATTAAGAAATAAAATATTACTTGTAAAGAGATACATAAAATATTTCTTTCTAGATAACGTTTTCTTTAAGTCTTGTAAAGGTAGGTGGGTCCCAATAGAATGTCATTTTAAAAAGTGCTAAAACATTTGAGAACCACTGGTCTATATTATCATCATATCATGCCAAGAATACTATCAGATCCAACTAATAGGACTGAACAGTATTTATATACTGCTTTTCAACAAAAAGTTTATAAAGCGGTTTACAGGAAAAAAATAAAGCTAAATGGCTCCCTGTCCCCAAAGGGCTCACAATACAAAATTGTGGAACAATAAAAATAGGATGAACCTAGAAAGTAAAATGAAATATGATGAAACAAACGCAGGGTACAGCTCTGCCTTAAGTTCTTCTGACTGTTAATGCAAATTTACCAGAAGATGAAGACTTTTGTGATACACTGATCAAGAAACAAATCTAGAAAATTATCTAGCAAGACATTCCTTACCAACACTTTACTGGGTATTTTGCAAACCTGGATCAAATGTGCCCTTTCAGCATGGAAGGCACAGAAATATGCGGTATGCAGCTGCATATCTGCAATTAGCAACAATCCATAACAGATTAAAATCTTTATTTCATATAAAAAAAATGAGCACCAATTAACTTGCAGAATTATGACCCAATTAATGTCCTAGTGAAGCCAAGAAATTTATTCTCCCTACAAGAGAGATTGTATCTGTGCCAACAGGCTACAAGAACCTTCTTTCATACCTAGATTAAATATGGATATAATTTTTGCAAGTATGAATGTAGTGCTACTGTGAGTTCATGCATTCCAGAAGGCTTTTACCAATAATAGCATACTTAATCTGTTTTAGAGTACCATGTCCATTTTTAAAGATTGTCTGGCTATGTTTGCTAAGGTAAACATTTTAATGATCCAACAAAGAATACATTATTGTTGGTTAAGCATTATTTTTGGTTGAGCCAGAACTTTTCAGGCTTCTATTCTGTATAAGAAACTCCATACTGAACCAATCTTTATTTGCCACTCAAATATAAATTTAAGCATTGCAATTACTGTGCATGGGAAAGCAAGTGCTGACCACTGGTGTTGAAAGGCGATAAGACTTTTATTCCATATGCTTAGCACTTCCTGAGTGAGCAACTTCAGGAGGCAGCAAGTTTGCATTAACTGATACAAAAGATGTACAGTTTTTGGACAAGGCTGCAAAATGCCATTTTGATCATTTGTTTCCACCCACCTATTAACACCACTCTGACTAGGCAAGTTCCAGTGAAAACGTATATTGAATCACAGAAACTTTTTTTTTGGAAATTGGCTAAGTTAGCACCAGAGGTAGCCCATCCAGTAGTTGAGGAGATGAGGGTTGCATCAGCAGCAGATTGTAGGGGATAAGGGGGCAGCAGATTGGGGGTGCCTTTTACCCGGACTGCTGCCTCCAACACTTGCCTGCCTGCCTCCAAACCACATGGATGCAACCCACACAGATCAGATTACCATCCACTAAAAGCAGCTGCATCTTAACTGAGCTCCTTGTACATTTTCTTCAGACATGGAAGTGCAGGATTTCTGGTTTGATTTAGAGTACTGGTTCCCAAACGCCTCCCCCTTTAAGAAAGGATTGGGAACCTTCTAAGGACCCACAGGCAACAGCGCCCATCACTTCTGGGTTCTCCACACTGCCACAGCAGACGATGAAAGGGAGGTAAGAAGCTCCACTAAAATGCATCTAACTTCCTGTCATTGTTGGAAGAAGGGGTTGAGCCCAGTAGTGACGGGTGCCATAGTTGCAGGTCTCCGCCGTTCAGCAAACCCCGTAAGATGGAAGGATTTTTAAAATGTAAAACTGGGGGGGATCATGACCCCCAGGTTAGGAACTGATGATTTAGAGGGTCGCATGAATGAAGAAACTCTATTAGTATGATCCCTTTAAATTCAGTAGTTCCCAATCTTTAGGAACTTGCCGACCACTGGCAAAGACTGGAATTGTTGTGGACCATATGCAATAACCTCACCTGATGAACACAAAAAATACAATTAAATTTGTAATAATTAGGAAAGATTTATTAGAGATTTATTATTAAAGAGATGATTTGTGGGTTGCTGCTTTTATTGCCAGATACAGGCATTCCATTCTCCACCCTCTCTGGTGGTCCATGGTGGAGGGCTCGCTCAGCAAGTGCTGGAAGTTAATGAAGGCTATCTTTTTCTGAAAGCTCACAGACTACTTCTCAGGGTTTTGTGGACCACAGACCACAAGTTGGGCATCAGCGCTTTAAACTGAATGTGGAAGTTCTGCACTTCAGCAACTGAAGAAGCCTTGTGTGGAATGCCGTAAGTGGCTGCTTTTTCTTTTAGTTGATTTTTTTTTTTAGTTGCATTGGGAAGAGCAGTGGGTGATCTGCGCTGTCTTATCCAGCGTTCGATAAGATCCAACGAAAGTTGCCTTACAACAAACTCACAAGCTTGTTCTTTTTGACCATTTTAATGACAGCTGTGTAGCACAGAAAAATAAAATTTCTCAGAAACAACAGCTAAAGATTGTAAAGCAAAAGGGAACATTTCTCCAACTGTGCCAACACAATGTTCCAATCATATCACACACTGATTTGATGAAAAGCCTTTCATACAAGTTAATTTGCTACAAGCTATTACAACTACGGGCTATTTTTTTCAAGTTTTATAACTTGCATAATTAAGGCTGCAATTCTATGTAGATGTGATAGGACCAAGTCTCATTTAACTCCATGGGACTTACTTTTGAGTAGATAGGCATAGGACTGCACCTAGCACTACAGATTTACAATCACAAGGCAGACAAGCATAGCCTGTCTTCTTCCACATAGTCATTTCTACTCCTTAACTATTGATCAGAGGCAGCCATGATCCAAAAGAATGATAAAAGGAATGAGTTTATTGAACATTACAATCACTCTTAGGAAAGTAGGTCTCAAGCATACTGACATAAGCAAACATAATAACGGCAGGAAGGGGAGAAGGACCCTCCCACCATAGAAAATCTTATATATTTGGAGGAACTCCTGCCTAACCCATACTCCCCCCCAAAAATGGCTTTAGCAAATTATGGTGAATGAGCATCCTTCAACCATTAGAGAATACCATAACAATGTCCATGTGTTAGCCCAACCATGGATAAATGCGTGATAGAACATGGTTTCTTGAACACATCTCAGTTAACAAAACTGGGCTCGGTACCAGATGAACTGGCACCGAGTCTAAACATTCTCCCCCGAATAGCTGTGGGGAGGGGAAGAGAAGATGACCCCTCCCTCCCCATCCCTTCCTTTTGATAGTGAGAAGCCTTCTCAGCTGGGGGTGAATGAAAAGCAAGGGAAGCACACTCATTTCTATTCCTTTTGTTGCAGTTCTCCCAGCAGAGAAGCCAAGCTTGTTGACCAAACTGGATTTAGTTTAGAGGCCAAACCAAATATGCAAAAGCCTCAAACTTTAAAACAGGACCTGTAGTAACTGACTGACTTTGCATCTCAGAAGGACTAATTCCCATCTTGGAGACTGCAGATGACACATTCCATACAAATGATTATGTTTCAAACAATACATCTGTGCCTGCCCCCAGGCTTATAAACACATGGAATCCTCTGATATCATGCCTCTCTGCCACAAATATTCTCCCCTCATACTTAAACAGCACAACACTGTGCTTTTAAAAAATATCCTCATGCTCTCAACTGGTGATATGGCACTTGAATATAATCTAATTTCAAAAGCAGGCTTCTTATTCATTTTCATTGCTGCTTTGATTCATTTTATTAGCAACTCCTTTGTGTGATGACAGAATTCATTACAACTTGCATAAAGAAAATTATCAATTCTCATCTGTAAAAGGGAGGGCAGTGAAAAAGGAGAGTCTCACACACTGGAAGCAGAAGAAAGGAATTAAAAAGCTACAGCACTGAAGGAAAAAAGAATTAAGCATCTGTCAAGCAGCAGCTCTTGGGATAATGAAGAACTACTAACATGAGATGAAATTGGGAAGATTTTTTTCCCATTCTATCAGGCAGCACAGCACTCATTGCTGCATTTTAAATGAAGGCAAAACCCTTTCTTGAACTTCTGCATGCAGTGAAAACACACATGCAATTTGTGACCTAGTGAACATCTTCTGCTGGCTAGAAAAGTTGAGTTTGATCAGCCAGAATTGAGACTTGGCCCTCAATCCCCTGAGTATTTATAATGTATGTCTTGCAATATTGGATTTAATTACCTGTTAAAATAATTTCTAGTGAGATGCAATGATGATCAATTCCAAATCAAATCTTGTCCCCAAGTATGAAGGGTCAAGCAAATCATTATTCAAGCAGAGGAAAAATGATGGGCTACTAGGCAGACTGACAGAAGGTCTGACCCTTCTCCCCATTTTTCCTCCCTAGAAAACAGGGCTTCATTCCTCCTTCACTTCCAGACGAAGACATGATTCCCAACAAAGGACTGTTTCCATATATGGCATACATATAGGGACACAGCCATAAGATGGCTTAACAATAGTACATCTTACAAGACTTCTCTGGAATTCATGCATTCTATACTTTGGGTTAAGTCAAAGGTGTCTGAGAGCAACTTCCAATAGCCTAAGTTATACAGTACAACCACAAGTCATTTTCAGAAACCATTTTGCTTTTGGCACAAAAGCAAGCATTATGACAGCCAGCTACTTTCTCAGAGACAACACAAGTAAATCAAATTCCCAAATAAAGCTGGGCTCCTATAGGGGAACTTTAGTTCAGTATCATCAGTAAGAATAGCAGTCTATGAAACAAATGAAGGTAAAGGAACAAGGAGTATAAATGACTGTGTGGAAGGTGGAAGACAGGCTCAATTACAAATAAATCAGTGTTTTTACCAGAAACCACTTCAGCTATAGCTCTAACCAGTAAAATAGCATGCTGTTCTCTGTCAATTTGTTTACTCTTTCTCTTCAGTGCAGTTGGCACAATAGGTAGAACCTATTCCATCCATCCAGTATTTTATGTAGCATCAGAAAACAATTCCCTTAAATGACAACTATAATCTTCTATGGGTCATCTTGTAGGCAAATGTGCTAAAATCTGATCTACACACATTTTTCTAACAGTATTGGCTGGAGTCCAAACAAACCAGGGGGAGAGTGAACACTAGGGCTGAGCATCACAACAGTGATCAATTTAATTGAACAGGCACCCCCTGTATCCATGGATCCAGTATGTGTGGTTCTGGGGGAGGGGTTCACCCCATGCCCATTATCTTTGGTTTTTCTTTATTAGCAGTAGAAGCATGCATTTTACTGCTTAGACAAACAGTTTCTTGCTAAGCTGAGACAATGGCATCCCTGGCCCCTGACCTTTACAAAGCCTAGCACAGCGCTCTACTTTCTAAAAATGTTACAATAAAAACTTCCAGTTCTATAGAGGGAGGCACAGTGGCAGTGGTGCTGCCCTTAAAGGGCTTGGTGGCGGTGGCACCTTGGGGGCATTTGCTCCCCCTCAGTTAATAGCAAGACTGCCACTGAACTGAGAAGTGCGATTATGCAGATAGGCATCCTGCACACTAGAGAGATACAGCCAGAACCTTAACACGAAGGAGGAACTGTCCTGCTTCCTGTTAATGTTCGGTTAGTGTGCTCCCTGTAGCTTTGCTAAGATTTTGTTAAAAATGGGTTGCTTCTGAAATATGAAAATGTTTTCCATTTGAGAAATGCTGTATGTCAAGTTTTTAAGCTCCTTTAAGTGACAAGATCTCAATCTTTTTAAAATGGACTACGAAGCATCATAAATTCTGTTCTTCTCTTGACACAACACTTGCATTCTCATAATTTCACCAGGAATAATGAAATCAGCCACAAATGAATGCATCAATTTATCTTAACTTCTGATAATACTGCAAGTCTTTCAGTTAAATGTTGTTTTCTGTGACACAATACAAGAAAGAGGCCTTTTGCTGGGATTAATTAACGTGAATTTAACCCACCATAAATCATCATCTCTAGCCTGAAATACACATTTTATCTAAGAGGGAGTAAGTAGACAGATGAATGAAGTAGTCTTATGTCCTGCAGATCAAGCAACGAGTGTCTGCTCCAGCATTTCAAAGACAAAGAGTTTGCTAAGTCACTGTCATCACTCTTGGAAACTACTGTTTCAGAAAAGGTCCAAGCTGGAGAAGATGAATGATGATTCTACGCTCTCCTGCAGAGAATGACATTATTACACCATTTCTCTACGACAATAGTAAAAAGGATAAATGGAACTAACTGTAAGGGAATCTCAATGGGAAAACAAGGCGGCTCCAATGAGTCTTTATCACTCATTTTGGAGATAAATAATGGGAAGGAAATATCATTTGCTGCATGTTAATTGCCTATTGACTGTAGTTTGATGAGTTCTTACAACATTATCAAGAGTTCAGAGGAAACCGATAGGGGAGAGCAGAAAACAAAAAAATGGTTGTAAAGATCAGGAAAGTAATGTGTGGCTGCTGGCAAGGCTAAATTATCTGCCATGTTCTTTGCTAGTCTGAACTGAAGTCAAACTGAGGTAGTGAGTGTGCCATTTTCAGCTGGACACAGAAGCCACTGGCTATAATCTGAGAGGCAATTGCAAACCAATGGCATACCTGCCATAAAAAACGGCAAATGAAAAAAGGGAACATTTCCCAATATTTGAACTAAGAGTTAACATTAAAATTTTCCTTTCAATCACTAACAGTATTGCAGGAGTTTGGCAGCCTGATTCAAGGCTGCCTACCCCCAGCGCTGCAACTACACTGCCAGCAGTGGGTGTAGCAAATCTACAGGCATGCCCCAAGTTCCTTGGGCATTCCGTTAAGGACCCTCCGCAGATACCAGAAACCACAGGTGCTGGGGACCAATTTCAAACAAGTAAGATGCATTCTGGGACAAGTCTGGGCAGAGACTAGGGCCTCTGTGTGACCCAGAAGTGGCTGGAAGAAGCAGAAGAGACTGCCTGGAGCGCTGCAAATGCAGTGAAAGCACTGTGCAATGATAGCTCCCAGGAACTTGCCCTTTCTTTTAAACTTTCGTAATGTGCTTTGAAAGGGTCCCCCTGTATCTGCAGATAACTGAAACAGGGGATACCGGGGGATGCCTGTAGTTGTAAATTCAGATTTCTGCAACACTGTGTAAGAATTGTGTTAGCTCCTTGAATATCCATTTCAATTTATTTAAAGAAACTACTGAATATAGGCCAGGGACTAGCAACCAGTGGCCACTGTGTAGAAAGCCAGTATGGTATAGTGGTTTGGGAGTTGGACTTTGAGCAGGATTTGAGCCTGGATCTTCCAGTTTAGTCATGAAGCTTCCTGGGTGACTTTGGGCCACTCACTCTCTCTCAGCCTTGGCTACCTGTTATGAGGACAAAAGGAGGGGAGGAATTGTGTACATCTCCCTCAGCTCCTTGGAGGAAAAGTGGTATAAAAATGTGAAAAATAAATGTAACTTAGCAAAACATCTTAGCCAATGCTTCGGTTTTGACAGTATGATGCTCTTTACAAGAAATATTACTCAAAATTTTCAGACTTTGAACAAATACATACACACCATCAAGAAAGGTGCAAACTGATACTTTATGCCTAAACATTACTTAATTATTCATATTTTCCAATGAACATAGCTCACCTTAAAAGATATTTCATATTGCTCTCCGCCCCATATCTCCAGACCTGCATCATATCCTCCCAGCTCCCAGAACCACTTTCGATCAACTGCAAACAGTCCTCCAGCCATTACAGGAGACCTTAAGGTAAAATTAGACTCATGATTAAAAACCAATACAGAGATCTAGATTAATTTTCATCACACAAACTTATCAAAATTTGATTTTTTTTTACCATCTCATCTTAGTGCTGCGACAGACCTCTGCTAAAATCTTGCTTTACAACATTTTTAATACAGTGGAACCAAGAACTTGGCAGAGCTATTTTTAGAATGAGTCTGTGCCAAGTCTTCGACAGACAACATAGATCAGCACACATTCTCCAACTAAGATGCAATATTGAGCATATTAATACTGTAATATTCTTCCTCACTTGGATTAGCTGATAAGAAACTATAAATCAAATCTAAGTTTTTTAGTGAGCCATTACTATCCTGGTACACTGGATCCCTGGATTATGGGCAGCTGCATCAGTGATTTCCCACAGGTGTAGACACACAGGTGTAGTCTGTCCTTGTGCTTTTGCACAGGCACAAGAGAGATGTTCTGACGTATCTGTTCTGATTTCCGGACAAACGACCAGAAAGGAACCAAGATGGAAGTTAAGGACTTCAAGTTTATTTGAAAGGTCGGTCATCCAGGCATTGAAAAAAAAAACTGAGGTTGTTTGATACCAGAATGTTGTTTTTTGTATAGCGTAGCACTCATTGCAGTTGTTCAACACACTTCTTCAACACACATTCAAGCTGCCTGGCTTTTACAATGTTTTGCTTGGTGCAACACCAAGATTGTTAAATTACATTTCAGCAACCATGATAAAAAGTTACATTATATACCACGTATTGTAATAAAAGTGTCAACCATCCATTGAAAGTGGTAGGTTTGAAGACAGAAGTACCATGACAGAGTTTCACATCTCTTGAAATGAATTACCTAACACAAAAGCAAAGGGTAGTTCCTAACTGTCTGAAAGCACCAGTGCCAAGAGCCTACCATCTCTCTGACAGTTCAGCTTGTTAGACACCTATTGACACTGTTTCAAGAACTTACTCAAAAGGGTCACTGGGGTCAGGTTTCTGTAATTCAGGAGGAATTGGGATCCGCTTGTAATACATCTCCCAGTCAAATGCTCCTCGCATTGCATCTCCAGCTTGTGTTTCATAGCCAAAGTGGTCATGGTCTATTACATCAATCATTGGACAAACAATAGTCTTGCGGTTTCGAGCAATACGGTCTGAGAGACACAGAGAAATGTGTTAGGTCTGTATTTGCTTCTCCCTTTCATCTTTAGCAAAGAATGAGTCTACAGTACAGCATACAGAAGGTTCAGCATGACTATTATCTAAGCTTGTTACCACAAAACACATACTTCTCGCAGCTTATTTTTATCAACAAACTGCGAACATCTAAGTTGTTTTCTTTCTGAGTACAGTTTAATTATTTTACTTTTCTTCTAATTGTATAAAAGAAACATCTTGTGAAGGCAACTATTCTCCAGGGGAAAATATGTAATTTTGAGATGTATTTATTTTCAAAGGGTTTTTAGAGGAGAGGGAGAATTGATAGTCCATCCATCACTGGCTACCCAGCCAGTGTTTAGAGATTTTATGATTCTATGTTTTTAGAGATAGCACCTCTCTCAATACCAGTTGCTGGGAAGCAACAGTGGAAGGGAAGTATTGCCTTCATGGTATTACCTTTTTTGAGGGCCTCTGAGAAGCATCTGGATGACCATTTTGGGAAACAAGATGCTGGCTTTGTTGGACCCCTGGTCTGATCTAGCTGGGTTCTAAAAGTGTACACTATTAGCAGAAAAGGAAGAAGGATTTTGGGACACAGCATTTAGGAACTGATAGGTGTTAGGCATTTAACAATTGCACAGACCAGGATTGCTGCCAGTGGCAGCGTTGTGACTGGGCAGTCCTAAGAGAACAATGAAAGCCTAGCAGCAAGAGAAAGGCTAATTTGCACATTTTAGTAGCAGGTCAACTATCCTGCTGCATCCTAGTATTATGTACCGTATGTATCTAAGATGCCTGTGTGCTGGTGCATTAAAAAATAACTCAAATGTTCAAAAGAAGTCACACTTAAAGGTGATTATTTTCCACTCAGCTTAGCAACCTTCAACCTGCTTGGCATTTTATAAATGAACAAAAATAATATTCCCCTTAAAATGCCACATTGCTCTGATTGGTTTAGTTGTTCCAGACATGCTGAGTATTTAAGCCTCATTTAGTTCACCTAGTTTTGTACAAGTTCACAACTAGTTCAATAAGAAAATGATCCACACAACACTATATAATGAGTTTCCAAGTTCTGAAACAGATTCAGGCAGGAACTAGTTTGGACAAAGTAACATAATATATTTTGGCAACACAAAAGAATACCCTTTTAACTGCTCACAGCTGGACAGAATTGGCACAAGGCTCATACTTGTTGAAATAACAAGGACTTATTTTATAATTTGATAAACTATAACAAAATAATTTGCAATTGAAGCATTTCAGACTTCTCAGAAAGTTCACAAAGAAATCAGATAGAAATGCACAGGTTGGACAAATCACAGGACCACTGAGAGACCCTCACCCTTACAACAGTTTTCCAAAAGGGAGAAAGACTTATTTGAATACAGGTCCAGCCTGTTTATTTGCAGATTCAGGACCCGTGGTTTTAATTAACCGCAGCCTTAGCACCCATGGATTTGCCTGGACCTGAACCCCTCAGAAGATGACTGGATGTTGCATTCCATGGGTAGGTGAGGCTGCACACAGCATCCCTGACCCTCAGGAAAACTGGCACTTCCGGAAGCCTTAGCAGGCCTCCTGAGGATCGGGGACAGTGCGTACGCCTGCCCAACCCTCAGAAGGCCCTTGGGATGCAACCAGAGTACAGCTCTGCTCGCCTTTCAAGGGTCTAGTGTGCCCAGATCAGTAGACTTGATTTGCAGGTTTCAACATTCATGGGGGCTCTGGGAATGGAATACAGTAGTCAGCATTCAAGGTACTGCCAACTACCCTGACACAACAGGAGAAAATATACGCAGGACAGGATTGCAAAAGGCTGTCTGAGCCAAAGTCCAATCGACAGCCTCCACCAATCTGCTGATGAGTAAAAGACTGAATCTAACCCTCTGCTCTCTCTCCACACACCTGCCCCCAAATCATAATTGTAATGTGTGTTGTGAATACAAACCTCAACTAAATGAATACATATTACAAACTTCCCAGAGGCTTAGATTGGAATCT
>JAJKFI010000005.1:12347283-12401227 GCA_029204185.1 Lerista edwardsae
TGGCTGCCCCAGTATGAGGCAGTGGTGAGGAAGGCAGATTCCAAGCTTGGGGTAATTAAAAAGAGGGTTGAGAATAACACAGCCAATATTATGCCACTGTACAAATGGATGGTAAGGCACAACTGGAGTACTGCATACAGTTCTGGTGACCCCATCTTAGAAAGGACATAGTGGAACAAGAAAGGTACAGAAGCGAGCAGCTAAAATGATTACTGGGCTGGGGCACCTCCTTCATGAGGAAAGACTGCAGCATTTGGGGCTCTTCAGTATAGAAAAAAGGATGCCTGAGAGGGGACATGATTGAGACATACAAAATTCTCCATGTGATGGATAGAGGGATGTTCTTTTCCTTCTCTAACACCAGAATCAGGGAACTTCCACTAAAATTGAGTGCTGGGAGAATTAGAAAAGATAAAAGGATATATTTTTTTTACCCAGCGGGTAATTAATCTGTGAAATGCCTTGCCACAGGAGGTTGTGATGGTGCCGGGCCTAGGTGCCTTAAAAAGGGGATTGGACAGATTTCTACAGGAAAAGTCCATCACAGGGTACAGGTCATGATGGGTGGCTCAACCTCCTGGTTTTAGAAGTAGGTTACTGGATTAAGAATCTCTCCCCTCATGAAAAGAATAATCTCAACAGGACTTTCACTTCAACTAAGATGTTGAAAGAAATGTAACTCATAACAGGGAAATGTAAATTGTTCACATTTTAGGTAGAAATTATAATCAAGTTTGAACAAGTTAGACATAAAACAATACTTTGGGAGAATATGGAAATATATTGATTAGCACTGTTTAATCAGCCTCAATTACCTAACTAACTCCAGGTCAATTTATCATTTTAACCAAATAGCCCCCAAAGCATAATCAAACTGAGACAATGATTCACATTGAGTGATATCGTAAGAAGAGCCCTGCTGGATCAGGCCAAAGGCCCATCTAGTCTAGCATCCTGTATCTCACAGTGGCCCACCAGATGCCTCAGGGAGCACACGAGACAACAAGATGTTTGCATCCTGTTGCCACTCCCTTGCACCCGGCATTCTGAAGTAGCCTACTACTAACATAAGGTGGCTGCACAACCCATCATGGCCTATAGCCCACGATGGACTTTTCCTCCAGAAATCTCTCCAATCCCCTTTTAAAAGCGCCTAGGCCAGATGCCATCACCACCTCCTGTGGCAAGGAGTTCCACAGATTAATTACCTGCTGGGTAAAAAAGTATTTCTTTCAAAAGTATTTATCTGTTCTAACTCTCCCAACACTCAATTTTAGTGTATGTCCCCTGGTTCTGGTGTTGTGAGAGAGGGAAAAGAACCTTCCCTCTATCCACGCTATCCCTCCCATGCATAATTATATATGTCTCAATCATGTCCCCCCTCAGGGGCCTTGTTTCTAGACTGAAGAGCCCTAAATGCCGCAGTCTTTCTTTATAAGGGAGGTGCCCCAGCCCTGTAATAATCAACAGTCTCTCTATGGGATGACAAGGTATTTTTTCTCCCTTTTCAACCAAAAGTCGATCTAAGAATTAGTAAGCACAAAAAATTGAGAAATTACACAAATAAAACTTTTTTTTTGGAGGGGGGAGAAAAAATAATAAATTCAGCAACTCAGCTATTAGTTTCCAGATGGATTAATATATAGCCTAAACAAGTAGTTCATTGGTATCTGCATTCATCAGACTGAAATACAGCATTTCAAATAGACTCACCTAACAGGGGTGGCAACCAGTTCACATTGGCCTCACAATGAGAGTCCAAGAAGGTAATAACATCACCTATTGCTACAGATGCCCCCAGCATTCGGGTTCTTATCAATCCTTCTCTCTTCTTTGTTCGAAGAATCCTCACCTTAGGAAACTGGGCCATATAGTCCTCCAAGCGCTTTTTCAAGTGTTCTGTATAAACAAAATCAAAGGGTGTATTAGGAAGTTATTACACACAGATTCCTCCTCTCTTTTAGATGTGCGTTTCCAGAACCTGGAATAAATTCTTAAGTAAATGTATAAAATCTTGATATTTTTAATAGAAGTTATTTACTTGTAAATCTGAACTATTAGGAGTAGTGCCATTGGAAGGGAGAAACAGTACGAGATGCGAGAGGGCTGAAAACAGGATGAGAAATAATGACAGTGCCTGAAATTAAAGTGACATAATAATGTGTGGCTTAGGATTTGTCCGGGCTTCTCAGGTGTGCAGAGGCTTCATTCTGTGAGAGTGGTCTGTGTGATGCTAGAGCAAGGTGCACACTGGCTGAGCTGGCCAAAGAGGATGGGGCAAAAGGACAGCAGGCAAGGTCTGGACAAAAGGAAGATAGGACCAGAATGACAGGCCATGAAGGGGAAGGGGCAGAAGACGAGGAGAGCACCAGCACAAGGCCAGGGGCTTTTTAAGCCCTTGGAGGCAGACCCTCTAGGAGGCACCCAAAAAGGGGTGTGGTCCACAGAAGTGCAGATCAGCCACAAGGGGCATGTGATGAGGAGACTTTTCTGTGCGTTCCAGAGGGCATCTGTAGCATGTCCAACTTACAAACAAGGGACCTAACCCAAGGACAAGCTGGGCCACACCCGGTGGAGGAGGAAGCTGGATGCAACAACCCGCTCCCTACACAATCTTCTGGGGCCTTCTGAATCCCACTTACAACCTCTGGTAGAGTGCAAGAGGCCAGCAGTGACAGGGACTCCAGCCTTTATCTTCACATCCCCTCCTGAGCAGGAGCTGCCAGGGGCCCCAGATATGGGGACACTCCTACATGAACAGCAACACTTCTAAGAACGTGGCAAGTTTCAGTACAAAGGCTTTGGTTCACCAGCATGGTCAAAACCATTAAAAACTAGTATTTTCTGATATTGGAAGATTTAACATTATCTAACATGATTATAAAGATAAAATAAAATCATACCCATTTCTTCATTTTACCTTCAACCCTTAGGCAATAATTTTTTTAATTAGACACATCCTTTACTAGTATATTAATATATGTACACACAATCCAAGACCACACATTTGTCAATTAAAACAAAATGCAGGCAATTATCTAATTCAGATAGGCATGTAACAAGCAACCTCTTTAACCATAAATGATCTATTAATAATGCAAGCAACATCTGCACCACTATTCAGTTAATCAGTTGACTGCAACACAAGGCCCATGCACTTTTCACCTTTACTTTGCATTCACCTAATACCAGAGGAGATGCTGCTGCTTCTGAATTAGTATGAACAGATCTAAAGTCCGTATGAGACAACATGCAAAGATATGATCATCCTACGCAACTTCGGCAAGGCAGATAAGGAACAGAAGATGTAAGGTGTCCTTTTCTTTGAAAGGATCAAAAGTTAACTACAATTTACAAAGAACCTTGTTAGAACCACCTATTACAACACGCAAATGAAGAGTAGCTATTTATTCCACTTTCACATAGCTATGTCCTGAGAACAACATTTATATTATCAGAAGCACTTGTGAACTACCTTTGGATGACTGCATACACTACTATGCTCGTGTACTTAGAAACATCTAAACTTGCCCTAAAGATCTGACCACACGCTCACTACTTAATAGTTCTAAATTCAAATTTAAAAGAAAAGTTCTTTCTAACAGCTACGCAAATGATTCACATACCTGAGAGAGTATTAAGCTGTTTGAGCCATCCTAATAATAAGCTCATGGAGATATAATTAGCATCCTGCAAGGATATGAAACAGCTTAATTGAGTTTAGCCATTAATGAATAGTGGATTAAATTAGAACACAAAGCCATAAGTCTATGTAAAGCTCCTTCAGATAAGCATCAGAGACTCTGAAGTCAGTTGCAATGGAGAAATTTTAAGTGACTTAGCAAATCTTTTCTATTCGTAGTTAACTACTAGACCTATGGTTAATGCCTATTTGCCTGAACCTACACCACCTTACAGACCATGATTTGTCAATCAAGATGTAAAATTGAAAGTCTGTTTATGTTTATTGTGGTGCTTGTCATTACATCTGAATTCAGATCACAGTTAGCGTCTCCAAGTAACTGCTGTACCATGGAGACAGGAGCACTTTTGAAGCCAAGAGCTGAGCAGAGAAAAAAATGAAAGCATTCAAGCGGCATTCAAGCCTGTTGCAAGTTCAAATCATGGTGTGGGTTCTTAGCTATAGTTAGTACAAATAATAGTTTGGCATGATCAAATCGGTGAATGCACATAATAAAAAGGATGTCACCCATTCTTATTAAAGATGACATAGTTCCATTAGCAGACAAAAGTGATGTTTTTAGGCCCTCTCAAGTCCTTAGACAGCTTTCTGAGGGGCAGGGAGGCCTTTCCGGCCCTTAGAACATGCTCTGGGTGTTTCCTGTGATCTGCTGGTTCTGAGATATTTACTCCAGCACATTTAAGTAGATGTGTTTTCATGTAGACAAGTATAAAGTGATGCACATTGGGGCAAAAAACCAAAACTTCACCTATAGGCTAATGGGTTCTGAGCTGTCTGTGACCGCTCAGGAGAGAGATCTTGGGGTGCTGGTGGACAATTCAATGAAGGTGTCAACCCAGTGTGCGGCAGCAATTAAGAAGGCCAATTCCATGCTTGGGGTAATTAAAAAAGGGGTTGAGAATAAAACAGCCAATATTATGCCACTATACAAATCGATGGTAAGGCCACAACTGGAATATTGTGTACAGTTCTGGTGACCCCATCTTAGAAAGGACGTAGTGGAGCTGGAAAAGGTGCAGAAGAGAGCGACGAAAATGATTATGGGGCTGGGGCACCTCCCTTATGAAGAAAGACTGCAGCGTTTGGGGCTCTTCAGCCTAGAAAAAAGGCGCCGGGGGGGGGGGACACACGACATGATTGAGACATACAAAATTATGCACGGAAGGGATAGAGTCAATAGAGGGATGTTCTTTTCCCTCTCTCAAAACACCAGAACCAGGGGGCATCCACTAAAACTGAGGGTTGGGAAAGTTAAAACAGATAAAAGGAAGTACTTTTTTACCCAACGGGTAGTTAATCTGTGGAACTCTTTGCCACAAGAGGTGGTGATGGCATCTGGTCTGGATGCCTTTAAGAGGGGATTGGACGGATTTCTGGAGGAAAGGTCCATCGTGGGCTATAGGCAATGATGGATTGTGCAACCTCCTTACATTGGTGGTGGGCTACTTCAGAGTACCGGGTGCAGGGGAGTGGCAACAGGATGCAAGCATCTTGTTGTCTCATGCCTCCCTGGGGCACCTGGTGGGCCGCTGTGAGATACAGGAAGCTGGACTAGATGGGCCTTTGGCCTGATCCAGCAGGGCTCTTCTTATGTTCTTAAGTAAGCTCCTTGTGGGGTAGGGGAATGAGTCCATTAAAGTGTGTGCTATATTTCTGGGGTGTGTGGTTATACTTGGAAGAATCCTGGAACTTTGAGCCCATCCATTCATTCATCTAAGTTCCATATAAATTTTATATTTAAATGAATTTATTTTTCCAGCCCTTGACACCATGCCAGATACTTGATGCAGCCCTTTGGCTAAAATGTTTGGATATCCCTGCTATAGAGCAAGAGACCGTTAATTTTTAAATACTATACTGAAGACACTGAAATGCATTTTACATGGTTTCAAAAGCCTCCTGGAGGCTGGAGAAATTTCATTAGTAAGAATGGCAAGAAATCTCAAAGAAACCTATCTATCCTAGAGGGAAAAATTAACCCAATTTACAGCAAAAATAAAATTTATCTTCATGCTGTGACCTTTTTAAAATAAAATGATTGATTCAAATTCCAGTTTTCTTAACTAAATAGGAATAAAAGGAGCTTACTCGTTATGTTAAGTTTAAAAATATTTTCAAACCTCAAAGCATAATGAATATTCACCCACAAGTTTTGCCTGTAAGATATAAAGAATCACAATTCTGTTTTATTATTGCAGCTGTGAGGAAACATGTTAAAATAATTTAAGTCAATACAAGGTTCACACTAGCTGGTTATAGAGTTTATGCATTGATGAGCTTCAAGATCAAACAGCTACTTTTCCCCAGAAAAATATTCTCCACTAATTGCCTTTTGAAGTAGCATTAGCAAGGCACTCTGTAGCTCTCGTATACTAAAGGCACAAAATCATGAAAATCCTGAGGTTGTCTCCCGTTAATTGTAAATTCAGTACAAACACCACATATGAACTGCTAATACAAAACTGTGACCTATTAATACATCACTTGTGTTTCCATAATTACCCAAAAGTAATTATGGGTGTTGTAAAAGAATGCATATAACTATGTCAGGGTTCCAGGTATGTAATATGCAACAGAAAAGGAGAAAATTAGATATGTACTTATTAAAATTGTCCATTAATAAAAGGTCCAACAAATCTTATCCAATCTTCCAAATCACTTAGAAATGTGGTGTTGATGCCTCAGGTTTAGAAACATTTTTTCAATTCTTCAAAACTTTCATCCAGCATTAAAAAACAGATTTTCAAAAAACAGCTACTGGAGGCTGCAATGGGAATGGAGGAAGGGCAAGTAAGAAGAAAAAAATGCATAGCTTTTCCTTACCAGTTTGTTGTTGTTCAGTCGCTAAGTCGTGTCCGACTCTTCGCGACCCCATGGACCACAGCACGCCAGGCCTCCCTGTCCTCCACTAGCTTCCTGAGTTCACCCAATTTCATGTTCAGTGCTTTGGTGACACTATCTAACCATCTCATCCTCTGCCGCCCCCTTCTCCTTTTGCCTTCAATCTTTCCCAGCATGAGGGTCTTTTCTAAAGAGTCCTCTCTTCTCATCAGGTGGCCAAAGTACTCGAGCTTCAGCTTCAGGATTTGTCCTTCCAGGGAGCAATCAGGCTTGACTTCCTGGAGGATTGACTGATTGGATCTCCTTGCAGTCTAGGGGACTCTCAAGAGTCTTCCCCAACACCATAATTCAAAAGCATCTGTTCTTCGGCGCTCTGCCTTTCTTATGGTCCAGCTCTCACAGCCATACATTGCTACTTTGTCCATTGCAGTTTGTCCTCTCACAAACAATTCTCAAAAGCTGGTTTCCCCCTTGCAAGGTAAAAAGACACCTTGCATAGAAAGGCATAGAATTTGTGTGTGTGTGTGTGTGTGTGTGTGTGTGTGTGTGTGTGTGTGTGTGAGTGAGAGAGTGAGTGAGTGAGTGAGTGAGTGAAGTACTACCAATTTTTTTGTTAACTCTTTCACAAACTATTGCTAACTATTGGCTGTTAACTATTGTTAAACTATTTTGTAATGCTGATACCATCATCATCTTTATTTACGGTCGCAGACCCAATATATACATTTTAAAAAGGGCATTTAAAGTAATGCTGATACATACATTGAGGTAACTTAGAAAGCATCCAAGAAAAGAGATTTGACAAGCTAAACCTTAGTGATCTAAGAGTCAGACTAAAATTCCATCTTACCTGGATTCCTAATTTTTTTTTTGGCAGATTCATCAAGTCAAAATGTTAATATTTTGTTTTAGATTAATATAAAAGGGATAAAAACCTGTATAGTTGAATGCATACATAACTACACTTGAGTTTTTTCTTTTAGTTTAATGTAACACAAGAAAGGGTGGAAAACCATGTACTACAAATTTAAGTGTTTACATCCGTTTTATTAAATTGTACTGAGACTTTTAAAGGCCAGTTGACTACAATGGGCCCTCTTTATCCACTGGTTAGGCAGCTGTGAATTGGATTCAATACGGGGGCTAACCCACACTGAAGGGCTTCATATGATCTCCCAGACAGAATTGGAAGTGTCTTCCGGTTATGTCTGGGAGGTGTTCTGAAGGTGGCCTCCTTGTGCCTCAAGACGCCTTCCAAATGCTTTGGAGAGGCAGTTCGGGGGGGGGGGAACCACCTGGAAGCACCTCTAAGAAGAATCTGGAAGACTTTCTGAGGCTTTCTGGAGGTTTCCCCACACCTGGAGGCTTCCAAGAGACACTTCTGGCTTGCCAGCAGGGCCCCCCACCTCACATTTGATTATCCGTGGCAATTGGTATCTGTGGGAGGTCCTGGAAGAGATCCCTGTGGATACTGAGGGCTCACTGTACTCCTGTTTCTTATCATCCATATATAAAAGCCTGTAGAAATGGATAAATGTGTGTAGCTCCAACAAAACTATGTTTGTCTCATATATTAAAGTTGGAATATTATAAAAGATTTGTGATTAAGCAAACATGTTTTCCCAATACTAAAAATCTAAATGTTTATTTCACAGGAAAGCAGAGTTATACAGAATGACTTCAGTACACTAAAAATGTTTAAGAAAAATGGGAAGTATTGAGGAAGCCAAATTTCAAGAAACTGATTGGGTGTATCCAAAGATTCCTTTCTTCCAGAGGAATGAATCCTTTGAATACAAGCCATTGTGTGTATGTGTAAAATAATGAGTAATACACCATTTGTGTTTTGTCAGGAGTATCACTGTATAAATTAATATTACAAACAAGTACCTCTGTCACTGAAATCATCCACCAGCACAATTTCAGCTATCAGTTCCGGAGGAGAGCGATTTAGAACACTGTGCACTGTTCTGAGAAGTGATGACCATCCTTCGTTGTGGAATGGGATTATTACACTGGTGTTTGGGAGTATTTCCAGGTATAGCTTGCTATTGCAGCTAGAAAATGAATGAATAGTGTTAGCTTGACCACTGTGAATGAACTATTATCACATTATAGGAGATGAGGTAATCATTACTTTTATCTTATGAATAGTTTTATTAGTTTAACTAATATTAAAAACATTCGGCTGATATGTAGCAAACATAAAAAAAATCAATGAAGGATCGGTCTCACTGGCTCTTTTCAGTAAAGAGCCACAGATCTCCCAACATGTTTCCCCTCCAATCTCACCATTTAGAACAAGAAAAATGTCCCCAAATGCTGCCCCCCCAAAACAAGTTCCCTCCAGCAGCCCAAAGGGCAAGCTATTGTCTAGGTAGAAACATGAGGAAGAGACAGGGCAAGCCCCCAGCTAGAAGAGCATGTCTTGATCTGGCAGGGGAAGTCAAGAAGGGTCTCTAGTATCCAATTTGTTCGTTTGCAATATAAAGTTCCAGCTGTGATTTCAGATCACAAAGCAACCGAAGCATGATGCTTCTTTGCAACACATTCATGATCTTAATGCAAATTAGAATGTTATTATGGCAGATATAGACACCCTTCACAATGCCATCAACTGAAAATTGTAATCAGGCATAACTGGAAGCCAGAGAACACAACTAGTTAGGGCTTCTAGTCATCAGAAATAAAGTGCTTGAGTTTGTTATTCTAGGAGTAGTTTTCAAGGGTTGAGGTGGAAAGAAGGTGGCTTAAAAAGTCTTACCAGAGACATTGTGGCCCTTAAATCTCAGCCTTTAAGAGTATCAAGTGGTGTAATTTCACATTGACATTGAATTAAGCTTTGTTCTGCCCCCAATGTAAACAGTGAACATTAAGGGGTGCAATCCAGATCAGGAGTGAGGAACAAAGTGTGACAATCCCCTTCCCCCACCCCATGCAATTCTGATAGCGTTCACATGCTCCCATATATGATACTGGGGGGGGGGGGAAACTGAAGTCAATTAATGCATTTAAAAGTAAAATGTCTCTTGAGCCAAGTATTATACATGAGCAAGCACTGCCCCAATATTGTAAACAAAACAAAAAGTTGAATTAGTAAGCTGCAATCTAGCCACCACAACCACCAAAAAACCCTGCACAGGTTGTACTCTACACAGCTACCCACAACTGCAACTCTGCACAAAAGGACAACACAACACCCCTCATCAACCAACCACACTGCAGCACCACAAAAATTCCAGCAGCTCATACGAACAATGAAGCACATCCACACCATCAAAACAATTACACAAAAACATCAGTGCTGATTGTTTTTAAAGGCAAGGGTGAAGAAATAAGTACAAGCCAACATTTTCAGCAAAACCCATCAAGATAAAATACACAAAGAGTTAAGTTGCAATTGTTGGTAACTGTAAATTACATCGTAAGCTGTATTTCTTGACTTTTGTAATGGCTTGACGGCAACTCAGAATGTGTCACTGAAACAACAGGTTTCTTGTCTAATGTAGCAGATAACTCAGTCTATCAACCTATGTGACAAACAAGGTGAATGCCAGCTGCACTGGTACCTGAAGGCAAGATCTAGAACTGATTCTTCTTTAACTAAGAACTCATCCTTTCAGAACTACAGAAAAAGAAAAAAAACTGTACTCACTTTGGATGTCTTATATCAGGTAGGGAGCGATTGAGAGAAATTTTTTCGCTCACAAAAATATTAAAGCCATTTTCCCTGTACGCCTGGTCAACTCGCTCAGCATCAGTCATAGGATATGGTTTTCCCTGCTCTCCATTTCCTACAGCAAGTAAAGCAAGTGCAGTAATTAACGCTTATCACATACTAATTGGACAAAAGTTCATCTGCATTCAAATCCCAAGAAGCTATTTTTGCCAGCTTCCCTATTACCCCACAGCTCTAGGCAATACTCATTACCCCACATTCTAACATTAACACAATGATTTCCTAGGAACACTGCATAACAGTCTTTAAGTTAATAAGCAGCTGTGGATGGCATGGTTTCAAGTATGCCTAATACCACTGTCAATATACGCCTGGGTAACTGTGGCTTTAAGGGGGAAAATCACCTTTAAATACCACAGCACTAAAACAATCAAACCTGAACAAACTAATTAGATCAGATGTATTTCAATGTATGTGTGTATATTACATATCCAGCAAAAATTACCCTCCACTTTCACACCTAATTTTCTTCATGCAGAAAGACTGCATTTTTCATTGTGTACTAAGTAAATGGCATAAGGTATCAAGCTATCAATTTTTTCCTGGAGAACAGGTGATTCCACATGAAACACGGGCCAGAGTATCTTTAAATTGTGCGCAGACATGACCTTGTCCTCCTATGCAATTCTTTCCATTGGTTCCAAAATTTGGCCTCTGAACCCATAACTCTGCTCTGACAATTCTCCCTAGACATCCAAGTTGAAAGTCTGTTCCTACCCAGTTGAAAGTCTGTTCCTCAAGACTAGCCACAAGAGCAGCTTGACTAACTGCCAGCTCTTATCGCTCAGATGTGAGATACTGCTGCCTTACTCTGTTGGAAATGCAGCTAATGGCACAGCCTTTCTGACAATCAAATTCCCCTTAGCTGGTGGCATTGAGGCTGAAGTTGTTTTGGGAGCATTTGCCAGACAGAGAGTGAACTACTTGTGGCTTTTGCTACCTTCTCCTCCTCCTTTCCTCAGATCCACCCTTTGCTTCAACACTTGCCTCTTGTAGGGCTGTAACTTCCAAAACTTTTAAAATGGAACCCTTGGAACTTCCACCTTCCAAGGAGCACTCTCTACAACACACTGGTACTTACCCATGGGGATGGAGGCTGCTTCTCCTCTCTTTCCCTGTACCCTTCCATACTATAACACTGTACGGTGCATTCTCATTCAACTGGCTAAACCTAAAAATCTTTGAAAGGCATCCTTCTTATTCAAAAACTAGCAGGAAGAAAGCTGTAGCAGGAAGGGGCAGCTGCCTAAGAAGCCTTAACAGACTGTTCTTGCTACCTCCAATCCTTGGAGGCAGCAAGAACCTCAGTGTGGTGTCCTTCCCAGTTATCTTTCCACACACAAGCACTCATGTAAGCTTTTAGCTATGGCTGAGTAGCAGGCAAAAAAATGAAAGATTGTAGTAAGAGAGCCCCTTCCCCCCCCCCATCACATGTGGCAAGCCTTGCCTTCAGACTATCATGGAACTGGGCGATCAGAATCAGGTTAAATTGACACCCCAGTTCCTTGCATTCAGTACCATTTTACCTTCAGGCTACCAGATATGGGCTTAGAGTATTACACATTTGAATGAGTTTGCCTCAAGTTAGCATACGTACCTGTACGTTCCAGGTCACTCCTTATAAATTCTCTATCGTGCCAGTCCTTTGTCTTTTGCCTGCTGCCAAGGTAAGCATCTTTGTTCTGCCTTGCATGGGAGCCCTTAAAACAAATATGGTAACTATTATATTTTGTAAACCTCAAGCTGAATCATTAATCAAATAATATTTTTGGAAGTATGATTTATCAGTTTCCACAGAATTTTATTTCAACCATTTGCTTATTTCAGCTGTTTATATCAGCAATTTTCAACCTTTCTAATCTCATGGCATACTAACAAAGCACTAAAATGGTCAAGGCACAATGGCACACCATTAGTTTTTTGACAATTAGCAAGGCACACAGTGCTGCCGATGGGCGGAGGGCTCACACCCCCAATGGCCCTACTAATAAATGTCCTACCTCAAACTCCCGCGGCTCACTTGTGGACCACCAATGTGCCATGACACAGTGGTTGGAAATCAGTTGTCTATATTATGAACTGGGCTAGGCTGTGAGCCAGGAAGTCTGTCATTCAAATCTCACTTCAGCACTGAACTCATTGGACAGTGCTTGACAAGGTATTATCCCTCAATTTCAGTCCTCACCATTTGCTATGTGCAAATACTACTGTCTTACCTTACTGGGCTATTTAAGGATTGCCTCTGCAATGTGTATGAAGTGTTTTGAACATATCTAACACTATACAAAATATTAGTTCAATATTAACAATAACATTGTCCATTATTTAAGTGCAGGGTCAAGTAATGGTGCTTAAGTAATGGTATATTTGAATGTCACTCATTTTGTGCATATTCACATAATTCCATAATCATGAAAGGTTGAGAAAAATCCTTTTCTTTAGTTCTCTGGCTGTTTATCTTAATGGTATATTCCTAGAAGGGTATGGCTCTATCGCTGTCTCATTCGTTAGATCTAGAATATCAAGAATAGTCTTCAAAGACCTGTAATGTGTCAAGGAGAAGTTATAAGGCTCGTATTTTAAAGTTATAAGTATTTCTGCAAGATGGACTAGGAAGGAACTAATAAACCTTTTGATTGCTATTTCCCACAAGATTGGTACATCATTCACCTAGCAAAATAATTACAGAAGACATCAAAGATTCTACCTGATCAAGTTTCTGTTGCTATGAACAGCAGCATATTAGGTGTACACAGTTATTCAAGATTTGAAGACCCCGCCCCCACAACCAAAACAGATATAAGCAAATTTGTATCTAAGTAATAGATACCTAAACTTATTAGATTTGTATCCCACTTTTTTTACTGGAGTCTCCAAAGTAGTTCACAACATTAATAAAACAAACATTTCCATTACAGCCGTACAATAAAAAAAAGGAAACCATAAAATGAGTAGATAGAACTGATGTGCGGGGAAGGGGGACAAAATTCTGCTTGTCTTTTTCATCCACTGGACTAGATGACCTATCAGCGGAAGGTTTATTCAGGGTTTAGTCTGATCTGGAGCAAGCACTTGATGGAGTTGGAAATCTTTGGTGACTTTCCTGTCTCTCTCATTGGGTTTTACTTGGTTTCTGTGGTAGGTTAGTCCAACTAAACCAGGAACAGACTGGTTGACAATGCTTTCAAGTTGTGTCTATCATCCTCATCATAAAAAGTGAAGAGAAATGTAAAGAAATGTAGGAAAAGCCCTTGTAGTAAAATGCCATAAGGGGTCTTTGTACACAATAGTCTGACAGAGAAATACACTGGCAATACAGCCCCAAGACAGCTCCCACAGAATCTCATATACATGTTTTGCATTTCTAAGGGACAGAGCAACTCTATCTATCTGTTTCTTACATCAGAACTACTTGAATAAACATGGTGAATTACAGCAGACCTAAATGCATGAACTACAGGACAACTAGGGTGGAGATACACCACGGCAAAAGAAGTGCAAGTTATTTTTACTAGGCTGGAATTTTGCAAATAGATGTAAGTCAGCAGAACTTTAATTTTTAATCTGCTTATAAATATGTTCACTTCTTTGAACATTTCAACACATTAAGGAGGAAAAAGATAAGTTTGTTGTTGTTCAGTCGCTAAGTCGTGTCCGACTCTTTGCGACCCCATGGACCACAGCACGCCAGGCCTCCCTGTCCCCCACTAGCTTCCTGAGTTCACCCAATTTCATGTTCGTTGCTTCGGTGACACTGTCTAACCATCTCATCCTCTGCCGCCCCCTTCTCCTTTTGCCTTCAATCTTTCCCAGCATGAGGGTCTTTTCTAAAGAGTCCTCTCTTCTCATCAGGTGGCCAAAGTACTTGAGCTTCAGCTTCAGGATTTGTCCTTCCAGGGAGCAATCAGGCTTGACTTCCTGGAGGATTGACCGATTGGATCTCCTTGCAGTCCAGGGGACTCGCAAGAGTCTTCTCCAACACCATAATTCAAAAGCATCTATTCTTTGGCGCTCTGCCTTTCTTATGGTCCAGCTCTCACAGCCATACATTGCTACTGGGAAAACCATCGCTTTGACTATGCGAACCTTTGTTGGCAGGGTGATGTCTCGGCTTTTTATTAAGTTGTCTAGGTTCGCCAAGATAAGTTTAATAGTAGCATAAATACACAAGAGCCACTTCCAGAGAACAGGGCCAAAATAACGAACAACCACGCTTTCTTAAAAGACTGACTTATAACTTCCACTTTAGCATGCCAAATGCCACTCTTGCACTTTTGCTTTCAATCAACCAGTATTCCGTAACCAGAGGTAATCCAATGATAGTGGCCAAATCAATTGCCTTGGATACGAAAAGAAAAGCAGTCCAGAGGATTGTACCCAGTTGTTCCCCAAACAAAGTTCATGCAATGGAAAAAAAGTCCTTTTTCCTGTGAAATACTGAATTGTGGTGCAAAGCGAATCTCCCCACAACTGTTTTTTCCTTTGTTCTAATGAAACCGAAGTATGAATAGAAGGCATATTAAGCAATGTACTAAAAATGGATTTAGACCGAGTGCTGTAAATAGCTCCTTCTGTTGTCTACCAGACTACACCATACACACTGCCAAGGAATGTAAAAGCATTGTACAGCTAAACACTCACAAAAACAATGGAATTTTAATCTTTAATTAAATCACTATTTAGTATGTCCGGTGCCAGAAACAATACAAGAGTTAATCCAAATTTTTGAAATAAAAATTGACTGAAGTACATAGTAATCTTAGAACTGCAGAATTCTTGAAGTCTCTGCAAGAAATATGCCTGTAGTTCTGGAGGGTCTCAGTATAGCAATAACACACACAGTGTTGCGAACAAATAGTTCATACTATTCATTCTAATCACATATTGAAATTTATCATAATGAGATAGTTTGAAAACACAAACTAGTTGTCATCCATCATTTGCAAAATTACAGTTCTTTAAAATTCTATATCAAATCATCTAATTAAAGACATTTCAAGAGAACTTGTAGTTTTATTTTTTCCTCCCATGAGGGAAGTGGCTCAAAGTAACTTACAAAAAACACAAATTAAAACAGTTAAAAGCATAAACATACAAAACAACGTATTAGCAGCAGGAAAAGGGCAAAGCAAAAGAGAAAGATTTCACAGCAGAAATCATTAAAAAAAAACCTGAATAGAGCAGAATAGCTGCTGCCAAAATTCCACCAAGGAAAAGTCTACCTAATATCTTCCCACTTACTCTACTGCAGTACTTCCCAAACTATGTGATGTGGTAGATTAGCAATTTTTTCCCAGTGTGCCAGGGATTGGTACCATATCTGTGCCATAGGACTACTATTGTTTCTTTCCCTGAAATTCACCAGGGTCTGGCAACCAATGGTTTGAGGACTGGCGACTAGTACCATTCTACTGCATATGTACGATGAACTGACTTGACAATCATAGGTGAGGCTATAAAGGGAGGGCAGGGGTGACCCCAAATGCCAAAGAAACAAACTAGGAAGGTGGCTGTTTGTGGAAGACGTTCAGAACACATTAGTTATTGGGAAGAAATTTGGTCTTCAAGTAGTACCACATGAAGTGCTATACGGCTAACAAATGATCCTTATTAGGAAAAAATCATGGGACACATTAATTCATATGGTATATGCCCCCATGCTGGACTCTTATACATAGCTAAAGCCGTAGTGTAGAGAGTTCCTTACATGTGCTTAATTCCAGACGTGTCACCTCCAAGTAAAAGCTGCAGGTGGGGAAAGTCTGAGATCATGAAGTGAAGAATTTATCCTTTTGTCTGGTATTGTTTTCCTACCCAAAATCACCTCCTCAGAGCTGTGGCAGGCAGCCACTTCAGGGGGCAATGAGCAGCTTGGAAGGGAATTTTGAAGGGAAGACAATGCCAGGGGAACCAATAGCCTCTCTGTCCTGGTGCACCATGATCTGAACTGGAATCTCCCCTGTCACTGACAAGAGGGGTTCCCAAGAGATTACAGGCTGAACCATGGAAGTAGTGCCAAGTAATTAGTGTGCTCTCCCCTTTACCTTTGTTGGACAAGCAGCTGAGAGGGTAAGAGGCCTTGTTGAACGTACCCTCTGCTACCAGCCCAGGAAATAACATCAGAAGGAAGGCCATCTGGGCAAAAGCCCCTCCCAGGGGTTCCTATTACAGTCCCTTACAGTTAGTATCTGCAGAGCAAGTGGCATGACAATCCTCCTTGTAACCAGGGACCAGGCAGACAAGGAGTTCATAGAAGTTTTGTTTTTGTTTTTAAGTTTAAAAAATAGGAGAAGGGTGGTCAAAAATTATAGCAGACTTAGCCAAACGGACCAAAAATAAACCAGAAAACCCAACATCAGAGAGATCTTTTCCCTAGTCAACTTGCTTGAAGGACTCTCCAGCTCTTTCCACTTGCTCAGTAAGCAGATGCTCCTCTCTGAGTCCTAAGGAGGGGATTCTCAGGCTGCTGAAGTGGAACTACTCACAACTTCCTGCATGCTGGGAGTGTTTACTTTTGTTGGAGTGATACAGCAGCACTCCTTTGTTGTAGGAGTGCAATAAAACAGATAGGAACCAATCAGCAGGCACATTCCAATTCTTGGGAGGAAAAAACATGGAAACAAAGAGGTCCATCACATCCCCCCTTGACCTCTCACCCAATGGCTTTTAGTTGAAAGAGAAAGTACTTCTGGAATGTAGCATACTTCCATAAAATGCAAAGAATTATACAGTACATCTAGTTTGGACTCAAAATCCTGACCCTTAAAATCCAGAGTTGATAGGTTTGTGTGTCTGAGAAGTGATAGATGTCTGAGATTGTTCTAACAGCAGTTGGTCACTTCACACCACCCTGTAAAAGTAACCTCCTAAACTCTGAGACCAAGAAGGAAAGGGAGGAAAACCAAGGAGTGGCATGTTGAGAAGAGATGCTACACAGAACAGTAACTGTTTATTTTTTCAACTGCGAAACAAGCAGCCAGAAATCAAAATATTATGGTTGCAGAGCTCCCATGTTGATATGGGCAGGCCAGAACAATGCCAGATACGGTGCAGACACACTTTCTTTTCCACTAGAGATATACACAGTCACCCTGCAGAAAAGAAGGTGACATTTTGAAATTTTAGTTGCATAAGTAGGAATGCAACAGATAACTCCCCTTCTGAAAATGCATAACCTTCTATTAAATCAACCTCATAACTCCGTGGGAGGCTGCTGACTTTCATCACACTTTAAGATAGAGACGTGGCCAGGAAAGGTGCCCCCACCGCCGGATATTGTCTTCTGAAACTTCTTTCAGAACTTAACTTCTTTCCTAAGCAATTATCTGGAGATAATTAAGAAAAGCAAAGAGAGGTGTGTATTTCTTTCAATTAATATAGGTATTTGGAAGGGAAACTTCAAAGTCCACTGGCCCATAGGCTGGATTCAAATTTGCAAGTGAGTACGCCCCTTGTGGTTATGTAGGGCTTCTCCGGCATGATATTAACTAGCATTATTTGCCAGCATTTATTTTTTATCCAGTGAACTTTCCGTAACACTAGCCCATTGTTGTCTAGATTGCACATATTAATCTGTAAGGGCCTGACAGGTTCATCTTAATTAAGCAAGGTGAGAATTGGTTTTATCTGATTTCTTCAAATCTTATATGGTTGACTTGATGAATCCATGGAATAGTACTTATTCCCAGTTAACTAACTAAAAAAAAGTTATGAAGATTTTATGTGATAAAACTTACATGAGAAATACCTTTTATGCTGTCAAAATCCTATGTTCAGAGAAAACCACTGAGCCCATCTTCCAATGCGAACTGAAAAACACACTGTTCTCCCTTTATAAGCACTCCCTTATCCATACTACATATATTAAAACGATCCCTCTTTATTCATACCAAGACATTCAACATAAGATCCAAAAATGATGGCGAGGGGAGATTGGCAGCTCAATCCTGAGCTGCCCATAAGAGCAGCGGTAACCAAGCGGTTACCACTGCATCCTACTGGCACCGGACACTTCTTAGAAGAAGGGGGCATTCTTTCCCCTTTCCCTTTCCCCTTCCTCTTCATTTCTGTGCTGGCTATTTTGCCAGTACAAAGGTGAGGGTCTCAGGCCAAGCAGCCCAACATGGAACTGGGATCAGGCGGTGAAAGTTACCACTGGTCCCACCACACTCTGTCCCTCCCTCTACCCAAGAATGCCCTCCCACCACGTGGAACCAGCACAATGCTGGCAAAAGTAGCATTTCGCTGGCATGTGTTGGCGCTTCCAGCGGTGTGGGGCTGGCACTGTCTTGGCGCTGGGGGTAAGGCCTTCCCAAGGCCTTACCGCTGGCAATGAAGGCACTTTATGGCGTCTTTATGACACTAGCCCCATGGTACACTCATGGGCTTGGGTGGGTACAGTGGTGTTCCTAGGGGGATTGGGGCCCAGGAGTATACCAGCAGGAATGATGGTGGTGCCTTCCCCCCCAGGCGTTCTGAGGGCTGGAAAGGCCCTGTGCAACCTCTCTGGCCCTCAGAGAAGCTGAAAACATCACTTTTCAGCAGAAAACCAGAAGTGATGTGTTTGGCCTCTCAGAAAGCCTTCTGAGGGCTGGAGAGACTGTGTGTGGCTTCCCTGGCTCTAGAAGATCCTCAGTGCCCCTCCCCACTCCACATTAAAAAAAAGCAGGAGGAGGAGGAGGGTTGCTCCTGGAGCAGAGTGGTGATGGGGGGCATGAGTGACTTAGCTGCCCCTCCCTGCCTGGCACCCAGGGGCATTTGCTCCCAACCCCCCTATGTATGCCACTGAGAAGGTACCCCTCTTCTGAGCTCTGGAAACAGAGAAATTTACCTCAAATAACTAAGGAGTTCCTCAAGATTGGATTTAATTCTAGATCTCTTCTCCCAAGTAGTCCAGAAGAGCCCACTTTATATGGTGTGCTCCAACAGATTTTAGGAGAGGTGCTCTGTGGGATACTTAAGCGACTGAGCGCAGCTGAGGTACTCTCCTTCATGTGAAAAGCACTGGGTGGTGTAGAATGGTTCCTTCTATTCTTTTGTTATCACAACAACCCTGGGAGGTAGATAAGGCTGAGACATAGTAACTGGCCCAATGTCACCCAGGAACCTTCATGGCCAAGTTAAGTGGGGAGTTTTAACCTGGATCTGCCAGATCTAAGTCCACCTCCAGAACCACTATACTATCCTGGCTCATAATCTACAGAACAGTGTGCTTTTTTCTTTTTGTTACATAGTGATTAGGCTCAGCATTATGGGCTACAATTCAGACATGCGCATATGTGCCTGACTGTTTCCTTCTCAAACAAAGCCCTAAAAGAAACCCAAAGGATTCTTCAAACTCTCCCAAGTTCAAAAAGTAGTTTGGCAACTTGGTATGAGCAATCTTTGAGAGAGAAACTGGGGAAAGAGTTCCTGCACACAAATCAGCACAATTTCTTCTTTAAATAGAATAATCCTAAATAGACTTTTTGAATTTGGCGACTAAAGATCAAGGGATTCTCTCTTTCTGCTTATGCATAAATAAAAGGACTTTTTTTTCTGGATCATGGTCATAGTTCTAATCCAAGTTCAACTCCTGAACTGAAGTGCCTAATAAAGTAATATTTTAAATTAGCCATTTGTGCTTAATCAGTGTTTGTTTATGTCTTGTTTCTGTTGTAGTCTTAACCTTTTGATAGAAATGTATCACCAGGAAGCAGCTGCTTCTGAGGAAGCAACCAAATCACAAAATATGCCCCGTATGTCTGTAAACATGCCTTTCAGTTACTTAACATGAATAAATGACATATTTCACAAGATTTAAGGACAACCGAGTCACAAAACTGCAAAAATATTCCCAATAGTCAACACTACCAATTCCCAAAATGTATTAAGTTGTTGCTCAAGCAGCTAATACAGAGTAATAAGAGAAACGTGAAGGTCTGGATCAAAATTAATCATATTCGACTCATAAGTGCAATTCCTGCCGTTACCTATGATACTTGAACAAGCAGCCCAGAAGACAATGGCCACCATTTTCTTCAATATGTTCCAGTCTTCCTTCATCTTTTTAGATATGACTTAAATGGAATGATGTGCAGACAGGACACAAAACATTAGCACTCCTTCGTTGTTGCATTTATTCAGATGAAGAAACACAGTGAAACTACAGCTCAGTTTGCTGAACTGAGCCTTGCCCCTGGCGGAAACACGAGCGAGAGCTTGTCAACAAGCAACACCAGAGGGGAGATTCCCTTTCTAGACGGTCTATTGTCCTGTTCCCTTGACCTCCATCAATGTTTCTTAAAATCCCCAACTCCCCAGCTTTCTGCTACTCTTCTCCACCTCTTTCCTTAAAACATTTCTCCATATCTGTCTTCCAGGAACCCCTCTAGTTCCTAGCACTCAATTTGTAAAATAAACATTTCCAAGTTTACTGTACACACATACCAAACTGAACTCTCCCACTTATCGCACCCTGAATACTGATGAGGAATAACTATTTTCTGCAAGTTTCCAAAACGGGGCTCTTGAACAACAGGATCAATAAAGCTGCTTTTACCAGAAGAAATGTTTATGGAACAGGAGCTCTTTTTGGCTCTTTTTCAGGTCTCTTCCAGATCCTTTTCTCTCAGCTTAACTCCCTTAGTTTGGAGACTAAGGAGAATGTCATAGAATGATGAACGGGTGGTACTCAGAGCAGAACTTGGGTGAAAGTGTGAGGAAGAACTACTTGGAGGAAGAACACCAATTGCCACTGTGACTCAATCAGCCCAGTGTCCTTGTGCAGATTCTTTCCTGAATTATTGACTGGGTAGTATGCTGCCAGCACATTTTCCCTTACATGTCCATAAGTAAAGCACTAGACTTGTTTTCAAAACAGATGCGTAAGATTCAAAGAAGATATATAAATGAAACAACAGCACATACAGGTGAGTATCGGCACAATCCTATACATATTTACTGAGAAGCAAGTCCCATCATGTTCAACGGGTCACCATCCAGGTTAAGAGTGCACAGGATTGGCTGCTGACACCGAGAACTTGGAAAAGTTTTTTTATTCTGCAAAAGCTTTCTGATTAAAAAAATGTAATACTAGCATCTAGGATTCTAAATTTTTTCAGACATATCACCATGAGTGATTTATCTTAGTAAGTTACTCTCACAACTCTACAGAGCTATTATATTATTATTAATATAGCTGGGCATCCAGGAGCTATCTGAACCAAGGTTTTAGCTGACTCCACATACCAGAGGGCAGCTAGAACATCAGATGAATCGGCAGTTCGGTAGGCAGGAAAATTTCCCAGAACCTCCAGAAAACCCTCTGGAGCCATCCATCTCCGGGGCAGACCATACGAGTCATTCCCTATGCTTTTCAAGGGTGGTAAAAAGTTGCTAGCCTAAAGCCCATCAGTTAGTGATCTACCCATGAGAAAGGAGTGATTTTTGTCTCCTGCATAGCCAGAGCATTATCTTTATGCCCACCAGTGAACACAAGGTCCAAAGTGTGTTCTGCAATATGCACTGGCAATGAGATTCGCTGAGATAGGCCCATAGTTGCCATGGCAGCCATGAAGTCCTGAGCCGCTGTTGTCTCAGGGCATTAGCATGGACACTGAAATCCCCCAGCACCAACAGGCATGGGGAATCCAATGCCACACCCAAGATCACCTTGATAAGCTCAGGTAGGGAGGCCGAAGGGCCACAAGGTGAACGGTATATCAGAAGTCTAACTTGTCTTGCGTTGCCCATGTAGACACTCATGACAGAAGACAAAACAAAGACACTGAATGCCAGCACACTGTTGGATAAGGCACCCAGAGAGGGAGATACAGTCTTTGATGATCAAGGCATCACCACCACCCGGACCCTAGGGCCTGGGCTGCTGCAATACCTGAAACTCTGGTGGACACAGCTGGGAAAGGCTCACCCTACCAGCTGCATCCAGCCAGGGCTCCATGATGCATACAGTACAATGTCAGCATTTTCAACCAGAATTAAAACCTGGATCAGAGTGATATTATTCACCTGGATTTAACAATAGCCGTTTTAAGCCACATGGGTTGCCCTCAAGCAATCCATAGGAGCTGGGCTAGGGGGAGAACCCAGAAAGAGGGATGATTTGCCTATGAGTAACCTGCCTTCTACTGTGCTTTTCAAGCCAGTCCCAACTACTGTATTTCCCATGGCCCAGCACTCTTTGAATCGTAATGCCATTATTCCCTTGAGCACCCCAAAAACATCATCACCCACAGAGCTCCAGAACACCAATCAACACAGTGAGGCAGCCTCCTGTAAATCTGTTGCAGAGAGTCTGACAAGGGAAGAGGTGCTCAAAGATGGAACCCTATTGTAGACTCTCTCCCCTGCCCCACCAGGGTTACAGAGATGGGGCATGAGTAAGACTTCTTACTGGTCTCTCAAGCCAAGCAATTGCAATAAATGGATGTTAGAACAGGCCACCAGCTATTCTTCTGCATGGAAGGGGTAAGAATTTGTTAGTCCATTCACTATGCAAAACAACTGGTAGGAAGATATTCAAACCAACAGGAAAAAATTCCTTTCCTCCTTTCACTGCTGTGACAACAGCTGCATAGGCCTGCAAAATCCCACATAAACCAGGCTAAGCAAGCCAGAGTCAAAGCAATTGGAAAGGATGACATGCTTAATTCTAGATGGGCAGCCCAATCCTTAATTCAGATGGCCACTGCAGCCAGGCAGTTGCGGGAGGCTCCATAGGGGAAGGGGACACTCGTCCAATTTCCCCGTGGTAAGGGCGCAGGGCGGGTGAGCAGTCTACACACCTCTGTGCCGATTATTTAGCCATCCGTGTAAGGTTGAGGGGCCTACACGGAGGTAGGGATCTGGCGGTGAGAGTTGGCGCTGGTCCCACCCCCTGCTCCTCCCCTCCCTGGAACTTCCTCCCGCCCTGCCTGGAAAGCCTCCCACACCAATGACCAGAGGACTCACTGCTCACCGGCTTGTGGAGCTCCCTCCAGGCCAAGTGGGGCCAGTGTTGCCATGGCGCCACACCAGCGCCAGTGGTGATGGCTTACTACTGGGGCTAGAGGAGCTTCATGGTGCCTTGGGCAACAGTGACACAGGTGGTACACTTGTACCGTCTGCACTATGCCCGATAGGAACAGGCCCTGTAACATTAATAAGTGCTAGATGTTCAGAGAATAAAGACATTGAATTTTAGAGAGATCCATCAGGATGAACATTCATTCCCCCTCCATAACTGACTTCTCATCTGAACTAATATGCATGTGATGTGGGGCAAACTCCACCATCCTGCGTTTAATATTCTACCACAGGTGTCAGGAACCCTAGCAAATAATGGGGGAGGGGTAAGATGGCAGAAGCAGGGTGGGCATGCACTCTGGACAAAAAGAATACATTGTTTGATTTTTAGACATACGAGAAGGAAAGAACAGGTTTAATGCTTCATAATAACATAATGCTAATATTAACTTGTTATGGATAACAGGTCAGCCATTTTCAGATACGAGAACACAACACACACACACACACACACACACACACACACACAGAGCTAACAGACCATATTAACATTGAATATAAAATGTGTCTCCCTGCAAGTTACTGGCAATATAACTAAAGCAGATTTTTAAAAGTACACTAACAAATAGTAAATCTATGCAAGTGTTGTAGTTATTGGGAAGGGGAAGGCAAAAGAGCCCAAAGAAGTTTCTATAGCAACGTGATTGAAATAATCCTCTTTATCGGTCTCTAAAAATGATTGCAAGCAAATGATGACACACGTGCTGTTAAAACCTTTGTGATTTAATTCTCCAAGCTCCATAAGGAAAGGTCAGAGACTCACCAATCTCTCCTTATGGGGCTTGGGGAATTAAATCATGAAGGTTTCAACTGCAAGTGGGTCATAATCATTTACTTACAGAACCTCAAGGCATGACATCTATGAAGGGCAAGTATGAAAATTCATCTTTATAGAACGCCTCAACAGAGTAAGCCCAAGACCTCTGATGCCAGAGGCGGCATTGCCAAATTATGCCCCGTTACCTGCTCAGCACCCTCCTCCCTGCCAGTTTTCCTTTTTCTCTATGCCTCCTCTTCCTTTTTTAATTCAGGGAGTGGAAAGAGAAGGAAGAGCAGGAGAGGCAAGTAGTTAGTGATTGCCCCCCCCCCCAATCTGCTGCCTGAGGAGACCACTTCAGTTGGTCTCCTGGATGGACTGTCCGTGCTCAATAGTACTGCACACATGCACATATTGAAGTGTTATAAAAATACTTTTGACAAACCTACTTTTCCTGTCTAATGCCAAGAGTATACATCAGTAACACGCCCAATAAAATGCCTTGTTTGCCACAGCTAGAAAGATCAGAGGGATCACTCATCTGGAGTGAACAAAAGAAAAACTAAGAGTACAAATTCGTATCAGCATAATAAGCAGAATCTAGTTACCTTGAAAAATAAGTGCTAAATTGTAAAAACTTATAACAAGATACTCATCTCTTAGTAATATTTAGTATTCCATTTTGATTGATAGCTGTTTGGTAAGATTCATTTCAGGCTGAAAAGTAGGATACAAATATACAGGGAGATCCAACAGCTGCATGCAGGTAGGAACACACTTCTGTGCATGTATATCTTACAGGATACCACTCTGGAGGCACCAAACCTAGGAAGATGGTTTCTCAGAAGTTGTGGCTTCTGCCTGATAAAGGGGGTTAACTGGGTGAGTAGAACAGCAGTACAAGCCTGCTTGGAGCCTGGCCATAATTCAATAGCTATACATATTGTCGTGTTCATCAGACCTATCAGGTGTCCAGAAGCTTATTTTCCACACACCATTGTGAACATAAAACAATAGAGGGAGCCAGTCATCTAATCTTCAGTCACAGGGCAGAGATTATTCCCATGGTACCCTGTAGGTAGGCAGGACAGGGCAATACTTCATCACATGTTGGGATGCTACAGGTAACTAGTGCACATGCAACCGTGGAGACTATCTCACACTATCTACAGCCATGGCCATGGCACTACCAAGGCCAACAATTTAACACATTCCAAATCCTCCACACAGCTTTACTGCATTTATTCCCAATTGCTCTAAATTGCCTTTAGAAAAGGAGTGGTTTTACTTCATGATCTGCCAAAAATTTGAATAAGAGCAATGGCCTTTCATTCTGACAATGAGACCAGAACACATTTCATTCTGACATTGTGGTAGTGATGCAATAAAGACGCTTCTTTTCCTGACCAGTGTCTTAGCAAGCACAGCCCTATTACATATTCACATAGCTTGGGAAATGTTAGGAATCAACACAACATACTATAAACACATCTTAAAAGTATATGAGAATGGTCAACAGTTCATCTTCCTTGTCAGAAAATTGGGGTGACACCTGTTCCAAATTGCCAATGTTACTTTTTCGGGTGGAATGAAAACTTTTTTTGGCAACTAATTCAAAAGAGTAAAGCATAGAGGTAACATTCCAGTACAGAGGTTAGGGATGCCATTAAACCTGATTCATAAAGCCTTATTTCAGTCCCATTTTCAGAATGTATTTATGGCCCATTCGAAGTTGCCAGACAGCTGGCTTTTGAAAGGCATTATCAAAGTTGATTAAAAAGTGATAATATTTAAGACATCCTCAGTTGGATATAATACAAATGGAAAATAAAGCTGCATGTTGTAGGCACCTATTTTTGAGAAGGAAACATGAAAACCACAAGTTTGATCTAGGTTTAGTCTGAAAGCCCATGAAAGTGGAGCCTCCAACTTTCTCCAGGATGATTTTTCCAATTTTTTTTTTTAAGCTTGAGACTTCAGAAGGATTATGCTGCATAAGAATCCGATCTACCTTTCAATACACAAGCATGGAAAGAATGACAGCCAGTTGTAGATCAATTAATTCACTGCCTATCAACAATACTGAAGGGAATTTACTCCCTGGTGATTATTTAGCAAAAGTTTCAATGAAAGTTGTAAGAATGTATTAACTAGGAGAAGTTAACAATATAAGTTTAAGAATACAATAAAAACTAATTTCTTTCTTACTGAAAAAGTTGCAGCTAGCTTTTAAATAATAGATAAGACTAAATTTTTAGATCACAGCACACTTTGGAAGTTTCTTCCAAATTAAACACATTCCAGTTTCTATTCTATACTGAAGCAAGTTTTGAAACGTTTTCTAGCAATAGCAAATATTAACATTCTTATTTTTGTCCCTGGGATAGATACATACAATCACTTTGGCACACATTGTCTTGTATAATTAAGTATGAATGAGAGACTTTGACCTCTATAAATCATCTTGTTTGCCACCTGCAAATATATGTCCACATTCACTGCAATCGAATTTCCCCTACCCCAAACACCTGTGAGTTCCCACATATGAGAAATATGGTATAAGCAACAGGTTCTTTATTAATTTTTCAGAACAAAAACCAACAAGCCATATATTTAGACTATCTGCTGTCCCAAGTTGTTTAATAGGAACCAAATGGAATTGTATATACTTAGTCCATTTTGGAAATAGCCACATACGCACAGAATCAACAAAGCAGAACCATTTCTGCCATGGCAGGAGGTTTCTTCTGGGGCTCAGAGGCATCTTCTCTGTTTTAACTTATCCTATGATTGTTAAGATGATAGACTCTTTTTACAGGGACAGAAAAACAAGTCACCCACTTGTGTACAGTGGATGACAGCAGCTCACAGTCCATACTGGGTGAAGGCCATACCTCCCCCCTATATATAATATCAAAGTATGGCTAAAAACTATAAAAAACATGCATTAGAAAGAACAATACAGGGTTACCAATACTCCATACACATCCTATTATTGCACTGTAGTTGTAAAACCAGGATTAAATTTCAATGTAAAATAAGGAAGCTAAAGATGATCCAAAAATAACCGAGAACAGGAAGAAATTACATCTTATCCTGCACCATTATATATAATAAAAGACAGCTTTCCAAATAACAAGCAGCCGTAAGTCTCTGCAGACAAAGAAGGAGAACAAAAGGCATGCAGGCATCATTGGCTTTATAAAAAAGGGGTTATATAAGAGCAAGTTACCTTCCATATAACATAATGCCCAAGAAGCAAAACGCTAGAAGAGCTATTCCTAAAGTGACTCCCCTTGTATTGGGGAACAGTGGAATTACCTAGGTGGGCATTAACAGGAAAGGGGGAAAGAGGTGGACACTGGAGGTGGTAGGATTATGGCATTATGTTGGCAATAACACTCCAAGTTTCTGCCTCTGCACAATGTTGAAATCTGGTGGAAATTAATAAATATGCCAAAAGAGCTCTAGTAAAACCAGTATACCATGTTTTGGGAAACTGTCACTTTGTGTGCTTTTGTTTCTTTGTCACTGAATAGAAATGGCAGAAGCAGAAAAATCAAATAAGAAATGTAGGCAATATAGTATGGAATACCTGAGGTATGGATTTATACCAATACCAACAAGCCAGTAGCTGCCAATGAGCATAATACGTGAAAATGTCTTTTCTACTGAAGGAACGAAGCCTTCCAGACTGATTGAACATTTGAAGAAGGCACACCCTGACAAGGCCAACAAGAACTTAGCTTGACAAGGCCAACAAGAACTTAGCTTGACAAATTTCATACGTGGCCAAGCGTGTTTTGCAATGCTCCCGACAAAATACTAATGATTATGTGCATCATACAATATTTCATTGTTGATTGTTAGGTCTGGAAAGCCACACATAATAGGTGAATAACTCATTCTACCAGCAGTTAGTGAGATTTTGAATATGTTTTGCATAAATCACCACATAAATTGGATGAGTCAACTTTGTCAGGCCATGAATCTTTGCTTCTCACTATTGTATACTTTAGAAAAACAAAGAGTTGGCTCGAGAATTACTTGCAAAGGCAGCTAACAACAGATACTAGTCAATATTTCGTGCTGCTAGCCAGTTCTTCAAAGTCAAGGCATTTCCGCTTAGTAACATGCTTGTGCAAGTGATGGAGCACCATAAATGACCAGTTGCTATTTTTTTTTTTGAAAAAAAGTACAATGGGAAATTCAGTGTCATTCATTGCCAATATATGGTTGCAAAAAACCTCAGTTATTGCCTGCACAAGTAGTTACACTTAGCCATTATGCAGTGAAAAAATTTAAAGCCCATGCTCTCAATGATTGACTATTCCAGATACTCTATATTGAGAGTGATGAAGATTTTGAATGTTTCTGCTTCAATATTGAAGTTTGTTGGCTACCAAAAGGAAAGTGTGATAGGTGCTTTTACAACCTTTCTGACACTGCTGGAGTTTTACAAAGACAAATGTTTTTTTCAGTAATAAACAAAAACAGATCAGACATGATACTGCTTATTTACCAGTTTGCAAAGTTCAATGAAATGAATTTACAATTGCAAGGAAACAAGGTCAACTAAGGCAAAATCTGTTGTGTCTACTTCAAAGTTAAGGCTATTCAAAAGCAATATAGGTCATCCCAAGCTATATCTGTTTCTAAGTCTGCCTGTCAGAAGAGAACAGTGGGATACAAGATGATAACCTGCACGTTTTTATGACCATTTGCATATGCTGCCTGAGGCTATGTCTGAGCAATTTTAAGATCTTTTGATGAAAATTCCAGACTGATATAAATTCATTTGTAGATACTGAAGAAGATGGAGGAAGAATTAATTGAGCTACAAAATGACATTGAGCTTAAGTCAAAATTTAGGAAACATACCACGAATTTTGATTACAGAAGGAACATTTCTGACCACCATTCCACACTATGTACAATAGGTCCCTGTTGCATTTCTAACTTCATATTTGGTGGAACATGGTTTTTAGTGTGGTCATCCAACTTCTCTCCAAAGACATTGACTCCAGAATACTAAATGTGATGTTTTAAAACTCCTGCTAAGTTACTTTAAACCATACATTGAGAGACTGGTAAACAGTTCATCACATTAAGAATTTACTTAACACTGAAGCAGTCACTAAACACTACATCAAAGATTCTTGCTAAATTACTATCAGAATTGAAAAGTTGATATCTCTGGATCAAATTCATCAGTTTTGCTAAATTAAGGAGTTTCAAAGGGAATGTTAATAAATGTGCAATTAATTTACTGTTTTGAATGTTATCTTCCTTAATGGATTATGCGAACTACTCTTCTGATTAATTCTTTTTACAAGGTAAAGTGGGGGTACTGCAGCTGAGTTTATGAAATCAAAGGGATTGCCATTGCGGCCTGAGAAATTTTGGGAACCACTGCTCTAGAACATTCTAGAACATGTTCCTGATTGGCTCAGTTTCATGTTAAGCACACATGTAGAAGTGCATTTGCCAACTATCCTAAAGGGAACTTACTATATAATGGTTAGTTTGGCCAAAGGTTATATGAGAGAAGTACATTAGAAATGGTTGAACTAGGAGAAAGAACAAAAGTTTCAGAGCATAAGAGAGCACGGCCATGAGAATCAAAAGAATTGGCTTGTTAAGGATGTTAGAAACACAGTTCTGTAATAGGTTTAGAATAAACATGTGATTATATTCTATATGGTATTGCATAAGATTTTTTAGCAACCTATCAGGCACATTGCACCACTCTTATCAAATGTTCTTTGTCTCTGCCATGCATGTAGGGAAAAGTCATGGACTGAAAAACCTTTCTTCTTGACTGTCATTTTAGAACACCAACTTCTGCACTTCTTATGATCAAACAAAATCTATTTATGAAATTTGTATAGTTCTGGTGCTGATCCTCCAGGAAGGGCTCCAAGAAGGGCTGCATAACATGGTGCATCTCCACCCCAGACATTCATACAAACACATTACCTCCTAAGGAGGACAGGGTGATAAAAATAGTATTTCTAATTCTGCAAGATGTATTTAGGGCTACACTTGCTGAGAATATTTAGCTCAGATGTCCAAGATAAAATACTTCATGAATCAGCAATAGTTGCTCAGTGTAGGCTGGGCTTTATAAATATTTGTTAAGATATTTATTAAGTGTTCTAAAATGGGGTTAGTAGCCAAAACATCTCCTTAATCTAACTACTGCACAGGAAGGAAGATTATTAGTTCACTACCTATTTGACAGGGCCAATCTTTAAGCAAAGTACATATAAAACACTGTTTCTAGAAGCAACTTAGTATTCTGGAACTTTAGAAATTTCAAAAAAAGCAGGAGACATTAACATTCAAGTGCTTCATTTTTCATACTGCATTCTGTCTACCAGGTGCCTCTGATATCTGAAGTTTCATCTCCCTCTAGCTGCTGATTGGAAAAATATTGCTTAACCACCTTCAAATGTGTTTCCATTGTAAAAAAGACTATACTATCTCACCAAACCCTATTTCTCCCTACTTAAAATCTTCAGTCCACCTTTTTCTATCTAGATCCAGGACTGGGCTATTTGTAACTCATACGTGCTTTTTTTATTTGTAAAGAAGAAAAAATGAGCATATGCACACATTCTGTGTTGCAACAATGTTTTGTTTTTTGCTTTTGTAAAGACTGTGGGAAAAACATCTATCTTTGAAGTAATATTGCTAGTTACATTAATCTGTAGGGCCTCGAAGATTAAGAGGAACAAGATAACATCTGAAATCCAAGGATCTCTTCATATAATATTCTTGTGCTCAATTTGCACAGCTGCATCAGTACTGGCAAGTTGGATAGGACTGGGTCCTCAAACTGGTACACAAGGTCAAATTAAAGATGAATCCCCTGTGTAAGAACTTGAATGCCCTTCCTTGCTCACAGTGATTAGCTAATTCTTCTCAGCAAATAGTTGGCTAAAGCCATTGCTTACTCTGAAGCACACGAGTACATGTGGCAAGTTAAAACTTTTTTGAAGTACTGGAAAGACTATTACTATTACTAAGAGCACTATTAAGACGCTCTTTCAAAAGAACACCTGTGGCAATAGAGATAGAAGTCTAAAAGTTATGGCAAGAGCCTACTGCATCCATAGCATTTTTAATAAAACCAAACTCAGAAAAGTTCTAAATAACTGCTGTGCAGTCTAACTAAAAAAACATGTGGTAGCCATTTGGGGTCAAAATATGGTACTGGTTTCAGAAATGTTTTACACTCTTGGAATTTGGTTGTCACTTTCAATACTGTTCTGCATAAGATTTACCTAGAAAATCTGCTCAAAGAAATAGATCTCAACAACATAAACCAAAAAGCAGAGTGGATTAAAAAAAATCCTTCCCCACCTGGATGCAGTGACCACAAATAAAGTGATTCTTACAAAGCGAAGCAGAGCTCCATCATCCTCTGTAGCATGCACACAGCAATACAACAGGTTGTTCCACCAACTTATCAAATAACTTGACCAAGAGGAAGATGGGAAGGGAATGCAAGTGGCACATCCAGACCTTAATTCTCCAGATGGCTCTAGTGTACTGCTCATGTGCATGTGGGGGAGAGAGGAAGAGAGAGTTCTGTTAAACCCTATGGAGGCATTGCAAAATATGGACTATGCTCTAATGGAGAAAGAACATAAAACAATTTTATTATTTAACATTTCAATGTCTCAAAAAAAATAACTTGGTTGAAAATGAAACTTTCCACATGAAATGATGGGGCCATTTTTGTACCTTCTTCACGTGCAGCGTGCCCCGGGTTCAGCTGTTAATATTTCCAAATAAAGCCAAGAATCACTTCTGCCTGAAACCCAGCTACCAGTCAGTGGATGCAATGCTGATCTAGAAGAATCATTGGTCTAACCAAGTATAATGTAGCCTTCTATAATAGGAGACCTATGTTAATACAGTATATGTTCATTGATATGTTCATTGATGAGAAACAAAAATAGATTCACATACTGAATGTATTATTAGTGTTGTTTGAATGCACAAACAAGTCATCACAAGCATTGGAATATAAGCCTTGACTACTTCTACTCCATCAGTATCATTCATTAGCCTATTCAGACAATCCCATAATCCTGTTGAATACTTTTGAACTAACTGGTATCTGTAAGATGCTCAGTTCTGAAATTATGACTGTTCTATTATGACAGTTATGACATTCTTAAAGTTATTCTATTATGTTATGACAGTTATGACAACCAGAACATTACAAAATTCTGAATGTTTATGATTCCCAACAAAACACAGATTTACTTTTCATGAAGACACACTTGATATTTCAAGTCACCAATGCTCTGGAAAGTTCTGGTCCCTTTAGTCTTCAAGCATGTCATCTTGCTCTGAATTCTGACAAGTACACAAACAGATCCACAAACTTCACAGATACCCACCTTGTATTTTTCAACTCTATATTGAAAGAATAATTCCATTCCTCAAATATTTCCTCCTAGGGAGGCATAATCACCTTACACTTAACCTGTGGCATCACAACATGCTGCCTTTCTCCATCAGATGACAGGAAAGCAAGATTCTTAGTAATTAGTACCAATAATCTATAATACAGACTATTAGAGAAATACAAGCATTCTCATGATTTAACAGTTCAAAGGCTAAAATAAATGACAATCACACACTTGACTGATACTGTCTCCAGCAGTAATTGACCATCCCAAACTGTCCTATATGCTAGAGCACAACCTTTAATCCATACTGGAAGTTAAAATACACCAAGAATGGCAGATTAAATTTTTGCATGCTTGCCAAAACATACCCACATATAAACTGCATAATTTTATTAGCAGAAAATAGTCCAGGGAAGGTGTTAATACACCCAGACTACCTGAATACAAAAAACAACTTTAAGATATTAATGAGTAACATCCGCTATTACAAGACATCATAATTATCACAATGACACCAATGCTCTGAAACACTATCTAGCCCAGACAAGTTTGACTTGCGATACCCTACAAATTCATATTTTTAGAAATGTTAAATCTGTGGTGGTGGATCATTTGGTATCCATGTGCATTTTACTATGTTTAAAATATTAGTCACATCTTTGCAGCTGTATTCTAACAACTGGTTTCCTAACAAGGAGAATTATATACATATTATAATTATTAATTACAAGGTTTATGATCTCGCCATTCTTGGTTGGGCTGCACAATTCAATCATTAAATAATGTGCAATACAGAAACTATTTTGTACCTGTTGGCTCCACAAATACCTGCAGGCTCCATAGCTCTCAGTTGAATTCTACAGCTGACTGTTGCAGAATGAGCTGTGGCAGGCATACTGAAATGGATTCAGTTTATGAGGATAGATCCAGAGATTGTGCAGTTCTGAAAAGTTTTAGTGCAGGTGGTTGTGAATCAAACATGTAGCTGCAGCAGCAAAGCCACAGATTTTTCACACTGACCACCTGCCATGCAATCCAATTAAAAGCAATACAGTATCTGCTGCCTGCATCATCTTTATCCAAGTAGCCAAAAGTGTTTATGTACACAGATAATAATACTCATTCTCAGAGCATACACCATTCTCATGGCATAATTTTTTTTGGTACATTTGTCAATTAAATTAATGGAAAATATAGCCTCTATTGATTTATCAATGTAAGATGAAAATACATCCCAAAGAAAACTGCAAGACAAATTTAAAATTTACTCAGATTCAGAGTAGAATAGTATGTCAGCGGTATGACATCTTTATGCATTGCTGATTTTATCATTTATTAAACTATTCAAGTTTTTCCAAACAGTTCTTCTGAAAAGCAAAGTCAGTAGATCTCGACCAGAAAACTGCAAGCACGGTAGCTGGATATGCTCACACACGGTTGACATCCAATCCTTGCCTAAAATCTAGTTTTAAAATTTAAAATGGAGAAGCTCAAGTTGAAGATGGACAGTCTCAATCCCAATGCCCTTTATACCTCTGGCACCATTATTGACCTCTGTATATCCAAAATAAAGTCCTTCATTCCTTTACTACATCCTTTTTCCATTACTCCTCCCTCCAGACAACTCAGCTCTCCAATCTAAAGTGATCTCCCTCCCCTTTCCAGTGTGTAGAGATGACTTATTTAGAATATTTATATGCTGGTTTTCAACAACAGTTTACCAAGCAGCTCACACTGATTGCTAGACTGCAGAAAGGACCCATTATGTTATCTTAGGTATAATGTTCGGTTACAGGAGGAAATTATTTGTAGAATTATTAAGAAATAGCAAGGGAATGAAGATAGAAAGAAAAATAAAACCTCAGCCACAAGACGACAAGAATAAGGAACCCAACTTGAGGTGTACAAAAATAGTGCAGGTTTGTAAGTCACTACTGATGTGTCATTTTCAGTACCTGTTGTGCATACTGCTAGGAGTCCATGCTCATTATATTCAGGAGTTATTGCACATTTGTGTGTCATGACATTTTGTCTTGAATAAAAGGCCTGGTTCTTTTCATTACTACTATCACTAGGGAAAAAAGGATGGGAGAATTACCATAGCTGGACAATAAGCAGCATTTACTGAATGTTTTCTTTTGGATGTGGGAAAGCCTAACCGCTCAAGGAATTGGTGGTTTAAATACCTCTTTGTAAGGAGTGAGTACTTCAGCAACAATTGTGGTTCCACCTCCATGCTAACAGTCACAAGAAATAAAACATGCAGTCTAAACAATTCAATTGGAGTAATGTATTATTTACTTAGAAATAAATGCCTACAACCTCAATAGAACTAGCTCCAAGTTAAAGGTGCACAGGATTGCAACCTTAGACATTTAAGCCAACCTGAACAAAGAGAGCTTTACAACAAAGATTAGTTGACAGCGACAGTTTATCCTCTTTCAATTCCAGTTCTCTTTAATGACAGAGTGCCAAAATGAGAAGGATGCCAGCACAAACTGGTTGAAAGGAGAAATCCTGGAGACCATAACTATACAGGATACCACATAAGAAAGATTTAAAATCCTAAGTAGTGCTCCTGTCCATTTCTAGAACCCCAGAAGGTTCCATCTGGTTAAAAGAAAACAGCCTGTTTTTATCCTCCCAAAGAAACTGAACTGCATGCAATTCTTCCTTACTTTCTTCAGTTCCAGGAGAATTAGGAGATAATGATGACCACAAATCCTACTGGAGAAACAGATGACATTGATCACTCAAAGCTAAACCAGGAGAGGGAGCTAAGAACAGATGTGGAATACAGAATGCCAACTCAAAGAGACAAGGTGGACCACAGCGCAAAAGAGCAAATCTTCCTTAGCCAAGAGGACCACTGCAACCACTTCCTAGAGACCATCAGTATTGGCAGCTCAGGCTGATATAACTCACCTCATCTCAACATTCACCTTTGGCATTCCTTGCAGCACCAACCAATTGCACCAGCCTTCTCTTTGCAGACTCTGCATCTCTCTCTCCTTATGCCCTTAATTCACCTAAAAGGAGCAGCTTCCTTCACCTCCCAGTCTCAACAGTTCTTCGCTTCCCATTCTATTCCACAAGGTTCAGTTTCCTGTGCCCTGGACCACATTCCGCGTGTGGGCATCGGTGCTTCCTCCTCCCCCAATCCGCCCCCCCCCCAGCTCCAGGCACCTCATTCCCTCTATAATACATAGCAAGCTTCGCCCCACTGGTGGTGGGAAAAGGCGGCTTCCTCTTCCGTCGCCAGGCCACATAAAGGGGGGGATGGGGGGATTGAATGGAGTCATCACCACCAACACCCCGTTCCTCTCCCGTTACCCTCCATGGGAGAGCGACATGTTGTCGGGTCCTTCCCCAGAGGACCCTGCCTGACTTGGGGGGTGGGGAGATGCGCCTCCCCTCCTCACCTGCGCCTCCCCTCGGGCTGCTGCAGCTGCTGCTCCTCCTCCTGGCGGCGCCACCACAGCTGCCGCCACCACCGCCGCCACCACGCCGCGGGCTCCCCCCCGCGCCTCCGCCGTCTCTTCCAGGACTGCCGCCACCGCCGCCGTCCAGCTGCCGCTCCCGGTAGAGAGACCAGAGCCCCACGTTGGGGAGGAAGACGAGGGCGGCCAGCGCCAACCCCACCGCCTGCAGCAGTCGCTTCTGCTTCCGCCGCATCCGAGACGCTGCCGCCTGCGCCGTCCGCGCGAGGAAGAGCCAGAGCCCAACTTTCCCTCGCTGGCTCAGGCGGCGGCAGAGGCGACAGCGAGCGAGCCCAGCGCCAACTCCGTCCGCCAGGCACTTCCGCTCCGGAGGGGTGGGCACTACCACTCCCACCGAGAGCGAAGGGGGAGGGGAGTCACGGCGGGCCACGCCCACACCTCCAGCCTGGCCACGCCCACCGGCAGTGCCCGCGGTGCAGGAAAAGCGAGAACGTGGCAACTCCTGCTTTTCTTACCCCCGTCGCCGGTGAATGGTACTGGCCTCCCTGCCTCCCCCTTGGGTTGGTGAAACGACGGCGCCAGAAGCGAATGGCAGTGAACTGGATTGAGCCCGCCGCCCTCTCTTCCTTCAGTGCGCGAAGGCTGCTGCTACGGAGGAAGAGCCGCCTGGCGCCCTTCTTCCCAGGGTTAAAGGGAGGTGATGGGAATGGCAAAAACGATATAGGGTCGCTCGACAAGATAACGGGAAAGAGGGCCGTGCGCTGGACGAGAACTGGGGTGTGTGTATGTGTGTGTGCTGCTGCTGTTGAGTGCATTTATTCTGTTAACTGCCTGGAGCAATGCGGGTGGAAAGGCGGGTTATAATGTTGTCGCAAATGAAAAAGCACAATGATAAACCATGCAACGGCAGAAGGGACTTGCAAGTGTAGCGGCAGCGAGGAAGGAAAGGAACCACCGGGGTGCATTTTCCAGCACCGCACCGCATTCTGCATGACATGGGGTGGCAGTGATAGCCCCAAGTAGTAGAAGTGAGCCCCTGGTGGTCAAGGACGTGCGTATGCTCCACCCTAAGCAGAGGGAGATGATGGAGGCTGAAACTGGACAGTCCAATCTAATGTGTGTTTGTTTAGAAACAAGACCCACTGCAATGAATGGGACTTGCTTCCAGGTAAATGTGCAGAGGACGTCAGCCTTACAGGCGAAGTTCAGATGATACAGGAATGAACAGAGTTCAAGATCTTAAAGAGATGGGAGCCACTTTGCACCTCCAGGCAAAAAGTGCTCATGGAGCAGAGGTCTCTCAGGATGCTGTTACATACTTCCTGAAGAGTTAACTGCAGTTTTTCATCCTATTAAACTGTACACTTATTCAACTGTATTCTTTTTGGTAAATATTCCTTTTGTTTGCCAACTGCAGTGGATTTTTTTTCTTTGCAAATTTATTGTGTGCCTGCTAGAGTTCAATAACTGAACATTTTACTTTGTCTTTATAGACTTGTCAGTAATTATAGTCATAACAGGGGAATTAAGAAGGCTTCTTTTTGCCACCGCTGCTAGGATACGTAAATAAGTTTAATTACCATAAAACTGTAATGCGAAACAAGTCAGTATCTTCAAATTTAAAGTGTTTCTGCCAAACCAAAGACAAAATAGCCTCATAGCAGTAACGCACATTAAATGATGGGAATGTTTGATTCATGCGAAGCACAGGTATGCTGGCTTGGGAATCACCGCTTTAAACGTATAGCTAAAAGCTGCAACTGTTTACTTTTAAGACTGTAAAAAGGCTCTTTAGTGGGCGCAGATCCGAGGAGCACATAGGGGAGGCTGGAGCCTCCCCTACAGTAAAAAGGGAGTGCACGCTCCCTTGCCCGGGGAGGCTCCAGCCCGTCCTAAGCAGCGCTGGATTTGGCACCGGCCAGCCGCCCTCACGATCCAGTGCTGCTTAGGATTGCGCCCTTAATAGACGTTTGTGCTTTCTGACCCGGAGCAATCTTTCCTTGCTCTCACGATTCAGTCCTGAGCGGCTGTATAGTATGAAATGTGGTGTCAGACACAGTGACCACGTATCTTGACTGTATGTTTGCAGCAGCAGTATTAATGCGCAGCACTGCAGTCCTGTGAAGGCACTTCAGCATTTCAGATTCTGTTTCAAAGGGTTGCTGAAACAAATCTGCAGATAGTGCAGGCTGTGTAGCTGCTCCCAAATTTCAGTTCCAAACAAAACAGTGTACAAAGACCTTTTTTAATTTACAACTTTGCAAAGTTATAGTGGGCCCAGTCCTATCCAACTTTCCAGTGCCAATGCAGCCTTGCCAATGTTGCATTCACTGCATCCTGCAGTGGGGGGGGCAGTCATAGAGGTCTCCTCAAGGTAAAGGAACATTTATTCCCTTTCCTTGGGGCTGCATTGAAATTGCTTCAGTGCTGGACAGTTGGCTAGGATTGGGCCCAGTGTAATATGACTTGTTTAGACATAAATAATGCCTATTTTGAAGTAGCTATGAAAGAACAATTTTCCCACAGAACTGTTGGGTTATAGAGAATGTTTTTGTGGTTTCCAGTTTAACAACACATGATTAGGAATAGTGTGTATTGTTAGGCACTGCTAAATTGCTCTGTGATGCAATCGAAGTGGGTAAACACATGACTTGTGAAGAGAAAAGCAAACATCTGAACATCTGAAACCGAGCATACAGGAAATGCCACACATGCTAGTTAAACAGACTTTCCATAGTTACCCATGCCATTAACGCTTTGTTTGGCATCCACAACCTCTCTGAAGTTGGAACATGTGACACTCCCATTAGTTTATCAGCCCACTGCTTTCATGGATTCCATTGTAACATGATACAGCATTTCCAAAAACTGTAATGGTGGGTCCTTGTGTTTTTCCAAAAATAGAGAATTGATTGATTTCTTAAATTAAGAACAAACAACTTCATTAGGAAGAAGCATGCCAAGCAGAACAACAATTGTGCTTGGCTAATGTAAACAGTTGTACAGTATCAAAAGCACATTCTGCTGGGTTTGCAGCTGAAATAAATGGGTCTCTGGCAACTATAGCACCTCTTGTTATAGTTTTAAAATAATATTGTGTTATAAAAAATACGTTCCATGTCAAGATCCAACGTTGTATAGTTCTTTTGCCTCCCCCACATGCCATCTTTTCCCCATTACATTTGCTCTTAAGTATAAACTCAGCATATGATCCACTAGGTGGCAGCCTTCCAGTAAATTTTGAATTCATCACATGCCAGCCAAATTATCCAAAACACCATTTAGTCCCAAATGCAAGTGGCAACACCTATAATTGGCCTACATCTAAATGGCCTGTGGTTTCAAATCAGATGGCCTTGGCGTTTGTCTAGTCTATATCTTCTTTGAAATGCAGATGTCTTCACTGTTTCTTATTGTATTAAAAGGAAAGAGCCCCACAGATTCATTTTCCATCTTCCTCTCTCTCGGCTCACTGCATTGTCACTAATGGTGCAGTGCATTTTACTTTGGCCCCTGTACTGGTGAATAATGCATAGCCACTAAAACTGTAGAACAATAAAAAGAAAGATGGATAAGAGCTTTCTCTAGGACCAGAGTGTGCAGATCAAGCCTCTCTGAAAGCTGCTTTTATATTTTAATGGAATTGAGAGGACCACACAATGTCTGAGTCACAGAAATGTGTATTGTTACATTTTTGACTCTGTTTTCTCTCTGTGCCCAGTAGTGTGCACTCTTCTCTCTCTTTCTACTGCTTTCAGATGTTTCTGAATCTGTTTCTTTTATCCATCCTCCCTTTTTTCCCCTTGTTCTTAAGCAGATGCTCTCTCTCCCTCTGCACCCCATAGCATGAAAGAGACTTATCAATCAATCAAATAATCAGTCAACAGGTACTTATATACCACTTTTCAACACGGAGTTCACAAAGCGGTTTACAGGCAAATAGTAATAATAATAAAGTTAAATGGCTCCCTATCCCAAAGGTCTCACGATCTAGCAACAGCCACTAGAAAGACTGCACAGGGGTGAAGAGGGACAATTACTCTCCCCCCTGCTAAATATAAGAGGAACACCACTTGAAAAAGTGCCCTGTTAGCAGGGGTCTCCAGTTTTTGCTCCCTAGCTCCCAAGTCTCTCTGCAGACCCACGTCTCAGTTAACAGCTCTTTTTCTATCCAGGCTCCAATCTTCTCCTCTCCTCATTACCTCGTTGTTATTCCTGTTTTCTACATCACTTTTCAGGTCTTGCTGTACTTTTCTCTTTCAACTACTCCTGATTCTGCACCCCACAAACTTCTATACCCCATCATACATTCTTTCTGCATCATCACCACACACCTCTCATTGCCAACTGTCCCCCCTTCTGTTTCTCTTTCCCCGCCCAATAGGTCACTTCATACCACCATCTTTCAGTTCTCAATTTCTCATCCTTCAGTCCTAATTTTTGTTCTGTTTTCCCTGCTTTCAACCTTAGCTCTGCCTTTCACTGATATTGATAGCAATTGCACACAAGGCTTTCACACGCCTAGAAGTTTACACACTGAAGGAATTTCAGATGCAGATGGACCATCTAGCTTGACTGACTGGCTACATTCAACAGGAAGGTACATATTGAAGAATTCTCAGGTCCTTGCTTGCCAGAAGATCTATGCTTTCTGTCTCGCAGTGAAAAATCTTTCTCCCTTGTGAATACTCCACCAATGACAAACCTACTCTTTGAGTGATGCTGAGAAAGAGAGCCTCTAGAAACCACTCCCTTTGATCCAAGTCTTGCTTGCTTAATCAGTCAGCACCTGGAGTTGAGATACGCTATCTGTTTTATAGCAAAGGACTGTTTCTTAACCAGTGGTACTCATACCATCAGGGGTACTTGGTACCTATAGAACCCCCAGACCTCTGATGCCTGGCAGTGAGATCAATGCAACATGACAAGCAGCAGTAGAAGGCTCCAGTGTGCGCTTTTCATGTGCTCAAAGAAGGTCTCCTGACCCCCTGAGCCTCTTACCGGTGTTTGTTGCATCATGTCTGGCACATCCCAATCCAGAAGTAACTGGCAATGACATCATCACCAGTTCCGGTTGTACTTCCAATTGGTGGACTTTGCAAAGTGGTACACTGGGGGGGGGGAATGTTGAGAAACCCTGGTTTTTCACTGTCTCAGACAAATGGACAGGTTGCAGAACAAAGCCTAAGACTCTGAATGAATCCCCTCCCTGCACACGTCTTTGGCAATGGCAGGGCTGATAATAAGAATTGTATGGCTGCTGCTGTAGCTGGAGTTAGCCATTCCAAAATGCCTTCTGCTGAATGAGAAAACAATTCTCAAAAGAATGCTTTTCTGTATGACTCCCTTTTTTGATGAGGTTGGATGGGCCCTGGGCGTTCTTGTAAAGATGTAGGGAAAGGCTTTATGTGGTAAGTATTTGGAATTCTCCAGACAATTACATATAGACACCAAAGGATCTGCAATCTGCCTATGGGCTGTAGGTTGTGCAGACCTAAGCTGAGAGGAACAAAGTGTAGAGTCGCTACAGCAACAGTATTTCTAACTTAAGAATGCAGTACATAGTGTGCTTTTTCTTATGTTTCTATAGGCGCCTTATTACATCATGTATGTGCCTTGGCTTTGGAGAGCACCTCAGTGAGAAGAGTATGGCATAGAATATTTAGCCGAGGGCAGAAGATTTAGCCGAGAGGGTTAATGCCTCCGTTTGCCCGAAGATGCGGCTGATTAAAAGCTGAGTTTCAGCTGCCTCGTGGGAGGAGGAGTGTGCTGAACTCAGCTGCGTCTCTGGTGAGAGCAGGGAAGCCTCATCAGCCAGCAGACGACAGACGGGTGGCTAAAGAAAGAAGGCTAAATCCAGAAAGAAAGATCTGTTTGAGTGTGGTTCTTGAAAGATAGAACATTCTGTAAATTGTAAAAACCTTCGGGTTTGTGAAAAGTGAAAAGTCTGCCTATGTAAACCGCCTTGAGTTGTAATCATTAGAGAAATCTAGTGACCTTAAGAAAGGCGGTATATAAATACATGTAATAATAATAATAATAGAATATATAATCACAAGTACAAAAAAAAAGTACGTTCTGCCCTTGACAGAACATATATAAAAAGATACCACAGGGACCGTTGATAGCTAGTTAATGCAGAACTACTACCTATTTTGATTTTTGACACATGCCTAAGATTAGGAACGTCTTGCTCAATTGTATCTTAAATAGTTCATTGAGTAGGATTGCATAGAGTTACAGTGCACAGCATCCATTCGATGCAGACCAAGTTTATTCCAATGTACTGTACCTCACACTTGGTGCTTTCATATGTATATGTCACCTCAAATGTCAGAATTACTCACATGTTTCCTTGCAGATGAAATCTGCTTGCACTGAAATGGTGATATCTTTCTAAAATTCAGATTTCTTTCTACCCAATTCTTTAGAGCATACACGAACAAAAATGGTTCACTGGCTAGAATTTAAAAGAAAATTGATATTCATAGAAACATCACCAAATTAAGCATCACCCAGACTGTACAGTAGTGAGCATTGAGGCTGCATCATGTACCATTCATTTCAGCTGACAGGAGACATTATTCATTTTCAACAAGATATCTTACATGAATTACTACTTGGGAGAACAATCCCAATAATCCCAATTAGATTTGGGCTCAATTTTGGAATTGATGGTCCCCAAAGAAGTTTTTCTTTCATTTAAATCATGCACCAAACAGATAGCTGGCTCTCTAATTGTTGGATTTTCTATAGAAATTAGGCAGTGTTGAAAATATATTCCAGATTAGATTGAAACAACTGAAATAAGATGTGTTGAGGAACAACAGCTCCTCTTCTTTGGAGATTTGTGGAACGGTGATGTTTGGTATAATAGTGCTATAGTCTTCAATGTTCTAGAAACTGGATGTTGGCAACCTTCTGTCTGATTCTTAGTTCCCTTTCTGGTTGGCCAATAGGTGTCACTGTGGTGGCTAGTCAAAAATAAATGGGAATATTTTGCCCTGGAGTTCAGCACTCCAGACAGCTCCTTGATGACCATGGGTTTGGCACAAATGTATGTCTTGGCCTGGGATAAATCTACTTAAAAAGTTGGGTCATACCGGTTCTGACTCATGGCTTCTAGCACCAGAATTACTCTGGTTCAGTTGCCCTGGGCCCTGCACTCTTCTAAGGTCAGTCCTAAGTACAGAACAATCATCTTATTGTACAAGAACACACAATTCCATACTTTGCGGTTCCACTCTATGTGCTGCAGGGAAGGGGATCAGAGTGAAGGATTCTACTTCTCACACAGCAATCAGCACATCTGAGCAAGTTTTTACACCCTGCACTGATCCTTTTCCACGGTAATAAATATGTGCAGTGCAAAGGTCCTTGCGTAGCATTGGCGAGGGGTAGACAGGAATTCTGATGGATCCATACATTGCACAGAGCTCAAAGCCCCAATTGACAGCTCGAATGGGTCATAAGTCCTATTATGGTCACAAATATCATGGTCTATTTATTGTTAAATTGCAATAGTAATAGTAGCAGCAGAAAAGGGGTTTAACAGCAAGACAGGGCTGTTTTGGCTTAGCCCAGCTCATTGTGCTTTGGTTGCCACTTTATCCAGTTTATTATTACTATGCTGTCATTATTAATTAAGAATGTTTATGTTCCACTTTATTTTCTGAAATGGGTGACCTGCAGCAGTAACCAAGGTATCCAAAACATATACTGTTGAAGGGTCTTTCCTTCAACAGTAAGTGGAATTCCACTAGTGATTCCCAAACTGGGTCAGGAGCCAATTTCAGGTGGATTGCCATATTGCACCTTGAGCAGCCATATTGAAAATAAATAATATGGGACGCTAGAAAGGAGGAGGGCTGTGTGGTTGTTTTGATCGTGTCAAAGTTGTAAATAGGCTTTTTTTCCTTTCTGATTCACTTTGTTATTGGAAAATGAGAAATAACCCATCTTATTGCTGCATTCTCAGGAAAGCAGCAAGTTTGGTGTCACAATGACAGCACTTCTGGCCATGACATCACTTCCTGTGGGTCCCAGACAGATTGTCATTCTAAAAAGTGGGTCCCGGTGCTAAAAGGTTTGAGAACCACCACTTTAGATACCAGCAATTATAGCCAATATTGACCATGCCTTGAAAGCTCAGGAGGGTAGATTAGTTCAATCTCTCACTTCCCACATCAGTCAAACTCTGAAATCCCAAGGCTTTGGGTGCCTTACAGAATAAAACCTGCTTGTGTGACTATTAGCACAAGTGAAATTGTTCAGATCAGTCTTGTTTGGGTAGAGGCATTCTAAAAACAGAATGTGACAAAGGTAGCCTTGAAGCAGGATGCATATTACTGCAGGATTTTCTTCCTGATCCTACCAGATTAAGATTGTTTACAGTAATAAAACATATCTCCAAAGTCAATGTTAGGAGCTACCTTGGTTTACTTTTCCGAAGTCCAGGTGAAAATTAACACACCGTTCACTAAAGCCTCTGTCCCTCTTGTGAAGATATAGCTCCAATTTTATTGAGCCTTGTGTTTAAAGGACAAGACATATCTCTCTTTTAGAAAAGGGGGTTATCACGATACCCGGGAGCTATAACTTTCTCACCGCCAGGGTCCTAGAGTGGGGTGGGGAAAGACTGGCACGGGCAGTGGTGTCATTCAAATGATTTAGGAACAGGAACTCACTTTTGATTGGCACTTGTCGGGAACCCAGAACCCAGGGCACCTTGTTAGGATCCAGAATGCCCGTTCTGGTCCATTCCCCCTGAATGACATCACTGCCTTTGCCCCCCTAGGAATCCGGAGTCGCTCCCTTTTATCCTCTGAGTGCCGGCCAACCAAGAAGAAAAGCTCTTTGCAGAGGAATTGGGAGGGGGAGGAGGGAGAGTGAAGTGGGTGGAGTCAGCCCTAATTTTAAGAAGTGGAACTGAGTTCCCCCGCGTTCCTCCTGCATGACATCACTGGGCACGGGCCTCAAAATGGAGCTGAACCAGGCCTGTTTCCCTGCTGTTCATGACAGGGGTGCTCATGCAGTTCTCATTTCCAGGATCTAGAAAGAAGACAGAGGAAAGGCGAAATGTAGTTTCAGAGCCTTGACATGTTTTGAAGCAAGCAGCACATCTGTTGGAAGGGCTGCCTGTAATATTGCTCTTTAAACCAGTTCATGCCCTTTAGGTGATCTTCTGTGATGGGCAGAGGGTGCAGCAGTGTAGGCTTAGGAACAGCTGTTGAAGAGGAAGGTGATAGCTACTCCCTGGGTGGTGAAACAAGGAAAGGGAATTCATTCCATTTTGCATGAGCAGTGGAACAATGCAAGGAAATTGTTTGCTATTCTTTTTTTTATTCGTTCTTGAATATAATTTTTGTGGTATTAAATTTCTCTGGTATTAGATTTCTCTCTGTTTGTTGTATGTGCATACCAACTATAAAATAGAGATGTGAAGGAAGTGCTTGCTGTAATGCACAATGTGAGACAAATGAAAGTGGGGTGCCTTGGACGGAAGGTCAGTTGAGATCCATGGATTGTGCTTCCACACAGTAATGTTAAGAGACCAGAATATGAGCTTGTGGTTAAGACATCTTAACAATAAAGATTTGAATACCCAGATTCAAAGTTTGATGCCCTGTAAAGTTTGATGCCCTTTACTGACTAGTAACTTGCTTATTTGGGTAAGGGAGAAAAAGGGTGAAAGAGCAAACTGTGTTATCAGGGGTGGGATGGGGAGTGATTTGCCTAACTGGCTACTGAACAAGGTAGAGAAAGAGCATAAGAAGAGCCATGCTGGATCAGGCCAAAGGCCCATCTATTCTAGCTTCGTGTATTTCACAGTGGCCTACCAGCTGCCTCTGGGAACACATAGGCAGAGGGGTGGAAGGAAACTGTAGTAGATGTTACAGTGTTATTTATTACTTCCTTGAACATCAGGATAGGGCTATCAGTATCAGTACCATTAGGATAGGACGATTGGGTATCCATCTAAGAACATAAGAGCATCACTGTATCAGGCTGAAGGCCCATCTAGTCCAGCTTCTTGTATCTCACAGGGGCCCACCAGATGCCTCAGGGAGCACACGAGACAATAATATGCTTGCATGCTGTTGCCACTCCTTTGCACCTGGCATTCTGAGCTAGCCTACTTCTTAAACCAGAAAGTAGAAGGGCAGGGAGATGCACTGGCTCATGGTAGCACTAAGTGTCTTTGATAGGCTCATGGTTCTACCTCTTCAGAGAAAGCAGAAAAAGAGTAACATTCCCTGAGTGGTTGGCTTTCAGCTGGTGGCTGCATAACTGGCCTGAAATATATCTGCAACTCCCTGCATTTCCACCAGATTGAATTTCTATATTTTTCTACAGTAGTGAGCTGTAGAACCCTCTGGTGAGCTGAAATGTGGAATATAAATGTTTTCAAAAGCCCAGCTTCTTTATATAATTAGCTTTATAGTAGGAATAATACAGCTAACCCAGTTTTGAGCTAAGATACAAAATCAATGCAATGCAGAAGAGCATTTCCTTTTTATTTGAGACACTTGTTTCGGGGAGCCAACCATTGCTCAGGTATGCTGCTCCTTGCATTCTGTCCTCATTTACTTTGGGTTTACTGCTCCAACAAGACAATGTTGTTTCTTTGTAAAAAGAGGGTATGTGTAAGTAGCATCATTCAATTGATATGGAAGGGCAGTAGGGGGTGGGAAGAGGAAATCCGAAGCAGCAGAGCTGCAGACAGTTGTGTGCATATAAAGATCTATTTGTCACAATGGGACCTTTGTCCACATAACTGAGCACAGTTGCAGATTTTTTTTCCTTCATTACACACCAAACTGCAGGTGGCCAGTAGTACACATTAACATTATTGTCTACAGTAGCATTTCTAAACTGATCAAGAACAGTAAATACTCCTTTTGCATCTTTTTTTAGTGGGCTTTTTTGGCCATGTTTTTAATACATTCTCTTGGTCCCAAGGAAAGCCCTGGAAATCTAGAAGAGGCTGAGAATGACATTTGATTCAGCACAGAAATATTTAAATGTGAAGGCACTAGAGGGAGGGAAACCAATTGTAATATAAGGCATACAACATGCATAATAGATAATTTCATCTTACTACATTCCGCCTACCCAGAGAAAAGGAACTGGAACCACTATATATGAATTTGTAGGAAACCTGAATCAAAGCAGAAATTGGGCAATATTTTTCCTAGCATAGTATTGTAAATGTCTGGATCAACTACCAAGTAAATCAATAAAGCAAAAACCCCTGAGCGTGTGAAAAACGCAAATTATATTTTTGAGCAGTGCTTGATATGCTTATTACTACTCTCTTCTCAGTCTGTATAGTTTATTTTCTATTTCCTAGTGTGATTTTTTTTCATTCAATTGCAAGTCTGCGTAGGTTTGAGAAAAAGTGCTCTGATTCTTAAAAGGGTGCACTATAGCTCTACTGGTAGGCTTGGACAATTCATTCGGTAATGGGGTGTATTCATATCCTAACTGTACTGTGAATGTCTGCAGCAGCTAAGGCTGTTGGTCCAAAGCCCTGTTAGAAAAGCAGGAATCATGGGAGGGATATGAAATCTTCCTACCTGCTCCCTTTCCCAAACAGCTAATCATCACTAGTGTTGCTTTTCTAACAAGGTTCTAGGGATGGCTCCAGAAGCTGGACAGGGAATAAGATCCACAGTTACAACACCCTCTGCAGGTCCTTAGTCAGCTAAAGGTGCACTTGTAGGTAAAAGCCTGTTTCTAGCCCAGTGTTTCTCAAATGTTTCACTGCCAGGACCCACTTTGTTGGCCTTGGCAGTTGCATCGTTCCCCAGAGTGCCTTGCATCCAGTGGTGGGATCTAATGGATCCAAGAACCGGAACGGTGACCGGGACTCACCTTTGACTGGTGCGTGTCGGGACTGTTCAAAGCGGCCCGGCCGCGCCCTGCAGCCCATCCCTTTGGTTTTGCCGTCATTCCGTTGGTTCCGCCGCCTTCTGCACCGTGTCCATCATGGAGCCGGCGACGAATGGCGGCAAGTGGGCAGAGCCAGCCCTGATTGGGTACAGGAACGGCCGTTCCGGTGCGTTCCTCCCAAAAAGGTTAGATTAACAGGAGAGGACATCCCTTAAGAATTAATACAAGCAGGTTGAGGCCAGGGGGCGGGGTTAGCAGCCATGTTGGCGTACTCAAAACAATCCTTATTCCAAGCATTTCGGATTGCTTTTCTGGTACTCTTTAGGACTGAATCGTTTACTCCTGAAATAAAAACTTATGAAAATAACAACGTGTGATCGTGTAGAAACATCAGCGGTAACCATATTATGAGTTAATATGCAATTCCAAGGTTTAATTCCGCGTAATTATATTACTGAACATACCGGACGAAATGCTACTTGCTATCTATTTAAACTCGGATTGCACTGTTTTGACAGACTTATTTTTTGAAATCTACACAAGCAAAAATAAAACGGCCACGCCCCATAAAAAAATGTCTGTTAGTGTTCAGAATTTCATAACTATTACAGTAGGAAAATTACATTAAAATCTCTTCATAACACAAGTAGTTGTCAATATGAGAGTAATTCTTTTTTACTTCTAGACTATTAAGAGTATTTTTTTAACTTCTACACTCACCCCCCCCCAAAAAAAAACAAATTCTGTTAATTTTCAGAATTTCAAAAATATTACAGTAGAAAATGGAAGGTGGGAAAAATGTGTAAACGGGAAGGGGGAAAAAAGGAGGGGGGAATATTTTTTTTTTACCTTCTAGACCATTAACAGTGGGTGTCAGAAAATGGTGAATAAGACTGCTAGGAACAACAAGAAATTACACAGCTTCAAAAATAATGCACTATTTCAGTGAACTGTAGTTTTATTGAACCGATGTAATGAGAATACATGAATCTTTCTGTGGAAATTAAGTCCCATTTTTCGTACAGCGATTCGCACACCCATATGCAGAACACGCAGGCATGATTAAAGATGTTGAGATTAACTTTTACACGCGTGCAGGGAGATTTTTATTCGTGAATTCGCGGCAATCCTCCTCCTTGGCGGGAAAGATCTGAGTCAGCCATATTTGTATACCCATGGCTTCAAGAAAATAATATAATGTCCTCTCCTGTTAATCTAACCTTTTTGGTTCCTCCTGGATGACATCACTGCTTGTATCCCAGAATGCAAAGCCGCAAGGCATTCTGGGGCCCATCATGACACAACACAGCCAATACAGTGGGTTATGTGCTGGCGCTACCTGGAAGCTGCAAGGCATTCTGGGGTGCCTCACAGCTTCCAGGTAGCGCTGGCCCCATGATCCACCAAAAATCAGCTGACAACCCACTTATGGATTGAGACCCACAGTCTGAGAACTGCTCCAGATTATTTTACGTTCAGAGAAGAGCAACGAAGATGATCAGGGGGCTGGAAAACAAGTCCTATGAGGAAAGGTTGAGGGAACTTGGTATGTTTAACTTGGAGAAGAGAAGGCTGAGAAGGGATATGATAGCACTCTTCAAATATTTGAAGGGCTGTCATAAGGAAGAAGGGACATATCTGTTCTCATCTGCCTTTAACAGTAGAACTAGGTCCAATGGGTACAAACTGCAAGAGAGGAGATTCCGGCTGAACATCAGGAAGAATTTCTTGACGATAAGGGCAGTTCGACAGTGGAATAGATTGCCAAGGGAGGTAGATTCTCCCTCACTGGAGACCTTCAAGCAGAGCCTTGACAGGCACTTGCTAGAGATGCTCTAGGAGGATTTCCTGCTACAGGCAGGGGGTTGGACTAGATGACCTTGTAGTTACCTTCCAACTCTATGATTATATGATATAGGACAATTAAAGCTCTTTTCTACACCAGTAAATTTAAATGTTGGTGTTTGTTGCTGTTCCTTGTATGGTTTGTTTCTTTGAACTGGCATGATTTTCTATTGTGACAAAACTGGCATTTGATGTGTGAAGGGGCCTGGCACTCAGGGAAGTTGACCCAAAAAATCAGCAATCCTTAATTGTCCAGGATGTGTTCCTGAGTGGGTGATTCCACTCATGCTTGCAAGCATCTGAGGTAGGTTCTATCTGATGGAAGAGTTGAGGTGTAAAGAGACTCCTTCCCTGATTGGTAAGGAAAGACAAAGGCAGCATGTTGTGGAAGAGATGAATGTGAGAGAGTGTTTCTCATGCAGTTTGGGACCGTGGCCAATCAAGGTTCCAAATCACAGGGAGGAACCCCCCTTGCTGTGATGGGGCTAATGGGTATGTTAGTTTGTGGTTTATTGCAAATGGGCACAATCAGGTTCCCATTTCAGGTACATGCTGAATGCAGGAGGTGAGGCCATGTTGTGTGACAAGAGCTATTGCACGAAGACTTCTGCTGAGTGCAGTGTTAGTAAATGGAAATTGATTTTTTTTAAAAAAAAATATTTATTTGAATGTATAATCTCACGTCTATTGTTGTAAAAGAATAGCTGCAACTCAAAATTCAGCAATATCTGAATAGGTTGCCATGCGGTGGGGGAAGAATATGTCTGCCAATCAGCATCCTAGCAATTAGCATTAAGACTGCTGAGAAAGAATCAAGTCAGCCATAACCTGGAGATGTTCATAAGACTGTAAAACAAATAAGGTGTACTTTTCATTTAAAAGGTATATTAGAAAAATATCATTATGCTGTAATAAGTTGTCATACTTAACAGTTCAACATCAGCCTCACCCACTGCAGCATGTAAAATGGCAGGCTGTGTGCTTGATTGTGCTTTAGTGCTTATGCACATGCACTTTCAATGTGCGCTTGAGTCCAGGTGGATCCATCTCCCTCAGGTATTTAATTTCTAGAGAAGGGAATGAGAGATCAAGAATTGCATCTTGATTGGAAGTGTTTCCATATCCACAAGATGGTTAAAAGACAAAGTAGGGATAGCAATTTATCAGAGACTGATCCCAGAAACTAGAGATTGTCCCTGAAGACTCTTGGAGTGCGTGATTTACGTGACTACAGTTAAATACATTTGAAGAAGGATTTGAAAGGGATTTGAGTTGAACACTCGGAACCACTTTTGCTCAGATAAAAGAATAACTTTTCTTGGAATATATTATAAAAGGGATTTTATTTTTTATTGGAAAGGAGTGTAGGTAGGAGTCCTAATACTGAAAGCCCCAGTGATAATTTTCCATGCTGTTTTGCCTTCAGGAAAATGTCATTTGTCTTCTATGTCTCCATCAGTACCTTCACATGCAAACCTTGTGCCTATAAGTAAGAGCGCAATCCTAACCTGGAGTTAGGCCAGCAAAGTTTGGCCGGCACAAGGGCCACTGTAAAGTGTGTTTGAACCACTCTCGGAGTCAGGGAGGATGGCGCACATCTGTGTGCTGTCCACTCTGACTCCAAGAGTGGTCCAAACATACTTTATGGTGTCCCTTGTGCTGGCCAAACTTTGCTGGCCTAACTGTGCCGGCCTAACTTCAAATTAGGATTGCACCCTAAGTGTGCCACATACTGTCAGCCTGCATTTTGTATGTAAAAGCCTTGTGCAAATTCAAGTATGCATTTTGGACTCTCCACCAGTGGAGTTGCGCTCATGTCTGACCTTCATTGATGCATCTTTTTTTCTGGCATTATGCTGGTGCTCGTGGCACATCTGTCAGTAGATGGAACTCTATTGGGCTGGCATATGGATTTATTTATTTAGTTGCAATATTTCTCTCCCACCCCTTGTCCATGCTGAAGGGGGACCCAAGGCGGCTAACAATGTTAAAAAACATAAAGCAAATTCAATTCTATTTAAAACAATACTTTTAAAAAAGCTTAAAAACCAACATTAAAACAAAGCAAACATCCTGGACCCCAATATTAAAACACACCTCAATAGACTTGGGCTGTTCTTCCTATTAGTTGTGTTAGAAAAATTTAATGGTTTCCGTTGTTTATTTAAATGTTTATTTTTCTAATAAAATGTAAATATAGTTTTATCATGTGTTTGTGAGCTGCCTCGAGGCTGAGCTCTTCGAGGGCTGAGAGAAGAGTAAGTATCTAAAAAAATTCTTCAAAAATAAATTTCCACATGCCTGCTTTTATCACTTTGGGTCACTGTTTTACTCCTAATCTTGGACTCTGTACTCTTCAGGATGAAATGAAACATGTCCAGAGAGCATTAATGACTATGGCATAGAGGAGTTATAATTAATTCGTTACTTGCACATTTAGAATACAGAGCTTTAATAAGATTGGAATTCGATCTGTCCCTTGCAAAAAGGACACGTGTCCCTTAGAACTGTGGTCCAAAGTGGTGGGATCTCATTGGGAAGCACTGGTTACTGCCCCTTTAAGGGGCGGGGAGAGGGGGAAGGCAGCTAAGTGATTCCCAGGATCGTACTGCTACCCTGAGCTTGTTGCAGACTTACCCCTTCCAGCACTGGCATTCGGAGTGTGGGGAGCCCTGGGCCCCTCCCCCCAGGGCTCCCCAAACGTCAGACTGTGTTTAAAAACATGATTGTGACCCACTTCTGGTTTGCGATCATGAAACTGGGGCTCCACACCCTCCGGACACACACTTCCAGTGCTGGAAGGGGTAAGTCTACAACAAGCCCCTTTACCCTGGGCAGCGGTGCGATCCTGGGGATTGTGATGCTGCCTTTGTCTCGCCTCCGACAAAACTTGCTTGGCTCCCAACTCTCCCATAGAAGTTTGGGAATCCCTGATGTAGAGGATCACCTCATTCAGGCGCTGGCTCATAGACAGGGGGGTAGTGAACCTGGCTTGTGTCTGTGTTCCCCACCATCATGTCCATGATGGTGATGGGAGTTTAAAAACAAAACAAAACTCCCAAACATCTATAGCTAGGGTGAATCTAGGGTGAATTTCCCAAGTCTCTGGAGAAAAAAATGGGTAGACAAACATACAGTTTGTACAAGGCTAAGAAAAATCCTGTTCACAGCCTTTTTTCAGAAATGCATTTAGGATGAGTTTTCAAACAAAGTTCTGTTGATAATAAGAGAGATTTTTCATCAGTAGTAATTTTCCCTTTTAGTCAATTAATATACTATGGCCAATTAATCAGAAATAAGTGGATTAAAAATCTTTTGCTTTAGCAAGAGGCTTTGCTGTTTTATTAGCTTGATGGGTATTTTAGGTGTATTTTTTCTTTAATGAGCATTTCCGTGCATTACTGTACGGTTTGTGACTGTAATCATGAAGGAAATGAATACAAACTGAAAGCAGGAAAAGCTTTTTACACTTTCTGGCCTGCAAAGGTAAGTAATGTGTCCATCAAGGGGCGGGGGATGGATAAAATGGAACAATGTTCCATCTCAGCAGCCAGCAACTGCTCCAATTTTACTGCGCAAAATTCTCAAGCAATCTGAACAAGGTAGCTTGGTGAGCTTGTTTGCATGTCAATGCCTAGAAACATTTTTCTGCTCACAGTTGTTTCCTAATAGCACCCGATCTGACTCTAAGCACAAATGGAAAGGTTGAAGACTCTGGAGTGTGTAGTCTCCTCCCCTCCCTCCCTCCCCCCTTTTTGTTCATTCTCTTTCTCACTCTTGTGAGACAATGCCTTTGTCATTGTCCAATCATGGACAATGCCTTTCCACTTATGTCACAGCCCCCTCCTCATTTTGGAGCCATTGTGGCTCCTTTAATTAGTGGCGGCTGCAGGCAAACGACATCTGGGCTTGACAACAGGCTCTAATGCAGGCTGACTGTGACACAGACATGGGCGACAAGGAGAGACGATGCCATCCCATTTGAGTGATAGTCACAAATAAAAACCCACCTGTCCCACCCAGGTGATGCTACCTCTTTATTGTCAGCAGTGTTGCTCACACTCTTCTGTTATTTGCCAAGTAAGGCTTGGTTTATTGGCATTACTTTATTTTATGACTCCCCAGGCAAGACCGTAAGGAGAGGTTTTTGGAAAACGCAAGTGGTGCTAAAATGTGCTCAGAATCTCTCTCTCTCTCTCTCTCTCTCTCTCTCTCTCTCTCTCTCTCTCT
>JAJKFI010000005.1:12403161-12421515 GCA_029204185.1 Lerista edwardsae
TAATAATAATAATAATAATAATAATAATAATAATAATAATAATAATAATAATAATAATAATAATACAGCAGGTATTACATGAAAAATGTCAGCCCTATTGTCCTAAAAAATATACATCTGCTTTTGCCCTGTGGGTGCTCCATTGTTGATTGCAGTGGTACCCACCCTGCTGCAGCAGTAGTTTGATGTTCACAGTCCAATGCTAAAAGCCAGAATCAAGTTATGCTAATGTACTGGTACTGAACCACTTTTTAAAATAACTCTATTCTGACTAACTCCCCAGAGGCATATATTATGTAAATGCATATTCAATGCAGAAAGAAGCAGATCTCCCCTGTAAAACCAATGCAGAATTCACATGTTGATATCATTTTTCACATGCATTTGTTCATAAGTATTCCTTAAGAGCCGAACTCTCTGAATACAGCTATCTGAATTTGCTCAATACTCAGTAACATTTGATTTCAGTACTGACAATGTAGGAGCTCATATGCGAGAGTATTTGATGTCTTTGGTTTTTGAAGGTTTTTGAAGATAGCACTTACTGAGCTGCTGTTGTGATGATTTTAAAGCCTTTCCCTATTTATTAGGATGTGATATGCCACAAAATATATAGGACAGTGAATAATGCTGACCAGTGATGTCATGCAGGGGGTATGCGGGGGTACGCGAGTACCGGTTTCTAGGATTATGGCTGGCCCCGCCCATTCGCCTGCCCACTCGTCGACTCCGCCCCCTGCAGCATTTGAATTTCCTGCATGTTTGAGTTGCCTGCATGTTCTCAGAGCCAGGCAGGCAGGCAGGCAGTGAGCGGAGCCTTGCCTTGCCACTGAAAAATGAGCTGCTCTGGGGTTTTGGAACTGTTGGGTCACATGATGCCAGGCCTCCTTAACATGTTCTGGGGGTGCTGTGGAATACTGTTGCAACTGTTGGGTCAGTTTAAAATTGTCTGAGGCCTCAAAAAGGGCTTTTTTCATGTCACTTGCTGCCACGACCTCACTTCCGGCTTATGACGTCACTTCTGGTGGGCGGGTCCCGACACATGCCAATCAAAAGTGAGTACCTGTTCTTAAATCATTTAGATGACACCACTGATGCTGACCATCATAAATAAAGATTGGTTAAAAGAAGGTATCAGGGGTCAACCTGACTTTTGAGCAAGATACTGTATATTCAAGAGTTTAGGGCCCAATCCTCTCCAGATCCCACCCCCAACGATGCATGTACTCCAAGGAGGTGTGTTCTGCATCTTACACTGGGGGAGGGCAGTGGCAGAGGACTCTTTAAGGTGACGGAATTTTCACTGCCTTACCATGGGGAAAGCCTTGGCTTTCTCTATGGGTTTCCTTGGTTCTGTACTAGCTATTTTGTTGGCACAGAATCAAGAAGAGTGAGAAAAGGGAGAAGGCAGGGGGATAGGATCTGGCCACAAAAAGTGCTGGGATCTAGCCCCATACCTCCCCACCCAGAAATGCCCCTTACCTGTTCCTCCTGCTCTCTCACCACCCACTCCTACTACTGACTTACCTGGCACTGGCGGATGAGAAAGGGGATGGCAGATGACACATGAGCACGTATAGTATGACTGCCAGCGATTGTGCTGGCAGTCTTGTTGTACTTGCTGGTGGCTTCGGTCAGCGTGGTAATGTCACACAACGCATGCTGGATCCAGGCACTTCCACCCGGATCCTAATAAAAACCAATGGGCTTGCAATGGGTTAAATGCAAAGTATACACAAACCCACTGGCATAGCTAATGAGTGTAGCCTGGTACAGAGGGCAAAATGATGCCCTGGAAGTGATGCAACAATAGGAAATGACATCACATTTGTATTTTCGTGTGTGTGTGGGGGGGGCCATAATGTTCGACAGAATACTATATTCCAGCTTGGAATATTCATTGCATTCTGCATTAAGCTATCTTTCCAATGATATATAACATGATGGTATTATTTGTACTTACCAAGGTTTTCACAATATTGGTCACTAGTGTCAAGCTCAGCTTGTTGCCCCCCTAAAACATGTTGCCCAGTGCAATTGCACCCCCCCCAGCACCACTGTAGCTACACCTCTGCATGAACCTTAGTGCCTTGGGAGCAGCAGTCACAGTGTGGCATCATGTCGCCTCACTCCCCATTTCATCTGCTTAAGGTGTTTGAAATGAGAGGCCATGGCACTGGCTGCTGGCATTTGTTTGTGAGAAAGGGAGAGACAACCATGCGTAACTCCTGGATGGATATGTTCTTTAATGTGCTGTGTGTTGACCTTCTATCTGAGTTTCAGTGGAGAGAAGCTGGACTGCAGAATCTCGGTAACTGGCACAGCATACAAACAAAGGAAGCTGCAGGAAGAACTGTTCCCTCGGCTCTTCTGTTTTTCTGCCGGTGCTTCATTTCTGGCAAATACTGATATGCAGCATATGCAGTGAGTGACTGAGGTGGGGGCAGAGCCTCGAGGGCAAGCAGCATTTCCAAAGCAGTTGTAAAATTTTCATGCATTGAGCAGTTTTTTCAAAGAGGGCAAAGCAAGGCAGAGAATGTCTTTGACAAATGTCTTCCAGTGCGACGATCCTGGCTCTGTTTTACAAGGCCTGAAGATCATCTGAACCATTCGCCAATCAATATTAAAATGCAACGTCTGTGGATTGATGGATACGTGCACTGGTTGTTCTTATTTCAGAATGAGTGGCCGAACAGATCAGGTGAATCTCTCAGGCCAGATTCACTTGGGTATGTGTATGTAATGAGACACATCTTCTATATTAGTCCACTGCTGTCACCCACCAAGCTTTGTGCTGGTGGCTGCTAGCTTTTGGTCTGCCTCTCTAGTGTGTCTGCTTGAATAAAGGCTTCTCTGACAGAAGGGTGCTTCAACAAAAGCAACCCAGGGAATCTCTTCAGGAGGGGTTCAGTAGTTGCTAGGGCATGGTGGAACACAGGTATTGTAACACTGGAACACTGGATTTCTGGAGGAAAGGTCCATCGTGGGCTATAGGCAATGATGGATTGTGCAACCTCCTTACATTGGTGGTGGGCTACTTCAGAGTACTGGGTGCAAGGGAGTGGCAACAGGATGCAAGCATCTTGTTGTCTTATGCCTCCCTGGGGCACCTGGTGGGCCGCTGTGACATACAGGAAGCTGGACTAGATGGGCCTTTGGCCTGATCCAGCAGGGCTCTTCTTATGTTCTCATGTTCTTATGTAAGAAGCAGTAGCCTTCGCTGTAACTGGAATTTATGCTTTCATTCAAAAAATTCACATTGTCATTTGGACTGTCTAAATTATGTCATTACAAGAGTCATCAACATATTCAGTATTTATAACAGATTCAGGGTCCAATCCTAAAGGCCATAATGCTAGTGCTGTGCATGTACTGCCGGGTAAAAGTGTTGCAAATGTGCCAAAAGGCACATTCACAGCACCGCAGGAAGAGGGAGCCCTGGCGCTGGGCTGGCACTATTTAGTGCCCAGCCTCAGCACTGAGAGGAAGGGCCGCCAGCTCTCCAGCCGCATTGCAACTGGTAAGTGGATTTGGGACGGGGAGAAGCTGGGAACTGGGCAGGGGAGGGGAGAACTGGAACAAACATGCCCTTTCCCTGAGGAGACTCCTGTGGCTGCAGCAGCTCCTGCAGGATGCAGCATTAGCCATATTGGTACCACTGTTCCTCCAGAAGCCAGGCAGCTCAGGATTGGGCTGCCCATAACTTGAATGATGGTGTAAACCTCACCGGGAGTTAGGCCGGCACATTTAGGCTATCAAAGTTTGGCTGGCACAAGGGACACCATAAAGTATGTTTGGACCACTCTTTGAGTCAGAGAAGACAACACACAGACGTGTACCATCCTCCCTGGCTCCGAGAGTGGTCCAACCATGCTTTACGGTGGCCCTTGTGCCAACCAAACTTTGCTGGCCTAACTCTAGATTAGGATTGTGCCCTAAATCCAGTAGTAGTAGCAGTATATTTATATACTATTTTTCTACAACAAAGTTCAAAGTGGTTTGCATAACAAAAAGGAGTGAGAAGATGGTTCCCTGTTCCAAAGAGGCATACAAACTACAAGAGACATCAGTAAAGAATTACTGGAAAAGACATCATGGTGGGATAAATAGGAAATGTCACACACACCCTGCTAAATATTACAGAGACTATAAACTGAAACAGAATTATGAGATCCTCTGGCTCACCTTCTCCAGAAAATGACTACTATTGTTACTCTCTCCCAATGAATTCAGTAGGGCTGACTTCTTAGTAAGCGTGTCTAGAATCAGCCATCTTCCCTCTCCTCCTCTCGTAATCCTGGTGGATACAGCCTGCAGACCTGGTTTTTAAAATTGATGGATGCAAACACAGAGACTGGCTATGCAAGACACCCAGATGCACTACTCCGCGTTCACTATCTGGGCTGGCTCTCGTACAAACTTTCCAGATGTGACAATAGAAATCCTAGTTATCTGTATGGTTGTTTTTCTCTCATGGACACAAAGTGACAGGAACAAGACCAGACAGTGACTTCTGCCGAATCTCTGAAGAAACAATGACTTTTCTTGTCACAACTAGTGGGTTCTGGCTTTTGATGTGTATAACAAAAAGGAAAAAGGCTTAAGGGTCCATCCCATCTCTATGACCTATTCAATCTTCTTCTTCTGAGGCAAGTTGAAACAGTTTGTGACACCATATCTAGGCTTGTGATGTTTAAGTCACACTTCAACCCCAATTCACTGTGGATTAGCTGCTAAATACAGCCAAGAATTCTGAGAGAACAACCACCACATTGAGCCATCCTACAATTGTACAGAAAATAATTCTGTATGCTTATTCTCCTTTGATTTAATTTTTTAAACTATAATTATTAGGGCTTCCAGTTTGCCAAAAACTGACCTTGTTGTGCCTGTATTTTGCACTTTTTCCTCAGTTGGGTGGGTGACAAAAATTAATCTCAGGTCATTTGGGGACTGCCACTAGTCTCTCTCCCCCCCCCAATGCCTCTGGGCTGTACCCTATCAGATTTGCCCCATCTTGTCAGTCAGTAGCGCCGACTTCATAGTGGCACGTTGGCCATCTGCCACCCCAATATTTTTTCGGGGTGGCAGAACCCTCCCAATATCTGACCGCCCCCCACCCCCCAAAGAGCGGACTCAAGCGAGAGCAGCCTCAGGGAGAGCAGGGAGAGCCAATGAGAACCAGAAACAAGGAGAGCCAATGGGAGCTCCCAATGGTTCCTCCCCTCCAGCCTACTGATTGGCCGGCTGGCTGCCCAGAGACTTTACCGCTTCCCAGCCTTGCTGTCATCTCCGGGAAGGAGATGTTGTTGTTGTGTTGTTCCCCCTGCTGCAGATTGGGCAGTTTTGTGTTCCACCCTGCCACCAAGTGGCACGCTTCACTGGCTCCTGAAAAGGCATGCTCCAGCCCAGTGCTGAACATGGAGGTGCTGCAATGACAGGCAGCCCCTTCCGAGCCCAGATTGTGGTGATCGAGGCTGGCTCACTCGACGCGGTCCAGGCTCGGAAGGGGCTGCCTGTCATCACAGCACTGGGTCAGAAGAACGTCTGTTCATCAGAGAGATCAGGCCGAAGCGTGCCTGACCGCTCCGACGAACAGGCGTGCTCCCAGTCCAGCATGGAACAGTCCCCAGAACATGGAGGCATGGCCACGTCGGACGGGGCTACATCAGGGGGCATGGCCACTCAGCCCTCCAATGTTCGGGGCAAGTTGGTGCCCCTGTTGTCAGTCTTGTGGTGTCACCATGCTCCACCTCAGAACTTTCAGGTTTTTGGATGTATCTAGGCTGGCATGTCTAATGATAGTATAGTTTTGAAAGGATTTCTGGTTAATATACCTTACTTTTATCAACTTCAGTGTTACCACTGTCCTGAAACTCTCCATGTGGTTTTATATGTGCAGCCTTACAAAACCTCCATAAGTTAGTGAAGGACACATTTCCCTGCCCAGACCTAAGATAAGCTCAAAGGCATTTAACAAAAGAAGAGTGAAATTAACAGCCAAATCCTAACTTGCATTGGAGCAGGCAGGCCAGCAGGCTTGCACTGTATCCAATGCAGGTTTGCCTCTGAAGCTTACTGTGGGGCAAGGGGGTGTTTTTCCCCTTATCCCAGGGTAAGCCCCAACTACTCCTATTATATGGGGCCACTCAGATCTGCACCTGCTGTTTAGCAGGTGCAAGCCCAGCAGCCTGGAGCCCCAAGACATGGGTTAGGATCTGGCCTAACAGCCAGATCCTGATTCCTCCCCCTCCCCAGACTGCCCCGCCAATGGGACCACCCTCCCTCCGCCCTGTTCCACCCTGTTCCACGTTGGCCCAGCACCATTTTAGGATGGTGTCCTAACGGAGTGAAAGTTCTGAGTAAACTTATGCAGATACCAAGGCCATGATTTCTCACTAGTTGTTATCCTTGCAAGTTGTCATGTAACCATTTGCTTGAAGACAAACTGGGGCAAATGATACCCAATGAATCAAGGCGATGTCTTCCAGCAGGCTGACCACAAAATTTGTCAGGGTTTAAACAGTGATATTATTTTGCCAATTGAAAAAAGGCTTGTTTGCTGCCTTTTGAGGTTCAATCTACTTTTCACAGCGGCCCTCAACTGGAAATCTGGGAACTATCTGTGTGTAGTCCATAGGAAATTAGGAAAAGATGCAAAACTGGGATCAAGCCTTTCAGTCTTGAACAAGCTTTTCTATCTGTGTGTGGCTTCAAGGATGAGGGAGAGACACACATCTAAAAATCAGGCAGCATGGATAGACTCTTGACTCTGGTCTTGAGCAATCAAAAACTGCAAATGCTGGCAGCAATTGATCAAATTCCTTAGTTCTGTATTGACCTCCAGCCAGTATTCCTCAAAAGCATAACAATGTGTGTTTCAATCTAGTGTTACAGCCGGAGAGTAAATTCCTCACACACCCCACCTTCCACAATCCAGTATTTATGAGCCAGACAGTTCTTTTTCCTAGTCAGAAGATGGCCAGAAGCTGATAACTGTTGCCTTTTCCAGGTTCCTTTTGGGAAAGGTTTTTGGTTGTCACACTGCATGATTGATATCTCTGTCCGGTTAACAGAGATTAATAATGCCAAGTGTTCCTTCTACTCCTCTGCTTCTGTAGTGGAGAGAGAAAGAGGGGGAATGAATGAAGGATGAATAAATGAACAAGGCATCTGTCTGAAATATTGTGAGATGACTCAAACCAACTTGGTATGGTAACTGAGTCTAAGGGGTGTGTTCATAGTAGGAGTAATGAATTGCTGTCAGAGGCTTATGCAAGCATCCTGGCTGCTTCTGAATATATTAAGCCCGATACCTTAAAGACAGAAAACAAATAATCTAATTAGAATGATAATAAATCATTCTGTGCCCCCATGACCAGCTGCAAGAATTAAAACTGTGTTATGTGCAAACTGAGAGGTTTGCATTCACCAACTGCAGCCTGCAAAACCTTCTACTGAAATCTTTCCTTATACATGGAAAGAGGCAATTCCACTTCCTGCAAGGATATAATCAGTGGTGGGATTCAGGGGGTTCGCCCAGGTTCTATAGAACCGGTTGTTAAATGGCTGGGCCCCGCCCACTCACTTACCTCGGCTGGCTCCAGGTTTTTTTTTGGCTCTGGCTATGACATCATAGAACTGGTTGTTAATTTATTTGAATCCCACCACTGGATATAATTTGTGCATTTCAAATTTGTCTTCCTTACGGTACTGAGCTTGCCCTTAGCTGGAAATGCCTGCTTTCCGAGCAAATAAAAGTCAGAGTAAAGTTCCTTAAAAGTATCATGAAGAAACGCTGGAATGTAGAAATAAAAGGAAGACAAAAGAAGAAAAGTAGAAAAGTCCCCTGAGGCTAAAGTATGAATTTTCTATTCTTTCCAAGAGGAAAAAAAAATATGGTAACTGTATAAATAAATAAATAAATAAATAAATAAATAAATAAATAAATAAATAAATAAATATAGAAGGGGTTCCTTCAGGGGGTTCCTAAAAAATTGAGATTGCTTTCCAATCTGACCCATCCTTAAAAAAAAAATCAGATTTCAGATAGGATTACTCATAAAAACACAGCTGCCATGCATACAACTTTGGTTTAAATGCAGAGAAACTCTCTCTGGAGGGGACCAAGAATCCATCAGTGTGAGAGTGGGGCTTGCCAGCACACTTGTACTACTCCACGTGGTGTGAATGTTGGCTGTCTATGCAATCCTAATGTCCGCACAAGTCTGCAGTGCAGTGGGAACATTATGACATCTGACTCTGAGGCCACCATGCAATCAGCAATCACAGTGTTTGCAGTGTGTCAACAGGGGAACGGTTAATGTTGCATGCTTGAGAACAACTCACTTTAGATGCGCTGAACAAAAGCCCCAAAGCTCATGATCCAGTGAGTCTGAAACTGAAATGCACGCGCATGAAGATGTGCAGAACCCATACTATGTTTATGAGAAATATAGTGATGACAGGAGGATCGGGAACACGTTCAGTGGAATTCTATTACTCTTTCCAGAGCAACAGATTTCACAGAATTTCCCCTGTGGGGGCCTGCACATTCTATGTGTAACTGAAGGACTGTTCAGAAGTTGCAGAGAAATATCTTGCACTTGCAAAATGTGTATGTTGTCAGTGCGCGGGTGTGCCAAATGTGCACTGTTCTGGTTGTAAGTGCTGCTGCCATGTTGCAGAGACTGTGGGGTAAAACTGTACCCTGGACCCCCATGGTGTATTGTGCCCCCGAGCCCTCCACAAGCTTTCTGGCAGTGAGCAATGAGCAGTATGGATTTTCTTGCCCTCCACCCTGGCCAGAGTATTCCCCTAGGGAGGGCCCAGATGACACAAGTGTTTGTGGGAGGTGCCCCTATTTGAAGGTGGGGTGCCATTTGCCACAGCAACAGGAGTCTCTCAACCAACTCATGTCATTATTGCCTCCAGTACTAGGAGCTTCAGAACGGAATCCTAACCTGGAGTTAGGCCAGCAAAGTTAGGCCAGCAAAATTTGGCTGGCACAAGGTACATCGTAAAGTATGTCTGGACCATTTTCAGAGTCAGAGAAGCCAGCATACATACGTGTGCCTCTGAAACTGATCCTGACTCTGAAACTGATCCAAATGTGCTTTACGGTGGCACTTGTGCCAGCCAAACTTTGCTGGCTTAACTGTGCTGGCCTAACTTCAGGTTAGGATTCCGCTTTCAGATGCAGCATGGCCAGGTGGACCCTCTGATAAGCCTGGGCCCTTAGCTAGGGCCCAACTTGGCCAACCCCTGCCACCATCCCTGAGTTGAGCAAAGAAGTGTGCAACATTAATTTTGCACGTTAATGTCAAAACATGAAAATTAATGGTATTTCAGGGGAGGTTGTACAAAACAATGCAAGGGATAACTTTTCTTACACTTTCTTACATCTGCACTTGGCAAGATCTGTCGGACAGCGCAATCCTAGTGTGCCCCTTGCGTTGATGCAACATCATTGCATCGACGCAAGGGGCAGAGCGCCGGCAGGGGGCACCGAGCAGCACCCCCGCATCGGTGCTCCATCTCTGAAGCCGATGCTGCTCACAGCGTTGGCTTCAGACTGCCGACGGAGAGCCTCCCTTGTGCCGACTGAAGATGCCGCAATGGATTCTCTGTCCTGTTTCAGGATGTGAATTGGTGGGAGGGGGAGGAGGCGGGAGGCGGGAGGTGGGACTTGGGCGGGCTAGGGAGGTGGCCGTATGATTTCGGCCGTGCGGTCTCCTCGGATCTGCACCCACTCTTTAGCCAGCGCAGATCCGTGGGGTACATAGGGGAGGCTAAAGCTCCAGCCCGTCTTAAGCAGCGCTGGACATGGCACTGCCTATGATTGTGCCTTGAGTGTCCTCTACACTAAGGTTTCCGTTTATCGCAGCCACTTTTTGTCAAAAGTTCACTGGACATTCCATAGAAGGAAAAAGAGCGAGTGTGAGAGAGAATCTGCGAGCTGCCAGCACATGTGAAATTGCTTTATCCTAAAACAATATTGAACTGCTGGCAAAGAATTATATATCCAGCAGATTACCTCTGAAGGGATGCCAGGGCATCTGTTCAAAATAAGTGTTTTTTTTTTACTAGCAGTAGAAGATGTTTTTACAAGAGCAAACAGCAAAAAGAGTTATTAAGACAAAGCCAAGAAAAGAGCAGCAATAAATCATTAGGAAATGCGCAGAGCAGAGCAAAATGAAGCATGACACAGAATGACTCAGAACTGGAAAGGAAAGTCATTGCGGCCAATGAGCTGCAGAAGCTCTGGACTTTGGAGTCTCCATTCACTTCAATGGAAAGTGCAGCTCCATGCATGCACGGGGAAATGTACGTGGACCGTGGGCTTCTGCAGGCCAATGAATGAGAAAGCCCATTCATGCAAGAGCTCCATATATACACTGGAGCAACATCAGAGAACATGGGAACAGCCCTCTCGCAGTTCTGATGCAGCAAGGAGTAGAAGCAGAGGTCAGGAAATACATTTGTATTGGATGCGTTCCAGTACTCATCCCATTTCAGGGCCTGTGCAGATCTGGCACTGTGACAGTATTAGTGATTTTGCTGGTCTGCCATGTTTCTTCTCTCTCCAACCCTGCTTGGCTGTGCACCGATATATAATTGACGCTCCATTGACTCACACAGCAAACACAGACTCAGGGAAATGACATGGGGAGAAGCCAAGACAGAGCTTTATAATGATCACAAAGGAATCACTACACATTCTGGAGTTGTCTCTTAAACAGACAGTTCATTAGAACAGCGGTTCCCAAACTTTTTCAACTTGCGGCTCCATTCGAGAATTGAGGATGGGGGTCAGTTTCCTGCCAAATTGCCAAAGGATGGTCCCACCCCCTCCCGGGCTGGCCCGCTCATGGGTCTGCCCTCCCCCACCTCCCCTGCCCTATTCTGCCTTCTCTTTACCCTCTCTCTGCCCTTTCCAACCCCCCATGCCAGCTGAACTCGGCCAGCCTTTCCTGGGCATCACAGGCCCAAGAAGCAGCGCAGCGAGGCCAGCACGTGTCCGTGTGCCAGCCTCCCCACCTCCTGAGTCATTGCAATCCTAGGATTGCAGTGTTTGGAGGGTTTATGGAGTGTTTGCAACACTCCCGGGCCAGCAGCAGGGACTCATGCCTACGAAAGAGTGCCTAGGATTGCACTCGGAGTCGGCAGAATCATATGCAAGCAGTCATTCCACTCTATTTGGGCCAAGTTAAGTCTCAGAGGGAATGTTCCTTTCCTTTAGGCTTCAAACATTAAAACAAAACAAAAACTGAAAAACTGGAAAGAGTCCAAAGGAAAGACAAATAACTTGCTGAGATTGGTAAGGAAAGTGATTGGTAAGGAAAGGGGACATGATTGAGACATACAAAATTATGCATGGAAGGGATAGAGTCGATAGAGGGATGTTCTTTTCCCTCTCTCAAAATACCAGAACCAGGGGGCATCTGCTAAAACTGAGGGTTGGGAGAGTTAAAACAGATAAAAGGAAGTATTTTTTTACCCAGCGGGTAGTTAATCTGTGGAACTCTTTGCCACAGGAGGTGGTGATGGCATCTGTTCTTGATGCCTTTAAGAGGGGATTGGACGGATTTCTGGAGGAAAGGTCCATCGTGGGCTATAGGCAATGATGGATTGTGATGATGGATTGTCCTTACAAAGGTGGAGGGCTACTGTTACCGGGTGCAAGGGAGTGGCCACAGGATGCAAGCATCTTGTTGTCTCATGCCTCCCTGGGGCACCTGGTGGGCCGCTGTGAGATACAGGAAGCTGGACTAGATGGGCCTTTGGCCTGATCCAGCAGGGCTCTTCTTATGTTCTTATGTAAGTGGAAAGTGGAAAGTGGAAAGTGGGTATTTGTCAGAAAGAGGTGAGGCAATTTCAGGTTACACCAGAAGTATGAGAGGTTTATTATATGGATACGTTCCAGCAAACAGTTAAGTACCAATGCCCCTAGACGTTCCCTGTGAGAACTGGACCTGCTTTGCACGTGATGGATGTTACTTCTTTATAAAATCCAGCTAGAAACTTCCAATACAGAACAAGGCCTTCTGGTCACAATAAAAAGCACGACTGTCCCTATTTCAGCAGAACCGGCAAATGACTTACTGGAGAGAAGTGCAATTGAACTGCCTGCCCATCAGATGGCTGTGCCAGGGGTGAAACGGCTGATATTGCAGAACCCAGGGTGATGTTCTGCAGCCACGGCCAGCTCGGCATGTCATCAAAGGCAGCACCCCCAAGGAAAGAAGAGCAATATAAAGCACCGAAATGAGAAGTGGAGTGTTTTTATATTTTGATTGGACACTGGCCTTTCTGAATCCATCTCTTTTTTTCTCCCCAGGAATGTCTCGTAAATGTGTAATTTTGGCTGTCCTCAGAAGCCCTCAAGGTTCTGCAAAATGAATTCAGCTTCAAAATGCAACACATCAGTTGTAAGAAAGGAACAGCGCTTGGTGGGGAGTTGGTCCTGGCTGGAAATAGTGGTGGTGTGGGCACTGAGCCTGCTGCATTGTTTCGGGGTCTGTGAAATAATACCCAGCTGTCTTTATGAAAATGAGAGGGAGGGACACACCTGTCATCCTTCACATGATCATCTGAATTAAAATCTAACCCCCCTCCTGTGTCTGTATCTGATATTCATGATCAAACTGCTCACAAGGGAATTAAATAGTTTTGGTGGGAGGGAGAGGGGAGGGAATAATTTTGGTGATGTTTAAATTTCTTTCTATTTAGGATGGGTGGCATCCAATTTGCCTTGTTCCACAGAAAGGAGTTTTACTCCAAAGAGGCTTAAGGCTCAATCCTCTGGGCCATAACACCAGCGGTATGTGTGTCCTGCCAGCTCTGGCTGTCATAAACATGCCATAAAGCACATTTATGATATCCAGAGAGAAGGTACTGCCCACGTTGGGACTGTGCCAATCAGCACTGCTCCCCAACCTGGGCGGTATGTATGCCCGGCGCTTCAGCAGTGATGGCTGGTAGTAAGGCCTGTTGGCGCAGAGGTGAAGAGGGGGTGGAACTGGGTGGGAGGAAGGGAGAAATGGGCTCAGCCAGGGGTGGGGCTGGCGGTGGCTTGCACCATCAGATCCTCAACCTATGCATCGGGCTGGGCAGCCTAACAAGGGGCTGCTCAAGTCTCTGCCAGCTAAATAGCTGGCGGAAACTTGAGGAGTCCCATTGCAGGGCCCACAGCTTTCCTACTTTCCATTTTGCTACTGCTGCTCCAATGGGCCCCCAGAAGTTCAGGAATGGGCTGCCACTCTGTGTTCTTGAGTAAGTGGAACTGTAGAAGTCACCCAATACTGACTGCACAAATACTATTGAAATACTTTACAATTAAGTAGTGATGCCAGGATTATAATTTACACCAGTACTAATGTGGATAGGATACCAGTGTTGGAATCTAACACAATTGTTTTGCAGCAGTGATGAACAATAGATCTGTTGGATCTCTCTCTACTCAGCAGAATCCAGAAAGATAGCTTTGACAGACTATTAATGGACAGGCCTATGACAGAATCACTCAAAGATCACCTGTTGCGTATCAAGGACATGAATTCTTCATTGAAACACTAGAATTCATAAAAGATTGTAGAGCTCAATCAATTTCTCATATATAGGTCTGTAATAATTCAATACATTGTGCTACAATTCCTGAACCACCTCATGTAATGGAATTCATTCTTTCCCCTGATGTCAATGGATTTTATTGTGTTATACATGTATAGCTCTAACAGTCAGCTGGAGGACCAAACCCATAGAGGCCAAGCACAATGCAATTTCTGATCAAGAATGTCTTCCAAATTTCATTTAACTACAATGCCATTTGAAGAAGCTCCACATCTAGTGGCACAAGATTAAATTTCCTTCTTGTGTATACTCTCTGGATGCAATTTCATTGAGGTCAGTACACTTGAAATCACCAATTGCTTGGGCAATTCTTTCAGTATGTAATTACACATATAAAAAAAGCAAAGCAAAGCATTTGCCTTATTTTCCAGGAAAGAGATTGTTTTACCATCAATGCTGAATGATATGAATGGGCTCTTTCTGCTATAAGCAACATTATACTGAAGGTATTCCGCAGCTTTCACACATTTTTGTTTATGCAATAAATAGAAATGTGGCATCTGTTATGTAGTCAAGCTGGGCTTTCAAACAGATGAGAATCATAATTCCATTGAGAAGATTCTCTCTTTAGATTTTTTAAAAGATAATACATCCTATATTGAGTGATATCTAGCAGGACATTAGCACATTTTTATTGGTGTTAGGTTGAATTTTTTGGACTCTTATTGGTGTTAGGCTGACAGTGCAAAGAAAATAGCTTGTTTGCTAATACATAAAACTATCTCACATACACACGATCTCTACGCTTCCATAGCAGGAGAAGAAAATTGTACAAAACTAAGATAACCACTTTGCTGAAGTAGAGATAATTGTATTGTTTAATTGTATTGTGTCATTCCGGGAAGAAGAGGCATCAATCAATGGAAAGAAAATTTACCCAAGGAATGAGGTTTGGTTAAAGTTTTGGTTGGTTAAAATACTTTACTCACTGTTCATAGTTGTATACATGCCTCTTCTGATTGTGATCAGAGACCCTACTACAGTGGTTTTCGAACTGGGGTGTTGTGACTCCTCAGGCTGAAGAGCACTGCCTGTGTCCCCTTAAGGGGTAGGGGCTGAGGAATGGCAGTGACCCGATTGCATCACTTCTGGGCATAGACTGAACCATAGACTTACCAGTGCCTGCCCCAGCATCCAGTAGGGTTGGGGAGTCCTCTGCCAGGCTCCCTGTGTGTTAAAAAAAGCAAAAATAAATAAATAAATGATTGCGACCCACTTCTTGGTTGCAATTGCAAAAGAAGAGTCACGTTAGTTTTTTTAAAACTTTTTTTTAACACACAGGAGGCTCTCAATCCTACTGGATGCTGTGGCAGGCATTGGTAAATCCCCTGGCCACAGTCTATGCCCAGAAATGACGTGATTGTAGCGATTGCGTCGCTGCTAATCCTCGGCCCCCACAAGCACTTACAGCGGTTCTCAACTCCCAGAGAGTTTGAGAACCGCTGCCCTACTACTTTGGAAACCTCTGCCCTACTAGTTTTGGAAACTGTTCCCTTTGTGTGGGAATCCGGTAAAGATGATGTCTCAGCCCATGGCAGGTTTTGCTGCAGGCTGTGGGGGGTGGGGTAGAGAGGTCCTTTGGGTCAGAGGAAGAAGCAAATCCAGTCCAAGGTTGGCATAAAAGAGCTTTTTTGGTCTAAGACAAAACAGCATCAACTAACAGGAGCACCTCTAGGTATGCAGAGGCATTTCCAGGCATACACTTAAAGCATTTCCAGGCATAAGACTCACACGCAGGCATTGCTTAGCACCAAACTTCAATGATCATTAGATAGCATTTCAGGCAACTCTACAGATGACACAGCCTGCCAGTGTCCAACAAGGTCCAAGGGCATTGCAAGGTAATCACCACAGTCTCCAATGTCCATCATCAGCAAAGCTCAGGGGCCAAGCAATGGTGAAATACAGGGGCTTATATAGACTAGCTGTTTACTCCTGCTGGCTTATCGGGAAATCAGTGCTAATTGGCCAGAAATAGACTACTTGACAAAAAATTATATATAAAATTTTGGTTCTCATCGTTAAAGACATTTCTTATCACACAGGCACCACAGATAATGGCCAGGCTGATGCCAGCAGGCGATGTTCTCAGCATTAAAGTCATCTCTTATCACACAGGTGCCACAGATAACTGGCTGGGCTGAAACAACAAGGTGTGTTCCCATCATTAGGGAGAGGGCCTATTTAGCAGGTCCATCTAAACTAAGGATAAAAGACAGCCTGGGGCATTGAAGTGGACACACCTCCTATCCCCGAATTCTCATAACATTGAGCAGGTACAGTTGCTGAGTTCATTGTTTTGAATCCATCTTCTCTTGCTTCCCCTGGGAACAGCACATGGGCAAAGCAGACAGCTTCCATGGACGTGAAGACACAGGAAGATGGCTGACAGACAAAATAGATGGTGGTTGGTTGCTGGGCCTTGCACCAGCTGTTACAGATAGCCAGGAGGGCATGGAGCCCTGGAGGAGCACAACATCCTTCAATGGACTGAAACAGTGGCATTCCTTGGGGGGAGCAAAGCACTACATTTTTCAGTAGTAATGTGTCATGAAAAGTTGCCCCTCACCCTCAGAGCCATTTGCAGCTCCAAGAGCTAAGCAAAGGACTTGCCTCTTCTGCTTTGCTCTCGTAGCTGTGAATGGCCATTTTACTTGGCACTTCAGGTGCCTAAAAAAACTGAGCACTTTGCCGCCGCCGCCCCTCTGGGAGTGCCACTGCCACTATTTCCTTCTTTCCCTCCTTCCATACTCACTCTTCCTTTCAGACAAGCAAGAGTGAGTATGGAAGGAGGGAAAGAAGGAAATAGTGTGAAGGACCAGGTGCAAGGGAGTGGCAACAGGATGCAGACATCCTATCGCCTCGCATGCTCCCTGGGGCACCTGGTGGGCCACTGTGAGTTACAGGATGCTGGACTAGATGGGCCTTTGGCCTGATCCAGCAGGGCTCTTCTTATGACCACATCTCCTGCAAGAGCCATACTGGTAAAGAGGTCTCAGGTGACTGTTGCATGCGAATTCTAGCAGTTACCTCCTGGTAGCTGTTTTATTGTTTGGAGAGAACTGTGATGAAAAGTAGAACGTCATCAAGAATAAAAGTAGATCTTCCAGACATTTAAAAGGAAAGTGCATCACAGCCTAAGTCTCCACTAGACAGTTACTAATCACAGCACTAATAAAAATTCATGTTCTGTGCACAGAATCCCCCAAACAGGGAAGAAGCCTGATCAGATCCATTATCTGATGAACTCTGTACTGCTCTGCCTAACAATTAATTGAATTAGTGTGGACATAACAGAATGAATAATGCTGCTTTCTTTACATACTACCAAATAAACAGCAAATGCTTTGTAAGGATGCATTGACCCAGCCATAGCATCTAACACATTATAGACAAGTGACTATGAGCCTAAGTTTAATGCAGTGTGAAAATGTATTGGGCTGTATTTATGATCACAGTCAATAGTTAACAGGCTATTGTGTGATTCAATATGTAGCTGGCTGTCTATATAGTGTAATGCACCATTAGATTATAGAAGATTAAACTATTTCTTGTATCTATGTTTAAATACAATGCATTATTCACTGTCACTTGAAAGATACTATTATGGCCTTATTAAAGCTACATACCAGGGGATGCTGTAGGGAAAATTTAAGTCCTATGATAGCCCTATGGGCATGCTGCACCACCAGAAACATGTTCCTGTGGTATAACTTGCTTTACAGTGATTGCAAAAGGTGGCACACTATTCTATGCAGCGGGGCCACTGCCACAAGTGGCTACGTGCCAGCTCCCTGCTAAGGAACCCCAGCACTGGAACAGGGAGGGGACCGGGGCAGGGGGGAGGTGTGTGTCAAAGGGAAAGAGGTGGTATTGGCACTGCCAATATTGTATCTCCCTTCCCGGACTTGATCTGCCTTCCCACATACACTCAGACTTGAACCAGCAAAATTTCTATTGCAAGTCCAGGAACTGCAAGTCCATTTGGGCAGTGGAAGTTTACTGCTTGGCAAGGGAATAAATGTTACCTTGCAGTCCAGTGGCATGGCTGCTTGGGGTGCATGGCTGCAATTGTGCTATGAAGCAATTACTAAGGATGCTTTCCATAAACAATCTAAGCCAGTGGTTCTCAAACCTTTTGGCACCAGGACCCACTTTTTAGAATGACAATCTGTCTGGGACCCACCAGAAGTGATGTCACGGCTGGAAGTGCCATCATTGTGACTCCAGAGCCTGCTGCTTTCCTGAGAATGCACCAATCAGCTGGATTATTTCTCAGCCATTTTCCAATAGCAAAGTGATTCAGAAAGAAAAGGGCCTATTTACAACCTTGACATAAGCAAAACAACCACACAGCCCTCCCCCTTTCCAGCATCCCATTTTCCCGTATTTTCAATATGGCTGTCCTAAATGTTTCACAACCCACCTGAAATTGGTTTGCGACCCACTGGTGGGTCCTGATCCACAGTTTGGGAACCGCTGACCTAAACACCTTTCCCTGAAGCAGACCAAGGTTTGAAAGGTTTACCAAATGACTCCCAAATGTTATCTTTTTCAGCTGTCTTGCGGCTCACAGCCTGAAATAGCTTTGGCCTCTTTTCTGTTTGAAAAGTAAGTTTTCTTCCGCCTATTAAAAGCCAAGACTCCTGTCTAATCACATATCCAATGTCCAGGGGTGTGTGTGTGTGTGTGTGTGTGTGTGTGTGTGTGTGTGTGTGTGTG
>JAJKFI010000005.1:12434612-12446261 GCA_029204185.1 Lerista edwardsae
GAGATGGTCAGGGTGCAAGGACTGTTCCTAGGCATTTGGGACGTGGGTCAGCTTTGTGCGTGGCCTGTACAGTATGGTTCAGTGTGGTGGCCTTAGTGTCAATGTGGTTCAATATGGTTCAATGTGGTGACACTGTCGCTTAATTTTCCATCTGCAATATGAAGATGCAGGGAGAACAGGTGTTCCTTGCAGACAGGTTGGATTCTCAAGTCAGTAGACCTGAACAAGGACTATTACCCCCCCCCCTTTTTTTTCCTGTTGCTCTCATGACTGACAAAAGGCTGGTGTAGTATTTGCTCCGTCACCTGCACAGGAAACACAAACCAGGATCTTTCTTGGTGCAATGTGCAGATGCACATTGAACCTCCTTCTTATGCAACTGTGGGCGGAGTCGTCAGTGCACTGGGTTGATCCCCTGGTATTTCTTCCCCAACTCTGCCCCAGGATGCTGTTTCTGGTAACCCTATTGGACGAAAGCAGTTACAAAATAGAAGGGTTGTCCTTTCTCCCTTCCTTAATAACGTTTTTGTGATATAGGATAACAGGGATGGCCAGGTTGCAGAGACCAAAACCCACACAGGATAGATTTATTTTCAAAAAGGGGTGTTTTGTGTTTATGATTATATTAAACCCCATCCCACGCCCAAGAGGCTTTTTTATTGTAAGCAAAGATTGAAATTAACGAAGTTTACCCATGTCCTCTTTCTCTGTGCTAACTTGAGAATGAAGGTCATGGATGGATTTTTGGTAGTCAGGACTAATAGCCTTCCAGGGCAAAGTGTTATTTTGCTTGAGTGTGAATGTATTCTTTGCATTCCATGTGCTTCATTTATGACATTCTTCTTTACATAGAGCCAAGTAAGGAAGAAGGTATGTGACTGCCCAGCCCATGTAGCCAAATAAGCTCTCATGCCACTTTTAATAACCAGACATCCTTCTCCTAAAATGATGAACCCACAACCTACAGTATGAGTTCTCTGATGCTGATTCTGCTGAGTCAGCCTGTCACTTTTGTCATTTTGACAGTGATCAGCTGCAGCTACCAAAAGTAGGCACTCCATAGGATGTGTAGGTGAGACACATATTGGTATCGCTTCTCTGGTATCGCCATGGGAAACACAGCTGAACAGTTCTCACCTGGTCCTTGGTAACTGGGCAGTGGGAAAATTTGGAAGTCTTTGATAGTTTAACGTAGCCAGTCAGTGCTCAGGGTGCCATGCTCCTCAGAATAAACAGGAACCATTGAATTGTAGCTGGGGCAGCTGAATCCCAGCTACGCCAGCGAAACAGCTGGAGTTGTCCTGAACAGGGCAGGCTTAGTTTGCCAGCTGTCCATTTTTTCTGGTCCCAGAGAAACTAGCTCAAAGAATAAGAGCACAATCCTAACCTGGAGTTAGGCTAGCACAGTTAGGCCAGCAAAATTTGGCCAGCACAATGGCCACCATAAAGTGCGTTTGGACCACTCTTGGAGTCAGAGAGGCCAGCACACAGACACGCACCATCTTTCCTGACTCTGAGAGTGGTCCAAATGTGCTTTATGTTGTCCCTTCTACCCGCCAAACTTTGGTGGTCTAACTGTGCTGGCCTAACCCCAGGTTAGGTTGTGCCATAAGTGAAATTTGTACTATAGGAACTTTCAGTCTTCTTTTGTTCTTTGCCTCTGATCCAGAGGGGCAGCATGGTGGAGCTAAGGGGGCAGTCGCCCTGGTGTAAAATTCTCAAGGGCACAAATTCTGCACCCCTAAGAATTTACCTCAAGCCTGGTATTCTCCTCAGGGGCAGGGTTCTAATGGCTTCGGCTTGCCTCCCTCAGCTTTAACTGAAGCCAGGAAGAGACGCTCCCGAGTCCATCACCCAGCAGAACTCCCAGCAGAACTGGCGGCTTCCAACTCTGGTGGCTTCGATGTGCCTCCCCCCCCCCCAGCCCCAGGGAGACACACACTGAAGCCTGCCTCCCAGCAGAATGAGGGCCGTGTTCTCCTTGGAGGTGGGTCTCTGATGGCGAGGGGGGGGGCACAGTACACGCCTTGTCCCCAGTGCTGGCAAGACATGCTATGCCCCTGTTCTGAGCTCAAGGGTTCAATCTGACTGTTTTTTCTCAGGGACCATTCCCTTTCACCATTGTTGTTTCAATAACCCTTCCTCCATTTTTTGAAGGCACACCTTCCTGATTTGTTTAGTGTGCAATTGCACGTGTGCATGTGTGCGTGCACGCATGGAAGGAGCAAAGGGACATTAGTTCCACACAGTTTCCCCTCCCTCTCTCCTTCCCCACAGGTAATCCAGCTTTGAGGGCTGTCGGGCTAATTTGGCAGCTTCCAAGCTCGGATAAAGTTTTTAGAATGGAGCCTTAAAAACCATCCTGGTGACAGCTGAAATCTACCTTTTATATCTCTGTGTTTTAAACGTGATCCAAAGGCAAGCTGTACAACTTGCTCCTTCAAAGTGCCACCATAGGAATCCCATCCAGCTCACCATCCATCCAGCCTTTCGTATGTAACAGAGTCTAATGACAATTTTATATGCAGGGATTATTTCTGCGCATGTAAATTATTGACTGTGAAATACCCTTTGGGGTCACACTTACTGAAATATTAATAGAGTTATTCAATTTTAGTGTGTATGTGCAGACCTTGGGAGAGAGAGAAAAAGCTTTCCTAAGACACCTTGACTGAAAAATGTTGGCATAATTATTTTCTCAAGGACATTTATGCTAACACTTGCATATAAATGGAGAGGAGGCAGCTCTTGTGATGTTGTCAATACCTTCATATCTTTAGAATTTATGTTGAAGCTATGAAGGAAGTTTGACTCTTCGCTTTCAGTTTCTTATTATGATGTTGCACCACCTTGAGGAAGGAGAAAAGAGCTGGTTCTCATGAAAATGGGGGGGGGAGAGAAAGAACTGGGAAAAAAAGATAATTATAAAAAGAGCAAAACCTGAATCTGCACTACCAGGTTTACGTCGCCATGCATTTTACAGAGAGGGATGCACAGTGACGTCTTTTCTAGAATTCTGAGGCCCAGCTGAACATGATTAATGCCGGTCATCTGAGGGAATGCCCCAATCCTGTGCATTCTGTTTCTTAGGGCGCTGGTCTCTAGTGCACTGACATATCACCTTCCAATGAATTGCTCTTCCTGCCACAAAGGAGGCACTGGCAGCCACACAGTAGAGATTCGGGGAGGCCTTGGACAACATGTGCCATGGACTGCACCTCTGTGGGTATCCGAGGAGTGGCCCCATCCATGAGCTGATGGAACTGGCTGCTTTGAACATTGACCAGAAGGTTGGTGGGGGGTTCTCTTCACCTTGCTTCAGCCTGTCACCTACCTGGTTGCTCCACATGGCTGCTTCTGCCCCATCCTGTTCTCAAAGGCTCTCCTTTGAGAGCTCAGGTGAGGAGGATAGAGTGAGACAAGACACCTTGTCCTCCGTGCCGTTGTTGAAAATCACAGCAGTGATACTGGAGGAGGAGTAAAGAGCCACTGGTGCTGCATGAGGCCCAGGCAAGATGGCAGCAGTGGAAGAAACAGCAGCAGCACCAGTACACTTGCAGGTATATAGAGGTCGCCACCTCTGCCTCTTCCTGCATAGGCAGGTTTGCTATCTCACTGCTGCCCCATTCTTTCTCCTTTGGTGGCTGAGCTTCCAAAGGAGGAGGAACAGGACTGCAGCAAGATCACAAAACTGCTGCCACCTCCTTGTGCTCTGATGGTTTTGCAAACTTGCTGCCACCCTGTTCTTTGGAGGCTGCGAGATCACATAGCTGTTTCCTCCTCCTCCTCCTCCTGTTTCAGCAGCAAGATCATGACATCACTGCTCTAGGGGGCACTACCTCTGGAGATATCTCGGGCCATCAGGAAGGGGATTGGTGTCTGCTTACCTCCTCTGCCACTTGGTGAACTCTTAAACAGGCTGAGTGGGGAGAACCTTATGAGCATTTAGCTCTCAGAAGCTTCCCTGACTCAGCAGATTTGAAGATGTTTTGGGGGACAGCAGGTCAGCAGGCAGTGGTGGTGAGTATGAGGGAGACTTGCACATAAATCAACTAAGGGAAGCAGATTCTGGACTGGACCCAGAATCTGGGTCCATTTCAGAGTCCCTCTGGTCCCCCCCCCCCCACCAAATACTCTCCAGTAGGAACATGAGCAATGCTTCTTCCCCCTCCCTCTTCCTTCTTATCTGTTTTATGGGGCAGGACATTATGCTACTAACCCAATCCTTTCCCCTGCCAGTGAATAGTATGCAGGATTGCAGATGGGGTGTACGCTGCGTGCTATGGTGGTAGGAGGGCTGGCAACCAGATGAATCATTTTTATTTACCTCTCCATAGGCCACCTGGCCATCAATGGGTCTTCTTGGACTTATGCCAGCTCTTTAAGTCTGACACTCCTGGGGGCAGTTCTGGGGCAGGAAAGGAGGATAGGATCTATTGGTGTGTTGCTGCCATTGAGATCTACCCTCTCCTGCCCTCCTCATTCCCTGCCCCAAACCATTCCTCCTCCTCCTTACCTGCTCCATCATGGCATCTGCTGCCACATGCATGGGGCCTCTGGCCATTCGAGCTGATGGCCCCAAAGCACACAACAACAGTGTGCCTTTTATGATGCCACAGGAACACCTACAGTGGTGGGCCTGAAATTCTGCCGCCATAAATGCCTTATAAAATTGGGCCGCAAGGCTGCAATCATATACAGGTGGACCCTTTGCAGTTTTCCCATCCACTGATTTGTCTCAGTACGACACAGAAGAGAAGGGCTCTTTGTTAAACAAACACGTGCTGTTAATTAAAAGTTTTAAAAAGCCTTTTTTAAAAAGCCTTTTTTTAACCATGGCAATTCAGCTGCAGCCATGCAATCTTCAGCCAATTGCATTAGCTCTGAGATAAGACCTCCTCCCTCATCCCAGGGAAGTGTGATTACAGTGTGATTTTGCATTTTTTGCCTTGCTCTAGGCAGGGGTGGATCTTCTTGAAATGGTGCCCGCCATGCCCAATGAAAAGGTGCCCCAGGGGCACGCACGTCATGACGTCACGACATCATGACGTCATGACGTCGCGCCACGCCCCCTCTAAGGAGCGTGTTCTGTTCGCTCTTGCCGGCCCTTTAAGGCCACCAGGAGCGAACAGAACACAGCCGGCCCTTAAAGGGCCGGCGGGAGCGAACAGAACGCGGCGCCACCCAGCGCCCTGCCCCCCCGCCTTGAGAAGCGGGAGGGGGCGCTGGGCAGCAGTGCATTATCCATGCTCCGGCTGGCCTTAAAGAGCCAGCTGGAGCGCGGAGAACGCCGCACAGCGCCCCGTCCCCCACTCTAAGAGGTGGGAGGGGCGCCGGGCGGCAGCGCGTTCTCCTCGCTCTGGCTGGCTCTTTAAGGCCAGCCGGAGCGAGGAGAATGCGGCGCAGGGCCTGGGCAGGCCGCGGGCGCCATTTTGGGGGCGGGGCGCACCATGGTTACAGCGCCCCTTCCCAAGATGGCACCCAGGGCTCGTGCCCCCTTTGCCCCCCCTAGATCCGCCATTGGCTCTAGGGCAAAGGAAAGAGGTCTTATCTCGGCTAATGGATACTAATTGCCTTAAGCTCCTGGAGAATGGCTGCAGCCCATTGCCATGGTAAGAGAAGCTTTTTTAAAGGCTGAATGCTAATTAACAACATGATTTCATTTAGTACTTTTTTTTTTTGGCATCTGAAATGGTTTTTGGAACAGAACGCTTCTGGATAAAATGTCTCCACCTGTACATACTTATCTGAAAGTAAGCCCCACTGAGCATAATAGAATATACTTTTGAATAAACTGAGCATACTGGAATGTACCTCTGAATAAACAGGCATAGGATTATGCTAAAAGTTAATTAAACATTTTAAAAAGCATTTTTAAAAAAGCCTTTTTTTTAACCATGGCAGCTCCAATCACAGAAACAAAAAGTTCATTAGATTTGAAAAGGTTCAGAGTAGAATTTCAGGCAGCATTAATGGAAGTGCGTTTAGCTGGACCTTTAAAGAAGAACAAAGTTGTTATATTTGGAACAGAAGGCACAGTTGTGCGTTTGTCTCTCCTACCCACACACGCACACACACACCCTTTCAACAGAATCCATGATGACATTTGGGAACCCACTGACTTCTGCTACATACTGCGTTCCTCCAGCAGGTGTTGGCTGTGCTGTCACTTTTGATTAACATGAAGCTCTGTTGAAGATGAAAAAAGTCACGTCGCATAAGACAACGTTTGGCGGTTGCTGGGAGCAGGGAAGGTGGGAAGCGGCCTCTTGCATGAGGGGAGTTCAGATGGATGCACTCTGTTTCTATCCATCTGGCGGGCATAGAACATCTTTGTATATTCTAAGGAGACAAGCAGGAGAATGGAAGGACTCTGTGGCTCTGAGGATAGGGATTCTGTGCAATGCAGTATTTCCCTCTTTTCATATGGTTCCTATTCATTGTATCACTTTCTATATTATTCCTCTCAAGCCCCTGACTTTTCTTTTGGAAATTCTTCATCCGCATATTGCTGACCTTTCCACTGCAACAATCAGCCTAGTCCCATAAAATCAGCAGGCTTACACAAGCTTCTCTCTGCATGGACTGAGATATAAAATGGCTGCATGCAAGCTTTCTTTGTAAAAAGGGTTAAATAATAATATTTAGGGTGCAATTCTAACTTGGAGTTAGGCTGGGGGGATGGCGCACATCCGTGTGCTGGCCTCTCTGACTCAGGGCACAATCCTGAACAGTGCTGGATTAGCAAGGCTGGCCGGCCAGTGCCAAATCCAACACTGTTCAGGATGGGCTGGAGCCTCCCCTATGTGCTCCTCAGATCTGCGCCTGCTAAAGAGTGGGCGCAGATCCGAGGTTGACAGGCTTAGGATGTGGCTGTACGGCCACCTCCCAAGCCCGCCCAGTTCCCGCCCAAGTTCCGCCTCCCGCCTCCCCCCTCCCACCAATCCCTGTCCTGAAACGGGATGGAGAATCCCTTGCGCCGACCGTTTTTTAGCAGCAGGACCCACTTTTTAGAATGACAATCTGTCTGGAACTCACCAGAAGTGATGTAATGGCAGGAAGTGCTGCCATTGTGACACCAGAGCCTGAGAATGCAGCAATAAGTTGGGTTATTTCTCAGCCTTTTTCCAATAGCAAGGTGAATCGGAAAGAAAAAAGCCTATTTACAACCTTGACACAAGCAAAACAACCACACAGCCCTCCCCTTTTCCAGTATTCCATCTTCCTATATTTTCAGTATGGCTGCTCTGGATACTTTGTGACCCACTTGAAATTGGCTCGTGATCAACTGGTGGGGCCTATCCCACAGTTTGGGAACCACTGCTATAGCTGCTAGGAATGGCTCCAGAGAGGAGTGGGAGCAGCTGCTGCCTGATGCAGTAATCTCAGTTGGCCTAATGGACAGGCAGGCCCTGCTGTCATCGATTCACAAATAAAAATGTCGGCTTATTCTGCAGTTAAAGGACAGAACATAAGAATGTAGTTTATTCTGCAGTTTTAAGAAAAAGGCAGAGGAGGATTTGAAGTAGACAGAATTTGTGAGATAACGAGAATTCAGATCTCCCTAGTTTCATAAACTGTGTTTTAAGGGGTATGTATGTTGAAAGTAGATAAAAATGCGAGTAGATAAATAGGTACCACTTCGGTGGGAAGGTAACGGCGTCCTGTGCACTACGGCGTATAGTCATGCCGGCCGGCCACATGACCACGGAAGCTTGTCCTTGGATAAACGCCAGCTCTACAGGCTTAGAAACGGAGATGAGCGCCGCCCCCTACAGTCGGTCACGACTAGACCATTCGGTCGTGGGGAAACCTTTACTTTTATGTTGAAAGTGGCACGGTTGTAATGGAAGTGGGGAAAACAGCCATTATCTCCAAGAACAATGTGACAAACTCTAAGCAATAACTTGGGTGAGCACAATGTGGAAAAAGCCAAGGTAAAGTGAAATGATCAGGATAAAAGAAAGAGAAAGAGGCAAGCATAGGAAGAGAGTGAAGTCAAATTATAATGCACAATTAAACGGGGGGGGGGGGAGGAGAAATTCCCTTACCTCATTTAACTGGCAGAAAGGTGACACATAGATGGTCACCTCTTTTCACTGCATCTGGGAAGCTTTTTCATGCAAATTCAAGCAAACAATCTCTCCCTTCCCTTTGAGAGCTCCAGGAGGGCCAATTTCATTCCAGGAGCAGTGGGGGACAATAATCATTTTGAAGTAGCTTCCATCCTGGGAGACTAAGATAAGGGCTGCGCAGTGGACTAACCATACTAATTTGACATGCTTCCCCCCCCCCCAGTTGACAGCTTTTCAGGTGACAAAAATCAGACGACATAAAAGGACTGTAAAGTCTATAGTCCCTGCAGAGCACCTTGCAGTGTTTATTCCCCCTCCCATGCCATAGAAACCCCCGTGAGCACCAAATTCACAGCCCTTGGCTGTAGTCATAAAAGAGTAAGGGAGGAATTGAAATTAATAGGCTTAGTGCTGCCGAAAGCATGCTTGATTTACAGCACGGCTGCCAGAGAATGACATTGTGAACTGCAAAGCAACAGTGCCTCAGCGGCATGGAGTAAGAACCGACGTCAGGGTGGAAAGAGTCCTGAATGCAAAAAGAGGCCTCCTTTCAGGAATGCATTATATAAACATTAAATCATTACAAAAATGAAATCCAAGGAAAACACCTCAGTTGTTGTTGGCAAATGCTGGAGTGTCACCCAAAACGTCTTGGCTTGTCACCTTTGACAAGTGTGTCATAGGTTCGCCATCACTGCTCTGCCACCCGTGCCAAAGCAGCTGTACCAAAAAGGTACATACTGCATCCTATGCCTTGCCTTCAGATCCACCCCTTCTGGTTCCTCTCCTCTCCACCCAAAAATGCACCTGTTCCTTTCCCCATCTCTCCTATCCCCCCATTACCTGCCTCCACTGCTGCCGTACTTGCCCCAGCAGACAGTGGTCTTGCCAGCTTGAGACACTCAGGTTCTTGCTGCCAGTAAGTCCCCAAATCCCCTATTTTTATGTAATGTTTGTCAGCGGTGGCACAAACTGGAGGTGCCATCACTGCCAAGTCACCACTCTCCTTAAGGGGTAAAATGTTGTTCCTTGCTGTCTTGGGGGGTTATGACCCCCAAGTTGAGAAACACCAATTTATTGGTTTGGAAGGAATGCATTTACTAACTAAATTCCATCAATCAAGACAGACCGTCAAGGTGAAACTGTGAAACTGCCTGAGAAAGTTAGATGGAGCAGTTGGCATCGACTCAAAACCTTCTTTGTGGTTTTACCAACCGAGTTTAAATTGGCCTGACCTGATTTTTTGCCACCCAGTCAAATTCTCATTTTTATTCGGAGAAGTGGCAGCCTATTTAGAAGCAGTCTGGGAAAAGAAAATTGGAAAGAATGCTTGTCAACAGGCTGGAAAGTTGACAGATATGCATGGCAATATAATTTCCCCCCTGGGCCTTGTGAATTAAATGCAGCTCTTTGGAGGAGGATAAGACTGCTCTCCATTTCAGCATCCAAGAGAGCCTGTGGCTGCAATGAATCCTTCTTTCTGAGAGGAAACTCGCTGATAAGCTCCCACCCAGGGCCATTCTTTAAGGCACAGTGTGCCATGCCTGAAGTGTGCCATTTAATTTCCTGAAGGATTTTGCTCCCTTCTCCTAGATAAGGCACCCAAGAGAAACTGTGTCAGGCATGAATCTGCAGGTGAGGCTCCCAAGCACTGTAATCCCCCCCTCCCGGGTTTGAGGCCTGGAAGAAAAATAAGCCTCTTGTCACTGATCCGGCTGCACCATTAAATTCCTTGAGTTGAGACTTAATCTGCTCTGCAGCAACCCTGGCACTTTAATAGTGAAATAAATGGACTGTGCAACTCCTGTAGTAACTTGATGAGGATAGCTACACTCCTTCTGTCCCTCTTCGCTTATCACCAGGAAACCCGAAAGGACCAACAGAAGCTGTTGATATGGTTAGCCAATGGTTATGATATGGTTAAGGTAAAGGTAAAGGTTTCCCCACGACCGAATGGTCTAGTCGTGACCGACTGTAGGGGGCGGTGCTCATCTCCATTTCAAAGCCTGTGAGCCGGCGTTTTTGTCCGATCATGGTGGCCAGCATGATTCTACGCCGTAGCGCACGGAACGCCGTTACCTTCCCACCAAAGTGGTTCCTATTTATCTACTTGCATTTTAGGTGCTTTCGAACTGCTAGGTTGGCAGGAGCTGGGACAAGCAACGGGAGCTCACTCCGTCACGTAGTCTCGAACTCCCAACCTTGCGGTCGAAAGCCCAGCGACAGCGGATTAACTCGCTGCGCCACCACGTCCCTTGCTATGATATGGTTAGCTGCTGGCAACTGTGTATGATATGATACAGATATGATATGATACAGAGAAGGAACCCCAACTCTGTTCTGGCAGAGCTGTATTTGCTTTACTTGCTCCAGGTCTAGGAGTGATTCAGAAATGGCAGTCTACACACTGTAATGGTGTTGTGAGGTGGCCTATAATTCATGCTAGCTGTCTACGTGCATGTGTGTAAGGCAGCGGTCTCTAAATTGCAGGACCACTGTGTACAAAAAAACCCTTCCCTGTCCCACGTGGTGCTTACTGTTCTGCACAGTTGCTGCTTAGCTTCCCTCCAAAAATGTCTGCCAAAAGTGCTCCAACCAGCCACTTGCAGCCGCAGAGTCTGCTGGGGGAACAGACAGTGAAACAGCTGGCCCTCGGCACTTTTTGCAGAGATGGGAGGGGAGGATAAGCAGTAGCGGCATGGAATGGTAAGTGCTGTGCATATCATGGCCCATGGATCAGGGTTTGCTGCCTGTTGGGTCAGGGCTCCAGCATGTCCTCAGTCATGCCACCTTGGGTGAATTGTAAACACGGATGGGCTTGAAGCAATGCGGGGGGAGGGGAATCACTGAAACAGTGGCTTCTACATACAGCATCACCCCTACTCGCAAAAGGGCTGGGCTGCAGGTTGGATTCAGGGGTGGAACACATATTTTGGATGCAGAAGGTCTCAGTTTCAAGCATCATCAGGTAGGTTCCGGAAAGGTTCCTGTGTCACAATCAGGGCCACTGAGCCCAGCCTCCCAGGACACACCCAGTCCTGGCCCAGCATGCTTTGGTTTGCACTCAAACAACCACCTGTGTGCAAAGGTAGGCTGCCACAACCACTTTTTATCTGCTAGTTGTCCAGCCAGGGGAAGCTGAAGGCCTAAAAGTTTCCTGTCCTTAAACGTCCAGAGCAGTGCAAACAACCAGAGTCCTTTGCCCAAAGGCACTGGGAGAAAAACTCGGCAGTGTGGCTAAAATTAGCAAGATTGGATTTAGGTGAAGATTTGGATTTTCCTTCTATTCTAGGCAACACAGCTGTAGATTTTGTACATTTGTTAAGAAAGGATAATTGTACAGAGCTCAGAAGTACTTAGAGGAGGTTACAAGTAACAATCACAATCATTGCAACAAATAAAACAATAAAGCCAGCTCCTACATTTCACTATTCTTTCACCTGCAGAGCATAGCTCCTGAGCTTGAACAAAGGGTCAACTGACTGACTGATCCACAGCACCACAAGTAGCAGTACTGGCAGGAATCCTGTTGCAGTTTCACACCACACACTCCAGAACTGGTTGAAACTGGCAT
>JAJKFI010000005.1:12450141-12586638 GCA_029204185.1 Lerista edwardsae
GAGAGAGAGAGAGAGAGAGAGAGAGAGAGAGAGAGAGAGTTTAAAAGGAGGTTGGTGATGGTTGAGCTGCCAGTACTGCCTGAAGTGCGAAGCAGGATAATCTGTAGTTGTATTTCTGGATGGGAGATGGAATGCCAGGCTATGATAAGCTGCTGTACCACTATGGCAGGATGGAGTTGCTAATTAGTTGATTAGCCATGCAGTGAGAGTTTTGGGGGAGTGTGTGAGAAGGCCACTGGCAAAGAACCCTGAGGGCCTGTCCAGGATTGATTTACAATTGCCTGCTGAACCTCGATGGCATGCAGCCAAAGGAGAGAACCACACTATGATGGCAACATCTGGAACTGAGGATTCTGTGAATCACACAATATATTTGTAAAAACCCCATTGAGAAATGGAGGTTTAGACTAGCCTGTCCATATAAACCAACTTGAATGCTGTCTAAAAAACAGAGAAAGGCAGTATATAAATACAGGTATAAAATAAATACAAACACAGTGATAAGAGGTGACTGCTTGGGGAGGCAGAGGGGACACAAAACACACCATTCTGATGGGCTAGTTGTCGATGGCAGGGTTGGGCAAGAGATGTGCTTGGTTTATAGATGGTTAGAATTGACTGGTCAGTGTGGTCAATGAGAGGTCAATGTGGAGTGACATGAAGTTTCCGACAGTGAGTAAGGAAAGGGAATTGCTATCAGAACAATAGGGAATGAATGGATACAGTCATTTGAGAATGTGGTTTTATCAATACTTTTAGTTTGTTTATATACTTTCTGATCCAGGTAAAGCTACACTGTTACCTTCTTCTCCACAAAGAAGTGAAAAACGACGACAGTATTTGGGGGCACAGGGGAAAAAGGAATCACTCAAGCAGTGGCCATGGGATTTCTCCTGCAGCAGGAGTGGCAGTGTCATCTTTGAGAGTGCTCAAGTGCTGTCTGTGAAACTGTTCTCAAATAACTTCAGCAGAAAGGATGCACCAGGCTCAGAAAGAGGCTAATTGAGAAATTTGCGTAAGGGATATGCTAATGTCTAGGTTGTCATCTTTCCCAAGAACTGCCTGAGAAATATTAGCACATTAAGGTTACAATCATAGGCAGATTTAGCTGAGAGTCCTATTGAGCATTGTGGTATTTACTTCTGAGTAAATATGCATAAGCTCGCACTCTAATATACTGTTTACATTAGTCTGGGACATGCAATGTTAAAGCACTGCAACCCATTTCAAGAGTTTGGGATGAAATGAGCGAGATCTTTCAGTGAAGTACGATAAGTTTCAAAGCAAGAATAAGTGACAAGAGAAGAAATGCTCTAATTAAGAAATGCAATGTTGCTTGTTTTGGTTGCATAGCCTTGGTGGAATGTGGCTTTGGGGAAGAGGATGTCATGATGAGCTTCTGCAGTTCAAAATTTATCACTGGGGCCAGTAAATTTAAGCTAGATTCCAGTCACTGATTGTGTGAGCTCTAAAATAGACCAGGATTTACAGCATTGGAACGGTTGTTTGAAATGAGAGGCCAGAAATTTGTCAGCTACTTGCTTTCTATGACATTTAGGCTGCACTCGTATGCACACTTTCCTGGGAGTAAGCCCCACTGAACACAATGGAACTTACTTCCGAGTCGTCATGCAGGATTGTGTGGTTACGTGGCTCTTCTGTCCATTCCCCTTATCTTCTTCGTACACTCGTGTCTGCAATCAATCCGAGCCGCACTTCACTCTCAGTATAAGATTGTATTCCTCACCCTGGAAGACTGTTATTTGAACCAACTAGATGTCTCTGTGAAAATGCTAATAAATCTTCAGTCAGTAAAACAAATTGGATCAGTGTCGCATTTTGGGAGAACTATTTTTGCTTCTGACATTACTGGCAGAAGCAATTGAGTGTCTCAGTGAGACAAAGAACTTGATTTGCAGTTCAAAGGCTTTCCAGAGTCATCTCTCCAAAATGTTCACTCTTACCTTTTGAATCTACGCATAGGGGCTACCCTGATTGTCATCATTCTCAACGTTTGGGCCCTTTTGCCTTCTATCCATTGTGGACCTTGTGGCCACAACCAGACCCCACCTCTGTTCACTTCCCTATATAATAAGCCTTGTGACTGCATTTCTGGTCAAACGTACAGTATGTATTTATTTTGAGATGTATGCTCTCACTTTAGATCAAAATGCTCCCCAGTGTGGCTTACAGGAGCAACCCAGGAGCCCCTTGGCCAATGCTACAATTCATTTTTGCTGTATATTAAATATACCAGTCTCCCCCTTCAGCTCCAGACCCAGTAAATCCAGGAAGGGGTGTGCTCAGTGCAAACCACTAGGCTGTACTTCCCCCGCCCCGGTTAGCCTCTGCTCTTTCCCTGACTCCAATACAATCCATGGACAAGTCTAGAAGGAAAAAAAGGCTCATAACAAGCCTGCCCTCTACTTTACTCCCTGGGTGTGTGGAGCCCTGCCTTGGGTGAGCGCTGGGAGGACCTGTGCCTGGGACTCCCATTAGAGCTGCATGGCTGCACAGCTTACAGGGAAGGCTGCTCATAACTCAAAGTAAAGGGGCTTGTTCTGCTACCGTAGAAAAAGAGGAGTATCTTTCATTTCAGTCTTCATTCAGAATGTATAAAATAGAAAGCTTTCTCTTGGTTTTTTTTTTTTTTAAGCTTTTGCTATAATCTTGTATCCAGTAAAAAAGTATCCTTTTAAAATAAAAATCCAGGCTATGTGGCTTTTTTATTTGCATAGCCTGTATATACACGTGGATGAAGTGCTACAAAAAAGAGAACAAGGGAGCTCCTCCACTGCTTTTTGGTGGGTGTTTTTCTTGTCATTGTCCAGGGGAATTCCAGGGGAATTCAATCCCGGAAATGTACTCTCTGCTTCCAGCAGAACTGGGGGTGGGGTGGGTGGGAAGAAGACCTAGAGAGCAATCCAGGGTCACTGAAGACTCTATAGCAGTGGTTCCCAAACTGTGGGTCAGGACCCACCAGGGGGTCACAATTTCAGGTGGGTCGCAAAGCACCTAGAGCAGCCATATGGGAAGAGGGGATGCTGGAAAGGGGGAGGGCTGTCTGGTTGTTTTGCTTGTGTCAAGACTGTAAATAGGCTTTTTTCTTTCTGATTCCTTTTTGCTACTGGAAAATGACTCAATTTGTTGCTGCATTATCAGGAAAGCAGCGAGTTCTGGCATCACAGTGGCCATGATATCACTTCTGGTGGGTCTTGGACAGGTTGTCATTCTAAAAGTGGGTCCTGGTGCTAAAAAGTTTGAGAACCACTGCTGTATAGCCCTACTATCAGGGAGACCACATGTCCTCTTTTTCCAGGACATTTCAAGACAGACAGGGGTTGCCAGCATCAAGAAGGGCTGCCTGCATCACTTGCTTGCATGTTTGCCCCTTCATTCATTGAGTTGCATTGGACAAGACACCCCAAAATCAATATATGGGAGTGTTTTTAGCTTTTATTTTGTCACGTCCTACATTTTTCTTGAATGCCCTACATTTTGGGGTGTCATGCCCTCCTTTGTGACTGTGATATCTGGTCACCCTGCCTATTATAAGGAGGCTAAGTATAAAAGGTTTCCCCACAACCGAATGGTCTAGTCGTGACCGACTGTAGGGGGTGGTGCTCATCTCTGTTTCAAAGCCTGCAGAGCCGGCATTTTGTCCGAGGACAAGCTTCCGTGGTCATGTAGCCGGCATGACTATACACCATGGCGTATGGAACGCTGTTACCTATCCACCGAAGTGTTCCCTATTTATCTACTTGCATTTAGCTGCTTTTGAACTGCTAGGTTGGCAGGAGCTGGGAGAAGCAACGGGAGCTCACTCCGTCACGCAGTCTTGAACTCCCAACCTTCTGGTCAGAAAGCCCAGCAGCAACGGCTTAACCCGCTGTGCCACCACGTCCCTAGGTTAAGTATACCCAAGCACTAATTGGAAGAAAGTGATCTTTTAAAACTCTGCTTATAGAAGCAAAAATCTTTTGCCAGGAATCTTTGATGTGTCAGACAAACCTTTTGTAAGTAATGAGGGAATAGGAACATTTCTCCTTGTTGAAATTAATAATATGAAATTTCAGCCTTTCTCGTGCTCAGAAGATGTGGGTGGCCAGAGCTTGCTTGACTGCAGCCTTCTTCCTCTGTCTCTGTCCTTCCTCCCCATTCCATCTTGGCTTGAGAACATTAACCGAAGTGACAGAGTGCCAACTGTTTACTCTGAAATGCATGCTGGGTTATGAACTCGCTTTTAAGCGCCATAAAGTGCAACACTTTGCAATAAAGTGCAAAGGGAAATCAGAAGTGGAAATGGATAGGATTGGATGGTCAGACCGCAGTTGGGGAGAGCTGGAACCAGAGCTTGTGCGAAAGACCAGGAAGGCCCACAGAGGGACAAAATTCCTCCATTTCAGCACCAGCATGTGGGCTCACTGTAGCTTTAGTCTTTGGTAAAGTCTTTAGGGTCTTTATGGCAGGATCTGGACTAGTCTAATTCACTTCTTGAATCTGAAGCCAAGACTGCATTGCTGAATGATAGCCCTGAATTCTGGCCCTGCTCTGCTTTTGCCTCCCAGGAACCACCATTCTACTGTTTGACCTCTCATTATAAAAATGATCATAAAGAGGAATTCCAAAACATCTACCATCAAATATGCTCCTCTTATAATTAGCAAGGGGGAGAGTAACTGGCCCTATTTACCCCAGTGCAGTCCCTTTTCTAGTGGTTTTTTGCTGGTCTTCTGTATTTTTTAAAAAATATTGTGAGCCCTTTTGGAACAGGGAGCCATTTAGTTATTTGAACCACTGTGAACCTTTTTGCATTGAAAATCGGTATATAAATAATTATAATAAACATTCCACTATTATCATATATATTTGATGATGATGAACATAAAAGCTGACAAGGGAAGAAATCCTCATCGATGATAGGGTTCCTGCCATGAAACATCATTTTTAAGTGATCAGTATGTGACTGAATAATGACCCTTTTTTTCTTCCCTGGCCTCCACCCAGAGGCAGATCTAAGGGAGGGCAAAGCTCTAAGTTTTGCAAGAAGCTTTACCTTGCAGTGGAAATCACTCCTCTCCTGCACTGTTCTAGCCAATCCTCACATCTTGGTGTTGCTTACTGGCTACAGCAGCAAGGGAGAGGCGAGATTTACATGACAGGGTAAGGCTTCTTGCAACACTTAGAGCTTTGCCCTCCCTGTAGATCCGCCTCTGCCTCCACCCACCCCATTCAACCCACTGTGCTGCTTCTCAGAAAACAGGTTAGCAGTATTCACTGCTTGATGCATTGCTGACCTGAGTCTGACCTGACAGCAGCAGGATCTCAGCCTTCTGAAGTCTCTGCATGCTGTCGGACGACTCCTGCTCATTCTGAATATGCCCACAGTGTGCTTACTGACACTTGGTTAACTCGGTTGCATTAAAGTTGGCTCAAAACTCTATCGGGAACCAGATTCTCTTTCACATCGTCTTGACTGTATTCAGGTTTCTAGATTCAGTTGAGACATTTTTGTTACTTCAGCCTAGGCTGGCCCAGCTTGTGATCCACTAGCTGAAAGCAGTCCGCATGACATTGACAGAGAGCTCTGAGAATGCGGAGAGCACTGCTTTTATATTTATGCCTGCCTCCTACGCAGCAGAGCACGGAATGCTGATGTGCTTGTCTTGCCAGTCTCTGCTTACTTGCCCTCCTCGGCCTCTCTGGCTTCCAGCTCCTGTTGCTGTTCCTGCTGCTCCTCTGGCTGGGAAACCAAGCCCACAGCTGGGGCCTGGAGATGGAAGGAGGCAGCAGCTGGTGGCAGGGCACTGGGTTTCCCTGCTGGAAGAGGAGGAGGAGGAGGAGGCGGCAGCAGTGATGGTGGCTGCTATGCAAGGGCATAAAAACAGAGATCACAGCACTTGAACAGCTCCAGGAGGTCTTGTTTTCTATTACATAGTCATTATGGCAGCACAGTAGGGGCTCAATGCACTTCCTATTCCTGCCTGCCACCTACCCTGGCCTGGCAGACAAGAGGACGAGGAGGGGGTCTCTCTCCTCTTCCAGCTCCACTGCCCTCACTGCAATTCTTTTCGAAGCCATTTCTTGAGAGTTTGAAAAAGGCTGCTACCTTTCCTCACCTGGCGTGTCTTGTAAGGAGGAGCAGGATTCTTTCAGCTGGTGCTTGACAAGAAGGTGTGGAGAAAGTGGTGGTCTAGGTGTGTGCTGGTGGTGGGTGGAGGCGCTCACATGTGCTGGCACAGAAGGCCGTTGTCTTTGGGTGGGTGGGCCACGCTTGAATAGAGAGGGAGCTTCTCCAGTGTAAGAAGATCAGTAGGAAAAAGATCGGTGTCAACCCGGTGTGCGGCAGCAGTGAAGAAGGCCAGTTCCATGCTTGGGGTAATTAAAAAAGGGGTTGAGATTGAAACAGCCAATAATATTATTACACCATTGTACAAATCAATGGTAAGGCCACATCTGGAGTATTGGGTACCGTTCTGGTCACCACATCTCAAAAAGGACATAGTGGAGCTGGAAAAGGTGCGGAACAGACTGCCAAAAATGATTACGGGGCTGGGGCACCTCCCTTATGAAGAAAGACTGCAGCGTTTGGGGCTCTTCAGCCTAGAAAAAAGGCGCCTGAGAGGGGACATGATTGAGACATACAAAATTATGCGTGGAATGGATAAAATGGATAAAGGGATGTAATGTTCTTTTCCCTCTCTCACAACACCAGAGCCCGGGGACATCCACTAAAATTGAGTGTTGGGAGAGTGAGAACAGATAAAAGAAATACTCGCTTCCTGCTCTGCAATGCACTGACCTGTGCCAGCAAAATAGTTGCTTCGTGTCCGAGGAGAGACAGGGGATGGGGAGGCCTCAGAAAGGAGGAAAGGATCTGACTCTGCGCACTCCATCAACAGTCATTTTGCAACAGCAGAACGCAGTTTCCCTGTCACCTACCTGACCCCCCTCTCTCCAGGTCTGGCTCCAACAGTTGGGTCTCTCTGCAAATCTTACAATTTGAACTTAGGGGGGTGGCCCTCAGATGAAAGGAGGGCTTGGTCATGCTCTCAATCTTTAAGGCACATGGTATGCCCGGGCAGGATGTTGGATAAATCTCTGGAGATACTGCTGAAGTTGTGATGATGCTCTGTGTTAAGCACAGGTGGTTGGTCCGAGAATGATATTTTCAGGTAAACAACCTCTCTTTCCTCCCTTTTTAACCCCGTTCCTTTGAGTGCAACTAAATGTTGTTTTAAATATGCAGTTGGGCCTTGACTGTTTTGTTTGTTTTTGTTAAATAGGCACTATTTATTTTGTTAAATAGGCTTGGGGCCGGGGTCTGATCTGGCTCAGGAACTTGATGTGCGGGGAGGGGAACGTTTTAACCCTTGGCCCTTTCTCACCCCGAATCTGCATCTCTGCTGTCCCATGCTTACTTACCCTGGTTGGGAAGCTTCTATTGTGGTGCCATTTTAGTCTTCCACTTTCCAGATCCATTTATGTTTATCTTTATGTGCCCTTTAATTTCCACCTTTTTGATGCTTTTTTCCCTTTTCTTTCATGTTCCCAGCTTCTCAGGGTAGCTTATCCACCATGCACAGTGAGAACTGCAGCTATCGAAATAGCCCAAGTTGCCCTGATTCTGAATCTTCCACTGTCACACCATGCATGTGCATGTGCTCATGTGCAATTCTTCCTACCTGAATACCCCCAACCCTTCATGCCACCCACGATCCTTCTGCCGCATTCCTGTTCCTTATGACAGAGGCCTGCCTGCCCAGGGGGCATTGTGTCTTCTCCTTGCTATTAGTTCCTCCTGCCAGGCAGCCTGGGCTCCCTAAGGGCCTGAAATGCCATTTTGCTAACATCATTTCTGCCAGCCTGACAGACTGGGTTTCAGTGTGAGGCTGCAGTTGCACGTCCTGGCTGGGTTCCTGTAGCAGATGCCCTGACACATGACTGGGTGAGGTAATGGCCTTGATTGCAATTCCCCAGAAATCCGAGCTGGAGGAGAGCGGCTGCATCGCCTGCTAATCACATTCCACGTTCTTGCTCTCTGACATTTATCAAGGTTTCTTGAAAGCAGAAAGGTAACAAACTCAGCTCATTTCCTCCCTCCCAGTGCCTGCACACAGCAGCACTGTGCTTTAATAAGTAGAGCAAAAGCTGATAATAGGCTTTTTTTTTTTTTTTTTTTGGCACGCTTCGATCAGAAGTGCTTCAATCTGTGCAAGGGAGGAGAGGCAACTGCAAAGTCTCCATTTGCATGCGGGAAACTTTCAGGCATTTCTCAGTGCAGCCATGCCCCAGTATCCACTGATTCAGTATCCATGGTTTCAGTAACCCACGGATACCATGGATACTGGGATGCCTATAAAAAGAAAGGGGAACATTAAACAAATCTCTCTTTTTTTTTACCTCGATGCAGCAAAACCACTGATGTTCCCCTATCTTTAAAAAGGCATCCCCAATATCCATGATTTCAGGTGTCCACAGTGGGGTCTGGATTGGTGGATACCAGGGCAAGGCTGTATAGCACCCTTATAAGTAACACTGCAGTGCAAATGATTGATTGACTATTTGTATTTGTCACATTTCCTTTGCACTTTTTCTCCAAGGAGTTCAGGGTGCAACAATCCTATCAGTTAGGTTGGGACGAGAAGAAGTTACTAGTCCAAGGTGGTGCAGGTACTTTCGTAACAGCCCAATCCTAACTGGCACTTGCACCAGCACAGCCCCCTAACCTGGCTCCCAAGTGTCACAAATGTGATGTAAGGGACATTTGCACCGACTCAGGAGTAGATTGGGTGGGTGTGGAGGCCCACATTGGCTCGGCTAGGCTGGATCCAGCCCCTGTGCTGAGAGGAAGAAGTAAGTTTGAGTGGGGTGGAGCAGAGGGTGGGAGGGTGTTCTGGGGGTGGAGAGGGGGAACTTCTGGAGTGGGGAGAGTAGAATGGGGAAAGGATCCAGCCTGGGCTTGGCAGACTTACACAGGTTGCTCAGATTTTGGCCAGCTAAATAGCTGGCACAGATACAAGTAGCCCCATAGGCAGCGATGTCATCTGGGCAGGAGAGTCCGGAACGCCGTACCACTTGTTCCAAGGACGGGCTGCGACGGGGCGCCATTGTGCGGCAGATGCCGCGTGCTTTTTGGCCCTCCCGCCCTCCCCTGTGCTTGATTCGCTCCAATATGGAGCTATTCTGGGTGCAGGGAGGCGTGGCCGGGCTCCGCATGGGGGCGGGGAGCTGCCACTCAACTGTGCGTTCCGGTTGTTGGCGCTGACGGATGACATCACTGCCCATAGGGCAGACTGGGGCTTGACACAGGGTAAGGGGAATAACATCCCCTTACCCTGATGTGACCTCCAGGCTGCTCCTAACCAGTGTTGGTCATGCACATGCCACTGCAGCCTGGATGTGCTGGTGCAGGTCAGGATTGCACCCTAAGTTACAGAGGGACTTGAACCAGGCCTCCCTGATCTGTCCAACATTTCATCCGCTCTATTCCATACAAATTCCGAGCCTTCTGTTTGCAGAATATTCCTAATGAGTCTTATTATAGCGAGATAAAACTGCAGCCTTATCTCAATGCCCCAACTGACCCAGTACTGTGAACTCAAACCAACTGTTTCATAGAAGCAGCTTTCCATAAAAGGGCTTATTGTATTGGAGCACATCATACAGTTCAATCTTATGCATGCTTAGTCAGAAGTAGGCTCCACTATGTTCAATGGGACAAACTTCCAGTTAAATGTGCCTCAGAGCGCAATACTATACTATGCCGGCCTAATAAGGCCGACATAGCAGGGCCATATCCCAAGGCCCATTAGGAGGCGGCAGCAGCAACGCGCAGGACAAGGGAAGGTTTTCCCCTTCCGTAAGCCCCAGTCACCCCAATGGGCCTGCTCGGATCTGCACTGGCAAAATAGCAGGCGCAGAGGAATGTGCACGGGAGCGGCCCAAATCAGGGCCGCCCTGGCCGGGAATGGGCATTAGGATTTGGCACTATGGCCGTCCTGCGTCACAACCGCGTCACAACCCCTGTCTCTACCCACTGTGCCACCCAGTTACGCCCCCAGAATGCCTCTGGAACGCCCTCGCGGAGGCCCTGCACCAACCGAGCGATGCCGGCACTTGACTGGCGCATGGCCGGCGCTGCCGACGGTTGCGGCGGTGCCCAAACCCCAGTACCGCACTCTTGTGCTGGTTGAGTGCCATAGTGCCGATGTGGACGCGCTTTATGGCACGTTTGTGACTGCATTTGGCCGGTGCAAGAGTGCAGCGCCGGTGCTAAGGGGGTATAGGATTGCACTGTTAAGTAGATAAGCAGATTTGGAACCTGACATGAATTTGGAAGGTGCTGCTAAACTAGTCTCTAGTCTATGTGGACAACCTTCCTCAGCACATGACTGGATTACTAACAGATTGGTAAAATTATAGCCATAAGGAACCATACAAACCTGCTTAGGTACAAAACGTCAAGATATAAGAAAGTAAGTGCAGAGGTGATTTTCACTTTAAATGGTGAATTTCTGTATGATTCTGAACATAAGAAGAGCCCTGTGGTATTAACCTGGTATGTATCCACCTTCGGTTAGGCCAACATGGCTCCAGAGTGTGGGAAAGAGCTGAAACTACATGCCTAGCACCTTTGTGTTTGCAAAAGGTGTGAGGTCATAGCTGGGGTCAGGAATGCAAATCTAATCAAGAAGGTTCCATTCAGCTAGTAATGCAATCAGGAGAAACCTACCTTTATCCTGATAGGATAATTACTTACATATTTTTGATGACAGATGTAAAAATGTGTGCTTCAGTGCATTAATAAAGTAGGATGTAAAGAAAGAGAGAGAGAGAAGAACCAGGTGGATACATGCATTAACAGAATAGGATGTAAGGTGGATACATACTGGAGTAGGCGAGTGCGTCTCCAGCAAAGGTGGACAAAGGTGGATACATACCGGGTTAATACTGAGCCCTGCTGGATTGAGCCAAAGGCCCATCTAGTCCAGCTTCCTGTATCTCACAGTGGCCCACCAGATGCCTCAGGGAGCAAACAAGACAACAAGATGCCTGTATCCTGTGGCCCCTCCCTTGCACCTGGCATTCTAAAGTAGCCTACTTCTAACATAAGGAGGTTGCACAACCCATCATGGCCTGTAGCCCATGATGGACCTTTCCTCCAGAAATCCGTTCAGTCCCCTTTTAAAGACATCTAGTCGCCGTCACCACCTCCTGCGGTAAGGTGTTCCACAGATTAATTACCTGCTGGGTAAAAAAAGTATTTCCAGTTTTATCCATTCTAATTCTCCCAACACTCAATTTTACTAGATGGCCCCTGGTTCTGGTGTTGTGATGGAGGGAAAAGAATATTCCTCTATCCACTCTATCCATCCCATGCATGATTTTGTACTAAAATATTGGATCGTCTAGGCATGACTATCTATCTACACCAGAGGTGTCAAACTTGTTTCATACAGTGGGCTGAATAGCATTCATGATGCCAGAAGTGATGTCATTAAGCAGGAAGTGATGTCATTAAGCATTAAGTGCAAAAAATAAGCACTTTTTTCTCAGGAGCTGATTAGCTGCAAATGACAGAAGAGAAAATATGCAAATCTTGATCATAGTTTCGAGATATGGGAAACCCAATTATTGTGTGGGCTGCCCTTTCAGCAGTGACACCTCCACACAGCTCAACAGCTGATGGTGATGCTGGGAGAGCCGAAGGGCAGGAGGATGAAGTTATGTTTGACATCCCTGATATAGATTTTTCAGTGGACTAAACCTACTGCTTTGGGATAGCTACCATGAGTCCATGAATTGTGGCCCTCTTAAATATATATGCATTGTGTAAACTTGTAAAATGATGTAATCATAGTTTTAACTATGCTAACTGGACATATGCTAACTTTAACTATGCTAACTGGACATGCTAACTGGACTTTACCCCTGCTAACTGGACAAGAGGCACTTTTTCCAGTGGTGTTCCTCTTATATTTAGCAGGGGGAGAGTAACTGTCCCTCTTCACCCCTGCGCAGTCTTTCTAGTGGCTGTTGCTGGCGGTCTGCCTTTTTTTAGATTGTGAGCCATTTAACATTATTATTACTATTTGCCTGTAAACCGCTTTGTGAACTTCGTGTTGAAAAGCAGTATATAAGTACCTGTTGATTGATTGATTGATTGATTTAAAAAAATTAAATGACACTCAAGGTTCTCATTGACTGTGGTTCACATGCAAAGCTGACGCTCAGCTCCTGAGCTCTTGTAAAGGCAATGTCATCCCTTCTGTTCATGGAAGCAGACAGCTCAATTCAGGTCTATTTCTGAGGTGGCAACGCCTGCCTGTGCACCATTCCACTAAATAAACTAAAGGGCAGAGCTCCACTCGACTGGAAGATGGGACCTAATTATTGGGGAGTCTCCTAGTACAGAGAACATGCCTGACCTGCCATGTCGGTAAGTGGCACTTAGGGTTTTTTTTTAAAAAGACATCCATTTAGTGGAGTCTTCTGAAGAAGACGCTTTTCAGGGTTAATGGAAAACTAACTGGTATTCTGTGGCCCGAATGAGACAAGGCAGCAAGAGTTTTGTGACAGGGTATCCTATCTTAAAGCAGCAAATGCCACTTGGCTTGGGGCCCTAGCACGGCTCCATTTTCACAGTCCAGACTATCTACCGGGAATATGCATTCAAAGCTTCCTCCACAGCGTGGCTTCCTCACAAGAACAGCTTTTAGAACTTTCTAGCATATGGTGAAAAACCTCTCATTTGCTCTCCCATGAAGAGCAGGTGCCCGAGGAGCTTTTCTAGAACTAACCTTACCCATTGGTGATAAAGCACCCGAGCCAGCCCCATCTTTCTGCTCTCTCCACATTCCATGTTTTTCTGCAGAGGCAAATGCTGGGCATAAAGATTGATTCTCCCAGTAATTGTGAATGTTCCAAGTTTCTAGTCATGGGGAAGAAGAAGTCTCCCCACATTCACTGGGAGCAGGGGGGGCAGGGTTGGGATGTGCATCATTGGCAGGGGCAAGGCAGGTGGGTTTGGGTCAAGGCTGTTCTCTGGAGGAACCAGACAGTCATGGGACTCCAGTATACATCTGAAGGGGGGGTGTAATATGTAGTATGTGACCCAGAACTCTGGATGGAATGGAGAAGGTGGCAAGCTAATGCTTAAGTCAGGCGCAGTGTATATATATAGTGCTGCCACTTTGGGAAACAAGGTGTTTGGGTGTGACAACACCGTAAGAGGAATCAGCATTATAATGTCTACACTTCTGAGGTTCTGAGAACACTATTTCATAGTATTTATGTTGCAATTTTGATTATCTAGATTTGCAGAAGAAAAAAATTCCTAGGAGATACTGAGTTGCCATCTGAGTTGTCTTAACAACATCCTACAATCCACTCAAAGCACTTAAGGAGCCTAGCCAATTTTACAAAGAAACACGCACACGTTTCAGAGAAAGCTGCCATGAATTATTTGCAAATGTGTCTCATGCATTTAACCAAATATTTGAAAAATATGTCCAAATGGCAAAATATCATCAACTCTCATCAAAGACCTGTAAATTCAGCTCTTGAAATCTTGCTATCCTTTTAAAGATTTTATATAAGCGATACTATGCTTACAATATTTTTTTCCTCAACTGAATTATGAAAGCAGGCATACATTGCATATAAATACCATATTTATACATAGTGGACTCCCTCATATGCGTGAGTGATACATATATTATACTGCACACTGCATGTACTGTACTTCATAATAATAATAATAATAATAATAATAATAAATAATAATACATGTATTTATATACCGCCTTTCTTAAAGTCACTAGATTTCTCTAATGATTACAACTCAAGGCGGTTTACATAGGCAGACTTTTTCACAAACCCGAAGGTTTTTACAATTTACAGAATGTTCTATCTTTCAAGAACCACACTCAAACAGATCTTTCTTTCTGGATTTAGCCGTCTTTCTTTAGCCACCCGTCTGTCGTCTGCTGGCTGATGAGGCTTCCCTGCTGCCACCAGAGACGCAGCTGATTTCAGCACACTCCTCCCACGGGCAGCTGAAACTCAGCTTTTAATCAGCCGCAGTTTGCAAGGTCTGCCGCTCACGCAGACTTTCGGGAGTCTCGAGCTCACGACCTTGAGATCTTTAGTTGTTATCTTCGGGCAAACGGAGGCATTAACCCTCTCGGCTAAATCTTCTGCATGCATGGCAGGACCAATCACAACTCTTTATAATCTTGTTTTATGAAATTTGGCTGTCTTAATTTCTTTGAATTGGTCTATCACTGTGGTTCCATTGACAGTGTTGCTTGACAGAAATGACTTACTTGACAGAAGAATGGAATGGATCTCAGTGATTGTGGATGCTTTTTTTTTTCCCTGAATGGGCAATTTACCTAAAGGGGTGGGGTCTGGGACCCACAATTTGCAGGTGTATGTGAGACAAAGCCAGATTTGTAATTTGCACTGAGGTAGAAAAAGCTGTACATGAGCTGAAATGGCAGCATCCTTGGTCCCCTTTGGAGACCTGATGCAAGATTCCCAGAGCGCAATCCTAAACTGGAGTTAGGCTGGTATAAACTAAGCCAGCAAAGTTTGGCCAGCACAAAGTTTGGCCGTAAAGTGCGTTTGGACCACTCTCAGAGCAAGGAAGGATGGCTCACACCTGTGTTCTGGCTTCTCTGACTCCGAGAGTGGTCCAAACATACTTTACAGTGGCCCTTGTGCTGGCCTAACTGTGCTGGCTTAGCTTATGCCGGTCTAACTCAGTTTAGGATTGCGCCCCCAGATGTGCTGTCTGCTTTGCCTCCACAATGTTCCTCTTATACTGTATATACATTTGTCAGTAAAGCAGATACTGCCATGGACACCCTAGGTCTCCAGAGCTCTTTCTTCCAAAGGAAACCAACAACCAACTAGGAGTGGTGGGACCCAATATGGAGCATTTCCATGGGCCCCCCTGCAGGGCCTCCACTCACCAACATTTGTGGTGCCGCACATGGTACCTGGGAATAGTTGGTGGTGACATGGTGATGTCAGCGCCAACTTCTTCCAGGAGGCCCATTTTGGGCCGTTCATAGGCAGGAGCAGGTGGGAGGCCCAAGGTAAAGCTGCTCTGTTTGCCCCACTAAGTTCATATAAATCCCAGCTGCAGCAGCAGGCAATATGCTCAGTGCGCTGGTGCGGGCCCCCCAAAATGCAGGGCCCTATGTGACGACATTGGCCACATAGGCTTAAGGCAGGCCCTGCCAACAACCCAATCCTACCTAAATCCCCTGTACTGCCCTCTTCCCATTGCGTGTAACACCTTCCAGCTCCCTCCCACCCCACTCCTAATATCATCATGTCACCACAAGTACTTTTGGTCAAGGGGCAGCATTTCAAGGTGTGTCCTTGGGCATCAGAATGCCCAGCTATGCCACTGATCCCTGGATCACTCACCCCCTAAGACCTTTAGACTGTCCCTACCACTATCACCCTGGATCACTCCTGCCACCCCCAGATTGCCCCTGCCATCCCTTGTCCCCACTTAAACCAGTGGTGGGATTCAAATAAATTAACAACCGGTTCTATGTCCTTCAGGGCGGCCGCTGCCTTTCTTCTCTCTCCCAACCTAAAATTAGCAACTGGTTCTGCAGAATAGGTGAGAACTGCCTGAATCCCACCACTGACTTAAACCCATTGATCCCTTGATCATTCCTGCCATCCCAGACCACTCCCTCCCCACTTCCCTTCTTCTTTTCTGGTTGTGACTGGCTGCTACTCTCCTTGCCAGCCCTTCAAAAGGCAGGAAGGGCAGGAAAAGGAGGGAGAGGAGTACAAATTTGCCACCTAGAGTGGTACATCTTCCCCATTTCCTTACTCCCTTCTCCATACTCGCTGGAAAGGGCAGCAGGCAGGAAACTGGGGAGAAGAACAGCAGTGGGTAGTAGCACTCCAGAGGTAGCCATTGGTTCAGAACAGCCCATTAGCTGGAGTGATCCAGGTGCTTCCCACCCCCCACCGCATGGGCTGCGCTGGACTCAGAGTACAGCTGGGTCCAAGTACAGGGCTGACCCTATTAACTGCAGTGGCCGAGTCTTCTTTTCTCATGCTACAGTTGCCCACTAGCTGGTTTCCCCCCCCCCTTTGTGTTTGCAAAGAAAAAAACTGCTAGAAATTGTGTTAGTTTGGGTGCCTATTCCTCTTCTTAATAAAATAATTTAGCAATACACAAATAATAAACATTGGAAGCAGGAAAATCCAATTTTCAGTTGCTCTCTAACCTTTGCATTTCAAGCATTTGCTAGTTGGCAAGATGGAAATGTAGGTCACTAGAGCATATATGCAAAGGCAAAAATTAGTGTGTCTTTCAATTAACAATGGTCCCCGCTGCTCAGAATGGTATTTTTTAATGAGAACAACTGACGGAGGTCAGAGACTGCCATTCACAAGAACATCAGAAGAGCCCTGCTGGCCCATCTTATCCAGCATCCTGCTTCCCACAATAGCCAGTCATATATCTTAGCCAGCTCACAAACAGGGTTTGTGGAGCGCAGTCCCTCTCTGCTGTTGCTCCCCCCTCTTAGCAACTGGTCTGCTGACTGCTTGGGAACATGAACAGTCCATGTAACCATCATAACTAACAACCATTGAAGATGTGTTCTGATGCACACGAGGTTTGACAGTCATTCCCATGGGAAGCCTGAGAATTACAGTCCTCTGTCAGGGTGAGATGCAGCAAAGGATCTCTAAGAGGATTTTCAGCATCTACCCAAATTACAGTTCCTAGGATTGTTTGGGTGAAGCCAGGACAGTTAATGTGGTACAAAACCGATATGCGTTCATGTTGTAGGCGTGCCCTGATTTAGAAGGACAAGGCAGACTCAGAGCTGGTTCACAAGGTCAGGCTGCACCATGTGACTGTGCAAACAGCTGCCTGGAGGAAGGCCAGTATGAATCAGATCATTCTTGCCAGGAGCTCCCTCTGTGATCACAGCTGCACTGCATGGCCAGAACCCAGACCAGTGCAAGCAGCTGGCCTGCTCACACACAGGGTGGGGGTGGTTTACAAGGGCTATCAGTGCTGGCTCTCACCCTATGTGCATCCATATACCCATCACTATCCTGTTGAGAAAGAGCAACTTACACAGAAAAGTCCATAGCATGGACATTTATTTGCTGACATGCTGGGATGGCATTTTAATTTAATTTAACATGCATTTTTAATCTGTGATTTTTAATCTGTAATTTTTAATGGTTGTATAGTCCATTGGGGTCTGCTCCTTTTAATTATTTGTCATTGTTTTAATTTTATTCTGTATTCTTTTACTTTATTATAAGATGCCTTGGGCTCCCTAATATGGAACAGAAAAGCGGGGTATAAATTCATTAAACAACGACAACAACAGTATGTTAGTAAAGGCACAGAAAATGTATAAATAGGTCAGCATCTCAAGAGCCCTGTGAAGATCATGCTTAGAGATGTGCTTTGTGTGACCCTTTATATTCCAATTTCACTATCACCAAATTGTTCTTTAAGTTTGTTTCCCAGGTTTTAAAAATGATTGAATGAATGACATGCCCCTGACAACCTCTCTCTCTCTCTCTCTCTCTCTCTCTCTCTCTCTCTCTCCTGCTTCTGGATTGTGATGAGCTGCTATTTCAATATGTTCTCTATATGTTTTGATTGTTGAATAAAATAAGAAATTGAAGAAGAAGAAAAAACAGAGAAGGAAAAAAAAACCAGAGAAGCAGGAATGCAGCTTGGCAAGGATTGAAAAATCAAAAAAAGGCATAAGGCTGGCCCCAAACTCTTTTCTTTGACGCTGAGAGCAAACCTGTTCTGCTGGACCTGCTGATTTTCAGCTGAGCAAATCAGTTTGTCAGGCCTGAAGCTTATGTAAGTCAGAGCTTTCTATATCATAACAAACACCTTGTACTTATTTAATCCAGATCCTAGAACTCATTGCTGCTCTCGGAAACAGTATGTGCTGGAAGGAATCCTAAAGGAGGCGAGCTCAGCAGCAGCTGGAATTTGCAAACAATGTTACATGGAAGCTGGAATAGATTTACAAGAAATAATCCAGTATTGGTACGGAGGTATTTTATGTAAACTTGGTGCAGCATGCGATGGGACTGAGGGTGCAATCCAAAGATCTGCCTTGGGCTGACACAACGTGCTTGCGCCGGCCCAATGTCACTAGTGCCAATATGGGAGTGCCAACCGGCACCCCTGCATCGGCGCAAGTGCCAATGGGCCAACGCTAGCAGCAGCGTCAGCCCAAGGGCGCCGAGCAGAGGCGCCACAGCACCGCTCCTGCAGCAGCTGAACCCGGATGGCGCAAGAGCTGTTCTGGGAGTGGGGAGGGCTAGCAGGAGGGAGGAACTGGGTGCGGGGAGGGTGGGCCAGAGCGGGGTGGACTCATTGCTTTAGGTTGCCTCCTTTAGGTTGCATCCAAGCCTCTGTCCTCAGGCCACACAGCCCCAACTCTGCACCTGCTAAATAGAAAACCATAGGGGAGGCTAGAGCCTCCCTTGGGGCAAGGGCGCGAATGTGCCCTTGCCCCCGGGAGGCTCCCCAGTGCACCAAAGCTGCGCTGGATATAGCATGGGCCCGCAGACCTCGCTATTCCAGTGCAGTTTAGGATTGCGCTCTGAGTTGCTTTTCACATGCAAGGATGATCAGCCTGATGATTCTTCCTTTGACCAATGATCCCTGGACCCAGTGATGTCATCCGGGCGCGCCAGGAACCGGAACGCCCGGATGATTGGCAGCCCTCCGCCCCTATGGTGGAGGCCAGCCACACCTCCCTGCGCCTGGAATCGCTCCATTTCAGAGCGATTCGGACGCACGGGAGGGCGGGCGGGCGGGCCCAAAAACAGCGTGCCCGTCCTTGGGAGAGGCAGTGCGGCCTGAGACCGTCCATGGAACTAGCGGAATGGCGTACCGTCCCGTTCCACCAGGATGACACCTCTGCCTGGACCCCATGGTGACTCCAAATGTCCTTGGAAGGCCTCTGTTCCCTTCAAGTTTGTGCTTTGCATCATTTAAGTGTACTCAGCTATTCATAGTATAATTGTGCAAAAGATTATAGCTTGTCCTATCAACCAACTGCTCTAACAGGAAATCCTCAAGTCACTGAGTACAGTGCAGTTGGACCTCCGTATCCACGGGGCGGGGGTCAGTTCCCAGACCCCCCCCCCGCAGATATGCAAACCTGCGGATAATGGAATCCGTAGGTGGTGGTCATCAGAGGTCTGCAGACATGACTGGAAGTGCCTTTTGGTCACATCCAGAGCTGTTGGAAACGCACTTCCGGTTTTCATGAAAACAGGAACTGCCTTTCTATTCTGACACCTCCTGAAGGCATTCTGTGGCCTGAGAAGCCACATGCAGCCCCCTTGAAAGCCTCCCAGGCACAACCGAAATGTGCTTCTGGTCATGCCTGAGAGGTCAGGTGAGGGCCTTCAGCACCGATCCAGTTCCCGTGCTGAGCCAAATCTGCAGGTACTGAACCCACTGATAAAGAGGCCCCACTGTACACCACACTATTTTAATTAATGAAAGTCAATGCAATATGCAAAAGGAAGATTGCGTCTGATCTCAACTTAAGATGATGGTACTGACCTTCAAGGCCCTTCATGATTTAGGCCCAACCTACCTAAAGGACCACCTTTTCCCATACATACCAGTTCACCCTCTTAGATCATCTAAAAGAGCTCTCCTTCAAGTGCCCCCTCTGTCCCAAGTGAAAGGGATGGCAGCTTGAGGATGAGCCTTCTCTGTAACGGCTCCACAAATATAGAATTCCCTTCCAGAAGAACTACATACTCCCTCATAGCCTTTTGGAGCGGGCTCAAATAATACCTATTTCATCCGTCCTTTGGATGATTGTTGGCTGACCTTCTGGTATATTGTCTTAGTTGTTCACTCCCCTGGCCAATTGACACTTCCCCTGCAATTTTTCCCCCTCACCCTCCAAATTGACCTGATTTGGTCTAGTTTTTCATTCTTGTACACTATCTGTTTTCCCATTAAGGTTCAATGTTGTTGTTATGTTAATGTGTTTTTACTTATTGTGGTTACATTGTATTTTGTTTGTTTTCTGTAAGCCGCCTTGGGCATTTGCTTCGGCATGGGAAAGGAGGGGTAACAATTCTTCAAATAAATAAATATGCCGAAACACAGTTTAGAGCACACATTTCTAAATGTTTTTGTTGCTAAAATGCTTTTCTCTGAGCAGTGGCATCACTAGAGTTTGCGTCACCCGGAGTGGGAGGTCAGCGCATCACCCCCCCATGATGCACATCACCCCTCCTCCCAAGCCATACAGAATAAATTACAATACCATATGCACAACCTAAATGCAGGGTTATAACTAGGGTTGGTGTTACCTCCCCTCATCAACTTTGTTTGTTTAACTGTAGTAAGGTCACCAAACAAATTAGTAACCAACAAAAAACCCATGGCCAATTTGATGACACTGACACCATTAAATAAAAGTTGTAGTATTTGCTCTGATACATGGAAATGAGTGACTCATGACATGGGTTTTTGTTTTTTTTTACAAAATGTGATTTTTACATAAAAAGTTGTATTTTCAGTTTTTAGTTTTTTGGCCACAACTTTGGATAGAATGAAGATATTACTCTCTGTTTTTTTCATTGAATTCTGGGTGAAATTCCACATTCAATGGAATATAACATGATGGTATTATTCTGTAAAACCGCTATTTTTAAAAAAAAAATCGCAATTTTTATATTAAAAGTTGTATTTTGGAGGTTTAGTTTTTTTGGCCATAACTTTTGACAGAATTAAGATATTACACTCCAGTTTTTTCATTGAATTCAGGGTGAAATTCCACACCCAAACGGTATATAGCATGATGGTATTACCTTTTAAAACCGTGATTTTAGCTATTTTGGTCCCTGGGAGTGTCATATCACCTGGTGCGGCCCGCCCCCTGCCCCCCCTCACAATTACAGGGAAAACTGTGCTTCATTTCCAATAGTCATGAGTTTATAGGAGACGAAAAGAAAGGGAAGCAAGCTGGCCAACCCTAGAATTTAGAAGTAACTGCAAGTTGTGAGTATGGTGAAAACAAAATAATATATATAAAAGGGAAAACTTCTGCACTTCTTCACCTATGCCCCTGGCTCAGATCTGTTTAGCTCCAACAACTTTGCTTCTTCATGTGCCTTCAGGTCATTGTCAAATCTGTCTTGCAGCATCAGATGCTTAAAACAGCAATTTTCAACCCTTTTCAGCTCATGGCACACTGATAAGGTGCTTAAATTGTCAAGACACAACATCAATGTTTTGACCACTGACAAGGCACACCTCACTGCTGGTGTGAAGCTCCCATCCCCCAATCTATTAAAAAATGACCCTCATCAAAACTACTGTGGCACACCTGTGGACCATGCGCGGCACACCAATGTGCCACGAGACACTGGTTGAAAACAATTGGCTTAGAAGATCCCTACTAGTTTCTCTATTTGGATAACGTGTGTAATTGTAGGCTGATGCCATTTTGTCAGCTGTCATTTGCTTCTTTCACTACTGAGTGTAGTAAACAATATACAGTATGTTCCTGCATTTGAGGGCTGCTCATTTTATGATTTATATATCATTATATGATATTAAAAATCATTAAGACATGTGACTGTGTTTCTTCCAGACTTAAACTGTATCCATAGATAAAAGGCCTCTGCTCTTCCAGGGGAATTATGGGGCCTGATGCAGCTGGATGTCTTGACACAGATGGCTGAAGGCTCTGTCAGTAGTTGGTTATATAACAAAAGTATGTAGGAGTATAAGAATGCTATAATTGAGACCACGATATGTTCCATGTCATCAGCAGTAGGGAATTCACATGCATACACAAACACCCCATCCAGCATAGCTATTTTGAGTAGTATTGCATAGTCTTGACAAATTCAGGCTCCAACAACCTATTTAGAGTTTCTCAGTTTGAGTCCTCTCATGAAAAAACAGATGAGCTCAAGCAGACCTTTGGGCCCAGAAGGGTAGTGTGGTTGATTGACGGTGTCTCTTTGGCAGTAGCTGGAAAGCTTATCAGAGTGCATGTGGCTTACGTACACATACAACTTTAGAAAAATGTAAGCTGCAGCCATTGAATAGTGGGAAGCTGTACTGCATCATTCCTGAAAGGGAATTCCAGGGCCATCTAAGCAAAACGTAAGGTTTAAAGTAGACAAGGAGTGGCCCTTTCAAGGTCCCAAATAACAGCTTCTTGGGCAGGGGGGGTAAGGTGGAAATGCAGGATGAGAGCAGTGTCATGGATATGGTTGGAGAAGAAGGGGTTAAACAGAAGGTTACATTAAATGGGGAGATTGGCTTTAATTCTTGGGCGTTTTTTGATAAGGAGAAAGAATGAAAGTAGATGAATGTCACCTATGAAGGGTGAGAATAGTTACATCAGCTATGTATGGTAGAGATTATGATTGGATGGTTAGTTGAAGGATCCAGGTGAGTTAAGGTTAACTTATAAAAATGAGAAGAGAAGCTAACCTAGGAAGAATGACGGTGTAGCCCAAGTGAGGTGCTGCATATTGGATTAGAATTGCTTGGCAAGTGTCAACAACTGACCTAGGCTATAATGTAAGTGCAGCTGAGACAGGTTATTTGCTTTATATTCATGCATGCCATCTCCTTGAAGAGCATACATTTTATCCTCACCACTATCTTAGTGGTGAGAGAATGTTGTTTCTTTTTTGTAGTATGTAGTTTGTCTCTTTAATAAAATCTTTTAATATGTCTGTGAGTGCAATCCTAAACTGGAGTTAGGCTGGCATAAGATAAACCAGCAAAGTTTGGCTGGCACTAGGGCCACCGTACAGCACGTTTGGACCACTCTCTGAGTCAGGGAGGATGGCGCATGTCTCTGTGTTGGCCTCTCTGACTCCGAGAGTGGTCCAATTTCCAAACAGACTTTATGGTGGCCTTTGTGCTGGCCAATTTAGCTGGCTTAGTTTATGCTGGCCTAACTCAGTTTAGGATTGCAGCCTGTGCATCAGGGAACTGACGAAGCCTTTGCTCAAGAGAGCCCAAGGAATTAAGAAACTAAGAATTAAGAATTAAGAAGCTTGTTTTTAACAAGCAAGGCATGCCATGAGATAGGCCTTAATCGTTTTCCCTTCCATTTTCATATTGAAAATGGCTCCCCCTAGTGGCAGTTGAATCCCAAGAGGAAAGTTGCAGAACCTGAACGTAAGCAAAATTAGATTAATAATTAGATTAGATTAATTAGATTAATATATAATAGGGTATTGTCTCTGTATTTAAAATAAACATCTGAGTTAACCGTTTTAATATTAATGACAGGCTTCACGGTTTTTCCTAATACAATTTTCTTTTTCTTTTCTTTTCTTTTTGAAGCCCAATCAACTCATATTATACTTTGATTCTTCTGTTCCTAATTATACACAAACAGACATGTGAAGTTTAAGGCCAAGTGCTATTTCGACTGGAAGGTACCAAGATCTGTTCGCCAGTGGGTGGTCACCATGAAGCTTAACACTTGAATTCTTAAAGTTAAACATTTGTTCCCCCCAAAAGTTCTGAGAATGTGGGATTAATGCTCAAAATAGAGCCACTTTCTGCTGAAGTATTCATGAGTTTTATTTCCTCAAGTTTGGATAGTTTCCGAAGATATAATCTTCTAAAAAGCTGAACAGCCATCAGCAGCCCTGGAATTTCAGGCCAAAGGCTGGCCAGTGTTATTCTGATTTGGCCCTTTTCAAGTCCTGAATTCTCTTTCCAAAGCAAGCATACATTCCTATGCTATAAAAGCCATACCTGAGTGGGAAAAGTCTTCCCTGCTTTCCCATAAAATAATTCCCTTCTCATGACATTTTTCTTAGGAAACAAATACAGAAAAGGTTACTGCATACAGTGGCATAGCTAAGGAGGTGCAGGGGGTGCTATTGCACTTGGCAACAAGCTGAGTTTGACACTAGTGGCGAACATTGTGAAAACATTGCTAATTATGAATAATACCGTCATGTTATACATCATTGGAAACATATTTTAATGCAGAATGCAATGAAACAAATGGGAGTGTAATATCTTCATTCTACCAACAGTTATGGCCACACACACCCCAGAAAACAAAATTACAACTGTGATATCACTTCCTGTTGTGGCCCTGGGGCATCATTTTGCCCTCCACACCAGGCTACAGTTTCATTAGCTACACCAGTGTTATTCAAACTGTGGGTCGGGACCCACTTGGTGAGTCGCAACCTGATGTCAGATGGGTCATGGAAAGCTGGGAGCAGCCATCTTGGAGACTGCAGACCTTACTCTTGTTATATTCCTTTTGTGAGTGTTAACAGTTTGAATTTTCAAGTGAAGGTTTTTTTAAAATTTTGTTTTTAGTTCAGTGCTTTTACATCATATTTTGTCCTCATCTTGCTTTCTGTCAGGGATGTTTCATGGTTTTACAATCGCTGCAGTCCAAGAATGCCCATTTACATTTCAGGAGTGTCATTTGATTATATTACTATGACAGTACTTCCTGCTTGATGATGTCACTTCCTCTCACACCATCACTTCCAGGTTAATGACACTCCTTCCGGTGGGTCCCGATATGAGTGCCATTCTAAAAAGTGAGTCCCAGTCTAAAACATTTGAATACCACTGAACTATACCATTGACTGCATGAGTTGTACCGGTTCTTGGGATAGTGTAAATAATATATGCCTCACATGTTAGGATATTTTGACTTCCCAGATCAACATTGGCATAAACACTTTGAGTCTCTGTTGCACAGTGGGGCCTGAGTTCGAGATCAGCTTCTTAAACTTCAAATCTACCTTTTTGCTGCTTCTACCTTATTCCAGGTTTCCTCTGTCTCAAGTCAGCTGATTGCTAAACATTGGTGGTGATTGTGGTCCACAGTGTGCAGATTGTGCATTCCTAGGTTACCTTCATTATTGCCTTCTGCTTTCAAAAACAATGAAACCTCTCCTTAATATATGCTTTTTGCTCGTTTTAGGACATGCAGCTATTAGATCACAGTAATGTATGGTGGGGAAGGGTCTAAGTTTTCTCAGATCTTTTCCTTCTCAATATTATCTAATTAATTCGGGGACTGAGGGATAATTATGTGCATCATGATAATGCTTTCCCCCAGCTAATATTTTAATTGCTCGCCATCCCCATTCAAGGCTATGCAAGGGAATAACAAGTCAAGAAGTCAGAATGAGTAATCTGAAGTAGCAGATGGAGAGCGGAGTGGCTGTGCCAAGCAAAGGGAATTAAGCCCCTCCCTACATGTACAAGGAGCTGGACTGTCTCTGAATGCAAAGGAGAAGAGTCTGAATGAATCTCTTCTTCTGTAGAAACAAGTCAATAAAAGAAAAAAACACTGAGTAGCTGTTCGCAGGTGAATTATTCCAACGGTTTATTTATTTTATATCATAGTAGGGACTTATCCAACTTTGTTTCTTGGGCTGAGCCATTTCCATAGTTCTGACAGAGCCAACGATGGAGCCAGCCAGGTTTTCCAACATTCTTGACTTACTTGCTGCAGTGCAGATTCAGTTCTGAGCCAGAACGCCTTAGATTGGATCCAAATCTCTAGTGGACTGCTTACACCAGCTGCGCCTGCAAGTAATAGGGAAGTATTCATAGCATAGAGACTCCATCTGGAAGAGTGGGTTCAGTTTTGATTAGTTAGTTTTGACTAAGGATTAGTGGCACAATCCTAGGGTGCCTCTGTGCTGGCAGTGTGGATGCTCTGCTCGTGCAGACTGTTGCAACCATACTGCAGCTAACACTCTGGGCTGAAACCTTCCTGCACAGGCCAGTGCAAGGAGTAGCGTACACCAGGAAAGGTAAGCTCTGCACTGAGCACTGTAGATGTAGAATGGGGTGGGGAAGGTAAGGGTGGGATGGGGAAGGGTGAGGACATGGGCAGGGGGTGGGTGCATCAGGCCCGGGAGGGAGTAGGATTGGTGGCACTGGTGTGCAGCTTATCCAACACAAGACAACGAGGAGTTGCGACAGGGATTTTGCTGGCACTGGTTTGAGCAGCTTCATTGCAGCTGCTGGGAGAAATGTCCCCTTGCCCTGTGGACACCTCCGGCAGCCAAAATTCCCATGCAGGATGTAGAGTAGCCCGTGCCAGTGCGGCTGCATCACTGCATAGCATAGGATTAGGTAGGAATGGGCTGCCTGTCAAACTTCAACCAAGAATAACTAGAATCACTGACAGCCCAGTCCTAACCTGTGCTTGAACAGGGAGGCTGGCAGGTCTGCACTGTATCCAGCACATATTAGGCGGTAGGTGGAGGCCATCTCAGGGTAAGCCCCAATAGGGCTATTCGGAGCTGCACCAGTGAAATCGCTGCTGCAACTCCGAGTAGCCCATGCAAGGCCGACTGGGATGGGGCCGGGGGTTAGGATTTGGCGTAAGTGCCAGATCCTGTCTCTACCCCCTTCCCCAGGCTGGCCTGCCCTTGCTTGCACAGTCCTAACCTGGCTCTTGCACTGGACCAATATGGTTGCAAAAGTGCTGTAAGGACTGCTCCGTGGATTCAGCTGCTGGGCCGGCTCAGGTGGCAGCGCCAGCACACGTGCACTGCCCAGCCTGCCAGCTGCACTGGCTCTGCACCAGCTTAGTTCTGCCCTCACAGGCCTGCACCAAGGTCATGCCGGAGGTGGGCAAGAAGCATAAGAGGGTGGAGGATGGACTTGTGGGCAGATGAGGGGTGGAGACGGGACTCGGCTCTTTGGCTGCATCCAAACCCCCATCCCTGTGCTGGGTGGTCCTGACTCGGGTTGTGCCTCGCTGCCTGGACATGCACCTGCTAGTCTGCCGGCACAGAGCCAAGCAGCCCTATTGGGCTGCATGCAGCTTGCCGTGGGGCAAGGGGACAAACATTGCAACATGGTTAGGAGGCAGCACTGCGCAGCCAACCTGCCTCTCCCGCACAGGTTAGGATTGCTCTCTGAGTCATCTTGGGTTGCCTTGATAGGCCAGAAAGGTTGAAATAGAAATGTTTAACAACAGGTAAAATAAAATGGGCTCTTAAAATTGAATTATCAATAAAGGTGTCTGGCACGTGTCTGAAGTGTCTGGCACTTCAACCTTCCATCCCCATCAAGCCAGATGCCCCAGATAGTTGCCTGCATCATCTGCTCCAAAATCCATCCCCCAAAACTGGAAAACATCAGAAAGGCAGTAATGGGGTGATAAACAAATACGTTCCATTTACTTCCTTGTGGCAGCTGAGACTCATGACACCAGGACAGACATTCACAAAAACTCTCCTTATTACTCTTGATGCGATGCCAAACCAGAAACAAGGATATCTCAGTGTATTTGAAAATTAGCTGTAGCTGCCAAGGCTAAATCTGGTCCCAGATTTCTGGGAAAGACAAGACCTTGCTTCATTTCCATACAGACAAGTAGAAACAATTGATTATATTTGGACCAAAGTTTCACTATAGTTTTCTGAGTGCCATTCTTAATAAGTAAGTGTGTGACCCGTCCCTAAAATGACTCCCACAGTCAGAGGCAGATCTAAGGGAGGGCAAAGCTCTAAGTGTTGCAAGAAGCCTTACCCTGTCATGTAAATCCCTCCTCTCCCTTGCTGCTGTAGCCAGTAAGCAACGCCAAGATGTTGCTGTTCCCTGTGAGGATTGGCTAAAACGGTGCAGGAGAGGAGTGATTTCCACTGCAAGGTAAGGCTTCTTGCAAAACTTAGAGCTTTGCCCTCCCTTAGATCTGCCTCTGCCCAGAGTACCTTATTGGGAAAATTTTGCACACAAAGAGAATTGGTGTGTGTGTGTGTGTGTGTGTGTGTGTGTGTGTGTGTGTGTGTGTGTGAAATTTTAAACTTCTTCTCTGAACTAGGCCAATATTATTCAGCTTCTGAAATTTTCCTCTCTCCCAATTGACACTAAGATCCACATCTGTACTCTGTTACCACATACAATACAGCTCAGTGCACTCTCAGACTCCCGATGTATCCATGCCAAGGGTTTAGATGTCTGGGAGAATGTTTTCAATTACGTATTGGAGCCCGTGCAGGAAAATAAATTGGAACTGATTTAGGTTGATTTACTGCCCCGCACGGCTCCCATCCATTATTCTACCTCCCAGGAGCTCATTAGAGTCTACTCCTTTAGGAGCAAGTGCCGGCAGTTCGATGCTTTTTTTTTTCCCAGCTGATAGAGCTTCACGTTTGTCACACTAGTTCTTCATAGCGGAACACAGTCTAAAGGTTTTTGATTGTACTACTCTACGATTTTAACAAGACTTCCCCGGAGAGAGAGAGAGAGAGAGAGAGAGAGAGAGAGAGAGAGAGAGAGAGGCTAATGTTTGATGTAACAAATCTCTGACATGTAAAGCTTATTATCACTGATAGTTGTGTTATGGTCCAAGGGGGGGGGATACCATGTATTTCAGTGTGCATCTGTGACCTTCATCTGTCCAGGTGCATATCTCTGAAATGTACTAATGGCCCAACCAGGCAGCGGCTGCCACTGTCTCAAGTGGCAGTCGTGCAGGGGGTGCCCACTTTCACCTCCCCATTCGCCTCCACTGATATTCCTCCCCCATTCCCTGGAATGGAAAGGGAAGAATGGGACAAAACAGAACTATGGAGTTGAGGAAAGCAGTATTTGGCGCACTGCACCAGGCACCAGGAGGTCTGAGCCTGGCCCTGCAGAGTGCTCCAAATGTTTTAGGTATCCCCCTATTTTGCTGCCTCCCTTAACCCAGATCATATTTGAGTATATCCCCAGCCTATTCCCTTCCTCCAAATCCTGAAATCCGAGTGCTCCCCTTCCTTTTGTTATTATGTGCCCTGGGATCGAGCACTGCCCATTTTGCTCCATGGGGCATGCTGGGCTACATTTCCCAATTCCCAACATGTTCCAAAGAGCCTCTGTTGATTCTCCAACTAATGCCCTATCTGCACTTCTGGATTCCAGTTGCATATCAATGGCCCTGCCAGGTGACACACTGCGCCCAAGCATGCATGGAAAGGCAATGTTCAGAAAATGGGGGTTGGAGTTCATTGTTGAGAACACAATCCTAGCCTGGAGTTAGGCCGGCACAGTGAGGCCAGCAAAGTTTGGCCAGCACAAGGGAAATCATAAAGTATGTTTGGACCACTCTCGGAGTCAGAGAGGCCAGCACACCGACGTGCGCTATCCCCCCTGACTCAGAGTGATCCAAACGCACTTTACGGTAGCCCTGGTGCCGGCCAAACTTCGCAGCCCTAACTCCAGATTAGGATTGTGCTCTGAGTCTTTCATTCTCTGCCTGGCCTTCAGCATTCTGTGGTTCATCACTATATCCTGTGATGCTTGCAAGCAGATCCATATTAAATGCACAGATGGACTTTGCCTTCGAGGGGGTCAGAGTCTCAGCCAGCAGCAGAGCGCCAAGCATTCAGGAAGAGGGCTTTCCCAGACTTGCTACTTGAGATCCTTTTTAACTGGTGATTGCAAGATCAAGCCTGGGACCCTTAATATGCATGTTTTCTGCTACTGAGGGCAACCCAGCCATGGGACCAGATCAGTGGTGTCACCTAAATGATTTAATAACAGGTACTCACTTTTGATTGGCACGTGTCGGGACCTGCCCACCGGAAGTGATGTCATAAGCCGGAAGTGAGGTCGTGTCAGGAAGGGACATGAAAAAAGCCCTTTTTGAGGTCTCTGTCGATTTTAAACTGACCCAACAGTTGCAACAGTATTCCAGAACACCAGAGCACCCCCCAGAACATGTTAAGGAGGCCTGGCATCATGTTAAAGTGACCAAACAGTCCCAAAACCCCAGAGCAGCTCATTTTTCAGTGGCAAGGCAAGGCAAGGCTCTGCTTGCTGCCTGCCTGCCTGCCTGGCTCTGAGAACATGCAGGCAACTCAAACGTGCAGGAAATTCAAACGTTGCAGGGGGCGGAGTCGACGAGTGGGTGGGTGAATGGGCGGGGCCAGCCATAATCCTAGAAACTGGTACTCGCTTACCCCCGCGTACCCCCTGCATGACATCACTGGACCAGATGAACTTCTTACTTCAGGTGGTGGGCTGGGGGAGACAGCAAGCTGGTGGGAGATGCCCCACCTTCTACCCTTCTTCCAATTACCTTTGGCTCACCTCCTGGCTGCCCCATCCTGTTCTTGTGCGGAGTCCCACCCAGAGACCAGCTGAGGAAAGGAACAACCAGGGTGGAAAGGAGGGAATCCTGTCTGATAGCAAAGTCACAACAAGTGCCTTGATCCAGTCAATGTTTTTAATTGAACAGTATCAGTGACACGGCAGCCCTGAAAGAAACGTGCAAGTGGGGCTACCAACTATCTCCCACCGCCAGCAGGGCTGTTGTGCTGTTGCAAGTGATCCAACAGCCAGTCAAGCAACAAGTGCCAGTGAGCTCTGGCTGCAGCGATGGTTCACCCCCTGCCACGGAGCTTGCAAAACGGTGGGCTCCTGGCTGGAAGGAGTAGGTCAGCAACCTCACCAAACTGGACTGTCTCCAGTAGGTGCTGGTGGGGGATGCCCTCCTCCTCCCACTCCCCCCCCCAGTCCTCCCTCTCTCATGACAGAAAGAGGGGAACAGAGCAGAAACAGCATGGAGAAACGAGCCCACCCCTCTTCTCTCCTCCCTTTTCCGTTCTGTTCCCATTTTCCCTTTCACATCCAGGAAGTGGGAGGAGGAGTAGTGGCTGCGATGACAGCTGATCTACAGGAGGCCCAGGTACACCACCCAGGTAGCAGGAGGTGTGGGACAGCCCTTGGACGACTGTGACATCAATGGATGATTTGCCATGAGTGAAACCAACCACCGCAAGACTGAGCTTCCAGGTCGCCTCAGACAGAATGATTTTCTGTTCACATATTTAGGGGTGCACATTATCAGATATTGCCCAATTAACCGATTGGAAATTAAAAGTTGTGCATGTTATGAGCTGGCCAACGTGCCTTATAGGTTGTGGAGGTTTACATGGGCTGCCATGATATTTAGCTCAGAACGTCTAGGGCTGTCAGTTCTTTCTACTGGAAAGAGACTTCATGGACGAATATTTGAGGCAGCTCAGTGCTGCTAGCACCTGGCTCTGTATTTTATCCGAAGGCCAGCACTATACAGTGTTTCCCTTCTTCGGTGTCATGGGACTTTTCCCAGAGCTTCTTGCCTTTGGAAACTCCAGCATGAAGTCAGGCCTCTTGCTTCAGTTCAGCTTCTGCTGAACGGTTCTCCATCCCCTTCATTTCTGCTCTGGCAAATCCAAATGCAAACATGTGGAATATCCAGAGGGGAAACACTAACACTAACAACAATGTGTGAATTTTCACTGCAGCGCCGGCCGTGATGTTCTCACAGCTGAACAAGGCAGCTACAAGCCGGCAGCCCATTTCCACTTTCTAGGCACAGTCACTGAACGGAGCCTTCGAGAGTCTCACTGAGACCCTGCTGATCACCCCTATATTTTTTTTTTTAAAAAAATACTTTTTAATGTGTTTTACTTATTGTGGTTGCATTGCACTTTTCTGTTCTCTGTCAGCTGCCTTGGGCATTTGCTTTGGCATGGGAAAGGCGGGGCATAAACCAGTGGTGGGATTCAAATAAATTAACAACTGGTTCTATGACCTTCAGGGCGGTCGCTGCCTTTCTTCCCTCTCCCAACCTAAAAATAACAACCGCTTCTGCAGAACTGGTGAGAACTGGCTGAATTTCACCACTGGTATAAACTCTTCAAATAAATAAATAAACAAATAAATAAATAAAAGGTATCTCTGCAGCAAGCATGCCTGAGCCCAGTTCCTCTCCCTGTGTCACATACCGGAGGCCTAAAACTCCTCTCCACTGATGTCATAAACCAGATGACCTTCTATGCTCCCTCTCGCCAGTTTTTTTAGGCCATATCTGCTTATCAGTCACAAAGGCAGCTGCCTTACCTTGCTAGTCCAGGCAACCTCTAGGGCGTTCAACATCTAGGAATGAGGGCTAGGAGGAATGAGTCACCAAAGTTTTGCTTTCACCCTTTACTCATCAAATAGCTTACTTATAGTTGTCTACTGAAGGCTTATTGGGATTACTCCAAGCCTATGATGTAACAATGTCCCTTTAGACTCTAGGGACCAAGTGTTCGAGGACGCAATGCTGTGATAGATCATTAGAGTAGAGGAAAGCTTCGCAGTTGCTGCTTGGGCCGTGAATGCATCATTGATGTCTTTTTCCAGCATTTGCAACACCAGTGTGCCCCCACCAACACATACTGTCTCTCTTCTCTCTATGCCTGTTGTAAAGAAGCATTTTGTAGTGATGCTATTATCTATCTTAAAATTTGCACTCATTTAAAAACTGTTCTTGCTGAAACTTTAGGACTCTAGTGGCTTTTAGCTTTGTTCCGTTATGCTTCCTCCTTTGGGGATATTCTAATTGCTGTGGTAAATTGCCGTAGCAGAACCCATGAATTTTTCCACAGAAATGGATCAATGGCCCTTCTATCTCTGTCTCCGACAGCAGCCAATACTGAGGCAATGGATGCTCTTTAACGCACCTAATTTTGCAGTGCTGCGCCAGTGGGGTCATTACAGTTGGACACCAGCTGACGATCACTTTATCCCCCTAGAACAGGAGGAATGAAAGCCTATTTATTGTCTAGCTACCAAATTCTAACCAGACGTCTGGTGGCCCACTGAATTCCACCCACAATCAGCAATGGTGACAGTGAAAGTAATTAGAAGAAGGCAAGTAAAGGGTGACGCAAATGCTGCATAGCGGTGCTCTTCAAATGGTGGGTTGTGACCAACCACAGAGCATGAAAGAGGGGCCATTTCCCCTTAAGGGGAGTGGCCCCAGGAAGCATTGCCTGGCATTGCCTCAGCGATCGCAGCACCGTGGGCATTGAGGGGCATATGCCCTACCTTGGGGGAGTGTCCTAGGGGGGTCCAGAAAGGTTGGGGAAGCCCACTGCCACTTCTGCGGGGCTCCCTGATGCTGAAAATAGCTCCGTTGTACAGTTGGAGCTAGCTTCCTGTTTTGATGCAAATAGGAAGTGAGCTCCGATTTAACAGTGGACATATTTCCAGCACAGGGGAGGCCCACAGAGGTGTCAGCAGGCCTCCTCAACCCTTCTGGACTCCCCCAGGACCCCCTCCCAAGTTAGGGCACATGCCCCTCAATGCCTGTGGCACTGTGATTGCTGCAGTGGCACTAGATCCTCCCCCAACCCCACCCCGCCCCTGCAAGCACTTATCTCTGCTTCGAAGTCCAAGTAGGTCTTTGAAGACCGCGGCTGTATAGGAAAATGAACTCTATGTGATGCCTGAGCCTGCATTTGTAACCCAGGGCATGGAATCCTAAGCCAGACAGAACTCAAATGAGAATCTCAGCTTTCATTTTTTCAAAATAAAGTTTCTAGTACTTATGGTTGCTGAGATAATATGTGGACAATCTCCCCAAAACTCAGAAAATCTTCTAGTTTTTTTTTTCCAGTGAGCAGCTTTCCCCTCTTCACAGTTAGTCCAATCTTTTCTTAGGATTTCTAGGAGAAATCTTACTCGGAAATTTGTACCAAGGATCCAAATGCAGGGAGTTGCATTCTTTGGTGATTTGGGATGCATTAACACTACCTGGCGGCTCCTAAATCCGGCCCCTGCCAGTCCTCTTCCCCTCGGTCTGAGCCATAAACATTCTGTAAATTCACAAACATGAATGACTCCAGAAACGTTAAATTATGCATACTTACAAGTCCAAATTATGCATTCTGCATATGGGATGTAGGCTCCCTTGCCACAGAGCCTGCACATTTTCAAAGACTGAAAGGAGGGCCCAATCCTATGGAACTTTCCAGCACTGACACAGTGGCACTGCAGTCCCAAGGTAACATAGTAAGCAAAATATGCTAATTGCATGGGCTGTGTCTTTCAGGATAGTAATGTAGTTCCAAATTATCCTCTGACACATAGCAAATTATTTGTGCCCATCACAGACTCTTCCTTAGTGACTTGTGGTTATGAGTCTGGGCTTTTGTTTTGGCTTGCTCGAATGCGCTAACAAAGGGAATCAAATAAAATCAAGCAGTAGTCCTTCTTGGACTTTTGCATTTCAGCCTAAAGAATCATATTTTTTAAACACTTCCTCGGGGAAAATAAAGCTCCCATGCATATATACCAGTGGTTCCCAAACTGTGGGTCTGGACCCACCAGTGGGTCGCAAGCCAATTTCAGTTGGGTCACGAAACACCTGGAGCAGCCATATTTAAAATATGGGAAGATGGGATGCTGGAAAGGGGGAGGGCTTGTGGTTGTTTTGCTTGTGTCAAGGTTGTAAGTAGGCTTTTTTTCTTTTGTTTCTTTCTAATTCACTTTGCTATTGGAAAATGGCTGAGAAATAACCCAACTTCTTGTTTCATTTTTAGGAAAGCAGCAGGCTCTGGCATCACAATGTTGACACTTCTGGCTGTGACATCACTTCCAGTGGGTCCTGGACAGATTCTGAAAAGTGGGTCCCGGTGCTAAAAAGTTTGAGAACCACTGATATAGACTATCACCACTATGGTGGAAGGGTAGCCTGTCCTATTTTCTCTCTCCTATGCTTGTTTGCTGTTTTCAGGGAATAGGGATAGCCCAAGCTCAGTTGCCATTTGAAACCATGGCTGATGTGCTACCTCCACCCGCGCATTCTGCTGCTCTCCTGCCTCTTGGCTGGTGTGCCAGCACCACCTCTATGCCAGCAACCCCAGTGCCAGGCAATGCATAAGTGCATGCATATATGCTTGCAGATGTAAAACATCCCCCCCCCTTCGTCTCAGCCAAGAGGAGAGGAGGTGGTGTCAGGAACTGGCAGTGGCCTCTCCCTACCTCTTCTAGCTCTATTTTCAAATAAAGCAGCAAAGTTAGCTGGAAGAAAGAGGTTAGGAAAAGCATTGCCCTCCCCTTTCCTAAAAAGAAAGCAGATTGATGTGGTATAGTCCAGGACAGAGACTGCTACATGGTTCTGATGAATGCACAGATCTGCAGGAAGTTCCTAACACAGCAGTGCTTCTCAATGGATAGTTACTAAGTTTTCTTAAATTATCCCTAGTGAGAGATTTTATTCAAAGCCTTTCTGAAAACCCATGAATAAATTATACTAGCCGGTTTATCCTTCTGCTGTTTCATGTTGCATTTATTCTGAGAGAAGGCTCACAGGTCAGAGGAGACAAGTGTTTCTTGAACAAAATCTCGGCTGATTTGATCAGATCAAAACCATAACCAGATCACATTCTCAAAAGACCGAAACAGAACTGGAGGCAGTAGGGAGGGGGAATACCCTGTAGCATGCAGATCAGGCACTGCTTGCTTTCTGAAGAAAAAAGCCAGCCTGGAGAGAAATTCTTTCTCTGTGTACATGGTGTACTTCAGTACAATATTGATGACCTCATAAGTCATGTCTGGTGGAGTCCCCAGCAAGTTATAAGGGCTGATCAATAACAAGGTGCAAATTAAAGCAGTGGAAATGATTGCCCATGCATACAAATTTAGTCTGAGTTTAGTCAGTTAGTATTGGACTGCTTGGTAAACTGAAGCAATACACTTTTTTTCTAGCTGCGCATGTCAGCATGACAAAGAGATTGAGAACGCAATCCTAATCTGGAGTTAGGCTGGCACAGTTAGGCCAGCCAAGTTTCGCAGGCACAAAGTAAAGCGTGTTTGGACAACTTTTGGAGTCAGGGCAGATGGCTCACGTCTGTGTGTTGGCCTCTCTGATTCTGGGAGAGGTCCAAACATACTTTTTGGTGCCCCTTGTGCCGGCCAACTTTTCCTGGCCTGTGCGGGCCTAAATGCAGGTCAGGCTTGCCCTCTGAAAGACGGAAGGATAGGGGGCCACAAGGAAGATGATCAGTGATGTCATCCGAGCATGCCAACTACCGGAACGCTCGGATGATTGACAGCCCTCCGCCCCTATGGCGGAGGGCTGCCACGCCCCCCAAGCCTCACTGCGCCGGAATCGCTCCATTTTAGAGCGATTCCGGATGCAAGGGAGGGAGGGCAGGCCCAGCAGCAGCTCGCCCGTCCTCTGAAGCAGCGGCGCGGCTCGGGAGCTCCGCGGAACTAGCGGAACGGAGTACCGGGCCGTTCCGCCTGAATGATGCCTCTGAAGATGATACCACTGGAGAACTCAAGGAGAATGAGCAGATGTTTAAAGAGAGAGAGAGTATGTAAACGGGGGGGGTGAAGAAGAAAAGGGGTGAAAGAATAAATAGGTTGCAGGTTGAAACTTTTGGGAATGACCAATATGCAGATGATGCCCCGGTCTAGATCTCCATTCCATCCAATGCTGTGGACACTGAGGACACCATGGATCATTGTCTGGAGTTAATGAGTAACTGGATGAAGGCAAGCAAGTGGAAATCAAATCCAGATAAAGCAGAGCTGCTGTTTGTTTAGAGACCTGTGATTCAGGTTTTGGATTGTCAACTGATTCTGGACAGAGTTGTACTCCTTTTGAGGATGTGGGTTCACAGTTTGGGTTCACAGGATCTTCTAGGATCCCGTGCTGCTCCTGGATCATCAGGTGGTGGCAGTGGTGGCCTCGGGGGCCTTACCCAGCTTAGGCTGGTGTGCCAACTGCTTCCTTGTGGGAGCCAGTCAAACACTGACCTTGAGATCAAGGCTTGATTCCTGTAAAGTGCTCTGTACATGGATGCTCTTGACAACCAACCAGAAAATACAGGGCCAGGTGGTTTCATTCCATCAGGCTGCTGCTTTTCCAACTGTACTGGCTGCCAGTCTATTTACGGATTGTATCAGTGCGTTTTCTACCTTAGAAGAAGAAAAAATCTGTCACTCTGTGAAACATCAGAAAGAATTTTGGGTGCTCTAATAATGCACCAAAGTGTAGTTATACCCACCATAATATTCCTCATGCGCAGTGGTGTAGCGTGCCTTGCCCCTGCCTAGGGCAAGGCACGCGTTTGCGCCCCACGCCGTGACGACATGACGCCTTGCGTCATGACATCAGCGGCAGAGGCGGGGCTTCCGTGCATGTCCCTCAGCTTCAATTGAAGCCGGGGGAGACGCACGGATGCTGTCCCAGCTGGCGTGCCCTTTCTGCACGGGCCGCTCTCGCGCCGCGCGAGCTCTCCGTGCTCTGGGGAAGTCGCCCAGAGCACGCCGCGCTCGCGCGACACCAGAGTGGCCCATGCAGAAAGGGCGTGCGCCGGCCTGGAGCGCGTGGCGGGAGGGCACAGGGGCACGCCAATGGCGCCCCCCACCTTATGGCGCCCCAGGGCTCGTGCCCTATGGTGCCATACCCTCCCTCCACCACTGCTCATGCGTTCTTAAGAAGGAATAGGTTACCAATTTCCCACACTCTTCCCAGAGGAGAATGCAGTTCTATATAACTTGTAACAGAAGCAGTATTAGTGCTCAAATAAGAATTTTTTTTTTAAACTGCATCCATTCTCTCCTCCATAGTCTTCTTTGTTGTCTCTGCCCCCTGGCTTCTAATTTAGAGCACAATCCTAACCTGGAGTTAGGCTTGCACAGTCAGGCCAGCAAAGTTTGGCAGGCACAAGGGACACCATAAAGTATTTTTAGACCACTCTCAGAGTCAGAGAGGCCAGCACACAGATGTGCATCATCCTCCCTGACTCTGAGAGTGGTCCAAATGCACTTTACTATGGCTCTTGTGCCAGCCAAGCTTTGCTAGCCTACCCATGCTGGCCTAACTCCAGGTTGCGATTGCACCCTTAATTTTCCCATCATTCTGCAAACCAGTCAAAGTGCCCACTGAATTTTCAACAGACAACCGCATATTAAAGTTTACCAGTACTTTTTGGTTCATCTGCACAACCGGATATATAGAGGTTTTGCCTTCCTGTTTTCTATGTCTTGCTTTAGGTCACGTGAGGCACCCTCTTACAGCCTGGGTTCCATCAGCAGGACTGGAGCTAATCTGCAAAGAGGAATAGCTGCTCCATCTGATCAGGGGCGTAGCTAAAGAAGTGCAGGGGGTGCAATTGCACTGAGCAATATGCTTTGGCGGCGGGCAACAAGCTGAGCTTGAGATTATTAGCCAAAATTGTGAAAATCATGGTCTGTATGAATAATGCCATCATGTTATATATCATTGGAAAGGTAATGTAATGCAGAATTCAATTAAACCAACCAGAGTGTAATATCTTTACTCTGTCAAACGTTATGGCCAAAGAATGAAAATGCAACTGTTATGTCACTTCCTGTTGTGACATCACTTCCGGGGCAACATTTTGCCCTTTGTATTTAATTGGGCTACACTTTCATCAGCTACACCCCTGCATCTGATGTTCTGGCTGAGAAGGGGGTCACAACAGTGTCACTTCCTCTATCAGTCCAGCTGTAACTATTGCAGGCTGCAATCCCATCCACACTTACCTGGGAGTAAGCGCCATGGACCTTACTGCTGGGTATGCATGCATAGGCTTGGGCTCTCAGAGATTTTCACAATTTTGGCTAATAGTCTCAAGCTCAGCTTGTTGCCTCTGACTTTTCCTTGCTTTTTGTAGAAAGGGTCAGTGACATGCTGAACAATATAATTAAAGTCTTTTTAAAACAGAATTTATGCTGGACCTTTTGCAGGGAAGACTTTCCCCCTTCTCACAGCTTCTTCCTGTTTGCTCTGCCCCCACCCGCTTCTCAAAACCCACGGCTTCGGCAATCTTTTCTGGGTCACCTTACCTTTTCCTGACCTGTGCTACCATTTAACCTTCTCTTAACTTCTCTTCCCTATTCCTGCATTAAACTCCTTTGTCCTGAGGACAGACAGATCTGCAGCCTTCATATTTTATTTGTGAATTTCCCAGAAGCACCTGTCAGGCTACGGTTGCAAAGAAAATGCTAGACTAGATGGACTTTTGGCAGGAGGCAAAGAGGTTTTTCTTATGTCATTTTCTCCTATTTTTACTAGACTGGCATGTTTTGATTTCAGGCTCTGGGCAGCAGTCCTGCCACATTTGCCCAGTGCTTACTCAAATTGTTGTCCCTGAATAGATGTTGTTATGGGTTTGACTAAAAGCTGTGCCTGGTTGCAGTCAGAAATTGTGACCAAAGACTGCTAATGGTCCAAAATTAGTGGTCAGTAAGTGTTCCTTTATGGGAATTGTTAGGAAATCGTCTCTAGAATCAGGATTCTGATAGTTCAGGAGAGTTTGGGCAACGTGACGTTTGGGCAATGGACCCTTGAACCTAAGGTAAATTTGCCAACCCTGACTGAAGCAGTCAGGTGAGGCAGAGTTTCACCAGATCCAACAAGTTAAAAAGAACACACCCAAAGCTCAAAGACCTAACAAGTAAAAAGAAAAAGTTCCTTGCCTTTCCACGCAGCTCTGTTCTTGTGTGGCATAGTCAGTGAGTTAAGCAGAGCACACATGCCATTACAAAACACAAAGAAGCAGCCAGCAGACTGTAATCATGGCTGGCTTCCAATATGATGATGATGATGATGATGATGATGATGATGATGATGATGATGATGATGATGATGGAAAGCAAGCAGGAGAAAATCTTGTGGGACTTCAGGATCCAAACTGTCGACACCTGGAACACAATACTCCAGACGCAACAGTGATTGAAAATAGAAAAGTGTGGCTGATTGGCGTTGCAATTCCAGGAGATGCCAGAGTGGTGCAGCACCGCCTATTCTGTGGAACACCTTGCCACAGGATGTTGTGAAGGCACCTGCCCTGGATGCCTAGATTGGACAGATTTAAAAAAGTAAAGTCCATAACAGTTTACAAGCCATGATGTCTGTATGCAACCTGGCTTTTAGAGGTAGCCTATCTCCGAGTGCCTGATGCAAGGGAGTGGCAACAGGACAGAGGATTCTTCTTGTCTTGTGGGCTTCCAGATGCATTTGGTGGGGAACTGTGAGATACAGGAAGCTGAGGGTGGGCTTGATGGGCCATTGATCAAGCAGAGCTTTTCCTATTTCTTTTTAATGTTGATTCCTAGAGCCTCTGAAAGGCTGACAAAACTAAGCTAAAGGAAGGAAATTGATGCAAGAAGCAATTCAGAAGGCTGAGAGATTGAATGATTGACAGCCAAATCTGATGGTTTTTCCCACCACAGCATGCAGCCATGCCAAAATAGGCCGTGCTGTATACTATGATGGGGGGGGGAATTGGGAGGCTCGGGATGGGAAAGGGAAGATATTTTCCTTTATCCCTCCATAAGCCCTTCCTGGCAATGGGTCTCCTTGGACCTGCGTCAGCTCTTTAGACCGAGGAGGCAAAGGGGACATGTCAGCTGGAACTGGACGGGATAGCATTCAACTCAAGTTGCCTGCACCGGGTGCCACCCCTCCCAACTTCAACACACCCTAGCCCTACTCCCATTCCACCCTGTTATGCCCAACCCACACCCCATTGACTCACTTCTATTGGTTGGCCTCCATTGTCCTGCCACTATGTGCGGGGCCTCAACAGCCTGTCCTGATGGCTCACTTCGGCAACAGCCAGCAGAATGCAGGTTCTGATGGCAGATCACAAGTATGAGAGAGAGAGAGAGAGAGAGAGAGAGAGAGAGAGAGAGAGAGAGAGATGGCCTGGTACCTTGGAGTACAATTGTGTCTCTTTCTGGGGATCTGATGTGAGACAGTGGATCTGCTGCTTGGTAGGAGTGCCTACTGTTCACCTCCAGTGACGACCTACATATATGTATGAAAATAAGGCACTATAGATCTCTGTAAGTCTCCAATGCTTTCTCCTCCACCTAACCCCTGTGTGACCCCTGACATTTCTAACCGCTCAGAGAACTAGAGAAGATGCAGCAATATTCACAATAGGATTTTAAGTTCAAATCACATTTCACTCTTTTTTTTAAATAATGCACTTCTCATGTAATGTTACAACAGTACATGGTTCTTCCTTTTAACTTACCAAAGGCCTCGCTGTCCTGTCACTTTTGCTGACAGTAACTTACAGGAAAAGGAGATTACCAAGCTGGCACAGCCATGCAGCCCTGGGAGTTTGAAAAACAAAAATAGGTCACAGTGGCCTCGGAGAGCAGAGAGACTGTAGGGCGTGGAGGAGAGCAGGCCCATTAGCTGATCTAATGATGCTCAAAGTGGTCCTCAAGTTCTGCCCCAGCAGAGCCTTTTTCCAGCAGATGTCAGTGGGCAGAGTCATTTGCTAGGGTTTGAAAGCACTGACTGCATGGGTTGACAATAGTACTTTCCCCATGCCCTGGTTTTTGCAAAAAGCAAAATGAAGTTGGGGAAAGGACTTCAGCTCATAGGCAGAGCACCTCTGTTGCACACTGTTCCTCATCTGCAACTCCAGAGAGCTGCGAATCAGGGCAGACAATACTGAGAAAGTTGAACCCATAGCCTGAGTCCGTATACGGCAGCTACTTATATTCCTAATGGCCCAATTCTGGCCTACCCCCCACTCTCTGCTGGAGAACATGCTACATGCTATCGGGCGGGGTGGGGGGAGAGAACCAGATGGCACCAAAAAGGTACATTTAAAAAGGTGCATTATTCCCTCTTATTGGAACTGTCTAACCTCCCCCTCCTGCCAAAGCTTCTGTAATGTCTCAACCCCCTAAAAGCAACTAGGGCATCTTCCTGCAGTACCCATATCTTCTTTGAATCCAGCACCATTACAGAAGGGCCACATGGCACCCCAGGCAATATTATGAGGGTTTGCTGTCTTCATATCTGGGCTTCCAAAGAGACAAAGCATGCTGAGGTTGGCACATGCCCACCGATTAGACAACCAAGTCCACCTGACTAGATAAAGGAGAAGGATGACAGGCCGCATTGTGACCCTCACTCCTTCAAGTGGCTGCCCCTTTGACATCATTTTTTTTAAGGGCACCCACAGAGCTGTCCTTGGTTGTCGCCTCTAGTACATCACTGATGCGCTGAGGCTGCACATTAATGAATTATACATTGGTACATTATAATTGGAGCCTGTGAGTGATGATAAATGAGCTGCTGGGGAAATGCTCTGGACCTTTAGAAGTGCCCAGTCATGTGCAAAATGCGAATCAGCCACTGAGAGCCCATGAGGTGTGGTGGATGGAGGCTTGGGTTTGAGCTGGAGAGCCTGAGTTCTGATCTCTACTCAGCTACGAAGGTCACAGGGTCACTTGTGGCCTGTTCCAGCTCAGCCTAACCCACCTCAGTGTTGTTGAGAGGATAAGATGGAGGGGGGAGAAGGGGAGAAAAACAAACATAGCTCTGAGGCCCCTGGAGAAAGAGTGGGATACAAATGTGACTCACAGTGCTACAATTTTCCCTCAGGTTCATCACACTCATGGGAGAAAGGCTGTGCCTATTCCACTCCTTCAGAATGCTTGCAAATGCAGGGGGAATGTCTGTTGGGCTGACTGATGTTCCCCTCACAATTGTGAGTCAGGCCAGCATTGCAGTGTCCCTATTACTGACTGATAAATTTCCCATGTTTCCTTTTGGGCTCTTCCTAATAGCAATGTAATGAAATTGTATAAATAAAGGTAACTCAGATTATTTTGGAATGGCAAAGGGAAGACAACTGTAAATCAGACAGCCACTCGTAATATGCCAGCTTTATCTGAATCACTCTCCTTGGGCAGATTATCCATTTTATTTGCCTTTTCCATCTTAAAACTTTTATTGGGCTGCTCGTGTGGAAAGATAGAGCACAAGAGCCATATGTTTCAGGGATTTGCTATCCATTTATTTTTCACTGGCATTTCTCTCTCTCTCTCCCCTCTCCCTCTTTTTCTGTGTTATACTCTGAAATGATAGACAGGCTACTAATATTTCACCATAATACTCCCAAGTACCAAGTCCCCTTTAAGTGCTAAAAATAAATGTTACTCCCTTGGCTCAGGTAATGAAAATGGCTTCCTTTGCACTGTTGCCAATTGCTTTGACACATTCAAGCGTCCATTTAATTACCATAAGCAACGATCAGCATCCTTCAAGAAGACACCTTGCTTTTTTAATCATGGTTGAAGAGTTGGGAGGCTTCCTTAGCCCAGTGCATCCCAAACTACTACAAGGGCGTTAGGACCACTGTAAGTCTTTGTGTGGACAGGGCAGGGGTGGAGGAGAGGAGAGCAGCAGCAAGCAGTCCCAGATCAGCAGCAAGGAGATTTTTCCGCTTACCTGGGGGTCGCTACTGCTCTCTGGAGGGGTTTGCAGCCATCTCAGAGGAAAGCTTGTAAAACAAAATTAAAACCCACCTCCTGGTTCAGACCAAAAACTGGAAGTGGTTTTTTTTTTTTTACTTTTTACAAGATTTTCAAGCCTCTGTGAGGGCTGCAGATGGGGTCGCAGGCTCCACAGACCCTTCAGAGAGCCATAGCATAACTTTAAAATTCCCTTCCCCGTTAGGCAGCAGCGTGATTGTGGAGACCGGGCTGCTGATTTCTGGGCCATTCCCCTTAAAGGGGCATCGCCTTTTTTTGGTTTCCCTGGTGGGTCACAACCCACTAGTTTGGGAACCACTTCCCTAGCCTGGTTAGCTTTGGTCACACACTGCACGGGATCCATTCCATTCTATCAGGCCCTGAGAACTGGAAATCAGTTGCATTTGAGGGACCTTCAGAAATGGTACTCTTGCAGTTTACTGTTTTATTGGTTTCTTGTCTTGTTTTCTTTTTACTGGGATTTTGTTAGTATTCATTGATATGCTGTGAGCCACTTTGCGGGGTTTGGTTGGTGGTTTGGTGAGAAAAACAAATAAAAAATAAACACTGGGTCCCAGAAAGAGTACTGCATACAGACAGTACTATTCACTGCATCATTGTAGCTACAGAGTGGGCTGATAATACCAATATAGCTGCAGAAGTATGTCACAGAAGAGGATTTTGGCCTTCCATGCAGTTTTAGTGGTAACTTATCTCTGTTTGCAAGATGCAAGGGACTGGCAACACAGGATATAGTATCTTCTTGCCTTGAGTGCTCCCTGGGGCATCTGGTGGGACTAACTCTGGACTAGATAAACCCTTGGCCTGATCCAGCAGGGCTCTTTTTAATCATATTCTGAGCCTCCTCACATCTCTCACATGGAAAATTGACAACGAGCCATCGGCATTTTGTTCCTCAGAATTCATGAAAGGGAAAAAAAGCTTTCCAAAAAGCTTTTAACTGTTGACAGGCTGGCTGGTTATTATGATCCACGGGGCTTGTTGTTGTTGTTTTTTAAATTGTTTTTAAATTTGTTTTTAATTGTGTTCTTAATTTGTGATTGCATTGTGGTTTAATACTGTTTTTAATTGTTTTTAATGTGAATTGTTATATTGTTTTTTATATATATATTGTAATATTGTAATGAGGCGGCGGAACCGAATGGACGGGCAGCCAATCACACGTAAGTCCCGCCCAGCGTACCAGTTCCTCCCACTGTAGATACCACCACGGGGTACAACTACTCTGGTATTCTCTGAGCACTTGAGCCCAGCTCAGCCCTATGCCATTTGCCTCTGGCTCTCAACTTGCTGACTTACCTGGTACTCAGACCCAGCCTGATCCTGGCTACATTTTCTGTCTCTGCCCCCTTTTCTCTGTGATTATTCCACTGTGACCTGTCCGAACCATAGCCAAGGCATAACATACAGGAAATATGGGGCAAACATCCATAGAATTATGGACCAGTTAGTCGTCTATTTTAAATGGGGCTATCTCCTGTAGTTTACTTTGAATAAGAAGTTCATCTAATCCAGTGGTCCCCAACCTTTACTTGAAGGTAGGGAACCCTGTAAGTCTTTGCAGGGGAGGGCAGTGACAGCAGGGACAGCCTCACAAGGTTGCACTGCTGCTGCCACAAAGAGCTCTGTTAAGGTACCTGGGGGGGTAGTGCTGCCATCCAGAAGGGGTAGGGGGTAGCAATCCCCTCTGCAGTCCACACTGCTGCCCCAAATAGCTCTCTGCGACGATCACACTCACTTCAATGTTTGCACAAGCCCAGACATAGGTCAGATTGCTGCAGGTAGCTGTTTAGGGCACAGGGTGGCCCGTAGAGGGGACTGCCACCGCACCCCCTCAGGATGGCCACGCTACCCCCCCCCCCCCGGTACCTTAACAGAGCTCTTTGTAGCAGCAGTGGCAGCACAATCCCTGTGAGGCTGTTGCTGCTGTCACTGTTTCAACCACTCCCCTTAAGGGTATACAGTGGTTCCGGTTTCCCTGGGGGGTGTAGGCCCCCAGGTTGGGAACCACTGATCCAATCCCTTCTGCATCTATTTGCCAGAAAGATTCTTGACTGTGAACTGTCAGCATCTTGTTCGATGTCGCATGTGGTAAGAGCTGGCAAATTCCTTTCCCGTCTCTCCATTATCGTCAAATATTATGATGACATAAAAAAATTCCTCCGTGAGCTTCTCCAAACACAGGGCAGGCAGACTATTGTAGCAGCTGTAAATGAGATGTGATCGAAAAACCCTCTGTATGAAAACAATAGCAATTTGAAATTTGATTGTCTACAAGGGACCTTCACAATTGCATGGAATTGGGGTTGCTGTATCATTCTGACCTGCCAAAGGTTGGAAAAGCTAATGAGATCCTGGTTGGCAAATGCCATGGTTGTATAGTAATGGCAGACATGGGGGGCATATTCTTTTCAACTGTAATACATGTAGTGTTTGGGTGTACATCTGTAGCTCCGACATGATGTTTCAGAGGATGAAGGACAGGTGGGAGGGGGAGAGAGAGAGAAAGAGGGTAGGGATTTTCAAAGGAGAGTCTATTCATGCTCTTCCGGTATTGCTTCAGGGTTGAAGAAGGGGGTCAACAAGCCATGCAATTCCTTCTCCACCAAGCCAGTTATACTCTCTCTATCACTGGTTCTCCTCCCTGGCGAGGCCAGCCAGTTCAAACCCTAAACCCTAGAGCCTGGCCATCCTCCTCTGCCTCACTAATTTTGCCCAGGTCTCCCAGGCTTCCCTCCATCCCTCGCACTCCTGAATCACCCAGGTTCAGTGTTCTGGCCATCATGGCAACAGGGAAGCTATCCTGGCCTTAGTAAGCCACAGGGGTTGCACCGGCGCAGTGCCTGTCATTCTGCTCAGTGACAAAGCCTAGTGGAGAATTATTCGGCCGAGGACGGGACCGGGGGAATGACTCCTCTCCTGCCAGAATGTCCATCCAGTTTGAGGTTTTTGGAATGTCTCCCAGTTCAGCTCCAGCTGAAACCCCAAACAAGTCAACTAGTAAAGCAGGCTGTTTAAGGAATCTTACTTCAGATACCACACTGAAAACAGGTGCAAGAATTGAGCTGGTGCCTGAACTTTCACCCTGATATCACAACCTCGCTTGAGTGAGACACTGCATTCAGGGTGTTTGACTCTTTCCTGGTCTCCTGGAAAAAAGAGTGTGCAGAGCTAAAACACGCATTTGAACTGCAAACAGAGAACATCATAAAAGGACAGAGCAAGTTTGTCCACTTAGTGTTTGTGAAGTGCCAAATTCCCTCTCTGCACTCTTATGCCCGCAGTAGACTCATTGGCTTCCCTTTATCATAAAAAACCACAAGGTACCACTAAACCCCACCCCCAAACAAAGGCAAAAGGCAGTCAGCTTGCCTGCTCAGACACAAAGGTCCTCCTTCCTCCTCCAGTTGGTGGCTCCAGAGGTGCTGTAGCCACACACTAATTTCAGCAGTGTCCAGCTGCAATCTCCAACTGTCCATCGCACTTTTCAAGCTCCCTCCTTCCACTCTTCTCTCCAAACAATCCTCTTTCCACACCTCTACACCCACACCTCTGCTCTTCCCAGGAGCTACTTTTATCCCCAGAGCCCTTGTTGTCCCCAATTGGCTGCAGCTGTGAACTAGCTGCAGGCAAAGGCTCTGGGGCTAACCCTGTAATTCCTGGCTGACATGGACAAGGGGCCACTGCTGATACCATTCCCTGTCTCCTCAGAGTAATATTCTGCATTTTCCATTACAGAAAGAAGCAACGTTAAAGTAGGGTTCCTGGCCCCTTTCAAAACAAGTGCGTGAGTCAATTTGGGGCTCAAATTTGAAACCAATAATTTGTAATGTAGAATGAGGTTCTGATTATGCACACTGATTTTACCAGGGCCTCTGGAATGTGAAGGGTAATTAGTTTAATTTGCCATTATCCCAGCCTTCGTTTTTTCTGGCACAATGCACTGGCATCGCGGGAAGACTGAGGGGGACAGAAGTTACTACATAGCGAGACTGCTCTTATTCTGCTACCGCATTGCAGTCCGAGTCCTGCAGAACCAATATGAAGATTGGATTGGATAGCTACACGGCCAGATTCCCAGACACAAAATTATCTTGCAAAGGGTTTATCAGATGGGATTAATTATCTCGTCAATGTCAAACAAGGCACTAAAGAGAAAAATATGTCTCTGCTGAATTTGATATACTAGCAGAGGTCTGGATTTCACTAAGTTTTTGGAAACAGAAGCTACAACCTCTACAGAGAAGCCTATTGCAACAATTGTTTATGAGGTGCTTCTGTTATAAAACCTTTCACCAAGCAGTCTAGAATTACTGTATTATGCAGAAACACATATCAATTATGGCAAATTGGTTTGCTTATGATGTTCTCATCATCATCTATTACATTCTCCATGTTTTCTGTCTCTTCCTGCCCTGCAGTTCAAAACTGAATGTATGCTGCTCCTTTCCTCACTTGTAAATACTGTAGGATTGTAAGTGTAGTGGGGTCATAGTAAAACTAGGAGTAGGGGGGACAATCCTGCCTTCTTCAGCACCTTACCTCCATCCATCGGCATTGGCGTCTGGTGGTTATGGGGTCCCACTGGTGTGCCATCCGTTCACAAGTTTGTGCACTGCCAGAACACCTTTTACGGATGGGGCTGATTATTTTATCGCGGTCAGTGGCAGCAGACAGATGTTCTGCTGCCACCCATCCCAGTTAGGATTGGTCCGGAAATCAATTTCTCATGATTCACAATGGGGAATAAACAAACAGCAAACGAGCATGTCAACAATAGCATGATGAAATCCCAGAGCATACATCCCTCCTTGCAGCTCATCTTTTGTTCACAGATCATAGCATACGTTCTCTATAAGCTAATGAGCATATCATACTGCAATAGCCTTTTCGCATTGGTTCAGAGGCATCTGCGTGCAACAAATGATGGATTTGATAGATCTTTGCTCTGACTCAGGGAGGGCTATTCATTCTTATGCTCACATCATGCTCACATCAAATTCAAATGCTCACATTCTTATGCTCACATCAAAGTATCTGTTGATTGATTGATTGATTGATTGATTGATTGATTGATTGATTGATTGATCATCAAGGAAAGAAGAAGCAACATTCATATTTTTATAATTTTGGAAAGAGATATTTATTTATGGAGAGACATGTCTATTTTATGTGTTCCTAAGGCAAGAGTAGCATTTTGGTATTTGCCGCCTAAACCATGTTTGTTATTATAAGCAGTGCTATAAACATTCCTTTTTTTTGTACAGTAGTCTTCACAAGACCGTCTTCTGTAGCAATAGTGGCTGCGACTAGGCTGGTTAAATCACACGATGGTCAATGGGATTCAAGCAGTTTTTTTGAAGTATGCAGCCTTTAGTTTCAAACACCTTTGCCGATGCATTCTAACATTGGAAATTATTGTCCTATAGAACAGTCAAATATCAATCTTTAGAGGTATGGCATCTTAACAGCCCAGTTGTATGGTCCCGTTCCCCCCCCCTCCCGTGGATGCAGTGACATCAAAATGGCTACCTCTGAATCCTGTGGGGGCAGTGGCAAAGCCAGCCAAGGCTCTGCCCTAGCCGGGTTAATGCTTGCCAACCTCGACACTAGCTTTCCACCCATCCCCAGCGCTACCCCTGGTGAGCCCCCACTACCACACCATGCTCCATTTCAGAGCACAAGGGCAGGCGGGTGGGCCAAACACGGCTCACCTTCGTGCTTGCAGCGGCTTGAGTCGGCGGGCGAGAGAGCAAGTGGCAGCAGTGGCGGCTCCACTGCCGCCAACCCCGGTGACCCCCTGGACCCCCTGCTGGCACGCCACTATGTGTGTGTGTGTGAGGTAGTGTGTGTGAGGTAGGTGCAGAGATCTCCTGTGAGTAACATTCATTCCCCGGGACTAAGCCTCCACAGCGTGAAGGGGTCTACTAGGATCTGTGACAGTGAAATTACTGACAGTCTGTGTGGACCAGTGCTGTGGGATTGGTTCTGGGAAGGAGGCTAAGGATTTGGAGGCGACCACTGAGCCTGCCCATTTCCAGAACTGATCTGCCCACCCATGCCCTGTGTCCACCCCTCCCAGTTCTCGTGGCCTCCTCATTCATCCCTCCCCACCCGCTTTTTCCTTAGCCCCCAACCAGTGGTGTCATTCAAATGATTTAGGAACAGGAACTCACTTTTGATTGGCACTTGTCGGGAACCCAGAACCAGCCACGGAGCCCATTAGGATCCGGAACGCCCGTTCTGGTCCGTTCCCCCTGAATGACATCACTGCCCCCAACCCATCCCACCTCCCCCACTGTCCTATCTGCCTTGGCAGGTTCCGGAGGATCCTCCAGCACACAGGGGAAGGCTCCAGCCTTCCTGCTGTGGCACTCCAGCAGGGCGTGACTCCACACTCTGTCAAAATGCCTTTCCCAACTGCCCTAAGCAGTTAGCGCTGGCGAAATGCTTGTTCTGTCAGTGCTAAAGCCCGATAGGATTGGACTATAAACATATTAGATAATCATGGGAATGAACAATCTGCTATTTGAATGCTTAGTCGGCAGAAGTGCTTATCAAACATATGCTGTGGTCTAATCTTTCCTGTTCCACATGTTCTGTATTATTGTGCAAATGACGCATGGCCCCAGGCAGCTGGCAGTAGGAGGTGCTTCATCTGGCACAGACAGCTCCAGTTTCCTTCTTGAACGGTAGGGAAACCTTGCATCTATTTTCCTGTTTTGACCAATTCTACACAGTTACATGGGACTGAGTTTCACTGAATTTACTAGGCCTTACTTCCAAGTAGACATGCCCGAGATTGCACAATTAATTACAAATGTCTACTTTTGACCTGTTGCTTCCAGTGTGTTTGGTTCCATCCTGAAACACCATCCAGAACAGCTATTTTCAATCAGTGTGTTGCAGCACATTGATGTGCTGTGAATGGCCTGGAAGTGTGCCAAGGGAGTTTGGGGGCGGGTCTTTTAGAGGCAGTCTAAAACAGCTTTATTTTTTTCAGGGATGTCAGCGTTATTCAAAAATTAAAATTGGTGAAGGCGGTGTCGTGTGTTTTTATTCCAAATTAACATTCTAATCAATTTTAAAGCATTGTATCAAGTATAATCACTGTTGTATAGGTGATATATATGCGTTTTTTTTTCATTTTTACTGTTTTAGACTGTCCGTATTCTATTCACAGGACCATTTGGGGTGTATTAGCTCCCCACCAGCAGAGTGGTGTGCCTTATTGATGGAGTGCTTTGACAATTTTAATGTCTTGCCAGTGTGCCATGAGATGAAAAAGACTGAAAATCACTGATCCGGAACAATAATCAGCAATGCATGAACAGGGATGGAGTGTGCTCTGTGACGTCTTCAGAATCAGTGGGTTGAACAGAGGAAAATGCACATCAATGCACAGAGACCATGAAGAAAAAGCAGCCATTTCTTAATTATAGCTTTATTTTTATTTTTTCAAATTTTTGGAGACACATGACCCACTTCACTATCTCCTGTGCCGGTAAAAGGACTCCCCCCCCAAAAAAGCTACACTTTGATTTAGACTAGAGAGTGGTTATCAAAGGAATTAACATCATGGGCATTCTTCCCATCCACAAGGAACTTCGTATGAATAGGCTTGAGAGCAGGGGCTGAATGTTTGACAAAGTTCTGGAAGCTTCCAAATTTAGCTCTGTATAGTATACTCAAAATTTGTTCATGTGTCTGCATAGATGACCATTCAGAGGACAATGGTTGCAGGTAAGCATTCTATCCTTTTCCATTCCTCAGTTTTCAAGAGTTTACCCAAAAGAAACACATCTATTGATACATCTATGGTATGTATCAATAACCTGGAAGTCCATCTAGATTTCCAAATGTATAGGTGAGATAGTACATATATTTTGATTGTCTGTCTTGAACAGTGGTTCCCAACCCTTTTAGCACAGGGACCCAGTTTTTAAAATGACATTTTATTGGGACCCACCTAGATTTACGAGACAAAAAAACGTTTCAGTTTACCAGCCTCTGTTTTTAATCTTTTTTAGTGCGGGATGGTTGTCTTCTGGAGCATTTGTCGAGCTCAATGGTCATAGAATTGGGACCATTCTGTTGGCCTTGTATTCCTCTTTTGCCTGGCCTTTGATAAGAGCCATTTACCTACTTATGAGTAAACATGCACATATGGCTCAGTTTCACTTTCCATTAGGCTCAATATAGTTTCCTTGCCAGCTTTGAGTGGGATTTCCTTCTTGAGAGTTTGTTGGGACCTGCATTCATTGGATTGGGACCATTCTGGTGGCACTGCATTCCCCTCAGCCAGCCCTCTGAACCAAGTCATGTTCATCTGCTCATGAGTAAGCATGCACCTGCTGCTCTGTTTTGATCTCCATGGGGCTCAATACATTTTCCTTGTCAGCTATCAGCTTGTCAGTTTCGCAACTCACCAAAAATAGGGTTGCGATGTAGGCCCCGACTCACACTTTGGGAACCACTGGTCTAGAATATACTAATTAATTGGAACTAGTGCTCTGATTGTTGAATCTGCAGCCCAGAACTTCTCCCACATGCCTGATTGTTCATGTGTTATTACATTTCAAGGAGTCATATAGAGGAAATGGAACAACATCTTCTCAAGCAGCAACTGAAAGATCTGAGGGTCTCCCTTTCAAAGTGCAAGTATCCTGGTTCCCTCCTGCAAAAAAAGGTCTCTCTAACTTAGGGGAAAGGAGTTTAAAGAAATGGGAGCAATGACTAAGGGCACAATCCTAACCTGGAGTCGGGGGGATGTCTCACGTCTGTGTGCTGGCTTCTCTGACTCCAAGAGTGGTCCAAACATACTTTATGGTGTTCCTTGTGCTGGCCAAACTTTGCTGGCCTAACTGTGTTAGGCTAACTCCAGGTTAGGATTGCGCCCTAAGTGTGTGTATATCAGGTTGGGCAGAATCTGGGGTCAATGTGACCCCAATGTTTAACACCACTTAATTTTTCCAAACTGGGGCCTGTAGTAATATGCATTGCAATTGCCCTGACAACTGCACTGTTTTCTTCTGCTTCATCATTTCTGTACAGTATGTTAAAACTTGCCCCTATGGGTTTTGTCTCATCCAGTATCAATGTTCTCTGCCTTCATGATGTTATAGGGCTTGTCCCTACACAGTAACTATCAATCAACAGGCATCAAATCATGCAGGCTTCTCTCCAGTAATATAAAAGTCTGACTAGTAATATAAAAGTCCCTGCTTTTGTTATGTTCTCATTTCTCATTTTAGGACACCTGATCAGCATTGTGTCTACACTTACCGGAAAGCATGATCATTAGCTGTTTTTGATCCATCAGTGCTCTGATACAGACCATATACGAATCCCATTTAACTGAGAACCTGCTGAAACAAAGGTTATTATATTGAGTTGTGGAGTTGAGGAAGTAAAGGACCCATTCCCCGTCAACAAGAAAATGGCTTGGAGGCGCTGAATATTTAAAACTCTGTTGACATCTATGCGCTTTCATGCTCATCTTGTCATTCTGTCACCAATTCATCCAATCCACATTTGTCTTCCCAATTCCCTTTGTATCCGACCTTGGAGGCAATCTCTAGAAAATGTGGCTTTTCACAGGTGTGGAGCTGTAATCAATCTTTTCCCTGCTGTAGGGCTGTTTCGTTGCTGGGCAAGGGAGAGCATGGCTGGGAAAGCACACTCTTCAAAGAAGCATTTCTGGCTAGGAGAGCAATCAGCTGAGCTGGCCATGAAGTAAAAGCTTCCGAAAGAAAAGACCCCCACAGAGCTGGGCAGCTTGTTCTGTACCATTCTGTAGCCTTGTTGCAAAATGAAATGACCATTGTATGATTTGGTAGGCGATATCCTGGACACTCTTTTAAATTCAGAGATGTCTGGCAACTCTAGAGTGAATTGTTCAGAAGGGGCTGTTACGATTTTACACATCCCAACTTTGGGTTAACATGGGAAGGAGCATGGATATGGGCAGATATGGATACGTTTGTTTCGATTTGCTTTACAATGTCATTACGTTGCACCTTTTTGTGCACTCCCAACTTCCCTGAACAATGGGGCTTTCCTGAGACAGAGAAGAAAGAGCACTAGAGAGAAAGGGTGAGCTTCCTTGTGTGGAAGAATTGAATGTAGGATTCACCTTTTCTGTGATCCTGTAAAACTCCAATTTGTGAATTATTTCATTGAGGATGCAATCCTCACCTGGAGTTAGGTTGGCATAGTTAGGCCAGCACAGTTTGGATGGCACAAGGGCCACCGTAAAGCATCTTGGAGTCCGGGAAGGTGCCGCACATCTGTGTGCTGGCCTTTCTGACTCTGAGTGGTCCAAACAGACTTTACGGTATCCCTTGTGCCGGCCAAAATGTGCTGGCTTAACTGTGCTGGCCTAAAACCAGGTTAGGATTGCACCCTTTTTCACTTATCAATATGATATGCATGATATAAGGAATGTATTGAAACCTTTTAGTTTTGAGTAGAGTATTAAATTTTGAAAAAAACTACCTGTTAATGGCAAAGAGTTCTTGCAACATTCTTAGGAGAGACTGCTTAAAAAGGAGGGGGGGGCAAGGAAGTGTTTGTTTTGTACCTACAAAAACAGCTCTCTTCCCCCATGAGAATGTAGCAGGACAGGTTGGACTTCTCCTCCTGCAAGGGGAAAGGGGCTTGAGGTTGTTTCAAATTTCAGGAGTGTCCTGAAATGCACGTGCACGTTTTGCTTACAGGATGAATTGGTGACATTTTAGTATTGGATTGGACTAAAACAAAAAGATTACAGTATTTGGAAGCTAGCCAAAGCCTTATTTCTCTTGCATATTAATACACTAATTTTGTATGGACTATAAGTATCCTTGTTGCTCTTTGTCTGGGGAATCCTTTTGTCCCTTTCCTTCCTCTCTGACCTGATCAGAGGTGTTGGAAATGTGCATCCAAGCAGCTGTTTGAACAAAGTACTGAATAAGTTTTGATCCAGAAATTGCCTGCATCTTGAGTGATTGGCTATCTGCTGATAACCTGGGGAGAAGGAAGCCATTTTTAGTTTCCTTTGTGACTTACAATATTTGTTTAACTTAGGACCCAATCCTATCCAGCTTTCCAGCACTGACGCAGCCATGCCAACAGGGCGTGTGCTGCATCCTGTGGAGGGGACAGTCACAGAGGCCTCCTCAAAATTTGTTCCCTTATCTCGGGGTTGCATTGTGGCTGCATCGGGCATCGGTGCTGGAAAGTTGGATAGGATTGAGCCCTTAGAAATATTCATGCGGAACATAAGTGGAAGCAAACAGCAGGTGCTTATGAAACATAGCAGGCCTGCTAGGCCCAATCCCAGAGCAGGGGGCGGGGGGGCAGGCTTCGATCAACTCTTGGCATTCTCTTTGTCTGTGGTCTAACTTCCATTTCCCTTCCTTCCCAGTGTGAGACACCAGTGTGACTTTGGCTTGCTGCCAAGTGATGGTATGAGCAGTAGGGGGACAAGCTGCTGACACCTGTCTGCCATCACCAGGCTCAGGATGGAGATGGCAGAATGGGGGCAGACAAAGGGGGAGGGAAGCAATTGGAGGGGAGTCATTTTGTACATGTGCAAAACAGCCTGGAGAACATTGACACTGGCCCTGTTCTACACACGCACTGTAGAAAGCAGTGTACATTTCATAAGCCTCTATTACGGCTTAAAGCCAAACCGAAAGACAGTCAGATAGTCAGCAGAATGATGCGGAAGCTCAGGACCATTAGCAACCAAACACTCCCAGATAAAGAAGGCAAACAAGGCGTGATACCTTCGGTTAAAACTTGTATTAAGTTTAAACGGTTTAGGCAGGTAGAATTGTCAGTAGAAACAGTACAGTTCCAAACACAGTAGGCTTAGATGGTTTCAGGCAACAATAAGCAATTCAACAGAACCTCTTAGTACATCTACTCAAAGTCCATAATATGCTGACACACTCAGGTCACAGCATACAGTAGACACTGTCTGGCAGATATACTTACTCTCACACAGAGAGATATTATAGACCCAGTAGCTAGAAGCACACTGTTGTCCTCACCACTGCCAGCAGGCACACAAGCACGCTCTCTCTCAAACTTTCCTCATGTGCACATCCATGCACTGCTATGATTGCCATGGATCTGAAGCTTCTTAATGCTGCTTATAATCCATTACAGAAGTAACGAACTTCTGGCGAGTGTGCCTTGTGTACTGTAAGCACGTACTCACAGCAAACAGCTGTTCTGCATTACTGTAAGTAGTTGCTCTCCTTTCAGGATTTCCTAAGCTACAAAATTTACTTGCCTGGTCACTTTTGTTGTTGTTCAGTCGCTAAGTCGTGTCCGACTCTTCGCGACCCCATGGACCACAGCACACCAGGCCTCCCTGTCCTCCACTAGCTTCCTGAGTTCGCCCAATTTCATGTTCATCGCTTTGGTGACACTGTCTAACCATCTCATCCTCTGCCGCCCCCTTCTCCTTTTGCCTTCAATCTTTCCCAGCATGAGGGTCTTTTCTAAAGAGTCCTCTCTTCTCATGAGGTGGCCAAAGTATTTGAGCTTCAGCTTCAGGATTTGTCCTTCCAGGGAGCAATCGGGCTTGACTTCCTGGAGGATGGACCGATTGGATCTCCTTGCAGTCCAGGGGACTCTCAAGAGTCTCCTCCAACACCATAATTCAAAAGCATCTATTCTTCGGCGCTCTGCCTTTCTTATGGTCCAGCTCTCACAGCCATACATTGCTACTGGGAAAACCATAGCTTTGACTATGCGAACCTTTGTTGGCAGGGTGATGTCTCGGCTTTTGATTAAGTTGTCTAGGCTCGCCATAGCTTTTCTCCCAAGAAGTAAACGTCTTTTAATTTCATGGCTGCAGCCACCATCTGCGGTGATCTTGGAGCCCAGGAAAATAAACTCGGTCACTGCTTCCATTTCTTCCCCTTCTATTTGCCAGGAAGTGATGGGAGTGGTTGCCATGATCTTAGTTTTTTTAATGTTGAGCTTTGAGCCAATTTTGGCACTTTCCTCCTTCACCCTCATCAGAAGGTTCTTTAGGTCTTCCTCACTTTCTGCCATTAGAGATTCATTAGAGTGGCATTAAAGGTCACTTTAACCTGTGACAGCTTCACAGCCTCAAACCCTGAGCTTGTTGGGGGTGGTGGTGGTGTCAAAATCTCCAAGCTCTGATGGCCATCTCCTTAAAAGCACCAGTCAGACCTCCTTCTTTTAGGGGTCCATTTTGTTACCCGTCAACCATCCCTCCTCTCCTCTGCTTACCAAAGGAGACTGTACCAAAGCTTCATGCAGTCTTCTTCTTATGATATACTAACCTTTGCAAAAGAATGAGAAAAGCTGCAGATTTATGGCCGTATACTAAGGAGGCCTCGTGGGATTGTGTCACAAGGAGGAAAAGGTGAAAGATTCATGTTGATCTGCCGTGCCTGCATGCAAATTGCCGAGCTGGAATGACAATGAACAAAAGCAAACCAACTGCAGGCAAACATGTTTTTACTAAATGTCATCGGCTGTGGATTGCTCATATAAAAAGCCGTTTTGATCCCTGACTCATATTCTGCATTTAGGAAGGTATAGGAAAAAACCCAAATGTCCTGCTTTTAATTTCCTGTACCAATATGTCTTGCTAAGCTGGACGAATGTTCATCTGTTTATGCTGCAACTCTCCCCGTTTCAGATCCCAAGAGTGCCTCTCAAATTGGATTTCATCCTTCCTCTGATTGCAGGACAAGTGCTTAATGCCAGATGAATCATGAGGAAAACTTTTTAAACAAGGCATTGTAAATGTCATAGCTATAAAACGATTAGGGAGATTGACAATGGCTCCCTGTTACTTGGGAAAGATTGTTCAACCGGCTTGCCTTCTGCTCAGTATATTCAATCAGTTGTGCATTTGATACTAAAAGGAATTACAGGATCAGGGGAAAAAGGCTTGCCTGTGACTTCTGATCTCTGGCCAGGCCACAGTAAACCAGTATACTAGAATAACGACTGAGCACCAAGAACACGGGTAGTGCAATTCCCAGCATATTTACCCTTTAGTCCCACTTGAGTTCAATGCAACTGGCACCCTGGTGGGACAGCAACCTTCATTACATGGTGAAAAGGAGGGAAGAGGATGAATCTTAGATTTAGCTCTATCTCAGAGGCCAGATTCTGGATTCAGGGAACACCATGTTCTTGGTGTCCAGTCATTATTCTAGTATACTGGTTTACTGTGGCCTGGCCAGAGATCAGAAGTCACAGGCAAATTGGACCTTTTGGACAGTCACTGGACCTTTTCAGGTCCAAAACAGGAGTTTGCGTCTTTCTTTTTTCTCAAGAACAAGCGAGGTACAGACGAAGACCATGAATCATATTCCAAGCCTTGGGTGGTGGACTGCAATGAATGTCTCTGCAGGCAGCATACAGTGTACACCGTATGCTGCCTGCAGTATCAGCAAGTGCAAAGTACAACCAGACGTGATGTAGGAGACACGTAATCTGCACCACGGCCTCAATGTGAAATGCACACACTCAGAACTCTTGGAACAAGAGTCTTGTTTGCCCTATAACAGTAAAACTGTGGGTTGAGACCCACTTGGTGTCAGGTGGGTCGCGGAAAGCTGGGAGCAGCCATCTTGGAAACTGCAGACCTTACTCTTGTTCTATTTATTTTGTGAGTATTGAGTTTTCAAGTGAGGGTTTTTGTTTTAATTATTTTTAGCTCGGTGCTTTTACATCATATTTTCTCCTCATCTTACTTTCTGTCAGGAATGCCTCATGGTTGTACAATTGCTGCAATCCAAGAATGCCAATTTCCCTTTCAGGAGTGCCATTTTATGATGTTACAATGATGGCACTTCCCGCTTGATGATATCACTTCCTGCCACAACATCACTTCCAGGTTAATGACATCACTTCCAGTGGGTTCCCAACACGAGTGCCCTTTTAAAAAGTGGGTACTGGACTAAAAAATTTGAATACTACTGCCCAATAGGGGAAAACAACATACAGGTGCACAGCTGTTATTTGGATGGTGTAAAGAGCAAGAGAAGGCTAGGCCATGGTCTGACTCTATTTTGTCAGAATACCTCCATTTTTTTTTAAAAAAAAGCTAAAGCTGTTAAGGTACCAGTTGGTGATAATCAGCTCATTTCCTGAGGTAATTTCATTAGGAAGTATAATTTCTTATTTGCTTTGTTTTCTGCGGAAAGGTGTGAGGTCATAGCTAGGGTTAGGAAGGAAGTACCTAATCAGGAAGGTTCCATCTAGCTAGTGCTGCAATTAAGAAGATTCCACACAGCTGAGGCCCATAATTTAGAATTAGTGTTTTGTTTACATAACCTTTTCTGACCATTCTGCGACCTCCGAACGTTCCATCACCCCACCAGGAGTTGGCCAACCTTTATCCTGATTGGATAATTGATTGTTCTAGAGGGGTATAAAGATACCCAGTTCTGGGGTACAGAGCAGCACACAGACCATCACGACACCATCAGAGACCTTCAAATCTCCAAACCTACAGATCACCTTCTCTAAGCCTGTCCAAGATGCCCAGCCTGGACCTGCTGCCTGCTTGGACTTGAGGAAGGTGAACCAGCAAGGCCAGCCACCTTGCATGTACTAGGGCCTAGTCTATTGTTGGCAGCTAGTTGTTTTCTTATTTTAAGATGTATCTTTGTTAAGTCTCTGTTAGTTCTTTTAAGCCTTTCCTAGTTTTGGTAACTGCTTGTTTTTTTTAATAAATTGTAGTTTATCTATAAAGTTTTGTTTGTGAGTATTTGGAACCAGACTAAATTCAGTTTTGCTGCTTTGGCACACTTACCAATTTAAAGTTAAACTTTATAGCTTTGGGATAGGTCCTTGTAGTTGGGGCTAGTTTAACCTGTGGATTTAAAAGTTAAGGGTCTGTTCATCACTCTTAGAGGCTGTTACTCTTAAATTGTGGTCCCAGGCTGGTAGCAGAGGATGTGCGCCTTGTTGTCTTGAATTGGAAGCGCTTAAGGACACACTCTGCTGAATGTTCACAACTCATATGGGCCCTGGGCTGATTATAGGGCATAGGAGCCTGCGAATTACTGGTGGCTGTCTCTTCTCACTCACCTCTGCAATTGCAGAGCAAGCTGCAATTTAGGGAGGGGAGAGCAATTGTAATTGGGAAAACAACATGCAAGGAAGGATTAAAAAAATTTCTCATGGCACGAAGGTTCTGATCCAATACAGACCGCTTCCTTCATCTGCTATGACTTCATACCCACACACAATTCAGACCCCTCCCTTCATCTGCTATCACACACAAACACAAAACCAATCACTAATCTCCCATTTCATATGGGCCGCGCAATCCTGCCCTTGACGTAGTGTCAACGCTACGTCATTAGTGCTGATGTGAAGGCTTCAAGTGCTCCCCATCATTGGTCTAATGCTCTTAGGTCGATGCTATGAGTAGTGTCGGCCTGAGAGTGCTGATGGAAGCCTCCCTTGTGCCACCCCAACTTGGCTGGTGTAAGGGAGTTTCTGGGAGGAGGGAGGGGGGAATGGGCGGTTCTGGGTGGGGGGTGGGCGGGCTGGCCGAGGGAGGAGGCGGGGCCAGGATGTGGCCATAAGGCCGCTTCCTAGGCCTCATCAGGAGGCTCCTATTCAGGCCATGTGGCTTTTTGGTTCTGCGCTTGCTAAATAGCATTTGCAGAGCTGAGGAAGCCCATGGAGTGGCCAAAGCCTCCCCTGGGGCAAGGGGACGAATGTGCCCTTGCCCCAGGGAGGCTCCCCAGTGTGCCAAAGGTGTGTTGGATTTGGCGCACGGCCACCGGCCTTACCAATCCAGCGCAATTTAGGATTGTGCTTTGAGACTAGTCGTCAGATGTGTTAAGTAATAAATCCAATCACATGCCAATTATGTTGAAGTGAAGAAAGCTTTATTTCAAAGTCAGCAATTTGCAAAAAGCGGTGGACCTCTCCTCCAAAGGTGCCAGCCGAAGCAAGCCAGAGAGAGACTACACCCCTTCACTGTTTAAGCAGCACATTATAACTCTCCTGTCCTGTCGCTGTCTTCCCTCCCGCTAGGAGCACTCAATTCCCCCCCCCCCCCCCCTTCTTCCCCCCCCATACCAACTACTGATATCTCCTAATAGCAAAATGAATGCTTAAACCTATTTCCTTCTTCTCCCTCCCCCCTATCTTAGTCAAGATACATTTTCTCAGCGCCTCGTTAGCAATTGTTAGCAAGGAGTCAACCTTCTCCAGATTCAGTGCCTCGCTTTCTTATCTCCGCCAGAAGAACAGAGAGAGGTACCCCTTTGTTCTGCAACCTTGGATGCTTGCTTGCAGCTGCTTTCCTCCCACCTCCCTCTCCCTGGCCCTCTGAGGCCCGTCTTTTCCACATTTGAACCTAGTGTATTAGTACAATCTTTGTTAGTAAATATATGCATCTGCAATAATTGGTTCTTTATGTCCCACAGATGTTATGCTTTGAAAATCACACCTAGAAATGAGTAGAAGTCACATCCAGAAATCACACCTAGTAGTAGTTTCTAGTACTACTAGAATTTCTAGTAGTCGCAGTTCAGCTCAGTGCCACACACACATGGAGAGCAGACTTATCTGCACATAGCTCTCTCTAGATGAAGAAACTCAACCCACAAATACATGAGGTGCAGAGGGGTTTCTCTTGCTCAACTGACTGCCAGTGTTGCATGCAAAGCCCTTTTTCAAAACCTGTCAATCAGGAAATTGGATCTAGTATTTGCTGTTGGTGGATCTAGTAGGTACCCTTCGTAGTATTTTTTTTAATGGATCCTTCTGCATTCACAGCTCCAGCTGCTCTATGTTTGCTGTCTAGGATTTGCACCCTAAAGCTCAAAAGCAGCAAACATACAGGCACACTGGTCAGGGAATCATGATTGGCTGCAGCTGCCTATTAAGGGTTCACATTGTGGTAACCTTGGGCTCCTTTCCTTCTAACATGTGAAATGACATTATATGTTCCTAATTCAACTGCCCACCGTTATGCATGCTGAATGCCCACTGAAGTTGACAAATAGAAGATAACATAACTGGGCATAGGATTGCAGCCAAAATGAAAGCATTAAATCTCATGTGCAAACCCCACTCATTCTCTAAAGACAGTCTGGCCAAAGTCTGATATAGAGGAAATGGATGACTATTATATACATTCTAGAACTGCCAGCCAAGCTTCTAGAGGAATTCAAGGGGCCATTGCACAACATAATTTAGGGGGGAAAAAACCTCCAAACCATAATGACACATTACACGAGAATGTTCAGGCGAGGTGGTACTCAGTCATTTCGTGGGACTGTCATGGTGCTGCAGAGCCAGTGACAGATTAGTTGTCATGCTATTTCTGGGTGACAATTTGCATGGATGGCTGATTAAATTCAAAGTGTTTTTAATGCTGTCAAACCCTTCTTGCTTTGATTGTGTTTTCAGAATTGCTGACTGCACAGCTTATATTATATTCCATGCCTGCATTTTTCTTGACTTCGGCTTTTGTTCTTAAAGACCACATTTCTCTTTTCCCTTTCCCAGCCTCCAAGCCTTTTTTTAAAAGCCGTGTCTGTATCAGCAGTCTGTGCATTGTTCACAGCTTGATGACGCTGAGGAGCCGGAGGGAGGAGGGCACAGGGCTGCCCATTGCCGCTGCAGTCTCCTTAGGTGAGAAAAAGCAGGGGCGCATTGTCCTGCTATCCTGCTATGTCTGCATACAATACTGGAGCTGGGGCTCTGTTCAGTCTTGAGCCTTTTCAAACATGTTGCTGATGTGTGCAAGGAGCTATAAATGCATCCCCTGCCCCCCATCCCTATCACTCACCCTACATTTTGCCCTGCCCCAAAACCAAAGCATTCTGACAAACTTACCGTACCCTAACAGTGCACATTTCCCCACACTGTAAATGGTGACCAGTAGTGCCATATTTACAGCTCAATTTGAAGTAGGATTAGGCTGCCCTTTATGACCGCAGAACACATTTCTGCTGCTATAAATGGCCATGTACTGGCCATTTGGGGTCCATGTTGTCCCGACGGGGCGCCTGGTGGTGGGGACACATGCTGACCTAGCTGGAGGAATTCCATAGTTGCACAGTTAAGAGACATGGCCATGTCAGAGACGAAGGGCCCATTCCTAATGAACTGCTGATGCAGCTGTGCCAAAGGATCTCATGCTGTATCCTGTGGGGGTGGTGTGGTCAAGGAGAACTCCTCAAGGTAAGGGCATTCCTCTGCTGCCCCAATGAGCAGCATCCATTGGATGATCCACATCCACTAAAATTCAGTGTTGGGAGAGTTAGAACAGATAAAGTATCTTTTTACCCAGCGGGTAATTAATCTGTGGAACTCCTTGCCACAGGATGCAGTGATAGCATCTGGCCTGGATGCCTTTAAAAGGGGATTGGACAGATTTCTGGAAGAAAAATCCATCAGGGGTTACAAGCCATGATAGGTATGTGCAATCTCCTGGTTATAGAAGTAGGCTATCTCACAATGCCAGATTCAAGGGAGGCCAACAGGATGCAGGCATCTTGTTGTCTTGTGTGCTCTCTGAGGCATCTGGTGGACCACTGTGAGATACAGGAAGCTGGACTAGATGGGCCTTTGGCCTAATCCAGCAGGGCTTTTCTTACGTTCTTATGAGAGGGAGGCTTATCTAAGGCCACTTGGTGAACGCTTGGTAGAGGTGAGATTCAAACCAGGGACTTTCTGAAATGCAGCTCATTCGCTTAGCTGCGATACACTACACCAGTTCTCCATTACTCACCCAATATCAGAACTCTAATGACTTTATTCCCCACTTCTGCTCCTCTCCTGTGAGGCTCACTTCATCTCCGGCTTGCCCCAAGCCCATCTCATTCCCAGCCCCACTAAGTTTTCTGTTCTGGAGGAGACTATGCATGTGCCTCGGCACGTCTCTATGTGTGTGCGCAACTATGTGTTTATAGCGAATGAATTCAAAGGCACGAGGATTACAAAAGGAAGAGCCAATCAGAATAGTTCTTCAGATCATTTTGGTTGAATTGCATCTCCTGGCCGTGCCCTGTGATCAAATAAATGAGGAGTAGCTTGCAGACAAAGGCTCTCTGTGGCACATAAAGGAATATTGCGCACAACAAAAGCAGTGGGGGGGGGAGAAGCAATGAGCTGCTGAAGCTCCTCAGCGATTCACTGAGCTTGTGAATCATCCATACAAGGGTTTTGCTCTTGAAGATGGAACACAGGAAAAATGGAAAAAGAAGAACCCCACTGACTCCATTTAGTGTGAGATAATCGGACAATTGTGATGAAAACTCTTGTGGTAAAGGAGGCTGACAGTACCACATGACTGGGATTCACTGATTAACGGGCCACCCTATTGGATTGGAGCCACCGGTGGAATGCAGGAAATGCCTAGTAAGCCTAAATCTCACTAGAGCAGTATTACTCAAAATGTGGGTCGGGACCCACCTGGTGGGTCGCGACCTGATGTCAGGTGGGTGGCGGAAAGCTGGGAGCAGCCATCTTGGAAACTGCAGACCTTACTCTTATTATATTCCTTTTGTGAGTGTTAGCAGTTTGAATTTTCAAGTGAGGTTTTGTTTTTAAATTGTTTTTAGTTCAGTGTTTTTACATAATATTTTGTCCTAATTTTGCTTTCTGTCAGGGATGTCTCATGGTTGTGCATTTGCTTCAGTCCAAGAATGCCAGATGGCATTTGAGGAGTGTCATTTAATGCGCAATCCTATACTGGCATTGTGCTGGTGCTGCGCTCTTGCTCCGATCCAGTGTTGCTGCAAACATGCCATCAGGTGCATCTGCGCCAGTGAGTCGGGCGCTGGACCAGTGCAAGCAGCAGCACCAGGGCACAAGCGCCACAGCACCCGTCGCCTGCGCCAGTAGTGCACTAGTCAAGCGCCAGTGGTGCTTGATCTACGCAGGACATCACCGAGGGCATTCCAGAGGCGTGCTGGGGGCATAACGGGGCGGTGCAGTGGGCGGCGACGGGGGCGGCAACGGACGATGGTCATAGCGCCAAATCATAAGCTCCGTCCCTGGCTGACGTGGCCCCGATTCAGATAGCTGCTGTGCATGTTCACCTGTGCCCAGCGGCGTCATTCAGCCGGAACGCTGGGCGGGAGGAACGGGTGAGCGGCAGCCCGCCCGTTGCGTAACGCTCCGTTTTGCCATCTTACCTGCATCTTCCCTGCTTCCCTGCTGAATGACGCCGCTGCTTGCGCCTGAAAATCAGCAGGCACAGATCCAAGCAGCTACATAGGGCTGACTGGGGCTTACCTCACCTTGCCCTGCACTGTGCTGCTGCTGCCTTCTACTGGCCTTAGGATATAGCCCTGCTGTGCCAGCCTTACTATGCCAGTGCTGCTTGGGATTGGACTACCCATTACGTCACTCTGACAGCACTTTCTGCTTGATGACGGCATTTCTGGATATGACATCACTTCCAGTTTAATGACATCACTTCTGGTGGGTCCTAACACGAGTGCCATTCTAAAAAGTGGGTCCTGGTCTAAAAGGTTTGAGAACCACTGCACTAGGGAGTGATCTGTCCATGACAAAGGAATGATTTTAGTCTCCTCCATATTCAGATCACCATCGATCTGCCCAGCAGTAAACAGATCCAGTGTGTGTCGTGCATCTTGCATCTGGGCAGATATAACACTGAGATGGACCCATGGTTGCCATGAAATCCTGAATTGTAGCTGTCCCTGGGCCCTAAGTGTGGATGTTAAAGCCCCACAGCACTAATAGGCAAGGACACTCCCAACACATGCTTGAGATCACCCTAGTCAGCTCAGGCAGGGAGACTGTTGGACAGCATGGCAGGGGGTACACCAACAGAGTCCCTGTTCTCTCTCGCCCCTCCAGCATGATACCAGAGCATGAAGCAGCGTGAGCTAGAGGAAATGAAATTCAGTACAGGGCATTGTGATGGATTCTTACTAGGTGTCAGGATTCCCACAAGATAACACATGCAAAGCTGTACGCTGAAAACGTGCTACAGAAATGTTAAGTACTATTATTATAGCACCTTCAACAACAACAGATGTATCTGCTTTTCTGGACTAAATCCCACTTTGTCAGATGCATGAAGTATTGTTGTCCATTGGCAGTCATGCACACACGTACAGGCTCTGTCAAAGAAACAACAAATGTGGCTGTATCATGGGGCTTGCACCTAGGTGATGGATTACATGGAGTGTTCTCATCAATTACCTGGGATGTGTGTCAATCATGCATAACGGTCAGTGGTTTTTAGAGATAAGGTGGTGTTTATATCATGTTACATTGTGCAGAAGCAAACCTGCACTATGAACTTGTCCAGGTGGGGTGGAAGTTGTTTAAGCCCTCGAGGAGATTTCTCAAGGGCCTCTTTCCTATGGGTTCAGATAATTAATATGTCAACCTCAACTCTGTTGTGACAAGCAGTCACTTAGTTTCAGTTCTGCTCTCCTGGAGGAAACTCGACCATTGAAGGGAATGTCAGTAAGGTAGCCAATTGCTTTCTCCTGGCAAGGCTTCTGTGCTTTGAACAGCTTCCTGGCATGCAGACATTTCCTCCTGTCAGTACAAAGATCAGCTTCCGAGTTTCTGCTTGTCATGCAGCTGCTGAAGACCAGAAATGTTGCCAGAAAAAAAAGTTGGCAAATCCTACCAATAATTGTCCCCAAAGCAGTGTTCCAAAACTTAGGCTTCCAGTAGGCTTGCCATGGTATCTGTAACAGCAAAAAGCACAGAGTCTTGTGGCACAGTGTTGTAATGAATGCACTTTAAGACAAGTTTTTGTGGGGATTACAGACCATTTAATCAGATGCATGACACTTCATCAGATGCATCCGAAAGATGCACATAGCATCTCAGGCTATTACATGGGTTATATTCAATCATTCCAGAAACCTATTTCACGGTTACCAACAGGAAATGCTCAAAGCCTAAATTGCCAGCTTCTGGTCAGTTGGGACTCCTGTGCATTCATCAGCAATAGAACAAACAAAAATGTCCTCCAAAGAGCTCAGGGTGGCACATGTGGTGTGTCATTCCTCACACAACAATGCGACAAAGAGGATTCGGCTGAGAGTTTGTTATGAGCTCAAAGTCATCTAGGGTCTGCTATGAGTTGTAAATAATTTTTAAATGTTAATCACAGCAGCTGTTCAGGGAAATAATGTTGGCCTCTCCCTCAATCAGCAGTGGTTCTTAACACACAGAAAAGTAGGAGCATGACCCAGCCAACATTAAGAGTTTCATGTAGTGGTTAGTGCTTGATTTAGGCTGGGAAGACCCAGGTTCAAATCTTTGCATGGCCATGAAGCTTCCTGGCCAGTCACTCTTAGCCTTACCTACCTCACAGGGTTGTTGTAAGACCAAAAGGAGGGGTCGGCGCCACGTACACTGCTCTGAGCTCCTGGGAGGAGCGTGAACACTGAGTACCTTAAATCCCATTGATTTTAACAGGAGGGGGTTGAACATGTTCTTAACTCTACTATTGAAATTGATAGGATTTTCAATTGATGCTTAACTTTGACTGATGTTCGTCCTACAGGGTTTGATGCAGTGAGGAATGAAGCTTTCACTGTTGTACATTTTGGTTCCTCCGGCTTTTATAGAACTGTTTCTTAAAATATGCCTGCCATTCAGCTGTAATGGAGAAATCCACAGATTAAAAAATTATTATGAAAACTAGGTCAGCAAATCTCCAGCTATTATAGACGCAGAAGCTCTGACCACATAGAAGCTTAAAGTGCAATCTTATATATGCCAACTCAGAAGAAAGCTCCACTGAGTTTAATGGGTTTACTCCCAGGTATGTGTGCATAGGATCGAAACCTTAAATTTCTGCATGTCCAGTCAAGCTGAGGCTTTTTTATGCCAGTCCCTTTTTATGTCTCCTGCTTTTTTATGCTAGTCCCTTTGGTATCTCCATGTAAAAAGCAACAGCTGCCTCTAGTGTTAAATGCAAATAATTACAGTTTTAAAGATCTTCTGTTTTGGGCGCTAGGGAAATGAAACTGAAAATCATGAGGTTTGTGATACAGCAATATCCAGTAAGGGCTGGAAGGCATTCCACTGCATAATATGATATGCGTGGTGATCCAGTCCTTGCTTCTTTCCCTACCCCCTGCCGTCAGAGTGTGGGCAAAGTAGGATTGTTCACACTGGCCATGCCTGGCATCTGCCAACACTACCTGCGGGCCATGGCCCTCCCGCAGCCACCCACTTGGTATTAGTATGAAAAGACCTGGCATACAGCCTTCCATGCAGGGATGGCCCAAGCCAATCCACTATGCCAACTAGCGGACACTCGACATCAATTCACTGCACCCTGTGGAAACCTTCGCTAGCATGCACCTCACTGCCCTTGACCTCCCCAAGTGACGTTCTTCAGAGTGGAACCATTCTGTTGCCAGAATCCTTCCCACTTCCCGCAGGAAGTGACGGGAGAGAAAAGGTGGCAGCAACTCCTGATCTTTTCCTGAGTACTTTCCTGAGAGTGCTCAGGAAAAGTGTGGTAGCGCCTCAGCAGTAGCGCCTCTAGAGGGGTTTCAAGTTTTTCAAGGTCACTTACCTTGCCATATAAACCACTCCCTTGCTGTCGCAGCCATACCAGTCTTTGTGGCAAAATCAACATCTCCGCATTGCTTACTGGCTATGGCAGTGAGGTAGAGGTGTGGGTTACCCAACAAGGTAAGGCACGGTGCAAAACTTTGTGACCTGCCCCTTCCAACGATGCTAGTGGAGGGCAGTGCTAGAGAATGAGGAGATGAAATTTCCCTTGCACATTCAAGGAGGACATTTTAGTGTTACAGCAACCAGTTATATTCATAGATACATATGTAATCCTAAACGATTTACCTGTAACCTGGAGGCTAATATTGAGTCAACAAAAACGGACTCGCTGTGCCCTCACGTTGGCAAAAAGATTGATATTGCTTCATTGGAAGGAACGAAGCCCACCGACCTGCGCCCAATGCTTGCACGAACATTTGTGTCTGTTTATCGATGAGCAAGTGGCCTTTTGACATCAGTTGCAGATCGACATATTTGAAACTATCTGGAGGCCATTCTTGGATAAAACTTTTAAAATTACGTGAAATATGCCGATTCATGTGTTTGATATACTTGACTGTTGTTGTATCCGCTTTATTTTTAATTTGGGAACCAATAATGAACACATTTATTTATTTATTTGCAAAATAAATAAATAAATAAATAAATAAATAAAAGATGAAAGGAGGCCATTTGGCAGGAGATACAACTGGCAGGTGGGGAGCATGCTGGGGGAGCTGGTGGGCATGCTGGGGTATCTTCTTCCCGCTTGCTGCCTCCCAGCCTATCGCCTGAAGCATCAGGTTCAGTGGGCCTTCTGGCTGGGCCAGGCCTGCTTCCCTGCAATTTGGAATGCTTGCTGATTATCACTGAGCATGAAGCCTTGTCATGTGTTGCATGTGCAGGCACTTACATGTGAAGACCTTTCTGTGCCAGAACCTGACTGAGGTGTGCCAAACCAGTGCTGATGTTGCAACGTTTTCTGCATGTCAAGTTGGTTTTGTGTTTGAGAATGTCTCCGCTGCTTTCAGTTACTGCTTTTGGTACGACAGTTGTCTTTACCGTTGACTTTTTTGTGTGCAGGTTTTTAAACGTTCCCCTTGAATGCTTGTCAAAACACAAAGGGGTGATGCAAATACTGTAAAATAGAATAAAATAAGAGGCAGCAAGGAATGAGTGCGTAATGAGGAGCAATTCCATATATGGGAATTGTTCTTTGAATGATCTCTGTGTCTTGATCTCAAGGGGGCAGCCCTATATTTGGAGCTGGCACTCATTCATGCGTACGGTCTCCCATGGAAGTTGAACTCATTCATGCCTTGATCTCCCATGGAAGTTGAACAAAGACTCTTGTGGGTCCATCCAGGGGCCAGTTGGGGCTCCATTAATTCAATGCCTGTGCCCTGATCTTCATTTAGTTCTCTTATTCAGATTTTCATTGACTGTATTAATACTTACATATGGATGCAAGAAGCTGCCTTATGGTTACTCAGACCATCCCACTCAGGTTTTTTCCTCCATGGATTAGCAGTAGTCCTCCAGGGTTTCAGACAGGGGCATTTCCCAGCCCTATCTTGACATGTCTGCGGTTGAACCTGGCAGGACTTCATCCACACCTGTCATTTAGAGGACATGATGCAGTCAGCTGTCAGATTGCCCTCATTCCTCCCTTGGCCACTAGCAAGTTCATGTATCAGGGGTTGGCCATGGTGAGCACTGGCCAAGGGTGAGACCCATGTCCATCAGCAGACCCGTGTGGCTGGGCTAATCCTCACAAGCCTCCCTACTGGTGGCAGTGGTAGCGTCCAGTATGCAGGCAGGAGACAGGGCAGGTGAGATGCATCCTGGGAGGAACCCAGTGCAGGGCTTTGTCCCAGAGTCTGAGTGCTGGGACTGGAATCTGCTTTACCACTGAATCTCAAATGTTCCTTCTTCTCTCCAGTATCTACATGCCAAATTTTGGCACAAAGTTAATTTCTGACTGAGTAGAGTACACACAAGCTGCCACCAACCCATTTCTGGAAACTTGTCCTGTTTGACATAGTCTACAGTTGCATCTCCGAGTTTAAAATGATGCCTCCAAGCAATGTTCTCCATCCCAGCCATCTCCTAATGGCTGTAACACTGGGCAGACGGCTTTCATTAAAAACAACACAAAGCACGCCGTCCCTTTGCAAATTCCCTGACACTCTGATTACCTTTTGGGGTCCCCAGGCAGATGGATGGACAGGTGCGCCGTCTACATCTATATCTGCTAATTTAAATGTCTGGGCATTAGAGTCACTTTTAATTTGAGTTGCACAAGAGTGTTGCTCCATAGATAAAACTCGTTTTCATTTGAGGACAAATAATAGTCTTGGGGAAAAAAAAAGATTTGTTTTTTCTCCCCTGAATGGAACAAGCTGGCTAACTAATTAGCAATGTCCGCAGTATCTTTGAAACAGAAAAGAGCTACATTGTTTTGCATATTGTCATACCCCTTTTCAACAAAGCATAAAGCCTCTGAAAGGTTGTGATCATGCTCCCAGTTATGCACTAACGATGTTCCTTCATTTGAATGGCTCTTATTTGATGTCGTGGAAAAAAGGATAGCCATTTTCAAAAACACAGGGCTTTTTCATGCGGTAGACATGCAACAGGGCCTATTTGTTGTGCCTGATTGTGTTTTTATGGTACAATTGAAAAGTGGAGATTGGGCACTAATTACCAAAGTGATCATGCTGTGTGTTTTTTTGCTTCTTAAAAAGTGTGTTTCCCCCACAACCAACTCCGATCCTCACATTATTATGTGCTTGGGTGATTGTTACAACATGTGGCCAAATCACAAATCAGTCCACATTTCTTGTGCCACCATTTCACTTTTGGCAGCGCTGTAGTGGTGAAATTGCTCACTAGTGGTGTCATGAATTTAGGGCACAAATTCCTAATCTGGAGTTAGGCTGGCATAAATCCCTTGTGCCGGCCCAGAAGTGTCGCAAGCGCATTTGGATCACTCTTGGAGTCAGGATGTCGCGTGTTTCTGACACGCTTCCTTACGGTCTAATGGGACTTGGCCTCTCCAAGAAAAAAAGAAAAGAAAAAATGCATTTCAATGCAATAAATTAATGAATTAAAAGATTTTAGTGTGACCAAGGCCAAGTCACTAATCCTGGTTTTCTTTTGATTGCCTAATCCCATTGCTTCTCTCTCATGTCCACGTCTCAAGTGGGCTTTTCATTTGAGCCTCTTGAGGCTGTCAGGGCAAGTCATGCCTTAAACATGCCTTAAGTTCCACGAGTTCCTTACGTTCCAGTGGCTCTTCCACACCACGTGATGGTTCAGACATAACATGCCCGATCCCGGCTGGTCCCTAGAGTGTACATAATCCCTCCTCGCCTCACTTGTGATTGCTGCTGCCACCTTTTTCGGTTTGACAAACCCATTGGCGCTAGCTCAGAAGAAAAAATATTTTGCTTCAAACTAGGAAAGGAAATGCGGCACCACACGAGCTCCTTGGTGTCAGGTCTTGTGTGATTCAGATGCTTGTAGGAATCAATTGTAAACCTCAAAAAGTACTTTTGTGCATTTGGAAGACTGAGATAGAAACATGTTGGGCATATGTTAAGGAACACCTTTTCTTCCAAGCACATGTTTGAGGTGGTGTCTCCCTTTTTATATGGTGCTCCCCCCCCTTATCAATTTTTCACTTTCTCATAAAGGGAAAACACCCTGAAAACTACAATAAACAGTAAAAGGTAGGTAGAATTAAACTTGGCAGCAGCATACCAAAGTCATTTGGTATATGGGGCCCATACATTTTTGGCAGCACTTCTTCATTACAAAATTATTTTCAGTAGTAGTCATGACATGAAATGAATAACAATGGCCAGAGAAGAAATGCAGACAGTAAGCATTTTGTATATTTATATATGTATATTTCTATATAACTTCATATATATAATCATACAAATAAACAATTGAAAAATAAATTCAAAAGAAACACGGTAAGTTATCTTCTTTAAAAGATAACTTTAAAAGATAACTTGGGGTGGCCTCTCTCTGCAGCTTGGCACCCTCTTTTTACGCTACTGAAACCGATTTTCAGAAATGAAGTTTCCTTTTCCTCTGGCTTATTTTTGGGAGGGTCTGGCTAGGACATTTGTTTCATAAAGAAAACATGTGGGTCAGTTGTCCAGTCAAATAGTTTAGTTTAACAAACACTGTATATGCTAATTACAACCTCCCCCCACTATGTAACAGTCATTTAATGAAGTTAAATTCAAGTGATGTTCCTCTTATATTTAGCAGGGGGAGAGTAATTGTCCCTCTTCACCCCTGCGCAGTCTTTCTAATGGCTGTTGCTGGTGATCTGCCTTTTTTTTTTTTAGATTGTGAGCCTTTTGGGACAGGGAGCCGTTTAACTTTATTATTATTACTATTTGCCTGTAAACCGCTTTGTGAACTTTGTGTTGAAAAGCGGTATATAAGTACCTGTTGATTGATTGAATAAATTGTAGTTGCTTGTTATTTAGTCCAACGTTCTGCCTGGTTTTATATCTGGGAATTTATTTCAGGAGACCACTACACGATTTGAATCTTACAGTGCAATCTAGGCAAATCTATTCAGAGTTGCAGAGTGTTGACTGGGGCTTAGTCTCAAATAAGCATGTACAGCATTGCAGCTTTACCTGTTGTATAACTAGGGTAAGTGATGAAGTGTTGGCATCAATGTCCTCTGTGCATCTGAAATCTGAAGAAAGTCTGCAGGTAACAAGGAGAGCCAAATACATATCTGGCCCAGAAACCTCAGCGAAAACCACTGATCCTCTTCTCTCATATATTGTGAGCGTTGTATAAAGTAAAATATTAGATAATGTGTTTTATGTATTAAGTGATCCAAATGAAACATCTTGCCCCACTTTCTCAAGGAGTGATTCCCTCCTTGCTGAAAAATATGTTAGTTCTCCAGCATTCCGATTATGATTTTCCTGTGGCCCACACGGCAGTGCTTAAGATTTTGACATCCCTGGTATCTTACACCCATTCATTTGTTCCCTCTAGTTTTTAATTGTTCTAATATCTGTGTAGACTTTGTTAATGAGTTGTTCCTTTTTAAAAAAAAAATCCAGTTTTGTGTCAGAGGTGGAATTTATGAAAAATAAATGAGAACATATACGCTTTGGAAAGCAAAGGGCATTTTATAGCGATTATATCTGTGCAAAACAACTCTTACAAGTTCAATTATTCTACAGCCTTTTGGTCTTTTGACCTTGGAGGATTTATTACAACTAGCCCCGAGCTTGAGGATATTAAAATGACAAATTTAAAATCTAATGCGATGGACTGACACTCAAATGATCAAATATTCTAGAGCAGTGGTCTTCAACCTTTTCATGCCACAACCTCAATATATTAATAAATAAGGCATGAGCTTGGGGCACCCACTGTCGATCCCACCCCTTCCCATGATCATAAGAACATAAGAGCCCTGCTGGATCAGGCCAAAGGCCCATCTAGTCCAGCTTCCTGTATCTCACAGCAGCCCACCAGGTGCCCCAGGGAGGCATGAGACAACAAGATGCTTGCATCCTGTTGCCATTCCCTTGCACCCGGTACCAGTAGCCCACCACCTTTGTAAGGAGGTTGCACAATCCATCATTGCCTATAGCCCACGATGGACCTTTCCTCCAGAAATCTGTCCAATCCCCTCTTAAAGGCATCAAGACCAGATGCCATCACCACCTCCTGTGGCAGAGTTCCATAGACTAACTACCCGCTGGGTAAAAAAGTACTTCCTTTTATCTGTTTTAACTCTCCCAACCCTCAGTTTTAGCAGATGCCCCCTGGTTCTGGTGTTTTGAGAGAGGGAAAAGAACATCCCTCTATCGACTTTATCCCTTCCATGCATGATTTTGTATGTCTCAATCATGTCCCCCCTCAGACGCCTTTTTTCTAGACTGAAGAGCCCCAAACGCTGCAGTCTTTCTTCATAAGGGAGGTGCCCCAGCCCCATAATCATTTTTGTCGCTCTCTTCTGCACCTTTTCCAGCTCCACTATGTCCTTTTTGAGATGCAGCGACCAGAACTGGACACAATATTCCAGGTGTGGCCTTACCATCGATTTGTACAATGGCATGATAATATTGGCTGTTTTATTCTCAACCCCTTTTTTAATGACCCCAAGCATGGAATTGGCCTTCTTAATTGCTGCCGCACACTGGGTCGATACCTTCATTGAATTGTCCACCAGCACCCCAAGAGCTCTCTCCTGAGCTGTCACAGACAGCTCAGAACCCATTAGCCTATAGGTGAAGTTTTAGTTTTTTGCCCCAACGTGCATCACTTTACATTTGTCTATTTTGAAACGCATCTGCCATTTGGCTGCCCATTCCCCCAACTTGGAGAGATCCTTCTGGAGCTCTTCACAATCCTTTCTGGTTTTCACCACCCGGAAAAGTTTGGTGTCATCTGCAAACTTGGCCACCTCGCTGCTTATCCCTGTCTCCAGGTCATTTATGAACAAGTTGAAAAACACGGGCCCCAAGACAGATCCCTGGGGCACTCCACTTTTCACCTCTCTCCATTGTGAAAATTGCCCATTGACCCCCACTCTCTGTTTCCTGGGCCTCAACCAATTCTGGATCCATAAGAGGACCTGCCCTCTTATTCCCTGACTGTGAAGTTTCTTCAGCAGCCATTCAGATCCTATCTACCTACTCGTAGCACTGTTCACTGTAACTAAATATTATTAGAGATATAATAACAGAAAAAGTCACCATTATGTCTGGCACTAATGAAAGCTACTTTTGCACAGTTACTAAGAACCTGAGCAGGACTGGGACACAATCTCCTGGCACTTGAAGAGATACATCAGATGCTTCCCCCTTAACTGGTGGGAACTCTATTCCAGTTGTTTTCAACCTTTTTCATTTCCATAAGTTGCTACGACCCATAACTGAGTCTTCACAACCCCACTGGGGTCTCCACCCCCACTTTTGAACAACACTGCTCTAGAAAACCTTATCTGATTGCAACAGCTAATGCCGTTATTTAAGAAATTTAATTGGATAGTTTGTTCCCTTGCCATTTTCCGGAAGGAGGAAATATAAAATCAGAAACAGAGTCCAGGCTTGTAATGAACATTTTTTATTCTGGGGAAAAAAATCATCATATTTTATATGAAAGTATGAAAGCCTCCATACATAAGGGACATGGTGGCGCAGCGGGTTAAACCGCTGCTGTTGGGCTTTCCGACTGGAAGGTTGGGAGTTCAAGACTGCGTGATGGAGTGAGCTCCCGTTGCTTGTCCCAACTCCTGCCAACCTAGCAGTTCGAAAGCACCTAAATGCAAGTAGATAAATAGGGACCACTTCGGTGGGAAGGTAACGGCGTTCCGTGTGCTACGGTGTAGAGTCATGCTGGCCACATGACCACAGACGCTTGTCCTCAGACAAAACGTCGGCTCTACAGGCTTTGAAACAGAGATGAGCACCGCCCCCTACAGTCGGTCACGACTAGACCATTTGGTCGTGGGAACCCTTTACCTTTACCTTTTATGAAAACCTACACTGTTACAGAAGACACTGATAATGAAATCTCCAGAATATAAATTACTTCAGTTAACAATGTAGATATTTAATACAATGTACAAAAATCAGGAGGCTAAGAAACAGGACAAGACCATTTCATGTTTTATAAAAGACACCAGAAACAAGTAAACAGGAACAACTGAGCATTCTGCAATGGCCATCCTTAGGGATGGATGGCAGAAGCATGCTATCACATGCAACAGCCCCACTGTCATAGATGGTGAGTGGCAGCAGTCATGCAACAGCAGCTCATGAAGATGCCAGTAAGTTGGCATGGGTGTGTGCGTGGGGGAAGAATGGGATTTGGGCAGGGATGGGGTGTGTTGAGGGAAAGGGGCAGTTGTTGCCTTCAGCGGCTTTGCCATTATTTTATCCCCTTGAACCACCTCCTTAGGTTCACTTGGAGTTGTGCCAGTGAAAAAGCTGGTGATGATCCTATTGGGGAAGCAGAGGTTGATCCCAGGGTAAAGGAACACAAGTTTCTGTACCTTGAAGAGGCCTCCAGGACTGCCCCCCCCCCAGCATACAGCATGCGCTGCATTGGATTGAGGGAGATTTAATCGGGATTGAACTATTACAGAGATAATGTTGGCCACCTGAAGACTCTTACATTAATTTTTAGTTTGTTGCATCAAACAAATGCAAACACCATCAATCTATTCCTTATAAATTAATTTTATGTCAACATTTTGTAAAGCTCTGTTAGAAAATTATCTGCACTCCACAAAATATTCATCATTCATCCAGTTCTAATTTTTTTAAAAAAATTTACTCCAGGAAAACATAATGGGTTGGGTTGTACCCTAAATTTAGTTAGCTGAAGCTTTAATCAATTCCAACAGAAATAAACCAGGACTAATTTTGTTACATTGAACAGAGACAAGACAGGCTCCCATAATTTCAAGGGCGCAATCCTATGCAACTTTCCAGCACAGATGCAGCCACAATGCAACCCAGAGATAGGAGAACAAACATTCCGTTATTTTGACGAGGCCTCTGTGACTGTGCCCCTTCTGCAGGATCTGACCCATTGGCACAGCTGCATCAGTGCTAGAAGGTTGGACAGAATTGGGCCCTTAGTCATACATGGACGTTATTCAGACTCTAAGAATGTGGTAAGACACACATGAATACGTGACTGAGGGAAACCCCTTAGGCCAGATGGTTCCCAAACGTCTCAGAAGTTGCGAAGCCTGTGTTTGTGAGGGTTAGGGTTGGGGGAAGAGTAGCAGCACCATCTCTATGACCGTGCTTTACTGGGCAGATAGGGAATTTTGCAGCTTACCTGGGGGTTGCCAAGGCTCTCTGGAGGGTGTACTGTACTTTAAGCTGCAATACTACACACATTTACTTGACATTGAACTCAATGGGACTTACTTCTGAGTATACCTTATAAGGGTGTGATATTAGCCTCCGTTTTCAGGAACGGTACAGGACAATGCTGGGAACATTGTGGGAAGCTCAGTGGAGCTGGACTGAAAAGGAACAGGTGACATCTGCGGGTCAAAAGTGGGTTACCCTAATGTGAAAAACACCGTCAGAGCTTAGGGCAAACAGTGAGACATCCAAATATAGCCTTCCAGAAGTAGATCCCTCTGCCAAGTGAATGACTGCGCTAGTTTAACATAAGAAAAGCAGGATAAATGCTGTCAAGTGAATACTATCCATTCAAATTTTCTTTTAAGCAGTTAGGTGTCGCTGCCAATGACCCTGATTTCCAAGGTATCATTACCATGCCTGTTTGTCAACCACTTTGATTGCTATAAATGTAACACTAAAGCCTCTTCAAAATCTTGCTCATTCCCCCTCAGTGATTCCAGCACAAATGATATTTCATGAATAAAATGGCAAGGAAAGAAGAAATTCAACAAGGTCCTTGTTGCTAAGTTGTTAAAATGATATGGCAATATATTTATAGCAGTTTAAAGAAATTAATTTGTGGAGTGCAGACATGCCTTACATACATTGATAAAGCTAAACTGAATGTAAAATACAATGGAAGTGAAACACTTTTATGTAAAAGGAATGGGAAAACACCCAGTAATGAAAGCAGGAGACTATATTGATTTCCCAGGTCTCTGAGGGCATAATAAGCAGCAAAGGCATTCATTCAGATGGCCAACACACATAATTGGCTGACACAAGCCTAATGCTTGCTACGTAAAAGAAAATAAGGCACGGCCAAGCAGGTGGAGGGATAGCCACTTTCTCTTGAAGGAGACAAACAAACCCGGTGTTAGTCCTCTTTCGATTATGCAGTTATCAGCTCAGGCCATTTCCTAATTTTACACAACACAGAGCCCAATCCAGAACTACTCAGCTCCTGTAAGAGCGGCAGTACCAAAATGGCGACCGTTGCATCCAGTGGGAGCCAGGCAACCACCAGAGGCTCCTCGGGAGAAGGGGTCATTCATCCCCATCCCCTGGGGAAAGCCCCGTCGCCAGCAATGGGGCTCCTCAGTTCACTGCTGGCTACTTTGCCTGGCTCCTCCCCTCTCCCGCCCGGTTCCTCCCCCTCTCCCCACGGGCTTACCAGTGGCCTGTGCTGCTGGAGCAGTGGCTGGCCACCTGCCCATTCGCATTGGGGAATGGAGCCCCAGTGTGAGCACTGAAGTGTCGCAAACATGCATGTTTGGGACACTTTTAACCGGCGGTACACGCATACCACCGGCGATAGGGCCATAGTATGGCCCTAGGAAGCCCTTTTGGGTCCATTAATGGCTTGAGAAAATGGGAGAGGATGGAAAGGGAGAGGACCTGCCTGCCGTAATGTGCCAGCAACATGCTGAATGCAGGCTGAGACTGCGCGTGCGGCAGAACAACATGGTAGAATGGATTGCACCACTTCAGGCTGCAGGTGAGGGAACCACACTCTGGAGTGCTCCCTTTTGTTAAAAACTCCTGGCAAATTAAAAATAAATCAGAAGAGCCAAAGGGCTGTTCAAGAATCTCTCTCTTTGATAAGGTTTGGTTTCCATATGCAAGGACTTATTTTATGTGAGGAAAAATTCAGAAGCGGTACTCCTGTAGTCTGAAATGGCACAGTTCATTATAACTACCTGATGCATGCATAGACTCAGCCAAATCTCAATATATTAGAAGGTCACTCATGGTGATAGCCACGTGTCCCTTGTGGAACTCAGCAATACCAGTTCCAGAGAAGACCGCCACTTTTTATTTGCTGTTCCTTGTGGCAATGCTGATGGCACTAGAATATTTTGGCATGCCAGTCAGTGCTCCTGTTTCAGGAGACAGACAATACTCATAGTGCTGACATCTTGAGTTGCCTTGACAAAACAAACAAAAAGCACCATACAACGCTTGGCAATTAGCACCAAATTTAAATGACCAACTCCCAGTTCTTGACTGCAGTGAGAGATTCAGGTGCCAAAATCTGCATTCCGGTTTCCATTTTCTAGTGACGCATTTGAGGGCAACATATTCAAGCACAGAATATGCTTGAAATGACAGATAATTTTTTTTCTAGCTTTGCAGCATTATTTTAAAACCATGTAATAATCCCTCACTCTTACTACAGTACTTATACATGAGCATATGTCAAACTCACATCTGCTGAACTAAACCGTCACACACTGTGAAATTAGCATTACATGGGCGCATTAAATAATTTGAGCTATCTTGTAGATGTGGAAAAAAACCCAGTTAATAATAACTGATTTTTTTTGTTTGTTTAGCGTTTTTTGATAAAATACTTAGATTGCAAAAGATTGGGACAAAATATCTACTCTGTATAATGCTCCCAATAGTATGTGTAGTAATATTCCTGCCCAGGAGAATTTTAAAATAACTTCACCTAAACTGGTTTTCAAACTGTAGATGAACACAGATACGTTACAGGACAAAGATCCACATTTTTGCTATCTGGTTTGGCACCTTCTAGCCTCTAGCAGGGTTAACACACACACACACACAAACGCACACACACACCCCCTAGTTTTTGTGCATTTGTAACTCTGGTTGCATTTCTGCTGTTCCCTTTCTCTTAAAGTGGTCAGGAAATCAGGTGTTGCGTTTACACATCTGCTTTGGCAACTGTATTTGGATTAAGCACAGGTGTCCTCTTCAGAAGGTATGGAGGGTACACTGTCACGGGAAACAGTGTCAATGCTTTGTACTTCGGACTGAAGGTGGACAGATACCTCAACAGCTATTTCTTTGCCATGGTCATTCACAGAGCCATCATCTGAATCCCCTGCTGGAGAGTGACTGCGCTTGATTTCCGGGTTTAAGGGGTACAGCCCCTCTTGAGCACTAAGGGCCTGGGTCTGTTTGACTCGATCTCCAACTTCATCAGGGTCATCAACTTTCACTGCTTCAAAGATCTCTTCCATGAAGGCCCTGCAGTTCAGGATGAGTGGTGGGAGAGGGATACTTCGGGCAAGCTCTTCAATGTAGCGCGCAAACTCCATGGTCTTGAACTGCGTGACTTTCGCCAGTTCAAGCGTCTTGGCAGAGGTAATGATAGGAATGCGTTTGGCAATTTCAAAGGCCTTCTGCAGTTTCTCGGCTCCTTCTGTCCTGAAGAACTCATTGATGGCCTTCTCTGTCTTGCGGAGATGGCTGCTCATCATGCAAAGGCGGGTTATATTTAAGATCATGATGATAGTAAAGGCAACGAGGCAGACGATCATGTAGTAGATGCCCATGTCCCCAGAGGTAGAGACCACCCTGAGGGTGACAGAGTAATACGAAATGCCATTTTCATTGCTAGCAACACAGGTGTATCGCCCCCGGTCGCCAAAGGTGACACTTGTGATATTAAGGACACTGTTGGAAATCAACCATCTTCCATCTAAAGAAAAAAATACAGATTATTATATGGTTACAGATTAATAGTTAATCCTTTACATACACAGATAATAGGAAATGGTGGGGTACAGAAGCAGACTACTGCTCTGTCTAGGTCAGCACTATCAGCAGCTCACCAGAATTCCAGACAGGAATTTTTCTCTGCCCTACCACTGGGCCAGAATCTTCTCAAAATACCCTTTGAATGGAGTATCCGAGCAGGGGATAATTCAAGACAGGGAAGATGAACACCTCACAACATGCAACTGGTCATCTTTTAATTAACATCTTTTAATTAAAAGGCAACTGGCCTTTTAATTAACCAAGATCAAATACGTTTACCTAGTCAAGAAAATAGTTTTAATACCAGCGAGGTCAATGGATCAGATGATGATACTAGTTGTTCCCAAGGAAGTTGGGAACCAGACAAGTGTTTGTGAGAGTGGGGACGGGGACACTGACAGTGCTGCAGAGATTGCAGCACTGCTCTGCTAAAGAGCATTTTTTTCTTACCAGCGGGGCAGCGCTGGCCTCCTAAGAATGTAAGAAGAGCCCCACTGGATCAGGCCAAAGGCCCATCTAGTCCAACTTCCTGCATCTCACAGCGGCCCACCAGATGCCTTAGGGAACACACAAGACAACTAGATATGTGCATCTTGTTGCCATTCCCCTGCATCCAGCACTCCGAGGTAGCCTGCCTCTAAAGTAAGAAGGTTGCACTAACCATCATGGCCTGTAGCCTGCAATGAACTTTCCTCCAGAAATCTGTCCAGTCCCCTTTTAAAGGCATCTAGGCCAGATGCCGCTCGGGGGTCTCATAACTAACTTGGGAGTCCTGCAGGGTCCTGGAGGCTCACAGCCCCCTATGATCTCCTCTACAGCTGCTGTAAAAAGCTCTTATCTCCTATGTAAAGCCACTTCCAGTTTTGGGGGAAATCAGCTCCTCCCCCACCCCCGCAAGAAAAAAAGCCTCTTGGCAGAAGCAGCGCTGCAATCTCTGCAGCACTGTCACTGCTATTAGAGCAGGGTCACTCCCCTTAAAGGGGAATGCCCTGCTTCCTGTTCCCCTGGTGGGTCATGACCCACCTGTTTGGGAACCACTGTACTAAAGCATCTCTACAAACCTGATTGTGATTGTTAATTTGCATATTACTTTTGTAATAACAGAAAGTAATTAACCAGCAAGTACTATTACTTAAAGAAGGCCACAGTCTGGAAGGAATGATTTTCCCTTCATGTCTCCAAAAAAAAAAAAGGGGTGATGAATAAGTGAATGGCGAAGACCCAGATAATTGCAGCACACCTGGTCTATTGCATCAAGCTAGGCAAACAGTACCACTTACCACTTCCATTTTGCTCCAGCAGATGTCCTTTTGAGTTGTACCAAAGGATGGAGTCATACGAGCTAATGTTCAGCTTGCATTGAACAAAAGCACAGTTCCCCTCTTTCACTATGACATCCGGTGCTGCGGCTGATTTTGCCAAGGCTCGTAAGATGGGAAGAAATGATGCATTGACAGGCAGGAACCTGGACCCAGATGGAACCGTCACGTTGGAGGCCACATTTTCTAGTGCAAACACACTTGTTCCAAGAAGGAGAGTCAAGAGGCAACAACTGAGCTTCATGGAAGCGAGATGAGAAAAAAACCACAAACAACTAGGGCAGATTGTTTACAATGAAGCCACCTGCATTATGCCGGCCACCAAAGCTCTTGACCAATTCAGCAGCAGAGAAACGTTGAAGATGTTTGTTTACACATAAATGAAAAATCCAACTGCAACGATAAAAGCATGAGCAAAAGTTATTAATAATGCAAAGCTTTACAATTTTCAAATGTAAGTACCTGGTGAACAGATTCCAAAGGGGAATTATGAAAAAGTGTCAATCGACTTGGCCTGAGTTAAGATTAAGGTGAACATTTGTTAGCGCAATCACCGATGGATTGGTTATTCACATACAATACAACAGCATTTCTCAGACTGTGGATCACAACCCAATGTGCGATGGGCTTGCAAACCCATGTGCTGGGCCATGATGCAACAGTCCCTGTAGTGCTGCAATGCCTTTTTGGCAACCCCTGGAGGCCACTTCCGGGTCATGCCAGGCCCACAACCTACTTCAATAGCCTCCACAGGCCCCAGAATGCCCGGCGGAAGCGACCAGAAGCAACTTCCAGTCTGTGGATGCAACTTCTGTTCGTTACATTGGTAGGAAGTCATTTTCATGGGGTATTCTGGAGCTAGCAGAGGCCAATGGCATGGGTCACAGGCCCAGTGCAACCTGGAAGTGGCCTTTGGGGGCTTCCAAGAAGGCACTGTGGCACCACAGGGAGCTTTGTGTCATGACCCACTACGAACAATGAGGTACACTGTGGCACTAAAAAGTTTGAGAACCACTGCATTAAAAACAGGAAAAGAAACATAAGAATTGCATGCTGTTCCCGTTGTGTTTCCATGGTACAGTTTAAATGGAACACAATTGTTCACCTATGCCAAGAGCCACCAGTCATACTTGCCACATGATGGTATTAAAAGGGTAAAAAGCAGTACAAGTTATTAGCACTCCTTTTCCTCCAGATCAAAAACTTGAAGGGGACCTTGAAATGAAAGTAAGAGACACAAATCAGGGGGGTGACCAAGAGAGACAGGACTGTTATCATGGGGGACTTCAATTATCCTCTGGGTCAATTATCAACTGGGTCAACTGGTGCTCTGGTCAAGAAAGAGAGACCGGATTCCTTGACGTGCTGAATGACTGTGCCTTAGAGCAGCTAGTCATGGAGCCCACCAGAGGACAGGCGACTCTGGATTTAATATTGTGTGGTACTCGGGACCTAGTTAGGGATGTAAGTGTTACTGAGCCATTGGGGAACAGTGACCATCATGCAACGCTTCCAATTTGCCTATATAATGGAGGGCAGGCACATGCTAATCTCCCATGCAAATTGGAAGCATTGCATGATGGTCTCTGCTCACATGTGGCTTTTTCAGACACTGACTCAGATTTTTGAAAGTGGAAACACAGGGATTTCAAACTGAAGTCAGCAAATATTAAGAACCAACTACAAAAAAGAAAAAAACTAAGGCTAAGCTCACCATGACCTTAAAAGTTATGATTAAAGAGGCATTGGCACTGGAAAAATGTTTTGAATGGGTGGGGGAAGGTCTGCACTATGGATGCCTTCCTGATCTGTGGAGCACTGGTCTACCCGTGGCTGGTCCTAATGGGTAGATCTGGGCTCCGGAGCCCAGGTCTACCCTTGGCCGTTCCTAATGGGTAGATCTGGGCTCTGGAGCCCAGGTCTACCCTTGGCCGTTCCTAATGGGTAGACCTGGGCTCCCCATGCAATGTTGCAAGGGCCACTGGTGCCCCCCTAGACTGCCCCAAGATGGTGCCCAGGGCTCGTGCCCCCCCTGCCCCCCTAGATCCACCACTGCTAGTTAGTACAGTTAGAAATAAATTGAAAGGTAAGGTAAAAAGAGTCCAGTCTCTCCAGGCTGCGTGGAGGCTATTTAAAATAACAGTAGTAGAGGCCCAGCGGAAGTGTATACCGCAAAGAAAGAAGGGCTCCACGATGTCCAGGAGGGTGCATGGCTGACAAAGTTGGAAAGGCTGTAAAGAGCAAGGAAGCTTCCTTCCATAAATGGAAGTCTTGCCCAAGTGAGGAGAATAAAAAAGAACATACATTCTGGCAAAAGACATGTAAGAAGGTGATATAAGAAAGAGTTTGAAGAACACATGGCCAGCAACATAAAGGAGAATAATAAAAGCTTCTTCAAATACGTTAGAAGCAGGAAATTTGCCAGAGAGGCGGTTGGCCCACTGGATGGTGAGGGAGGGAAAGAGGAGATAAAAGGGGGAGATCGCAGAGAAATTAAATGAATTTTTTGTGTCCGTCTTCATGGCAGAAGACCTTGGGCAGATACTGGTGCCCAAACAGCCCTTAATTCCTAATGAAGGAATTAAGTTGGATAATGGTTAATAAAGATGTTTTAGATCAAACTGGTAAACTAAATATAAATAAATAAGTCACCAGGCCCAGATGGTATACACCCAAGAGTGGGCAGAAGATTTAGCCGAGAGGGTTAATGCCTCCGTTTGCCCGAAGATAACACCTGAAGATCTCAAGGTCGTGAGCTCGGGACTGCAGGAAGTCTCTGAGAGAGCGGCAGACCTTGCAGCTGCGGCTGATTAGAAGCTGAGCTTCAGCTGCCTCGTGGGAGGAGGAGTGTGCTGAGAGTCAGCTGCGTCTCTGGTGTGAGCAGGGAAGCATCAGCCAGCAGAAGACAGACGGGTGGCTAAAGAAAGAAGGCTAAATCTAGAAAGGAAGATCTGAATGTGTGTAGTTCTTGAAAGACAGAACATTTCTGTAAATTGTAAAAACCTTCGGGTTTATGAAAAAGTCTGCCTATGTAAACCGCCTTGAGTTGTAATCACTAGAGAAATCTAGTGATCTTAAGAAAGGCGGTATATAAATACATGTATTATTATTATTATTATTATTATTATTATTAAGGAACTAAAGAACAAAGTTGCTGAACTCTTAACTAGAGTATGCAACTTGTCCGTTCAAATAGCCATGGTGCCAGAGGATTGGAGGATAGCCAATGTCACCCCAATCTTTAAAAAAGGGAGAAGCGGGGCCCTGGAAACTACAGGCCGGTCAGCCTAACGTCTGTTCAGGGTAAGATGGTGGAAAGCCTCATCAAAGATAAAATCCTAAAACACGTAGAGGAGCAAGTGTTGCTGAAGGAAAGTCAGCATGGCTTCTGTAAGGGTAAGCCTTGCCTCAGGAATTCTTTGAAAAGGTCAACAGGCATGTGGATGTGGGAGAACCGGTGGATATCATATACCTGGATTTTCAGAAGGCGTTTGACACAGTCCCCCACCAAAGGCTGCTGAAGAAACTTCACAGTCAGGGAATAAGAGGGCAGGTCCTCTTATGGATTCAGAAGTGATTGAGGGCCAGGAAACAGAGAGTGGGGGTCAATGGGCAATTTTCACAATGGAGAGAGGTGAAAAGCGGAGTGCCCCAGGGATCTGTCTTGGGGCCAGTGCTTTTCAACTTGTTCATAAATGACCTGGAGACAGAGATAAGCAGCGAGGTGGCCAAGTTTGCGGATGACACAAAACTTTTCCGGGTGATAAAACCAGAAGGGATTGTGAAGGGCTCCAGAAGGATCTCTCCAAGTTGGGGGAATGGGCAGCAAAATGACAGACGCATTTCAATGTAGAGAAAAGTAAAGTGATGCGCATGGGGGCAAAAAATCAAAACATCTATAGGCTAATGGGTTCTGAGCTGTTTGTGACAGCTCAGATCTTAGGGTGCTGGTGGACAACTCGATGAAGGTGTTGACCCAGTGTGCAATGGCGGTGAAGAAGGCCAATTCCATGCTTGGGGTAATTAAAAAGGGGGTTGAGAATAAAACAGCCAATACTATTATGCCATTGTACGAATCGATGGTAAGGCCACAACTAGAGTATTGCGTACTGTTCTGGTCACCACATCTCAAAAAGGATGTAGTGGAGCTGGAAAAGGTGCAGAAGAGAACAGTCTTGACCCATATCCACTAGCCTTGCCCCTGCCAATGATGCACATACCAACCCTGCCCCCTTGCTTCCAGTGAATGTGGGGAGACTTCTTCCTCCCCATGACTAGAAACTTGGAACATTCACAATTATGGGGAGAATCGATCTTTGTGCCCAGCATTTGCCTCTGCAGAAAAACGTGGAATGTGGAGAGAGCAGAAAGATGGGGCTGGCTCGGGTGCTTCATCACCAGTGGGTAAGGTTAGTTCTAGAAAAGCTCCTCAGGCACCTGCTCTTCATGGGAGAGCAAATGAGAGGTTTTTCACCATATGCTAGAAAGGTCTGTGACAGCTCAAGAGAGAGATCTTGGGGTGCTGGTGGAAAATTCAATGAAGGTATCGACCCAGTGTGCGGCAGCAATGAAGAAGGCCAATTCCATGCTTGGCGTAATTAAAAAAGGGATTGAGAATAAAACAGCCAATATTATCATGCCACTGTACAAATCGATGGTAAGGCCACACCTGGAATATTGTGTACAGTTCTGGTCGCCGCACCTCAAAAAGGACATAGTGGAGCTGGAAAATGTACAGAAGAGAGCGACGAAAATGATTACGGGGCTGGGGCATCTCCCTTATGAAGAAGGACTGCAGCGTTTGGGGCTCTTCAGTCTAGAAAAAAGGCGTCTGAGGGGGGACATGATTGAGACATACAAAATTATGAATGGAAGGGATAGAGTCGATAGAGGGATGTTCTTTTCCCTCTCTCAAAACACCAGAACCAGGGGACATCCGCTAAAATTGAGTGTTTGGAAAGTTAAAACAGAAAGGAAATATTTTTTACCCAGAGGGTAATTAAAATGTGGAACTCTTTGCCACAAGAGGTGGTGATGGCATCTGGCCTAGATGCCTTTAAATGGGGTTGGACAGATTTCTGGAGGAAAAGTCCATTAACATAGTATAGTCTTCTAACACTATAGTCCTAGGATATATGAGGAAAAAAAAAAGACTGGTTTACCAAACATCAGTACTTTTATGAATACCAAATTAATGTGTCACCAAAATCTAACACATAATTTAGGAGTGCTTAAGCTGCCCTGAAAATGAATAGGGTTAAGCCCACTTTGCATTAGACTGCAGCCAGTGGTTTTAACAAAGTTAAAAGGGCTGCAGTTGATCATAGCATTCAGAAGCACTTTCTGATGTTTGTCCATTTCAAAATTCATGACATAGACTACTTTGCTGAATGACAACACATAGCAACAAAAAATTCTATATACCTTGAACATGCAGCCTGGCTTCATCAATCTAACCATACTTAAGACTCCAAGCACTCTTTGTTATCTCAGACGATCTAGAATAGCAACTGAAATAATATTAATTCTTATAGCAATCAAGACTGATGTATGAACTGTGACCCACCAAATATTATATGTAAACGTCTAAATTTTACTCCTCAAATAGTAATCTTACAAAGCCTAGTCTGCTTTATGCGATTCCTTGTCTGTGTATTCTCTCTCTCCTACATCTTCTAATACCTGAAATAGTCTAGATCAGTGTTTCTCAATGCTGATCTTCCTGCTGGAATACCAATTCTAGGCTTGGGAAGCCAGAAGCAATGTGACTGGTAAGAGGCTCAGGGCAGATGGGTAGGCTTTTTCAAGCATGCATAAAGCACATGCTAGAGCTCTACCCAACAACCCTCCTATTGCTATTTGTCATGACGCATTGATGTACTGGGGTATAACCTCAACAATGATAGAATGATCTCAATCCGGATCCAAGGCAAACCTTTCAACATCACAGTAATCCAAGTCTATGCCCCAACCACCGATGCTGAAGAAGTTGACCATTTCTATGAAGACCTACAACACCTTCTAGAATTAACACCAAAAAAAGATGACCTTCTCATCATAGGGGATTGGAATGCTAAAGTAGGCAGTCAAGAGGTAATAGGAATAACAGGCAGGTTTGGTCTGGGAGTACAAAATGAAGCAGGACAAAGACTGATAGAGTTTTGTCAGGAGAACACATTAGTCATAGTAAACACCCTTTTCCAGCAACACGAACAGCGACTGTACACATGGACTTCACCAGATGGTCCACAGCAAAATCAGATTGATTACATTCTTCGCAGCCAAAGGTGGAGAAGTTCTATAGAGGCAGTAAAAACAAGACCTGGAGCTGACTGTGGCTCAGATCATGAGCTTCTTATCGCAAAATTCAGGCTTAAACAGAAAAAAGTAGGGAAAATGACTAGGCCCTCCACGTATGACCTAAATCAGATCCCATAGTGGAGGTGACAAATAGATTTAGGGGCTTAGATTTGGTAGACAGAGTGCCTGAAGAACTTTGGACGGAGGTCTGTAACATTGTACAGGAAGCAGCAACTAGAACCATCCCAAAGAGAAAGAAATGCAAGAAGGCAAAGTGGCTGTCTGATGAGGCTTTACAAATAGCTGAGGAAAGAAGGGAAGCCAAAAGCAAGGGAGAAAGGGAAAGATATACCCAACTGAATGCATATTTCCAGAGAACAGCAAGGAGAGTTAGGAAGGCCTTCCTCAATGAGCAATGAAAAGAAATAGAGGAAAACAATAGAATGGGAAAAACTAGAGATCTTTTCAAGAAAATTGGAGATGTCAAAGGACAATTTCATGCGAAGGTAGGCACAATAAAGGACAAGAACGGCAAGGACCTAACAGAAGCAGATGAGATTAAGAAGAGGTGGCAAGAATACACAGAGGAACTATACAACGCCGATCTAAATGTTCCTGCTAACCACAATGGTGCGGTCACTGAGCTCGAACCTGACATCCTGGAGTGTGAAGTCAAATGGGCTTTAGAAAGCATCACTAACAACAAAGCTAGTGGAGGTGACAGCATTCCAGCGGAATTACTCAAAAGCTTAAAAGATGATGCTGTCAAAGTGCTGAGCTCCATTTCCAGCAAATTTGGAAAACCCAAGAGTGGCCACAAGACTGGAAAAGATCAGTTTACATTCCAATCCCAAAGAAGGGCAATGCCAAAGATTGTTCAAACTACCTCACCATTGCACTTATTTTACATGCTAGCAAGGTCATGCTCAAAATCCTACAAGCTAGGCTTCAGCAATATATGAATCGAGAACTACCAGATGTACAAGCTGGTTTCCGAAGAGGCAGAGGAACTAGAGATCAAATTGCCAACATTCGCTGGATCATGGAGAAAGCAAGGGAGTTCCAGAAAAACATCTACTTCTGCTTCATTGACTATGCTAAAGCCTTTGATTGTGTGGATCACAACAAACTGTGGCAAGTTCTTGAAGAGATGGGAGTACCAGACCACCTGATCTGTCTTCTGAGAAATCTGTATGTGGGCCAGGAAGCAACAGTTAGAACTGGACATGGAACAACCGACTGGTTTCAAATTGGGAAAGGAGTACGACAAGGCTGTATCCTGTCACCCTGCTTATTTAACTTATATGCAGAGTACATCATGAGAAAGGCTGGGCTGGATGACTCACAATCTGGAATCAGGATTGCTGGGAGAAATATCAACAACCTCAGATATGCAGACGACACCACTCTAATGGCAGAATGTGAGGAAGACCTAAAGAATCTTCTGATGAGGGTGAAAGAGGAAAGTGCAAAAATTGGCATTAAAAAAACTAAAATCATGGCAACCACTCCCATCACTTCCTGGCAAATAGAAGGGGAAGGAATGGAAGCAGGGACAGACTTTATTTTCCTGGGCTCCAAGACCACCGCAGATGGTGACTGCAGCCATGAAATTAAAAGACGTTTACTTCTTGGGAGGAAAGCTATGGCGAACCTTGACAACTTAATAAAAAGCCATCACCCTGCCAACAAAGGTTCGCATAGTCAAAGCTATGGTTTTCCCAGTAGCAATGTATGGATGTACTACACAATCAAAATTTATTGAGGATGGCCAACACACGTTGTTCCCCCTTATTCCATCAATTAAAAATGAATATTGGACAAGTTCCACTCTACTTGTATATATTAGAAAATCCAACGAGGCATAGATCTATGGCCTTGGCTCGCTGTAATGCGTTACCCTCGGAAGTTTTGTGGGGGCGTTATAAAGGTATACCCTATTCAGAAAGGTTGTGTCCCTGTCAACAGGGAACTATTGAAACTTTAGAGCATCTATTCTTCCACTGCCCCTTGCATCTAAAGAGTAGAGAGCGATATTTACAACCTCTTCTGAACAGGGTTTGTTTGGACAGAAAGGAGTCGAGCTTAAATTTTCTATTTGAACTTGAGGATCCCGTTTTGGTTAACCAATTAGCTCTCTTTATTGTGCACATAGTCAAAACCAATAATTTGCGTATCAATTGCACTGCTGAACATGTGAATTAGTTAAATTGACTCAGTGTATAGTCATTGTTAATTCTTGTTTTTACATTGTCATATCGATGTATGCCAATTAAAGGACAATAAATAAAAAAAATGTATGGATGTGAGAAGCTGGACCATAAGGAAGGAAGAGCGCCGAAGAATAGATGCTTTTGAATTATAGTGTTGGAGAAGACTCTTGAGAGTCCCCTGGACTGCAAGGAAATCCAATCGGTCAATCCTCCAGGAAGTCAAACCTGATTGCTCCCCGGAAGGACAAATCCTGAACCTGAAGCTCAAATACTTTGGCCACCTCATGAGAATAGAGGACTCTTTAGAAAAGACCCTCTTGCTGGGAAAGATGGAAGGCAAAAGGCAGAGGGGGCGGCAGAGGATGAGATGGTTAGATAGTGTCACCGAAGCGATGAACATGAAATTGGGTGAACTCAGGAAGCTAGTGGAGGACAGGGAGGCCTGGCGTGCTGTGGTCCATGGGGTCGCGAAGAATCGGACACAATTTAGTGACTGGATGATGACGATTGATGGTCTCGCTATCTGGTAATGGGGTGTGGGGGTTCTGCACATACCACTGGATACCACCTTATGTACCACCAGTGGTACGAATGCCACTGGTTCTCAGCCACCTATCAGTCTAGATAGGTGTCAGGTGCCCTCTTTTAAGAAAACTGTAAAACACACACACTCATTTCCCCTTTTTTACTGTGTGTTTCCCAAGAAATAGTTGATTCTGATACTTTTTTTGACGTAGATCTGTTGTGTAACATTTTTCCATAGATTGCTTTCAGCCTCAACCAGCACATACAGTCTTCATTCCCTCTCCGTTCCCTTCCTTTTCAACTAATGTTTGCATTCAATCGCGAGTGGCAGGGCAGGGGCCTGCCTCCTTTATGTGCAGCACTTAGTATGTATGCTATAAGCGGTTTTACAAGCAATAAATAATTATGATGAAGCTGATGCTATTTTTAAAAAAATCATTTTTCATTTGCCTCCTGTGGTCTCCCCCACAGCTTATATCATGTTACTTAAGAAATTGGTTCATCAAATTTTATTGGGCTCCATTTATGAGGCAACATTAAAACCTCTGTTTGTTACATTGTAACCGAGGGACAACCAACAAGTGACAAATTCTCTCAAAGACTGAGATAATTATCTACAGTAATTGCATATGTTCCCCCGTACATTGTACAGAGTTTGAATAATGCACAGCAGCAATGGTGATGGGTCATTGGATTTGCCATTAAATCTTTCAGTGTTTGATTTATTAAATTGCCTTTCTCATCTTCTTTCACGCCAACCCATTACTGTTAAGCAAAGATCTTTTATTGCTGGGTTTTTGGAAAAAATGTTAGTTGTTTTTTTTTTAACCGAAAAGCCATCATATTTGTATTAAACAGCTGCTGCTGTTGATAAGACACAAGGAGGTGGAAGCAATATGTCCTAAACTGAAGGAAAAACAAAACCAGTCATAGAAGAACATAGTCACTGTATTGACTGAACGTTAAGCAGGTTCCACATATTTAATCTCCCAGAACAGTATAGACAGTATGCACATAATCCACAGTGGACATAATCCAGACTGAGCAGCTCATCCTGCAGTAGAACACATGTGTTTCATTTTGATATGCTTAATTTCATGCCATGCAAGATCATCACAATGGAGAAAGGAGAAAGAAGCACAAGCCTAAGTTCTCTTCGTACAGTGTTTCCCAAACTGTGGGTAGTGACCTGATTGCAGGTGGGCCTCGAAACTGAGACTGACAGCTGGCAAGGAACATATATTGGGCTCTTGCAAAGTGAAACTGAGCCACATGCGTGCATTACTCGCAAGTAGGCAATGGGGCTTCGGTCCACTTTGAGGGCAGGCTGAGAGGAATGCAACAGCACCAGAATGGTCCCAATATGATAAATACAGGCCCCTTGTCTGCTCACCCCCCCCTGGCAAGCTGAGAAGGAAAATGTATTAAACCCTATGGAAAATGAAACTGAGGGCCCAATCCTATCCAACTTTCCAGTGGTGATCCAGCTGTACCAGCAGGACATGTGCTGCATCGTGCAGTATGGGAGCAGTCACAGAGGCCTCCTCAAGGTAAGGGCACAAATATTCTCTTAATTTGGGGCTGCATTGTGGCTGCATCAGCACTGAAAAACTGGATAGGATTGGGCACTGAGTCACACATGCATGTTATAAGTAGGCAACCATGCCTCAGCTTTTATTGGAGGTCAAGTGTAGGAGGACATATGGTCACCACCCGATGAACATGGAGCTCAACAAATGCTCCAGAATGTATATGAACAAATGCTCCAGAAAGCCTCCACACCATAGTAAAAAGGATAAAAACTGGCTTGAGCAGCTGGTAAGATGAAACTTTTTGTAGTATGAGAAAGCTTGGTAGGTCCCAACAGAGTGTAGTTTTGAAAAGTGGGTCTGGGTGCTAAAACATTTGGAAGCTGTTGTCTTAGTAGATAAATTGCATAGTTGTTCCTCTTGGTTGTGGTGACAAGAACCCAAGAAATATCATAGCATAGGCTCCAAGCAATGACAACATAGCCCAACAACATGGAACAGGACCTAATTATGAAAAGCCCAAAAGTTGGATCTGTGCATACTATCCTATAATGCTGTAAACTCCCTTTGCCACCAAACTCTAACATGTAATAACAGAAAGCTTATTCCAAGTTTATACCATTCTTTAGTTCCAAGTATAATGTAATGGCTGTTATTTCCATGTAGAGAATCTAATTCAGTTATTTGCTACCTTTTTAAAAAATCTCACAGCACACTGAGAAGGTGCTAAAATTGTCAAGGCACACTACACTGCCAGTAGAGGGGGGCACATCCCCCAATGGTCCTACTAATAAATGACCAAACTCCCAGGGCAAACCTGCACACCACACCAATGTGCCATTGTTTTTGTTCAGTTGCTAAGTCGTGTCCGACTCTTCACCACCCCATGGACCACAGCACGCCAGGCCTCCCTGTCCTCCACTAGCTTCCGGAGTTTGCCCAATTTCATGTTCATCGCTTCGGTGACACTATCTAACCATCTCATCCTCTGCCGCCCCCTTCTCCTTTTGCCTTCAATCTTTCCCAGCATGAGGGTCTTTTCTAAAGAGTCCTCTATTCTCATGAGGTGGCCAAAGTATTTGAGCTTCAGGTTCAGGATTTGTCCTTCCAGGGAGCAATCAGGCTTGACTTCCTGGAGGATTGACCGATTGGATTTCCTTGCAGTCCAGGGGACTCTCAAGAGTCTTCTCCAACACTATAATTCAAAAGCATCTATTCTTCGGCGCTCTGCCTTTCTTATGGTCCAGCTCTCACATCCATACATTGCTACTGGGAAAACCATAGCTTTGACTATGCGAACCTTTGTTGGCAGGGTGATGTCTCAGCTTTTTATTAAGTTGTCAAGGTTCGCCATAGCTTTCCTCCCAAGAAGTAAACGTCTTTTAATTTCATGGCTGCAGTCACCATCTGCGGTGATCTTGGAGCCCAGGAAAATAAAGTCTGTCACTGCTTCCATTTCTTCCCCTTCTATTTGCCAGGAAGTGATGGGAGTGGTTGATATAACGCAGAGGAGGCCTCCCTTCCTTTGAAGGCATTTTCAAGATGGCTGGACAACACACCTCAGATACCTGCTCCCACTTTCCCAAAGACACATCATCTCTCACATATCTGTCATAAAGGCAGGTTTGTGTGCACACAGGTGGGTTATGTGCAGGCCGCGTTGACATTTTTTTAAAAAAATATTATGCCAATACTTAAGAATTTAACATGTTTCACAAGTTCCATTTCTCATAATACAGTAACAAATAAAATGTTTTTTTTAAATGCACTTACATGAGGTGAATTTTACAGTCCAATGGTGCCACAGTATCAAAATTGTGCCCCCAAGTGACTGACACAGCTTTACCCTCCCTTGCTATGGCCATAGAACAGATGTTCATTACATCACAGAAACACAACAGTCAGAAGATACAGTAATATTACTTATTAAGGACTCAAATATATATCAAGAAAGACTATTGGGTTATTGCACCTGTTCACTCTGACACACACTCTGACACTCTCCAAGTACATTCTAGAATGGCCAAATTCCAACCTGGGGAATGTACATTACCTTTAAACACGCCAATAAAGTCAGAGATAAGCAAATCAAAACTATGCCTGGATAGTGCTCCTGTGACTCCTTCCTCTGCCACCTGCAATAGTTGCTTCCTCCTGCCTCTATAAGCAGCAACTTGACAACCCTATTTCAGAAAGAAATCTTTCCTAGCCCTGTATCTACCACTTACTATTCAGAGACTGTCAAGTACTTCACTGGGACCTCTGAACTACAAAATATGATAGGGTACCTGCTGCCATTAAAATGTTGTTTAAAACATCTGGAGAGTTTCCTGCTCCTCTGAGTATATCCAGCCTGTAAAGCCAGTTCAACAGCACTGCTTAACTAGTATCAAGGCCATTTATGACAGAGGCAGTATCAGCCATTATTGTCCAAATTGAAAAAAAATAAACATGTTTTGGTAGATAACCAACTTTAGGCCCTGGAAGACCAGTAAGCTTCAAAGGTGTCTAGCCAAAATCTTATTTTTAATTTAGTTCATTAATTTATACCCGTTTTCTGTAGCAAAGAGCACTTAAGGCAGTTTACATTCAAAACAAAGTTTATACTGTTTATACAACCTTGTCAACTTTGCCCCATTCACCAGTTTCCACTTTGACATTTCCCATGACTCATTCTCTGGCCTGTCCAGAGTCTCAGACTCTGCTTCTAGAGCTACTAGCATATTTTATTAAACTCAAACCTGCATTCTACATAAAGCGCCATTAATTAATGTTAATACTAATAATAATAACACCAGCAGCAACCTTGTATCAACCAACTTCCCAGGGTCGCTGTCTCATTGATCATTACTTAGCAGCAGCCCCCCGCCCTTATACATCCCCTGTAATACCAACTCCAGCTTAAAGCGCAATCAGAAATTACATGTTATCCAGCAGGACGAAGCGTCCTACCACGCCCTACGTCACGGCTAAGCATCATGACGTCACGCTCGTATTTCAAAACACCCACACGTCACTCCGGCACCTATGCCAATCATGGCTGCATTCTGGCCGTGGTGTACTCACTCCACCACCACCCCTCCGCGAATGCACATAATTCAATTGAACCGTACCTCCTCCTCCTGTTCTTGGGGTTGTTGCTGCAGCGACTTCTTCCCCTTCCCCTTCCGAGCGCTTAGCTGCCGGGGCCGGGCCGGCAGCAATTTCCCCGCGCATGCGCAACCTACACCGAAGGAGGCGACTTCTGCTCTCATCATGGCGCTCTTCCGGGTCTGTTTCGCTCTTTCCCGGCGCCTCTATGGTTTGGAGGAGGGAATGATTGTGGGACTGTGCGAGGCTGGTGGCGAAGACGTGGCCTCGGGTGGAGCGGGAGCGAGAGGGCCTGGCCCTCGCAGGTGAGCACCCAGAGAGGCGGGGGCAGCTGGGCCGGCCGGGTGATTACTGGCTGTTGCGTTATGTGTGGGTTGTATTTTCGTTAATGCGCTTGCCTGTAGGCGCCGTGGACGTTCTAGCCAGTAATATTTGTGTCTAAAAGCTTCAACAGGTCAGTGAAGAGTGGGGTGGAGTGGGGTGGGAATGGGAAGAGCGCGCCCTCCTTGCCGTGGCCGCTGCAGTGCCAGGCGGAGGTTCCCCAGCAAGGAGGTTAATCTAACCTCCTTGTTCCCCAGGCAGGCAGCCGATTCCGCTGGTTTGGCTTCCTAATTGTGACGGTGGTCACGCGGGGCTGCGCCTAGGCAGTCCGTCCGGTGGCTTCTGGCTGCCGTCCTCCTGTGCATGAACCAACGGGCTGAGCCCGAAAAAAAAACACTGCCCTCTTTAGGATGGCGGACGTCTCCTCCGCCAGCTTCTTCATTATTGCTTTTAAAACATACCGTGTATCGGACCCCGTGTCGCTTAATTAACAGGTACTGAAACTCCTGTTACGTCTCCTCTGCCAGCTTCTCATATGATGCCAGCCAAACGCATGTGTCTCCTCTGCCTGCTTCTTTATTGTTATTGCTCTTAAAATATACTGTATATCGGACCCCGTGTCACTTAACAGGTACTGAAACTACAAACCAGCTTATAAAAAACGGGTCAGGTTAAAACAAAGTCCTTGGAACAGTTGCTCACTTCCTATTCTCTAAGATTCTGCTCTTTGTGAAACTGGAATACTTGTAACATGTTTCTAGGGTAGTGTTGGTGGGCCTTTTAGGCTCAGTGAGTCAAAGCTTTGGAAAATGCTTAACTTGATGCTTCCTCTCCCAAAACAGAAGAGAAACAATTCTTTATGTTCATTTATTTTAACAAAAAGTACAGTCCAATTATGTGTGGCGCTGTGTATTATATAAAGAAGCTCCCAGAACAATTAGCAAGCAAGAATAACGAGCAACCTCTTCGCCCGGTCAATATCAGAAGCAATGCAGATGCTTCTGAAATGCTTCCTTTCTTGTCAGTTGTAGCACAAGTTGTATTGGGTAATTCCAGTGTGTCCTTAATATCTTTGAGATGAAGTAATTGCCTGTGTACTAGCAAAAAGAGGATGGATCAAACTTACACAAGAATTCCCAGCTCCAAGAGGGCACAGACTGGTAGAGGCATTCAGTGTGATTTAAGTTCTCATGGCACTCTTCAACTGCTCTCACATCACACAGTTTGGAAATTGGTGCCACTTGGCAGCAAATGAGTGATTTTGTTTATATTTCCTTTGAGATTATTTGTGTTGTGGTTAAAAACACATTGCTAAAAATAAATAATTAACATGCTGTTTCTTGACCTAATATAATTGCAGTTGATTTCAAAGCTGCTTTCAAAGCTGTTTGGCTAAAAAAAAAAAGGATTCTAAATACAACCCAGTAATGTAATAAATTTTTCCATTGCTTGTGGAGGTGTTGGGTATAAATCCAGAAAGGCTCAGTAAAATCTCCCAGCATAAATAGAATATGAAAAAGATAACTGTCAATCCAGAAAAATCTCTAAAATGTCTACAGTATAACACTGGACTTAATTGTACTAAATCCCATTGGGTTTGGAACTATAGGGCCACAATTTAGGGCGCAATCCTAAACCGAGTTAGGCTGGCATAAGCTAAACCAGCAAAGTTTGGCCAGCACAAGGAGCACCGTAAAGTATGTTTGGACCACTCTCGGACTCAGGGAGGCCAGCACACAGACGTGAGCCATCCTCCCTGACTCCTAGAGTAGTCCAAACACGCTTTATGGGGCCCCTTGTGCTAGCCAAACTTTTCTGACTAACTCCAGTTTAGGATTGCACTCTCAATGTGTTTCAGCATTTGAAGTCAAATTCTCAGCTGTCTAGTGTTTGGGAGTAAATAGTCCAGTGCAGGTAACATACCATGTGTTATTATGTTGTTAGAGACCACATAGCCAAACACTGGTCCACATGGGAGCATCCTGTTATCTGTGTTACATTTAGCAGTAAACTAGAAATGAGGGAAGGTAAACTGGGGGCACTTCACCATTTAGCATGAGGTTTTGCATATTGTTGTTGCTCCTTTGTCCATACAGAATGCTCTGCTTGTGTACAACTTGTTAAGGGCCCAATCCTATGGCCCGTAACCCTGGCGATACATGTATACTGCCAGCCCTGGGTGTCGCAAACATGCCATAAAGCAAGTTTGCAGCACCTAGGAAGGAGAGAGCACCAGCACTGGATCTCAGCGCCAAGAAGACATGGGTGCGGATCCAAGGAGACCCATTGGATCTGCTGTGGCTTTACGTTTCCCGCTAAAACAGTGCGGCCATCCTCTCTGCTCCTTAACAAAAGCTTTACTTGATGCCCTGATTGTCTTACTTCGAATACTGCAACCTCACTGGCTACCAGAATAATTGATTTCTCTCATTATTGGGACTATGTGATACTGCTCTTTAAGATTTTGTTATGACTTCCTGTCTGCTGCCATATCCAGCACAATATTCAGAGTCCTAAATAGACCTGCCTCTCCCCACTCTTCTATCTGTCCTGTGACCCTTGTTGCCTCTTACATTTGGAACTTCCTTTCTTTGTTCTCTGCATTTCTTCCTTCTTCTCCAAAACCAAGAAGACTTTGACACAGTCTTCCATGCTCTACTGTAACCAAAGTGGTGTACTGTATGACTGAACCTCACATTCTTTCTTGGGTTTTTCCCACCCCCACTTTACATGTCAGTCAGATTTTAGAATGTACACTACTTGGGGCAGGGACCTGTTCCCTTATATTTTCTAAAGTGATATGCTTGTTGATAGCACTATATCCTTCATGCCAATAATCGGCTGTGCAGAAATGTTGAAGAGCTGTGGCACTCTTTAGACTGAGGGCGCAATCCTAACCTGGCGTTAAGCCAGCAAAATTTGTCCCGCGCAAGGGACACCATAAAGTATGTTTGGACCACTCTCTGAGTCAGAGGTGCCAGCATACAGATGTGCACCATCCTCCCTGACGGAGTGGTCCAAACACTCTTTACAGTGGCCCTTGTGCCAGCCAAACCTTGCTGGCCTAACTGTGCTAACAGTCTAACTCCAGGTTAGGATTGTGCTCTGAGTTCATTTTGCTGAAACCCAGACACCTTCCTGAGCTGACATGGCCTGAGATTTATTTCTCCTGCTCCCTGTGCCATTCCTGCCCTGTATGGCTGATCAGAAACCTCATATCTGATAATACTGTAATTGCCTATATAGCATTTTCCACATGCAAAGTGCTTTCCAGTTCTGTATGCACACCTCCTCTGGAGTCACTAGGGCCACAGTGACCCTAGCTTTTTCAGGTGGGGTACTGAAGTAATAAGAGCATCTATACTCACTGAACTACAGCATATTAATTATTGCAATATCGTGTTAAATGTGTGCCTTTATCAATAGTTAATTTGACTGAACGTACACTCAGAAATTTTTTTGAATTCCAGCCACAGATTAATGTGGAAAGTTGATCAGAAATTGGTCATTTTCGCAGTGGAGTGGTGCGCTCCGAATTTGATAAGTACCTTGTGTAGGCCATTTGTGGGTGTGGCTTCCTTGCTCTGTTGCATTTTGGGAAATTTATTCATTTGGAGACTGCCAAAAGTTGTCAAGTGTAGTCCTGGAATAATGAAGAGCTGCTATGTCCCACTTAACTCACTGTGGCACATTATTGTAGGAGATTATGTTGAAACGTTTTTTAAAGTGTAACTTCTCCAGCCTACTATAGCTCTTTTCTGATGAGCGTCCAGACCAAACGAGTGAACTTGTGTACCTCTGTACAAATATTGAATGAATGCTTTCAGAACCAGGCTATAGACATGGCTGAATCTGCATTTCTAGCAGGACCTATAAAGGTTTTAGTTCTCCGTGTGTGGAAGTCTAAAGTCCCAGTGCTGTCTTAATTGTGCAAAGTATGCCTTTCATCACTGAGATAGGGATATGAGTCTGGGGAAAATGTTAATCCCCCCCCAGATATACAGTATATGTCACAAACGTATAACCCTTGGAGCTGTGTAGTAGGAGTCCTTTGCGGCTTCCCCAGTGAAATGCAAACTGCTGCTCGCGCTGGGGAAAGATCAGGTGGGCACCGGATCTGGCCTGTGGGCTGGAGTTTGGAGTCCCCTAGTATAAAGGTTGAAAGAGGTTTTACTTTCAGCTGAAGCCCTTGGAAGGCTAATTTCTATAGAAGACATTTGTCCTGACATTCAAATGCTGCGTTTTGATACAACTGTCCTCAGAGAAATATGAAGTGTGAATGGTGACTTCTCCTTGAGATGTCATATATTTGGAGTTATTATTTTGTCCCTCAGAAAACGTATGTGTAAATATAATACATTACATAGATAATGGTATAGTTTTATTCCTGTAAACATTTTTGTTAATAATTAATTAGAATATTTTTGTATTAGGTTATCGCAAAGATATTTTCTATATCTGTCCAATATTGTCTCAAATGAATTTGAAATCGGGGAGGCAGGTGAGACTTGCAAAACCTTCTAGACTGGGGACTTGTGCCACATTGATTCATAACTGGAACCTGTCACATTTACTATCTGAATGTCACAGGCAAAGTGGATTTGTAGTATATTGAGTCACCATGTGACCTTGGAGAAAACAGGCAGCAGAAGGCACAGAGTAACAACCTTGTTCCTGTGGATAAGTGAATCTAGGAGCAGAGTGTATCGTGAGCTCTCTCTCTCTCTCTCTCTCTCTCCCCACCCCGTGTGTGTATAAAACTCTCACATACTCATTTTACAAATAAGTAAACATAGTGTAAGGTGATAAATGGAAGTTAAAATTTATAGCATATAGTACATATAATGCAGGAATTCTAAACTCAGTTTCCAGTCAATTTTCTGGGAGATTTTCTGATTAATGCAACCTATTTCATAAAGTTGTTGTAAGGTCATATAAGATGACTTTACATTACGTTCCTTGTATTAATTATAACAATGCTTGTTTATAAATATAGGTTATGTTGTGATCATGTCTGAAAGGGATAATGGACCTTTGAAAGAAGATGCATGTGAACTTGATGAGAATGATCAGAAGGCAGAGGCAGTTGAGGTGGAGGCAGAAACTGAACCTGTGGCTATGACACGGAAAAGACCAGAAGCCAAAGTTTCTGAGCCTGCTATTGCAAAAGAGCCACAGAATGTACAGGTATTTGTACTAAATCCAGTATCCATAAATTCTAATTTTCTTTTCAGTGTTTACATTTTGCAACATAAGAAGAGCTGTGCTGGATCAGGCCAAGACCCATGTAGTCAGATTCCTGTATCTCACAGTGGCCCACCAGATGCCTCAGGGAGCTCAGTAGACAACAAGATGCCTGTGTCCTGTTGCCACTCCCTTGCATCTGGCTTGTCAGATATAGCTTATTTCCAAAACCAGGGAGTTGTATATAGCCATCGTGGCTTGTCACTTGTGATGGATACAAACAAGCCAAGTAAAGAGAGGAAATTGCCCCTTATGGGAGAGAGTGGAAAACAACAAAGTATTTAAATTCTGCTGAAATACCTGCTGAGAGGAGGCCAATGTAAATTGAAGGGAGAAGAAATTCCACAAAAGGGGCGCCATAGACAACCCTCCCTTGTGTTGCTACTACCCTCAGTGGCCCTTCTGGCTGACCTTAAGGGATAGGCCATTTGGTTATTTATTAGGTTCATTACTAATAAATTATACCTTGCCCTGAATCCTTCAGATGGAGTGAGTTAGAAATACATATTTTTAGTTTTTGGTTCTGCTTATCCAGGCTGTAAAGTAATTGAAAATGGGTTTTAGTAACTAAGATATTGATTTCAAAATTATAGTTGAAACCGTTTCATTTTCTTCTTCTCTTAAAAGGGCTCCAGTTCTATTGAGAAGTCGCAGACAGGATGGGGGTACTGGGGAAGCTGGGGGAAATCATTGCTTTCGACTGCTTCTGCTACTGTGGCTACAGTAGGTAAGGCCTGCTAAAAGTTGGCTACATAGTGCCGTCTCAAGCAAATAAGCTGTCTCTGCCAACATTGCTGTTTTGCTTGTATAGTTTAGCTGTGGCAAATACAAAATGCTCTCTTGAAAATACGAAGGATTTGTGAAATATTGTATTTGTAATTGTATTTGTAGTTATAAATGTAGCCCTCCCAAAATGAATAGTTTATGTACCCTTACAACGTTCTGTGTCAAAATAAGAGAGACATTTTATATACATGAATATTAAACTAATGGTTCGATTGGGCAACGTATTGTTAGGTTTTTCAGATGCCGCCTTGAGCAGTTCATGTTTCTTTGGCTTCTGCTTGTTCAGTGAAAAAATTCAGTTTCTTTTAGGACTAAAGTATCTGTGCTTTCTTTAGGTCATGGACTCTCAAATGTCATTGAAAAAGCAGAAACGTCCCTTGGGATCCCTAGCCCTAGTGAATTGCCTTCTGAAGCCAAAGATGGTACAGAAGGTTAGTTTTTTATTAAAATAAAAATAAAACATGTATTTGAAGTTTGCCACTTGTGATACTGTGATGGATGGTGGTGTTTTAATGTTATTTACTTTTATTTTTAATCAAGAGACTCTGTTGTTCATTGCTGGAGAAGCTGTCTTTGGTCCTATCATTGCTTTGCTTACAATCCCTGAGATTCTTTATTAGCAGTGCCGCTGCTTTGTCTTTGTATTTGAGATTCATATGCAAGACTCCCACAGTGGAAAGCAGCTGCAATCAATATTGTTGCTTTTTTCCAGCAATTGGACTCTCTTCCATCTCTGTAAATTTCATTGGGTCCTGCTTGTGTATGATGGATGGGGAAGGCCTCTGCATTTGAACAAACTAGTGCCCTGCTTCTCTCTGCTGTGTGCTGCAAATAACAGCTGGTTGCTGATCCAGATGAGATTGCATATTCCTATCAAATGATTTTGTGCAGTACTAGTCATGTACTGTGGCTGGAATCCAGAGGACATTACTACTGGTTCCATGTGTCTGATGGAGCTTTAAACTTGTTTCAAATAAGCAGCAGCTCCCCAAGTCATAAAGGAAAGTGGTATGCTTGTGATACAGCATGTGGGCCTGCTGTTTAAAAAAAGAATAGTAGTCACAAATTCCACAGGTTATGGCCAAGCTCTTGGGTGCCCATAAAGTAGCTCTTTATATCCCAGTCAATGTCCTTTTGTTGATGAGTATCTCTGGCTCAAGCTCTGTGTACATTTTTATATAATGTAAAGTCTGAAAACGATGGTAAAGACCTATCACAGTCTAGGCAGGGCATGAGGCTGATAACACCGCGCTGAGTTCTATCGTTGTGGAAGATCAAACATACAGTGTGAGGCATTTGAGGCTATAAAGCTTGGTTGGTTTTAGTTGGAGGGCATCATTCTGAGAATGGAAGTGCAGAGCAACCATTTTACTCTCACTCTTAATGATATTGCACAAGGTGCTTTTTTGAGCTGCTCAGTAGTTGCTTCATGGGTCATAAAATGTGAAACAACTTTCTTGATCCATCAGTCATAAAGTTTGTATGCCTGCAATCTATACACATTTAGCTGGAAATAAGTCACATTTCATTAGTAAGCCCCAAGCCCCAATGGTTGTGTTTTCTGAGTCGACATATATGTAGGCCTGATCTGAAAGGCTACAGTCCTATACATGCTTAAATTCATTGAAACATACTCTTGTGTATAGGGATCACTTCTGAGTAAACACGTGTAAGTTTGTGCTCTTAGACTTTGTTTGCCTGTGACCACCTTTCCACAGTATACAGACCCAGTGATTCCTGGCTCAGGATTCCTGGAAGTACCTGGTGTTTGCTAACTTTAAGTAAGCTGAAGGTTGTTGAACTAAGATCATGATGACAATTGAATTGTAGTATGCATGGCAAGCTGCTATTAAACACTGATTGACATGGAACCTTCACAAATGCAGAACTATGCTTGGGGCTTCATTTGCTAACTCATTTACAGAAATATTAACATTAAGCGACTTCCGTGGTGTCTGTGCTCACACTGAGAAAGTGCACACTGATGTTTGGTATCTGCATCAAGGATGCCATGGAGTCATTTTAGACCTCTGCTCTTTGTTTCTAAATCATCCATTTTGAACCACTTGTTACCCAGTTTACAGTGCAACAATTTGAAAGGAGGTGTTGAAATTTTATAATTCTTAACTCGCTGTATCTCCTTAGTTCCAGAAAATGAAAACTCTGAAGCAGGCAAGAATGACAGCAAAGGAGAGACTGAAAACCTATCGCCTATTAGTGGTGCATTTGGAATGTTTTCCACTATTTCTGCTGCTGTTCAGAGCACAGTGAGTGAGACCGAAAGAAACACGTTATTTTTTTTCTTTTGGTCTTGGTAGGATGAAGCCTTAGTTTTTAGTTTTTTTTATTTAGCTTAGTTTTTAGTTCTGTTTCTTAATTTCTGTAAAATAATGCCTTTAAGCCAGCTGGCCATGAAACATAATCTAAAAAACTCCATAATAGTTTGTATATGAGAAGCAAAAGTAGTTCTAACAACTCTGCTAGAACATCATCTAGGAACAATTCTGCATGGAACCCATGGTGATAGTTGGCCATTATTACTGTTGATCACTGACATATAAGGTCTATCAATGAGGGTTAACCTGGGGGTGGCAGGAATCATCCTTGAGGTAGCTTCTTCCTCTTGCAAAATAATTCCTTGGGCTTAATTCCTAACTTTCTGTGATGATTGAGCTCTCTACTTCTAGTCATATGTTTTAAAGAAAGCTACAATGTAAGGTTGAACAAAAAGAGGCTTTTCTGAGACACTTGGAAGTGGTGCCATTGCAGAAAAATCACATTGCCCAGCAGAGAGACAGTATAGATTGCTTGTCTTTATTGCATGAAACCACCCAGAACAATAACCAGCTCCTGGGATTGGTATGCACTAAATCCCCCTGACCAAGGCATAGGGTAGGTAGGAATGTGCAGCTGAATAAATAGTCTTTCCCCCCCACCCCACCCTCCTATCACCATGCCTTCTGATCAGTATATGGCATTTGTTCAAACTTCCTGGAGAAGGTTGAGGCACCCGCAACCTGCCAATTGGTTCCACTGACATAGACAAACAGGTGGTGACTGAGGAGAGAACTTTCTCAGTTGTAGACTGTAGAACTTTGTTTCCAGGACTACTCACTTGGAACCTACTGTGATGTCCTTTTGATGCCAGACAGACCTTTTGGTGCCTCCAAGCTCTTAAGTTTTATGTGTTGTTGTTTTATATGGTAGCATCTGAGTAGGTGGGGGTTTACATAGAGTGGAAAGACAGGTCTGTTCCAAGGTTCCAAATAATACAAGTGAGGTATTGCTTTTCATGGGGAACTTGAGTTGTACTCCTCTCTCCTCCAAATGTGCAACACTTGTTTTCTAGGGGAAGACGGTCATTACCGGAGGTCTGGATGCTTTGGAATTCATTGGTAAGAAGACCATGGATGTGATAGCTGAAGGTGACCCTGGCTTTAAGAAAACGAAAGGTCTGATGAGCAGAAATTCCACACTTTCTCAGGTACTGGCTTTCTCTAGGCTCCCATCCCTCAGCTGTGGGCCATCACCTCCTGGCTTTGGTCAACAACAAATGATCAGTCCGTAAAATTGCTCACAGTAGGAGAGCAAATATTCCAGGCATGAACCTTTCCTTTGTCTTTTTTTTTACGCGGCTGTTATAATGCTTTGATTTTTTTCCATTTGTAGATCTTGCGAGAAGCAAAGGAGACAGAAGAACAGAGGACAGCGAGTGAGGTTTCCATGGCTACGGAGAAGAAAGCCCATTATGGGCTGCTCTTTGATGAGTTTCAGGGTCTTTCTCATTTAGAAGCCTTAGAGATGCTTTCCAGAGAGAGTGAATCAAAGGTAATGGCCTTGAGCAATTTCCTTTTTTACAGCTGAAGAGAAATGAAGATGGGTACCTATTAAATTCTGGGGATGAGTCTTTTATAGATTCCACACAAGCATCATGCACAGTAAATGAAAGCCCAGTAAAAATAAGAGGAAATGGCCTCCCACCCTTCCCCTGCTGTTCTCCCCCCCCCTCCACCCCGTAGAACTGTATATGTTTAAATAAGAGCTTTTTTATCTTTTTTGTTCTCACTGACTGGGCCATTGATTGCAAAGATCAGTGCAATTGTGAGAGATGGCAAGTTTGATACTCTGGTTCCCTCCTTGGTGGAAATGCTGGGCTCCCCTTCTCAAAGCGAGGATTATTTTCACTTGTTAGCCTGTTGTTTGCGCTGCTGCCTTCCTTTTCACGCACTTGTTGGAAAGCATTTCTGCTGGTATGGCTTTTGATGTTCTTGTGGCTTTCTTTCCTTCAATCAGGTGAAGTCGGTTATAAGTGCGCTCTCCGGAGACAAGTTAGACATGTTAAAGGCAGAACTGGAACAACTCAAAGAAGCGTTTTCGTTGACTGAGTTCTGTGATGAGGAAGAAGAAGAAAAGAAGGGTAATTACGAGCATTATCTCAAGGGTGAACACAAGCTTTTAAACTAAGTAAATGTTGTTTACTCTGTAATTAGTAAGCATACTGCCGTGACACTTATGGGACAGAAACTTCTCATAAACACTGGCAAGTCAGATCAGTGGTTCTGCTGATCCCTATTCTGTTTCTGACAGAGCCTAGTTCTCTGGACTCTTTTAACAGGAAGTACATGGCACCTATTCGCTTCCACCTTCTGCAGGTTGTATTTCATGGATAACCTTGGCAAACAAATGCATGAAGTTGCCAACAGCATCTTTATAGATATTCTTAACTTGCATTATTGATTACTCTTTGTATCCCATCCTTCCCTCAAGAAGTTCAGAGGAGCACACAAAGGGGGTATAAACCCCATTTTATTCCCCTATTACAACCCTGTGAGGTAGGTCAGGATTGGAGTATGTGGTTGACCCCCGATCACCCAGTGAGTGTCGTAATGAAGCAGAGATTAGAACCTAGATCTCCCTGACCCAAGCTAAACTGTTAACGCCACACAGGCTCCTTGAATGTTTTGGTTTGGACTCCATTACCTCACTTTAGGGCCAAATCCTATCCAATTTTCCAGTGCTAACCATGCCAAAAGGGCATGCACTGCATCCTGCAGTGGGGGGACAGTCATGGAGGCCTCTTCAAAGTAAAGAAATTTTAGTTCCCTTACTTAGGGGCTGCATTGCATTAGTGCTAAAATGTTGGATAGGATTGGGCTCTTAGTCTCTAGCAGACAGTACCTGTGGTTCTTAAGCTGTAAATGACTGGCATTGCACTTAATTAGTAGGAATGCAAGAACTGCGACAGGAGTCTAGATTACCTGTGTGGAAGAAGCCTGGTTAGCTCCATAAAAGGGATTTCATCCAGTACTCCTGTCTTTAGCCAGGAACAAACCCATATAGCTGAAGTCCTTCAGGAGCAGGGAGTTGGCCTGGGTAGACTTTATGCTGGAAACCAGGAGCTACATGAAGCAAACTGATTATACGTTGGTTATTGTTCCTGGTATTATTAATTACTGTATTTGCAATGGACTTTGCAAACTAATTGTCAGCAATTAGATTTGACAGTCAACCAATTCACTGCTGAAATCTAGTTGATGGGCCACCTGCACGCACATACACACACTCAGAAACACTCTTTCCTCACCACCACCAACCTGGCTTAGATGCATCTCCACTGCTGAAAAGACTCATTGACTAGAGAGACTGGTGGTGAGTTTTATTTTGCTCTGTGTGCCTTGCCTTTGCTGCTGTTTTATAATAGGGCACCAGACACAGCATAACCTTTGTGTACAAGCTGCCCAAACTGCTAAGGATTGAGCCAGCAAGCTCAGGGGTAGGATTGGGGAGCGATCTGCCATGATTATTGTTCCCCATCCTTTCTTTGCTGCTTAACTGTTTCTAGCTACTTGAAATAAGTGTAGCAAGGTTTTTTGTCGTTTCTGCCACCAAGCCTTAAATTAAGACATCAATAGAAGCAACACCATCGAGGGAGAGATTGTCATATTATCCTAACTCCTTTGTCTTCTCACCTTCCTCTTTCCCCCACCCTCACAAGTTGGCAGCCTTCTCAACAGGCTAGATCGAGCCTATTGGCTGCCAGTTGTTGGTCTTTATTGTACAATGTTTTAGAGGTAAACTATATTTTTAAAAGTGCAAGTTTGGCCATTTTTCTGTTTTAAATAGAATGTGGGGGCTGCCCAAAACCATGGTGGGATGTGGGGCAGGGCTTAGCTTATACCACAGTTCTTATTGCAGTTACCCGTGTCTACTGCATTATTCACATTTTTTAAAAAAAACTTCAGTTGGCCTTTCAAGAACTTGCTCATTCTGTTTTTTCCTTGTTTTTCCTACATCAGAAGGGTTGTTTTTTTTGGTCTTGTTTACATAAATGGTTGAACAGAGGCTTTTCTTTAAATCATTGCTTCTCAGACTGTGGGTTGAGATCCACTAGGTAGATTGTGAGCCTATTTATTTATTTAAGGTATTTTTATACTGCCTTTTTCAAAATTTCACAAGAAATTTCAGGTGGATCGCATAGCACGAAGTGTAGCCATCACTGAAAATATGGGAAGATGGGACTCTGGAAAGGGGGAGTGGTATGCGGTTATTTTGCTTGTGTCAAGGTTGTAACTAGGCTTTTTTCTTTCTGATTCACTTATTGGAAGTTGGCTGAGAAATAACCCAACTTATTACTGCATTCTCAGGAAAACAGCAGGCTCTGGCATCACAATGATGGCACTTCTGACCATGCTATCATTTCCAGTGGGTCCTAGACAGATTGTCATTCTAAAAAGTGCAGTCTGGTGCTAAAATGTTTGAGAACCACTGCTTTAGATTAAACCTCAAATCTAGTCTGCCGTGGTTGGATGGAGAAATGTATGAGCATCTAGCAGCTTTTTCTCTTGTGTGGGCATACGGTGCTGCATGCATAATGGGTAAACAGTTGGCTTTCAGCATCAGTTTAAATTCTCTAAGGTGCTACGTAGGCAGATGTTATAGAAAGTGCATATTTTTTTCAAGCAATACAGTATTCTGGCTGGAAAATACTTGCATCGTAGAAAACAAAAGGCAATTCCTTCTCATGATATACCTTTCAAATTGTAAAAGGAATGACCTTGTATTACATTTTCATGTGTAGGCTCACATGTGTATCATTTTGCAATGTGGGAGCAAACATCCTAAGCAGTGACGTCATTCACTGGCGCCAGCAACCGGAACGCTGCTGGCGCCAGAATCCGGAACGCCGCAATGGACGGGTGAGCTGTAGCTCTCCGCCCCCTTGTGGCGCCCGGCAACGCCTCCCTGCGCCCGGAATTGCTCTTTTACAGAGCGATCCAAGCGCAGGGGTGGGTGGGAGGGCAAAAACAGCGTGCGGAGTCTGCCGCGCGCTGTCCCACTCTCCCCAGAACTACCGGAACGGGGTACTGCCCTGTTCCAGTAGGATGACGCCTCTGATTCTAAGGTTGTGTTGTCTTGAAATTGGGGCTGTAGAATTGTTGTTGTTCAGTCGCTAAGTCGTGTCTGACACTTCGCGAACCCATGGACCACAGCACGCCAGGCCTCCCTGTCCTCCACTAGCTTCCGGAGTTCGCCCAATTTCATGTTCATCGCTTCGGTGACACTGTCTAACCATCTCATCCTCTGCCGCCCCCTTCTCCTTTTGCCTTCAATCTTTCCCAGCATGAGGGTCTTTTCTAAAGAGTCCTGTCTTCTCATGAGGTGGCCAAAGTACTTCAGCTTCAGGATTTGTCCTTCCAGGGAGCAATCAGGCTTGACTTCCTGTAGGATGGACCGATTGGATCTCCTTGCAGTCCAGGGGACTCTCAAGAGTCTTCTCCAGCACCATAATTCGAAAGCATCTACTCTTCGGCGCTCTGCCTTTCTTAGGGTCCAGCTCTCACAGCCATACATAGCTACTGGGAAAACCATCCCTTTGACTATGCGAACCTTTGTTGGCAGGGTGATTATCTGAATGTAATTGTTCAGCTAGCTTTATGTACCCAAAAGGATTGTGGAGGTATGATTTCTGTCGTCCCCCCCTTTGCAAATTCCCAGATCATGTGGAAGGCTGTCTTTGAAATTAAAAACTGTTTCAGAATCAATTTGTGATATGTCTTGCAGTCTTGCATTCCCCTTCCCTGTTACAAAACAAATCCCACTGACTAAGCCTCTGGATATACTTCAGTATCCCAGCCACAGACTTCAGAATATAAAGGCAGACGTACACCAATCTCATTGAGGAATCAAGTTAGTGATATGAACTCTTCACTGTTAGTTAGGCAAAACACTAAGATTTTCAAGCCTCTTCTATACTGTGAGACAAGTAAAATATGTTTAAATTCTACATATATTCTGATTTTCCTACTACTAGAGAATTACCCTTTATTTTAGCAGAACACAGGGTACCTGGGTGACACTGCAGGGCCTTTCCCTCCATCCCACTTGACGCGCGTGCGTGCGTGTGTGTGTGTGTGCGCGCGCACACACACACACACACACACACACACACACACACACACACACGTATATACCTATACAAGCCTGCCCCAGTATTCACGGGAGATAGGTTGTTGCACCCCCGTGGATACCTGAAACCATGGATGAGGGAACCTATGTTAAGTATAGGGTTCTCTCCTACCCCGTCCCCAGCAAGAAGATTTTTTAGCAACCCACAATAAGAATAAAGGAAGATAAAGGGGGACCACTGATCTGTGGATAATTGAAACCGCAGATATGGAATCCGTACGAGGGCCTACCTGTACCAAGGTGGAGGCCTCCTTGTTCTGTAGTGTTCTTGCAACTTACGCTGTTGCCTCTATGAAGCAAACGAGGGTGTGCAGGCCCTTGCTAAGTTCTTGTTTGTGTTGTGGTTGTGGTGCTGTTGTGTGGCAAACTGCTTTACCCTTGCAGTCCTGCTTTGAGTAGAGACCTAAGGTTCTGAGGACTGTTCTAGAGTCCTCCTTCCTTTGTCATACCAGGCACACGCCCTCTGGAGGACAAAATGGTATAGCATTGTCCTAGAAACCAAACATAACTAAGAGCACAACTCTAAGCCGTGTTAGGCCAGCATAAGCTAAACCAGCAAAGTTTGGCCAGCACAAAGGCCACCGTAAAGTATGTTTGGACCACTCTCGGAGTCAGAGAGGCCAGCACACAGACATGAGCCATCCTCCTTCACTCCGAGAGCAGTCCAAACACGCTTTATGGTGGCCCTTGTGCTGGCTTAGTTTATGCTGGCCTAACTCCAGTTTAGGATTGCGCTCTAAATGAGTTTGTAAGGTATAATAATATGTACAATTCAGTTTCTGACCCTTGCTGCTTTCAGAGCCAGAAGACTTCACCAAGGAAATACTGGGTCTCTTTTCACAATTGCATGTCTCTATAAAGCCGGAGAAACTAACACAGGTGAGTTGCTCCCTGTTTTCTCATTTTCTGGTTATTGGGGTGATCTATGGCAGCAGTTCCCAGGGATGGCCAGCCCACAGTATGTGCCATGTTTATGTAGAGAATCTTGAATGTACCACCCATTTTCATGTTGCTTTTCGTGATTATCACAACAACTAAATAGAGCCTCCAATGTGCCAGAATAGAGAGCCAGAGATATCTCAAAGTGCCAGAGAATAGAGAGCAAGAAACGTGCCCTATTGACTTTCTCTCCTGTCAGTCATTCTTTTCCCGCCTTTTACCCTACCTTCCAACCAGAGCAAATCAAGCAGAGTAAGTGTGGCCACCCTGAGTGTGCCCACTGCAGCCTCAGATACTTGGGGGCATGCCGTGTGAGCATGCAAAGAAATCAAGCAAACCATAAATTTTCTTTGTTGTTTAAAGGTTTTTCATAAATATTTTGACTTTGTGTGCCACTCAAAAGCGTCCATGTGCCACTAGTGTCATGCGTGCGATGGGTTGGCCACCCCTGCTCTAGGCTGTCTTCCCAACTTAAGAGCTGGGTAGCGTAGTGTTTGAGCTGAGAATGGAGACTCCCCAGTTTCTCACTTCTGCCAGGAACATACTAGGTGGCCTTAGGCAAGCCATTCCCTCTCAGCCTCAACTCTCGAGCTGCAAAAGGACGATAATAATCTTGCCTTGCCTTGCCTTGCCTTGCCATACAGGGTATTTGTAAGGATTACAAAAGATAATTTCACGTGAAACTCCTTGTGTACTCAAATGTTATACAAATGATAAGTGGTATTATTTCTAATGTTTTAATAAGACACTTTTAAAATATTGCTAATTTTTTATTTTTATTATTACTAAATAAAAGAAATTTAGCAAGTTGGATCTCCAGATATTTCAGACCTTTTATCTTTTAATAGGGAACATTCCTTAGACCTTAACTGTTACTGTTTTTGGAGGAGACTCATTTTCTAAACCTCACTCCTGGGATAGTTATTCCCTGAGAACTTAAAAGTATGCCATCACAAGTGAGTACAATTAATGCAATCATCATTTAGAGGGAGGTTCTCCTGCCTCCTCAGAACAGTTTATTAGCACTCTTCTCATACTCTTTTGTGGCCTCTCTCAGAGCCACTGAGTGGCAGTATAGTCCAAAAGAGGATGATACCATCTCTTAATTCAGTGTTAGAGCAGATTGTCTTTAAGGCACTGAGGGCTCAGTCCTATCCCACTTTCCAGCACTGATGCTTCTGTCATGCAGCCTTGAGGAGGCCTGCACCCCCACTACAGGTTGCAGCGTGTGCCCCATTGGCATGGGTTCATCGGTGCTGGAAAATTGGATAGGATTTGGCTGAGTTATGTCACATTGTAGCCTAACCCCTCCTTTAAGAACATAAGAAGAGCCCTGCTGGATCAGGCCAAAGGCCCATCTAGTCCAGCTTCCTGTATCTCACAGCGGCCCACCAGGTGCCCCAGGGAGGCATGAGACAACAAAATGCTTAGATCCTGTTGCCACTCCCTTGCACCCAGTACTCTGAAGTAGCCTACTACTAATGTAAGGAGGTTACAACCCATCATTGCCTATAGCCCTACAATGGACTTTTCTTCCAGAAATCCGTCCAATCCTCTCTTAAAGGCATCTAGACCAGATGCCATCACCACCTCCTGTGGCAAAGAGTTCCGCAGATGAACTACCCGCTGGGTAAAAAAGTACTTCCTTTTATCTGTTTTAACTCTCCCAACCCTCAGTTTTAGCAGATGCCCCCTGGTTCTGGTGTTTTGAGAGAGGGAAAAGAACATCCCTCTATCGACTCTATCCCTTCCGTGCATTATCTTATCTTTTCTTAGCATCAGTAACATAGCACAAATTATGATTAAAATTGCACATACAACACATTATGTTGATCACAGTTCTTAATACATCCATTTGATTATCTGTTTTGTACACTGTTTTACATCTGTTATGAGCTGCCGTGAGTGGCCCCTCTGGGGACGGAAGGGTGGGATAAAAATTCCTTAAATGTATGACCATTTTGCAGAGACATGAAAATGTATGTAGCTTGTAGCTCATTCCATTCTAAGACTTGGAGCAAACTGCAATAATTCAAAGCAAACACAAGCATCTGCGCGCGCGTGTGTGTGTGTGTGTGTGTAAACCCAACCATGACTCGGTTTGCCTCCAGTCAATGAAAGCAAACCAATCTGCTGGTTGTCTAACACTAAAAGCATGCTGTTTTCTAACACTTTGTCTTGTTTTAGCATGGCCAAGATACAGAACCCATTCACCCATAGCAAGAGGCTTGCTTCAAAGTGGCTGGGGACTCTTGGGCAGGAGATGGGGTTGGTGTCCATGAATTCAACTTTTTTCTTTCTCACATATGGGAAGATTTGTCATGTATTCCTATGGGGTAAAGTTTCTATATGGGCAACCATGGACACTGTTTTTGTTTTCCTGACTCTCTTATTCCTGGACTTTTCATGAAATAGAGGTCACATGATCCCTTATATAATGATACTTGGACTTCGTTTGTACGCTGCATGAGCTGGGGATGGGGGTCAGACTTCCTATATTTTAAGATAATGTGCTGGTATACCTCTGCTTCCTTTTGGGCAGGCAATGAACTCTGCTCATGAGTTGGCTAAAAGCGTTCATCTGCCAACAATAAAAGAGGAAAGACAAAATGAGGAAGAGCAGCAAGTGGGCTCAGGGGATGCAGAACAAGATGACAGAAAATCAGTAGAGGTAATTTTAACCAATCCAAGGTGGCAGCAGAGTCTGACAGGGTGTGCTCTGATAGGCCATACTGCTAGTTGACCGCATTTTCCTTTGTCCTGGCAGAAACCTGTGGGACAGAGTGGGCTCATAGAATAGCTTTTCATTTAATGAGAATAAAACATTTATGTGCTGCCTTTCTCTCCTATTGCCCAAGGTGATTCACTGGTGTGTGTCCTTAAACATATTAGTAGAATACATAAGTAAAAGGGGACGGGAATGGGTCTCTGAGGTATGTGCCTGACAGGACAGTTGGCATTCCTCTAGGGGCAGGGGGGTGAGGAAGCAGGCAAAGTTCAGCTGAAAAATGCACCAGTGGATAGAGGAGGTGATGGGGACTATTCACCTTGCCAGCTTTTTCTTCTCCTCCTTGCCCTCCCAGAGCAGCTGGTGACATCTTTTTCTAATTCATGCAGGATATTCACACGTTTGCCATAAGAAGCCTGGCTGAGTTGACAGCCTATTCCATTGAAGTGTTCCACAAAACAGCAGCATTGGTTCTTCATGGCCAGAAACAAGAGGTGTTGGCCATCGACCGAGCCAAAGTCCTTTCGCAGTAAGGTTGATCATTCTTGAATGGTGTGCCATGTACAACTAAGGTTGATAAAACTGTACTCTTCTTATTGGCTTTGACATAGCTGGATGGTTTCTCTTAACAATCCTGAGATTAACAAAAGACACAGAATGCTCAGTCCTGAGTCCTTTTTTCTTCCTTTGGCACCAAATGCAGCTATAGAGTTAGCAATTTGTAGCGGAACACTTACGCAAATGAAACTATTTTTTTTTCACTTTAAAAGTGGGCCCTCCCCCATTTCGTCTATAGCCATAATTTCTCTCATCATGATTGCTCTTCCAGAAGAAGCTTTTACAGGTTCCATAGACAAGCATGTGTGTCACTGAGGTCCCACAAAAGTAAAATCTAGTGAGCCGGGGGGATAGTTTGGAGCAGTGAAGGGGTCAAGCATCTGCTCTTACCACTTCTCAGTTCCCAGTTGACCTTAATGCCATGTGAATTGAGCATGTGACTTTAAAACATGTCCCAGAATCGCCTGCACATGGTTTCTTTAACAACTTAGCAATGATTAATGTTGGCAGTGGTTCACTGAAAGCGGTTGTTGTAAAGCATCCGTAGCACACATAGGTGGGAAATTTGTTTTTAAATAGAAAGCTGGTGCCTTTGTGAAATACTTTTGGACATATTTTATATGCTGCATGCAAATTATTCTATGTGCTTAACTGTCTGCATGTGGTTTACAGATGTCTAAGTTTGCAGGTGCTTGATTCCTTCTTTTAATTTTGTGAAAAGAAATTTCATACATGAAATTGCATTTGTTTATGAGCCAGTATCAAAAAGCACTGAATGAAAGGAGGCAACTTTGCTTTAATATGCCTTATTTACTATGTGTTTTCTGTTCTTTTCTAGAATGACCGTTGTACTCTGTAAAGAGCTATCATCTCTGTCTAAAGACTTTGCTACGTGCTTAACAGCTGTGGGGGTAAGGGATCAGATTTGAAAGGCTTGTTGTGTGAACACAGAAGAATGAGGCAAACACAACATCTCGGTTTAGAGCAGAGAGGCATCCTGTGGTCTCCTGTTTCTGCAGCGGAATCAATACAGTTTTGGACTTTTCCATTATTGAACTTGGTCCAAAAGAAAGAGGAAGGGATAACTCTTTGCAGGCGTTTTTGGCAACAGACCTGGGAATCATCTGCTAGGCCTGAGCATTTTCTTTTTCCATTCTACTGTGGTAACTCACATTTATTGTATGTCACAAATGTGAGGGTTCCCCCCCCCCCCAATAGTCCCCTCCATGGTCACCTTCGTGTTGAACTTTTTCTCAGGGAACTGGTTCCACTGCCACAATGAGTTTTTACAATTTAGCAAGGATTTGACTTCAGAATGCCCTTACAGCATATGCTTAGCGCAGAGCTGCTTGTTCAGACCATATGAGTCAGATTCTCAGCTGAAATAAATCAATGAAATGCTATTAAATTAGGTCAGAGTCCTTTCAAGTGGGTGTACTCCCTTCTGAAATGCAAGCTGAAATATCTAATCTTTTCAGGTGGAAGAGAAGGCAGATGTTCTTAACCCATTAATCACAGGAGTATTTTTAGAGGTAAGACAAGTTAACTAGTGATAGAATCTTTACTGGCTCCAACTCTGTCTGATGTGGTTGACTCATGACTATGTGTGAAGAATTATGTGTCGAAGCTGTAGTGTGGTGTGGTTGTTATGGGGTTGCAGTATTCTGTTAATGTTGTTAAAAACATTATTTCTGAAATCCCTTTATCAAAAGAGTCAACACACTGCCTATGGGGTTGATTGGATGTAAGGTAGAGGATCTTTGTAGAATCATATTCAGACAGTATGAGGCTATTAGTCTGTTTTTTGGCACAAAATCTGTGATTTTTCTCAAACTTTAATATTTTAGTTTTAGCAAGATTCTGGCTCTAAGAATTGCAGAAGGGGAAGGTGGAAGTTTTAGTAGACAAGGTACAGGGATTTTAGCATATTATGAAGCTATGTCTTGGTCTTACCTTCTAAACTATTGCTGCATAATATCCTATGCCAGAGTGGTGCTCACAGTTTGCATCAACTCAGTATGCAAGGTGAGGGAAAGTGCCCAGTGTGACTTACCTTTTGGTTCTTTTTCTTGTAGGCTTCAAACAGTGCCTCATATATCCAAGATGCCTTCCAGCTGCTCCTGCCGGTTCTGCAGATCTCCCACATCCAAGCTCAGACGGCATTGACAAAGCAATAAATCAAACAGGACTGTACAAGAGCAGAGCCCAAATGTACTTTTGCAATAGTTCTCTGGTTCAGGAAAAAGGATAAGAACATGTGATAAAAGACAAAACACTTGATTTTTAGTATTTCACTGACATTAATAAGATTCTGCACGTCCATGACTTAGAGATGTATACACTTGTAAGAAAGGATTGAAATGCAGGCAGTTCAAAGTGCAGGTAGTTTTGGCAACATTCTGGATAATGCTGTTTCTACATGTGCTTTGGTAATGAAGTAGTGTATTAGACCTCAAGTCCATTGAATCCAAAAAGCAGGATTGTACATCACCATTGATGGAATCCCTTCCTAGAAGAATTATTGGAGTTATAATGTAGATACTAACGTGCTCCATACATCCTCTCTAAATGGATGCCGCAAGTTAAAGACCGATCCAGCATGAAGTTATTGCCAAAGGAAGATAATGTCCCCTGAAAACTATTTTCCTATTGTGTACTTTCTTCAATGACCTGGAGATCCAAGGGAGGATATTCAGTAAGAGGCTCCCTTAGATTATGATCTTATACTCCGTTATATGGGAATAAGCCTCATTGGACACAGTGTGACTTACTTCCAAGTAAACATAGGATACTACAAGTTAAAAGAGACGACAGCCTGGCTGACTGCCTTTTGTCTTTGCTCTGTTTATTTAAGTTTGGAGAGGAATTTGGAACTCTAAGAACATTCTTGTTCAGATGACAATATTTCCAGGATGAACACACAAGAAACAAATACTTACATGGAGAGAGCAAAACCTTAGATCTGATTTAACCAATACAGTCTGAAAGCCTAACCTCTAGCAATAAATAAATTGTGGTGAAAAGGTCAGTTCCACTCAAGTGACTAATTCACAGTTTTTATGATGTAGGAAGCTAATCAAATTAAATGCATAGAGCTGAAGCAGTATTTTTATTCCTCTGCAAAGGAGCAAAAGCTGTTTTTGTTCTTCAAAAAACGATTCAGGAGTGTGGAGCAAGGTCTAGACTCCAGTGATAGACACTATATGGACAAACCCCAAGACTTCCCAAAAAATTTCTTTTTTTAAACAGAACTATTACTTTCTACTGTTTTATACTACTGTGGGAGACTACCCCTTTTGCTTGAGGTCTGCCTGCCTTTTTTTTCCTCCCTAGGAGGAATTCTTGGATGAGCACTTACCAAAAAATCAGCTTTTTCTAGTTGCTGTGACCCCTGCTTCTGTCCAAAGTGGGCAACCATCATCCTTGTGTTTTGTTTTTTAAGCTGGAGAATGAAGCTTTTGCTTGAACAGAAGGAAGAAAGTTCGAATGAAATTAACTTGCATCGTTCTGTTGTTCAAGGGAGAACTTGCTGCTGTCTTAATCAGGATGAGCTTGTTGTCGTCTTGTAGCATCAGTTCCAGCCTTCAAACTGCTGTGATTGCCAAGTCTTTTGTCATGGCATTCTCCATTACCAAGAAAAGCATCATTAGTGCAACACGCTCAAAATGTGGCATCAGACCAGTGCAGTTATACATCTGAACAAAAATCTAGTTTTTAGCGTTACTCTATTCTTTGATCAATTATTTTTTCTAGCAAACTATATTTTGAATATGTATGAAGTTGTGAAATCTTGTGCTATATTATATAATACAAATAAATGTTCTCTAATGTTACTAAGGCAAAAGTTCCAGTTAACCTGTGCTTCATCCAGGCTGAGTCAGCAAAAGATGTACAGGTGTGCCCTGGTGTCCATGGGGGATATGTTCTTGAATCCCCCGTGGATACCTGAAACTGTGGATAATAGGGAACTCTATGTTAAGTATCTCCCTTGCCCTTTCCCCAAGCAAGAAGGCTTTTTAGAGACCCATAGTAAGAATATAGGAAGATAAGGAGGGGCCTCCCAATCCGTGGATAATTGAAAGTGTGGATATGGGATCTGTGGATAATGGGGGCACACCTGTATTTCTCTCTAGTGATCTGAAGCAGGAGTTCTCAAATTTCCTAACTTTGCGACCCACTCCAGCATCCATGGTAGGTTTTGGGCCCGTTGCAAATAGGAAACTGTGAGGCATAAGAACATAAGAAGAGCCCTGCTGGATCAGGCCAAAGGCCCATCTAGTCCAGCTTCCTGTATCTCACAGCGGCCCACCAGGTGCCCCAGGGAGGCATGAGACAACAAGATCCTGTTGCATCCTGTTGCCACTCCCTTGCACCCGGTACCAGTAGCCCACCACCTTTGTAAGGAGGTTGCACAATCCATCATTGCCTATAGCCCACGATGGACCTTTCCTCCAGAAACCTGTCCAATCCCCTCTTAAAGGAATCAAGACCAGATGCCATCACCACCTCCTGTGGCAAGGAGTTCCACAGATTAATTACCCGCTGGGTAAAAAAGTACTTCCTTTTATCTGTTTTAACATTCTCAACCCTCAGTTTTAGTGGATGCCCCCTGGTTCTGGTGTTTTGAGAGAGGGAAAAGAACATCCCTCTATCGACTTTATCCCTTCCATGCATAATTTTGTATGTCTCAATCATGTCCCCCCTCAGGCGCCTTTTTTCTAGACTGAAGAGCCCCAAACGCTGCAGTCTTTCTTCATAAGGGAGGTGCCCCAGCCCCGTAATCATTTTAGTTGCTCTCTTCTGCACCTTTTCCAACTCCACTATGTCCTTTTTGAGATGCGGCGACCAGAACTGGACACAGTATTCCAGGTGTGGCCTTACCATTGATTTGTACAATGGCATGATAATATTGGCTGTTTTATTCTCAACCCCTTTTTTAATGACCCCAAGCATGGAATTGGCCTTCTTAATTGCTGACGCACACTGGGTCGATACCTTCATTGAATTGTCCACCAGCACCCCGAGATCTCTCTCCTGAGTTGTCACAGACAGCTCAGAACCCATTAGCCTATAGGTAAAGTTTTGGGTTTTTGCCCCAACGTGCATCACTTTACATTTGTCTATGTTGAAACACATCTGCCATTTGGCTGCCCATTCCCCCAACTTGGAGAGATCCTTCTGGAGCTCTTCACAATCCTTTCTGGTTTTTACCACCCGGAAAAGTTTTGTGTCATCCGCAAACTTGGCCACCTCGCTGCTTATCCCTGTCTCCAGGTCATTTATGAATAAGTTGAAAAGCACGGGCCCCAAGACAGTTCCCTGGGGCACTCCACTTTTCACCTCTCTCCATTGTGAAAATTGCCCATTGACCCCCACTCTCTGTTTCCTGGCCCTCAACCAATTCTGGATCCATAAGAGGACCTGCCCTCTTACTCCCTGACTGTGAAGTTTCTTCAGCAGTCTTTGGTGGGGGACGGTGTCAAATGCCTTCTGAAAATCCAGGTATATGATATCCACAGGTTCACCCACATCCACGTGCCTGTTGACCTTTTCAAAGAATTCCAAAAGGTTTGTGAGGCAAGACTTACCCTTACAGAAGCCATGCTGACTTTCCTTTAGCAGTACTTGTTCCTCTACATGTTTTAGGATTTTATCTTTGATGAGGCTTTCCACCATCTTACCCGGAACAGACGTTAGGCTGACTGGCCTGTAGTTTCCAGGGTCCCCCCTTCTCCCTTTTTTAAAGATTGGCGTGACATTGGCTATCCTCCAATCCTCTGGCACCGTGGCCGTTTGAAGGGACAAGTTGCATACTCTAGTTAAGAGGTCAGCAACTTCGTTCTTTAGTTCCTTAATTACTCTTGGGTGTATACCATCTGGGCCTGGTGACTTATTTATATGTAGTTTATCAATTTGATCGAAAACATCTTCTTTATTAACCAGTATCTGATTTAATTCCTTAGTTAGGAAGGGCTGTTCGGGCTGTGGTATCTGCCCAAGTTCTTCTGCTGTGAAGACGGACGCAAAGAATTCATTTAATTTCTCTGCAATCTCCAAGTCCCCTTTTATCTCCTCTTTCCCTCCCTCACCATCCAGCGGGCCAACCGCCTCTCTGGCAGGTTTCCTGCTTCTAACATATTTGAAGAAGCTTTTATTATTCCCTTTTATGTTGCTAGCCATGCGTTCCTCAAACACTTTCTTGGCCTCCCGTATCACCTTCTTACTTGTCCTTTGCCAGAGTTTATGTTCTTTTTTGTTCTCCTCATTGGGGCAAGACTTCCATTTACGGAAAGAAGCTTCTTTGCTCTTTACAACTTCTCTAACTTTGTTTGTCAGCCATGCAGGCACCCTCCTGGACCTTGTCGAACCCTTCTTTCTTCGCGGTATACATTTCCGCTGGGCCTCTACTACTGTGATTTTAAACAGCCTCCATGCAGCCTGGAGGGATTGGACTCTTTTTACCTTCCCTTTCAATTTCTGTCTAACTAGTCTCCTCATCTGAGGGAAATCCACCCTTCGAAAGTCAAGGGTTCTTGTGTCAGATTTGCTCTGCACTCTTTCCTGGACATGCACGGCAAAACCAATCGCAGCATGGTCACTGTTCCCCAATGGCTCAGTAACACTTACATCCCTAACTAGGTCCCGAGTACCACACAATATTAAATCCAGAGTCGCCTGTCCTCTGGTCGGCTCCATGACTAGTTGCTCTAAGGCACAGTCATTCAGCAAGTCAAGGAATCCGGTCTCTCTTTCTTGACCAGAGCAGCAGTTGACCCAGTCAATATGAGGATAATTGAAGTCCCCCATGATTACAATCCTGCCTCTCTTGGTCACAGCCCTGATTTGTTTCCTCATTTCAAGATCACCTTCAAGTTTTTGATCGGGAGAACGATAGCACCCCCCCACTATTACATTGCTTTTACGGCCTGGCAGTTTAACCCACAGTGACTCCATGGTGGAGTCCGGCCCACCTTCAGTTTCTACTCTGCTGGATTCTATCCCTTCTTTGATATAGATGGCCACCCCTCCGCCAACACGCCCTTCCCTGTCCCTCCTATAGAGTTTATAGCCTGGGATTGCAGTATCCCACTGGTTCTCTGCATTCCACCAGGTTTCCGTTATGCCTACTATATCAATGTTTTCCCTAGCCACCAAACATTCCAGTTCCCCCATCTTTGCTCGGAGACTTCGGGCATTCGCATAATAACACCTATATACGGGGTTCTCTAAGGAGGGACTGTTTTTTGATCTCTTTTCCCCGCCTCTCTTTTTACTGGACAATCTGTCACTTACACTCAGCTTAGAAGTTCTATTTCCTACTCCTCCATTACTCTTTGGTACTCCTCCACCCTCCTCTTCCCGTAGGGATGAGGAGTTCCGAACCGGATGCCACTCGGCTCCTGTCGGCTTTCCCCCAGGGATCAGTTTAAAAGCTGCTCTGCCACCTTTTTAATATTAAGCGCCAGCAGCCTGGTTCCATTTTGGTTCAAGTGAGAGGCAATATTCGGGCATGAACCAGACACTGCTTCTGGGTCACACTGACCTGTAACCTGTGTTGTGCCATGTCATACCTCAGAATGCCATGCAGGTAGCTTCCACAAGGCATTCTGGGGCACAGCACAATGCGGCCAGTGATGTGGGTTGCAAACTGGGTTGCAAACAGATGCAGTTTCCAGTCATGGGAGGCCTGCAACCCACCAAACATTGCATTGTGGTCCACAGTTTGAAAAATGCTGATCTAAAGCTTTCTCCATTGCACACAATCACTATTCCTGTGCAAACTACGTAGAATGTGGTGTTACACATAGATGTGGGGCATGAATTTTAAGGTAGAATTTCTGGAAGAGCCAGAAAGGCTTGACCCATTTTGGTGCCTGCTCAGATTTCTGTAATCATTTCTAAGCACTTTGGAATTTTCCCTATGTGTGTAGGAGAAAGATTTAATGGTACAGCACTCCTTCAGTTTTGTTTACAATGTTACCATGGCCACTGTTGGTAAGAATTGTGTAAGAGGCTCAACACTTTCTTCAAAATCCTGATTCAAGACTTCACAGAAACACCCCCCCCCATTTGTCATGCATCCATGTGACATTATTAAGCTTGTTGTGTATATGGCAAAGACCTTGAAGTCTGTCTTTAAGTTTCTTTATTTCAATAAAAAAAGTGGGCCTGTTTTCTTACTGCTCCCTCCTTGGCGATAATTCAATAGAGAGTTGAGCTAAGCCCACTGTAATTAATTGGGCTTGCCTGTGACTGAGTGTGTTTGTAGTTTTAAGAATGGGAGTAGATAATAACACATAGAACATGGCCCACATCTGATGCATAATTCTTATGCAGTAACTCTGTCTGGTTCTCAGAGCTATGTACCTTGGATTTAGTGGTTGTGTTCTAAAGAGAGGGATGGACTTTTTGAGCATTAATTTGTCCCATTTGTGGACCATGTATGCCCTCAGTTCGAAGCTCGTAGAAGCTGTTTCTTTAGAGCTAGCTGGTTGTAGATTCCTTGCATCTGATCCTGACTTCCTAGAGTCCTTATGTAGAGGGTTATACAAATGCTTTCCTACATGGCAGAGGCTAAGCTGTTTGCAGTCTTCCCATGCATATTGGAGAATTCTCAAGGAGAACCTTGAGAATTATTCATTGATATTATAGTGCATTGAGTCCAGATGAAATTTCTAACATGTTTCTATTCTTGTGAGATGCTTGATCTCTTCTGCAGCTTCTAATGTATTTTATATTGTCTCAGCTATAAGCCATGATGATCATGAGCTTTCATGAGCTGTGAGTGTGTCCTGGAACTAAGTGCCTTGGAACCAAGTGCCAGGTAGGCGAGTTCAGCAGCAGGATGAGGAAGCCAGGGCCCCAAAACACTGCCCTTCAGCCAATTCCCACATCTAATATAGCTATGCAGGCAGACAGCAGCAGGGTGGGAGCTATCCAGTGTTTTGCACTGAGTGCCATATGTATGACTATATGCCTCTTGGGCATAAGTCATGGGTGTATTCTTGCTGCAAGGAGCTCCAAGCACTCAGGGAACGAATCTGCTCCCTAGAGTCCTTGGTTGCGGACCTGGAGAAGCAGAGGAAGGTAGAGAGGGACCGTGGTGAGATTTCCGGGGACTTGTAGGCTTCGTCCCACCCTCAGAGGGGCAGCCCCTCAGCTGCTGGGGTAGGAAGTCTCAGGGCAGGAGGACGTCACTCTGGAAAAGAGGGAAACAATCCTCTAGGGGGGACCTCTTCTTCAGGTGACGGGCCCATATCCAGTAAGGATACTCCTCGGTGGGAGGGGAGTCGGGGGCTTCTTGTCGTGGGCGATTCTATAGTTAGGAATATGGAGAAGGGGGGTCTGTGACGGATGTGAGGACCGCATGGTGATATGCCTGCCTGGTGCGAAGGTTGCGGACATCACATCTCGTCTACATAGGTTGGTAGAGAGTGCTGGGGAGGAGGTAGCAGTGGTGGTGCACGTTGGCACCAATGACATAGGAAAATGTAGCCGGGCAGTCCTGGAGGCCATATTTAGATTGTTAGGGAGGAAGTTGAAAACCAGGACCCCAAAGGTAGCGTTCTCAGAAGTGCTGCCTGTTCCACACACAGGGCCAGGTAGGCAGGCGGAGATTAGAAGTCTCAATGCGTGGATGAGATGGTGGTGTTGGGAGGAAGGGTTTAGATTTATTAGGCACTGGGGAACGTTTTGGGGCAAGCCAAGCCTGTACAAGAAGGACGGGCTGCACTTGAACCAAAATGGAACCAGACTGTTGGCGCGTAATATTAAAAAGGTAGCAGAGCAGCTTTTAAACTAAACCCCGGGGGAAAGCCGACAGGAGCCGAGTGGCATCCGGTTCAGGACTCCTCAACCCTAGGGAATAAGGGTGGCGAGGTGACAGAAGAACAAGGTAATGATAGTGTAGGAATTACAAGTAGAAGTGTGATAGGAAGTGATAGTGAGTTCAGCAGAATAAGAGACTGTAGAGCTAAAGGTGGAAGCAAGCAGTCCTTCTTTGGGGACCCCATATACAGGTGCTTTTATACTAATGCTCGGAGTCTTCGAGCAAAGATGGGAGAATTGGAATGTTTAGTGGCTAGGGAGAATATTGACATAGTGGGCATAACAGAAACCTGGTGGAAAGCAGAGAACCAGTGGGATACCGCAATACCAGGCTATAAACTCTACAGGAGTGGCAGGAAGGGGCGTGTTGGAGGTGGGGTGGCCATCTGTGTCAAAGAAAGGATAGATTCCAGAAGCTTAGAGGTTGAAGGTGGGTCTGACACTACCACAGAAGCATTGTGGGTTAAACTATTAGGTCCAAGTTGTGATGTAACAATAGGTGTGTGTTATTGCCCCCCAGATCAAAAACCTGGAAGGGACCTTGAGATGAGGAAGCTAATTAGGGAGGCATCAAAGATTGTGGTCATGGGGGATTTTAATTATCCCCATATTGACTGGGTCAATTCATGTTCCAGTCAAGAAAGGGAGACAGGGTTTCTTGACATGCTAAATGATTAGCATGTCTTGGAGCAACTTGTCATGGAGCCCACCAGAGGACAGGCGACTCTGGATATAATACTGTGTAACACCCAGGACCCGGTTAGGGATGTCAATGTTACAGAGCCATTAGGGAACAGTGACCGTGCTGCAATCTGTTTCGCCATGCATGTTGGGGGTAGTGTGCCAAATAAATCTGATACAAAAACCCTTGACTTCCAAAGGCCAGACTTCCCACAAATGAGGAAACTAATGGATGAAGTTAAAAGGGAAGGTGAAAAAAGTCTAAACACTTGAGAAAACATGGAGGTTGTTTAAAATAACAGTACTAGAAGCCCAGGGAAGTGTATCCCACTAAGAAAGAAGGGCTCAGCTAAATGCAAGAGGGTGCCAGCATGGGCAAAGTTAGAGAGGCTGTAAAGGGCAAGGAAGCTTCCTTCCATAAGTGGAAGTCTTGCCCAAATGAAGAAAATAAAAAGGACTATAAACTCTGGCAAAAGACATGTAAGAAGGTGATATGGGAGGCCAAGAAAGACTTTGAGGAACGCATGGCTAGCAACATAAAGAGGAATAATAAAAGCTTTTTTAAATATATTAGGAGTAGGAAACCTGCCAGAGAGGCAGTTGGCCCGCTGGATGGTGAGGGGAGGGAAAGGGGAGATAAAAGGGGACTTAGGGGTTGCAGAGAAATTAAATGAATTCTTTACATCTGTCTTCATGACAGAAGACCTTGGGCAGTTACCACTGCCTGAACAGTCCCTTTTGACTAGGGAACTAAGTCAGATAGAAATTAAAAGAGAGGATGTAATTGATAAATTAAAGATAAATAAGCCACCGGGCCCAGATGGCATTCACCCAAGAGTTATTAAGGAGCTAAAGAATTCACCAAGAGTTATTAAGAAGCTGCTGATCTCTTGACTATAATAAGCAACTTGTCCCTTAAACCTGCCATGGTACCAGAGGATTGGAAGATAGCAAATGTCACACCAATCTTTAAAAAAGGTAGGAGCGGGGACCCAGGAAACTATAGGCCGGTCAGCCTCACATCCATTCCAGGTAAGATGGTGGAAAGTCTCATCAAAGACAAAATCCTAAAACGTATAGAAGACCAAACCTTGCGGGGGGGGGGGGAATCAGCATGGCTTCTGTAAGGGTAAGTCTTGCCTCACAAACCTTTTGGAATTCTTTGAAAAGGTCAACAGGCATGTGGATGTTGGAGAACCAGTAGATATTATATATCTGGATTTTCAGAAATCATTTGACACAGTCCCTCACCAAAGTCTGCTGAAAAAACTTCATGGTCAGGGAATAAGAGGTCAGGTCCTCTTGTGGACTGAGAAGTGGTTGAGGATCAGGAAGCAGAGAGTGGGGATTAACGGGCAGTTTTCACAGTGGAGAGAGGTGAAGAGCGGAGTGCCCCAGGGATCTGTCCTGGGACCAGTGCTTTTTAACTTATTCATAAATGACCTGGAGACAGGCATAAGCAGTGAGGTGGCCAAATTTGCAGATGACACTCAACTCTTCCGGGTGGTGAAGACTAGAAAGGATTGTGAAGAGCTCCAGGAGGACCTCTCACAACTGGGAGAATGGGCAGTAAAATGGCAGATGCGTTTCAAAGTAAATGAGTGCAAAGTAATGTATATTGGGGCAAAAAATCAAAAATTCATATATTATATAGGTTAATGGGTTCTGAGCTGTCAGTGACAGACCAGGAGAGAGATCTTGGGGTGCTAGTGGACAGCTCGATGAAAATGTCGACCTAGTGTGCAGTGGCAGTGAAGAAGGCAAATTCCATGTTAGGGATAATTAGAAAAGGGATTGAGAATAAAACAGCCAATATTGTATTGCCATTGTACAAGGCAAGGGTAAGGCCACACCTAGAGTATTGCCTACAGTTTTGGTCTCCACATCTCCAAAAGGACATAGTGGAATTAGGAAAAAGTACAGAAAAGAATAATTAAAATGATTACTGGGCTGGGGCACCTCCCTTATGAGGAAAGGTTACAGTGTTTGGGGCTCTTCAGTCTAGAAAAAAGGTGGGGACTTGAGGGTGGACATGACTGAGACATACAAAATTATGCACGGAGTGGATAGAGTAGACAAAGGGAATCTCTTTTCCCTCTCACGCCATACCAGAACCAGGGGACATCCTCTAAAACTGAGAGAAAGTATTTCTTTACCCAGCGTGTAATTAGAATGTGGAACTCCTTGCCGCGAGATGTGGTGATGGCATTGGGCCTGGATGCCTTTAAAATGGGGATTGGATAATTTTATGGAGGAAAACTTCATTACAGGTTACAAACTATGATGGGTATGTCCAGTCTGAGATTAGCTGGTCGCTCATCATGAGGGCCGGGTAGGAATTTTTTTCTGCCATCCAAATTGGCCAAATATGGATGGCAGTTTTTTTGTTTTTGTTTTTGCCTACCCCAGACTGGCGAGGGAGGGATGGGTGTTCAGTAGGTTACATGATTTACATTGTGCTTAATAAAGTTAAACCCTGACCTCGGTCTGGTGTCTTTCTTGGGGGTGGTTCAAGGGTAATAGTCTACTTTAAAATGCCAGATGCAAGGGAGTGGCAGCAAGACACAATTATCTGGGTGTCTTGCGTGTTACTTGAGGCATCTGGTGGGCCACTGTGAGATACAGGAAGCTGGACTAGATACGGGAAGCTGCAAATTGTATAACTTGAAGGAGAGGCTCCAAGCATAGGAAATGTGTACAATATGTGAGGAAGACATGCTTGCTTACATAATTAAAACCACATATTTTATAAGCATCACCCTGGGGTTCCTTCTAGATCAAAAGACAGGATAGCAAGCTAATGATTAAAAAGTTAACCAACCCTAAATACCAACTGCAGCACTAAATACTGGCAGCATACACTGCGATTCCTAGGCTAAATTGAGAGGAATTCTTTACAGTTGTGGACTGTCACATAGGCCGGCACAGTTAGACGAGCAAAGTTTGGCTGGCGCAAGGGCCACCGTAAAGCATGTTTGGACCACTTTCAGAGAGGCCAGCACACAGATGTGCACCACCCCCTCTTGAGACTGCAGAAACAAGTGGAATCTGGAGTTGATGAAGAGGGAAAGAGATTTTATGTTACCATCTTATTTAAGACAAAAAACCTTGGTGTGATTTTCCTGTTTCAAAGCAGAAGAGGCTCACCTTTTAAGATTGAAGCATGAGCTGATAAAGCGTGAGCCCTCTGGTCCAAACGTGCTTTACAGTGGCATTGAGCATTATTTCCCCCAGAAGTCCTTCTTGAGCTTATAATATGAAACTAGGTGCTAGACATACATTGTCAGCATCTGAACGGCTCTAGGTGCGTGTGCAAAATATTACATTAAATGTTTACATTAAATATTAATATTAAAGGTCTTTAATATTAAATGTTTTGCCTAAATGCTGCCTGACTGCTGTCAAATCAAGTGAATGAGGAAGGCCATTTGCTTTGTAGATGCATATGTCCACATTCTTTAATGTAATTTCCTTGTTTTTGATGATACCCTCAGTTATTGCTGTGACCAGGCCACCTGACTGGTTTAGGGAGCATCTTTCTCTCAGTTGGTCCTATTCCAGTGGATTGCAAATGTTTTAGCATCAGGACTTGCTTTTTAAAATAACACTCTATTGGGTTCCACCTAGCTTTACAAATCTAAAAAAAAAGTGTTTCACTTTACCAGACACTGAAGCCTCTGGTTTTTAACCTTTGTACGATAGAGGGAGGGGACGTGGTGGCGCTGCGGGTTAAACCACTGAGCTGCTGACCGGAAGGTTGGCAGTTCAAGACCATGTGATGGGGTGAGCTCCCGTTGCTTGTCCCAGCTCCTGCCAACCTAGCAGTTCAAAAGCACCTAAAAATGCCAGTAGATAAATAGGTAGCACTTGGGTGGGAAGGGAACTGTGTTCTGTGCGCCTTGGTGTATAGTCATGCTGGCCACATGACCACAGAAACTGTCCTCGGGCAAAAGCCAGCTCTTAGAAATGGAGATGAGCACCGCCCGCTACAGTTGGTCACGACTAGACCATTTGGTCATGGGGAAACCTTTTACTATAGAGGGAGGCCACCTTCTGGAGCATTTATTGAGCTCCATGTTCATCAAATGGTGAGGAGGTGGGAGACTGTTGCAACCCTAAAGCTTGCTGCCTAATTTATGAATGCCAAGGGGTGTGGCTATATAATGGTGATTGGGCAGCAGCACTCCCCCAAAGTAGCATATTGTTTAAGCTTGATGCATATAGCTTAATCAAGGCAGATTAAGCTATATGCATCAAGCTTAAACAAGGTATCAGTTTCGCACCCTACCAAAAATTGGAACTGGGAACTGTGGTGCTGGGAACTGCAGTCCCAGGGGACAATGTGTTAAAATGCACGCATATTGCACCATCGTGATGAGAAACAGAGGAACATTTTTTCTCAAACATTTACTGGGAAAACTGATAACTATGAAGCCTTGGAGTGTTCTCCCATCATTAGCCTCCATTTCAGTCAGTGGTGTAGCCACATCAATCTCCCCACCCACCCCTAGGAAGTGCCTGATCTGGAAGCAATTGTTGTGATATGGTGACGCCACCGCCAATTACATCCGAGTTACACCATGCATGGAGCAGCTGTGCATGGAGCAGCTTAAGCAGCCAACGACGTTTTCACAAGTGAAGCAAGAGCACAGCTGAAATAGGGCACCCCAGCAGCTGAACGTCCTGCTTTCTTGTTTCTCCGCACCCCTTACCCTGGTTTTCTAGTTGCTAAACGTCTTTGTCACCATTTTCCCCAGATCCAGCCCCAGCTGATCAGCTACTGCTGTGACAGATCTTGGTGTGAGCTGCCACTGAAGAGCACAATGTTAGGCATGGGCTGGCATGCACAAACTGCAGCAAGCAAGAGTGGCTGGAAGACCAAGCTGGAGCCGGAGAAGGGGGCAAAAAGGAGCAAAGGAGGCCGCAGGCACACACCGCAGGCAGGGCAAATAACCAATGGCCCTGATCCTTGGCCCCAAGCAGAGCGCACAGCCAGAGTGCGCCAGCTCCTCACTTCTGAGGAGGCGATTTCCGGGAGAAAGGGTGAGGGGGCAGAACTAGGCAGGGATGATAGTGACCTTTTTGAAGGAAGGAGTTTAGTGGCTATAAGATGAGGTGGAGGGCAAGTGAGAAGGTGGAAGAGGAAAGTGTGGAAGCCTGGAGACAGAACTGAGTCGCACACTGCCTCTAGATTTGTGGCCAGGGGCAGGGATTGGCACCCCCTCAAAGGCATGGTACTCAGGGCCATGAACCCCCTGCCCTCCTTAGCTATGCTACTAGCTTTGTTCCCATTGTGGGGTAATAGGGAGAAAGAGAGGCATCATGTCTCAGCAGACACACAAATCTGGCTTTAACTGCTTTGCATTTCAACGCGCTGTTAGAGATCGTCAGAGTTCAAGAATGACCTTTGCCTAAGCCAGGATTGCAGACACGCCTTTTGAAGCACGCGCTGGGGCAGGGCTCTTGAACCAGTTTTTCTTCTCTCCCAGGGCATATAGAGGGAGGAGAGACCGTGCAACCGATAAAGCATAAGCTGCATCTCTGTCGGCCAACCCAGCATTTAGGAGGCTGTTGGTTTTTCCAGTGCACCAGGTGAGGTTTCTTTCCTTTACCACTTTTTCTTTTTAATAACTAACTGCTCAGTCCATAGTGGGAGAGGCAACGTTCTCTCCCCTGGATGTGCAGTTTGGAGGGTGGCCTATTGAACGGGGATTCTGGGCTGTGTCCTTGTACATATGAATACTGAAGCTGAGGTGGTGACATTTTGCTGTGAGATTCTTCAGTATTTTAGGGGAGAGAGACTGATTGCAGTGAGGGACCAAACCACTAGCCTATGGATAGTGGTGGGTGAAAACGGTGAGAACAACATAAAAATACATAACACTTTCTGCAATTCTCATTTTTGGAATGAAAACCCTGAAATCTGGAAAAAAAAACCCAAAACAAAACCCAACCACCTTTTTATTTGGTTTTTATTTAATTATTAGCTTGTCCTTACCCGGCGTTGCCCGGGTATTGATTTATCCCAAGCTTCTATTAGACTGGAAAAGGAATGAATTCTATCTATAGTGTAAAATCGAAGTCATTTTATGTACAGGTAATTAGAAGTATAAGTACAGTATATTTACTATACTTAAAAGTATAAGTACAGTGTCTTACCCCCACAGTATTTCTTTCCAGAGTGTAAGGCATATGTGTACCAAGTTTGGTGTAAATCGCTCCAGGCATTCCAGAGTTATGCTGGAACAAACGAACACACACACACACACACACACACACACACACACACACACACACACACCATTTATAGATATAGATATAGATATGCATTAATAAATTATTTGGTTTTATTTTAATTATTTGTTTAATTGATGGGGGTTCATGGGTAATGACTGTGGCTTCATCCGCTGACACTATATGACATATATCACCTAGCTAGTGCGCTCTTAAAGCAATTGTAATGTAAATTTTGAATAAAAGCACATAATGCTGCTTTGTGTGCTTCTACCTTGGAAAACAATGAAATCCATGAAAAAATAAAACCGTTTTCAACCACCCCTACCTAGAGGAGATGTAAACGTTGGGGCTTTCCAAATTTGCATTTCAGAAGCATATGCCATATGCATTGGCTTGATTTCTTATTCAGTGGTTTTTCCAGTGACCTTATTTTAGCTTTGGTTCCCCCCCCTCCCCAGGGCTAAGACTGAAACGTTCCAGTGGAGGTAATAAAATTAATAGTGCCTGTTTGTTGCGCTATGGACTTGCTAATAGTTTGTTTGCTGTGTATCATCCAGCCATTGTTATTAGGCTGCAAGTGAGGCCAAATGACAACAGGTCAAACTGGTTCCTCTCTGCATGGGTTTGGAAATCAGCTAGTAGCATATCAACCCTCCCAAAGGCAAGTCCCATGAGGAGGGCTTGCTCCAAATATACAGGTCAGACTCACGTCAGAGATCTTCCATAGAGACACGCTCTTGCCTGCAATGCCCTTTTCACATACACTTTCCCCCTCTTACATAGGGATCTGTCAGACGTGCTCATACACAAGGAACTTGTAAGATCATCTCTGAGCCCGAGGTTCTTCAGTAAGACGTTCTGCATTTCCTAGCAACAGCGGTGAAAGTAACCGAAGGATGTCTTCAATCTTAAAAGGTGAGCCTCTTCTGCTTTGAAACAGGAAAATCACACCAAGGTTTTTGGTCTTAAATAAGATGGTAACATAAAATCTCTTTCCCCCTTCATCAACTCCAGATTCCACTTGTTTCTGAACTACAACATAGTTTTATCTAACTTCATGCACCAATATGCCTGCATAACTGCCTGAATTCCTCAAATACCCTCAATAGTCCCCCTTGCAGCTCCTCTGTTGGTGGTTCTTATTTTGGGAGGCCCACCAAGATTCCTGCAAATCTTTCCCACCAACATTGCAGGAGAGCTTTCTTTTTCATGCCATATTATCTGTCCAAGAAACATGATAAGCTCCCTGTTTTCTTATTCATACTCTAACTGTATAGTCCCAACTGCTTTGCTACAAGTGCTAATTATGGGGGAAGGTAAGCCTTACTGTTTTGGAATCCGGGATGCTGCATTGCATGGGGGACAGAGACAGGGTCAGTCATTAGAAGGAGCAATGAATAAATACTGTCCATTCTACTATTAACATTTGGCCTTTAACACAGTGTTCTATCAAAAGCCAAGTCTCAGCTAGCAATTCCTTTCTTAGAGGCTTTTGATGCCTACTAGAATGAAGTATCTTGGATGCCATAAAGAGCAGGATCAGGATCTGATATGCTCCATGTCTTTTTATGCTTTTCAACTTCCTAGTTTCATGTTTAATGTGTCACAGTAGCTCATCCACAACATGGCAAAATAATACTATTCACAAATATGCCCAGACCCACTTCCTCTTCTTCTACTTAACAGCAAAGTGGACCAGAGGGTGCAATTTGTCTCCAGTAAGATGTTTTGGGAAGATTGTGCGTGTGTTGTTGTTGATAGACCAGGTATCTGGCTCATCTGTAGCACAGTTGCCTAAGGGGTTCCTACACAGCAGGACTTAAGAATGTAAGAGCCCAGCTGGATCAGGCGAAGGGCCCATCTAGTCCAGCTCCTGTAGCTCACAGGGGCCCAACAGTTCCCTCAGGGAGCACATAAGACAAGATATTTGCATCTTGCTGCCTCTCCCCTGCATCTGGCATTCTGAGGTAGCCTATTTACCTTTGCACCCCTCAATGAACACACCAGACTGTGGTTTACCTTGGGCCATTTTATTAAACACAAGTGACCAAATTTTGAATCATGAAACCTACTGAACATACCATCCCACCCTCGCCAGTCTGGGGTAGGCAAAAAAATTGCCATCTGCAGCCAATTTGGATATCAGCAAAAAAAAAAATTCTTAAGCATCCCTCATAAGGAGCTCAGAGTGTACATAACCATCATAGCTTGTATCCTATGATGGAGTGTTCCTCCATAAATTTGTCCAGTCCCCTTTTAAAGGCATCTAAGTTGGATGTCATCATCACATCATGTGGCAAGGAGTTTTACAGACTAATTACATGCTGGGTAACTGTTCTAACTCTCCCAAAGCTCAGTCTTAGTGGATGTCCTCTGGTGCTAGAGTTGTGTGAGAGGGAAAAGAGCATCCCTCTATTCATCCCCTACATAATTTTGTATGTCTCAAGCATGTCCTCCCCCCGCCCCCAAACCAGGCACCTCTTTTCTAGACAGTGAGGGAGGGAAAGGGCAGATAAAAGGGACTTGGAGATTGCATAGAAATTAAGTGCGTTCGTTGCAGAGAAATTAAATGAGGACTTTTAAGCCTAATTAGACTGGTCAGTAAGGGCATGCATTCCTACATGCATAGCTCAGCTAATGCTGCTAATTGCTCCTTGGCTCAGGGCACAATCCTAACCTGGAGTTAGGCCAGCAAAGTTTGGCCAGCACAAGGGACATTTGGACCACTTTTGGAGTCAGGGAGGATGGCTCACATCTGTGTACTGGCCTCTCTGGCTCTGAGAGTGGTCCAAACGCCCTTTACAGGTGCCCTTGTACCAGTCAAACTTTGCTGGCCTAACTCCAAGTCAGGATTGTGCCCTCAGTAGATGAAAGGCTAAACTATAGCAATCCTTTGTAGGGACAGCATATGCACCACAGTGCAGGGGTTCCTAAACCTTTTAGCATTGGGACCCACCTAAAAAAGAAGCTTTAGTAGTCCCTCAAGCCTCTGTGCCTATAATGGTGATTGGGCAGCAGTGCTACAGGACATGATCGTTAGTGCAACCTCCTTACTTTAGAGGTAGGCTACTATGGAGTCCTGGATATAGGGGAGTGGTGATGAGATGCACATTTCTAGTTGTCTTGTGTGTTCCCAGAGGCATATAGTGAGCCGCTGCAAGATGCAGGTAGCTGGACAAGATGGGCCTTTGGCCTGATCCAGTGGGGCTCTTCTTATGTTCTTATGTTAGTGCTTCCTCTAAGTAACAGATTGTTTAACGCTTGATGCACATAGCCTAATCTGCCTTGTCAGTTTCATGACCTACCCAAAAATGGGTCCATAATTTGAAATCTGCTGCCATAGTGCCTGTGTGCATGCAAAAGTAATGCGTCTCATACATGATGGTTGGCACACTTGGTCAAAAAGCTTGGCCACTATTCACACTAGAAAGATACCTTAGTTGGGGAAAGTACTGAATCTCCCACCCTGCTTGGTAAAGATCACAGCACAGCTTCACATTTCTCTGTCTTCTGACTTCTTATTACTATTCATAGTATTTGGGAGAGACGACAAGGAGAAGGAGAAGGAGAAGGAGAAGGAGAAGGAGAAAGACAAGAAGGAGGGAGAGAAAAAAGATAAGAAAAAGAAGAAAAAGGTAAGAAAAGACGGACAAAGTAGGGATGGAGATCAGGAGCAGACCCAGCCAAGGGTCCCCCTGGGGCCGGGCCGATGATCGAAGCCCCCTGCACTGACCTGCTGCACCCCCCACCATGCCAGGCTCCATTTTGGAGCCATTTCAGCACAGGGGCAGGCGGGCAGATGGGCAGACTGCAGCTTGCGTGGCTCACAAGTTATTCCCCCCCCCCACGAATAGGTAGGATCACCACTGATGATTTTAGTACAGTAATTAGTCTTTGGTTAGCAGTGTGAGATGAATATTACAATACTGAAGCTCCATTGAGGGAAACGTCCACAGCAAATGTCCAAAGAGAATGTGACCATTTCAAAACCCTGATGTGCCAACCTCATCAGGGCCAGTTCATTCATTGAACCCCCCCCCCCCGGTGGGGTTTCATGACTTCCAGGCAGTATCCTGAGCCAACACTGCCAGAAACTGTTTCTCGAGATTATTTTCCAACATGATGGAATTATTTTCCAACCTCCAGGACTGCTTGCCATTGTCACCTAAGATTGATGCTGACTCCTAGAAACTCCAGGCCAGTCCTGGTGAGCTGGCAACCCGACTTTCTGCCTCCTCACCATGACTCACTGTGAGCAAAGGCAGCAGCCCCAGCATCAAACTGCCAGAGGATGGAATACCCATTCCCATTCCCCCTCAAGTCCTCCTACTCTTCCAGGCAATATGAAGAAGGGAATCCTGCCAAAGAGCCACATCCCCCCCCCATCATTGTGGGAATATGGCTTTCTCCACCTGATCCTACCTCATCACCCCCGGACTGTGTTTCTATCCCACCTCTCACCTATGAAGCAGACCTGGCCTCTCCAAAAGGCTGACCAAGGTGGGTTGCCTTGGACAGCAGTTTGGCAGGACACCCACCTCCTGCTGCCCACGTACTGCCATTGTTCCTTCTTCCACTCCCTGGATTGAAAAAGGAAGAAGGGGTGGAGCCAACATGGAGGAGAGGAGAGTGGTGGGCTAGATTAGCCACACTTCCTTTCCTGCTTTGTCCCCGCTTCTTTTTCCAGTCCAAGGAGTGGGAGGCACCTCTGCAAAATGGGTACACATTTTAAAACACCTCTTCTGTGTGCTTAACTCTGGGACTACATACATTTGTAGGGGAACTTGCTCAGTTTCTGGAGCTACCGGCATTAGTAAGAAGCTTGTGTTTGGGGATTTGCTTTTCTTTACCCCAACTTCCAGCTGATATCTGGATTTTGCAAAACTGCTGCTCAGGTAGTTGCTGAACACAAAAAGGGGGTGGGAGAGAATAAACGCATTCGTGGGAAAGGGTGCAGTGGAGAGGGTTTCCAGCCCAGCCTGTCTGAATCATAATGTCCTATCCTCCAGCATTCCACAACCAGGAACAGGAACCTACTTCTACAAAACAGTCTCGTAATACGCACGCACGCACGCACGCACGCACTCCGCTTCATGTTCTGTATTCCTCCACGTACCCTAGAAGTAAGTGAAGGGGTGAATTTTCTCTAGTGCCATGCCTTGAGAAGGCACCAACCCACACCCCAACAGCAGATCTGGAGGCTTTCTGAGGTATGGGAGGCCACATCTGGCTTTCTCAGGCCTGGAGGCCAAAAACAGGAAGTGTCTTTCTAAGGCCTCAAGGAGGCCTTCTGAGGAGAGGGGGGTTGTTAAAAATTTATGGGCCCTTGGTGCCAGCTTCCCTAAGTATGCCACTGCTTCCATCCTACAAGGCTCCCTCCAATTTTATTATTCCAGAAGGTTAGCACCGCAGTGATACTAAAAAGAATAATGTATGGCATGAAAGTTAAGGAACAACTTGCTTCTCTCATGGCTGGTTCTAACCAAGAAGGTTAGATGACTGGAGTCAGCATGAGCTCTATTTCTTGAAGCTTCCGGGGCACACAAATATGGCTGACTCAGACATTTCCCGCCAATGAGGGTTGCCGCGAATTCATGATTCAAAATGTCCCTGCACGTGTGTAAAAGTTAATCTCA